>OZ010787.1:496385730-497008323 GCA_963932465.1 Maratus speciosus | reverse complement strand
ACTTAGAAAAGATCAAAACAGGTGTTTTGAACAGAATTTTCGGACGTGACAGCACAGAAAAAAAGAAAAAAAAAATACTGCCATTCTGAAACAGCAAGTCGCTTATAATTTTACATCAGGACCCCCCCCCCCCCTTTTGTCAAGTACATTTCTTAATTTAACTTTTTTCATATAGATATTCTTCCTTTTTAAAAACGGACTACAGATGCATTTATTTTTTATTTTTTTCCCGCTCGTAGATTTTTTTTTTTTTCTGTCCATCGAGCTAAAAATAAATTAAGAAAAATGTCATAGTTGGATCATTAATTTGCCTTAAATTTTTTAATTATAGTATAAATTAAGCTGGTAAATTAAAAATAAAATCTTTAATTATTACTTTATTTTATTTTTTAAATTTTTCATTGACTATTGAGTTAAATTATATCTTTATTTGTTATTAAAAGTATTTAAAAATACATTAAGTTTTAAGATAATATAAGTTAAAAGTCCAAAATATGATATTATTACCTTTACTATTAGTACCTATACAAAAATACACAATTCAATTGATTATTCTTAAAATGAAAGATGTGCTTAAATAAAGTAAATTAGTATTTCTTAAGTATTTTGCTATTACAAAAGTCGAGATGTAATTCATTCATTAAAAAAGAAAATATACTATTTTTTAACAAAATTTTTAATAAATTATACTTAAACAAAAATAATTAATTCTCTGTATTATCGTAATAATTAAGAAGTAACATAGTTTATATAAATTTTTAACGCTTTTATGTAATTCCCCTTTAAAGTCAATATTATATATATAAATAGCGCCAAAACCTCGCATATTTGGGAAATATGGCAACCTTTCATTTTTCCTCTACGGCGCGGCGTAGAGAAGACAAATCCCCGCTCCGATTTGGAAGAAATGGGTTCGTCTTAGACTACGTCACGTATGATTGACAGGTCTCTTCTCGTCGTGGGTCTATAATACCAAGGATTTAATCTGTCTTGAAGTTTAAGAATAAGAGTTGAATTGCAGTATGCTCCTCTGGAGCAACAGTATATGTTCTTCCTGTAGCAGTCATTGGGGTAGACATTACTTTCATTATATGCTCATATGGAATCCAACAAACATCTGAAGATTTTGGCCATGAATATGATGAACTAGGACCATGAGGATGCATGAACATAATTTTATAGTCATTGAATTCCTCGCAGTAATCTAAAATCTTACCAATCCGCCAATTAACACCATATACACATGCAACATATTGTTCACTTTTAAATGTTTGTGGTTTGTCGGTTTCACTAAATCTCACAGTAGCAATAAAATTTGTTGAGGAGCCTGATACCCTGGAAACCAGTATTTGGCCTTTATTTATTGGCACAAAGCTGTGATTAACCCTTGTTCCTACGATTGTATCTGCCTTTGCATACCTATCTGCTAACTGATTATTGGCAATTTCAATTTCAGATTTTGTTATAAAAAAACTTTCAATTCCTTTAACATATTCTTTTGCAAATGTATACAGATCAAATGCATTTAAGATACCATCTTTGAATGGACGCTGAAGACTTGCTTTGGTGGCCATACATTTTATGGTGCCGCCTATTCCATCACAAGCTCCTTTTCCATGGCAAGAGGCAAAAAAATGCCATTCAGCTTTCACACCATGGTCTTCTTCATGATGGCAGAAATTAATAAAATTTTTATAATTTTTGTATTGGGCTGATGATCCATCACTAAAATATTTTATGTATTTAATCTGTGGAATTTGTGAAATTAAATAATTGACAATTACTTTTTGAAAAGCCCAAAATGTAGTAGTGTCATGAACTAAATGCTCGCTTATTGCACACATAGGAATAGATTTCACAGTATCAGTGATACTGTCCCTTATATAAGCAAGAAAGGGGGTGAACTGTAACCTGATTTTTTTTGCCAATGGATATTTTGAATAGCATCTTGCACAATGCAAGTATAGTTTTCAGAAAAATCAGCTGAAATAATAGCAGTTTCTATATTTCAAGAAAATAAAGGATGAATTGAATACAAACTTTGTGATTTTGCAAAAAAGTGGTGTGAACATAAAGCAAGGAGTTTTGTAATTAAATCAGCAAATTCATCAACAGGCATAATCACTTTTTTTAATTCTGCTCCATCAGTCTTTACCCACTGTTTATAAATAATATCATTACACATTTCCAATTCATCTAAACCCATTAAATCTTTCTTTAAAATTTCAGGAGATGGACATTTATCACACCTGTGCAACATGCATTCTTCAGATTCAATGCAACAAACAAGTTTTTTTAGCAGTGATATGTAGTCATTGATATGAATAGCATGAAGCATAAGTTTAATATTTTGATGGTATACACACACAGAGACAGAATGAATACCTCTGTCTCCAGCAGTAACACATTCTCTTGGACGTAGTGAGCAAAACTTAGACAATCCAATTTTTAAGTCATGTTGTTCTTTAAATGCAATATATAAGTCCTTTAAATTATGCAAAATCAATCTCTTTTGTTTTAATATTCTGCCGTTTTCAGTTGGAACAGATATGAAATTTTTTTCCCAGGACACATGCGGCTGTTATTATCATCATAATAAAAATTAATAACTTTTTCTATAACGTCTGGACTCAGTTTAACACTTTTTCTTCCACTAGGCATCGATAACATCCCTTCTGTTGTTTTAAACTTCCTTGCCTTTTTTACAAGATACTGTGCAGTATTAAAATAAGTCATTGTTTGCTGTATTGTCCATGAATCTGGAACTAGTGTTAGAATTTGAACTTTTTCTTTAAAACATGCGTTTGTAAACTTCTCCAATAATTTATCCATCATAGATGTGCAGTCAGGACAAGTTGTGTCTTTACTATTTTGAGGCTTATTTATGGTTTCAACACCTAATACTGTAGCTGCTTTAGTTGCAACACACTTAGTTATTTTTGAAACTTTCTTTTGCATGTAATTAAGTTTTCTCTTTGAGGTACGCCTACTTACCTTTATTGGCGATAACTCTAACAATTCACAACTTTTGTTTAATTGTTCTATTACTACTGTGGGTTCATTAAAATCTGAATCAGAGGGGCTTTCTGTTCCTGAGGTGGTTATCCATCCTGTCAACAATAGACATTTTTTTCATATTTACTGATGAATAACAGGAAACACACAATTTTTTTCCTGGAATGAGGATATCTGGATTTGTTTTAGACATATCTAATGATATTGGTTTTAGTGATTTTGCTCTGAAGCTATTTGGATGTTTATTAAATGGATCACAACACTGTCTGTCTTAAAATATACCATTTTAGATATTTATCCTTGTGAACCTTGCATATACTATTTCCATGGACAAAGCATTTTTCATCTGGGATTACATAATGCAATCTTTTTTTTAATAACTGCAAATCACGTGAAGACAATTGAAGAACAGGAATCAGATCAGTACTCAATGAAACACCAAGTTTCTTGCATACAAAACACTCCATGTCCACTGTAGAATCTTAAGTACAAAATAACTATTCTATGCCAGTGCATACTACATTGAAAACATCAACAGAAATGATGTTTAAAAGGGAGAGTCAAATTTTTTTGTACATTATGATGTAATATTTCATCATACTTTAATTACAACCAATTAGAAAACAGATGACGATACAGCAGCAATCTTTTCCTAAAATTGCATCAGCATACAACATGATGCAATAATTCATAAATTATGTCAAATATTTTTTTTATTTAAAATTTTATATATAATGCAGTTTATAATAAGCTTACCCACAAAAGGTTTCAAAAATTTTCAACAAAAGATTTGTTGGATACATTATGATAAAATTGAATAAACATATAACATGATGCAATATTACATCAGGATAGAAGATGATGCATTATTACATTATGTTTTGAATTCAAATAATAAGGAAAATAGATTATGCAAGATTAGCATTCATTTCATGAATTCTGTCATTCTTAGTATGTAAATTTATTGAAATAGAAAATACATAAACAGACATATTTATATCTGAATATTTAATGCAACTTGAATGATGTAAATACATGCATACAGCAGAATTTTTCTATAAAGTCACATACAAATGTAAAACTTTTTAAGTGAGCAATTTTTAAAGTAAGAAATAGAAATTTAGGTATAAAAATTGAATTTCTTGCATGGAAAACGTTTTAAATAGATTCCACATATACACATGCAGTAAAATCTCATTTATATATATTGCATTTAAAGGTTTTTCACAATTATACATTATATTCTTTATTTATTTTCTTATTTTCTTCAGTGTTAAATTTTTTCAATTATACATTTTTAGCAATGACTTTTTTTTTGGGGGGGGGGAGGGGGGGGGGAGAGCAATTGGAGGGTGGTCCTACAAAAAACTTATGAGGTTATATTTCATTATAGTTTTACATTAATTCAGGGATTAAAAAATATTTAGTTTTGGCCATTATTTCTTAAATCAGGGATATTTACATGTTTTAAGATAGTCACTGCTTAGTAAGTGACATCCTATGTGTAAAAAGCTATTTTTTTTAAACGAAAAATTTTACCTCTCCAATTTTTTTTCTATTTAAAGTACACATATGGAGCAATGTTTTTAGCAAGTTTGAAAAAATATGATGGGTCATTTTTTTAATGGCCCATTACAGTAAATAATTTTTTGAGGGTGATATTTTCAGTTTGAATGTAATAAACAGTATTAAAAAAATACTATTGTTTTAATATCATATATGCATTCGTTATACAAATAGCTTTAAATTGGTACCAGAAATATAAAATTTGAGTCATTAGTTGTCAAGTTATGGACATTTATAGACATAGGGATAGCATCCAAGATGGCCACAATTTGGTAAAAATGATCAATTTTCAAAAGGCTATATCTCAGTCAATATTGCACAAATTATCTTAAAATTTTAGATTTGATGGTTTCACTACATCTGTCGGTAATAAAAATTTTTAAAAAATCTGTGACTATTGGGTGCAACAACTTTTCTTTAAATTGGTTGATTTCACATGGAATGACCCCTATACAACATATGCTTGCAATTTTTCAAAGTTAATTGGTCAGGTGAAGATATGACAGCCCATCTGTCCAAACTGAAAAAATTGTGAAATGAGTTGAATAGCGGTCTTGAAAGAAAGAAGGAAAATAGGCTTCCCGATATATTACTCATTTGTAAAATTTTGAACACTCTTCCTCTTCAATATAGTTCTTTTAAATCTAGTTGGTTACCCTTAAATGACGATAAAAGAACATTATATGAGCTAACAACACAACTGTGTACCCACGAAAGAGAGTTGAAAAAGGATCCATATTTTACAGAAGCTTCAGATCAAGAAGCATTGATAGCAAGTTCAGAAAAGCAGAAATCATTTTCAAACAAGAGTTCAAGTGCCACTACTGCCATTAGAGGGGTCACTGGGTAGGCCAGTAGGCAAAGTAGGTAAAATTAATGCTTCTGCAAATATGACCCTTTTAGCTTTAGATGAAGAAATATTTTGTGCTGAAACAAATTCTGATGATTGGTTCATTGGCAATGGGGCTTCAAGACATGTCACCAATAATAGTCATTGTTTTGTTGATTTTGAAAAATTTGAGCTCCCCCATAACATCTGTAGCAAATGGAAAATCATTACCAGCAGTTGGAAAAGGTACAATGAAAATAATGACCTTTATGAACAGAAAGAATCAAATAAAATTTCTAGAAATTGTATGTTCCAGAAATTAGCAAGAATTTGTTCTCTGTCTTAGCGACTCAGGATAGAAACCAGAACAGTATATTTGAATCAGCATTCAAAGACTTATTTAAAAATTGATGATGAAGTAGTTCTACATGGTACAAGAAATGCTAAAAGCGGTCGTTTTAAAGCTGCTATGAAGACATTAGTTCCAGAAACGCAAATCGATATAAATATAGCTGTAAGCACAGGTTCGATTCTTCAACTTTATCATGAACGTTGGGGCCACCAAGACAAACAGCACATCAAAACGATTATTGAAAAGGAGTTAAATGTCAAAGTTAAATCTGACATAAAATTATGTGAAACCTGTGTATATGGGAAGGCCCATCATCTGAAATTCGGAGCAAGAAAAAACGTTAGAAAAGCAGGAGAACTAATTTCTATAGACATTTGTGGACCATTTGATGAGTCGTTTAGAAAATATCAATATTTTGCCATATTCAAAGGTGTCTAAAGAAATACTCAGCAACAATGATGGAGAATATGACAGTCAAGAAATAAGGAAAATATTGAGGAAGCATGAAATTTCTCAAAGACTAACAGCTCCATATATCCCAGAACAGAATGGCAATTTTGAACGAAAGAACAGAACAGTCGTTGAAATGGCTCAAACATTGAAATAAACTCAAGCCCTTATGAGCTATGGATGGGCAAGAAAACCAGAATTAAACATATGTGCATCATTAGATCTATTTGTTATGCTTATATCCCAGTTCAGAAAAGAAGAAAGATGGATAGAAAGGCAACTAAAGGATATTTTGCTGGATATGATGGAGATGAAAAGTACCGCATCTATATCAAAGAATCAAGGACTATCATCTGTTCCAGAGATGTCATATTCGAAGAGAAACCCTCCATGTCAGAGAATGTGATAACACTGCCTTATCAACAAGCTGTTGAAAGAAATCAATCTTACACGGATGAAGATAAAATTACTGTAGATGAAAATTTGCAACTGGAAGAGGAGAAAGCAATAGAGCTACAACCAAAGGAAAGCCAACCTAGAAGACAAATATCTGCAGCTAAGTGGACAAAAGATTATGTTATGGAAGACTCCGAGATAAATTAAGAAGATTCTACAGAAATAAAGTCAAGTGAATGGGAGTCCAGTTGACGATTGAAAAAACCCATATGTGAAGACCCAATGGCATCCAAGAAGAATGATCCTGAAACTTTGGAAGAAGCGTTAACTAGTAAAGATTTAGAGAAGTGCAAGGTAGCCATGGGAGAAGAGTTAGAAAATTTAAAAAGAAATGGAACTTGGGTTATAGTCCCTCGACCAGGGTTGCAAAAAAGCCGGCTAAAATTAAAAAAAGCCAGGCCGGTGGCTTTTATTGGTTTTAACCGGCTTTTTTTGGCCAAAATTGGCTTTTTTTGGCCATAATTGGCTTTTATACAATAAAGCATTGTAATTATAAACTACACATTTTAAAGTGTTTTTAATTAGTTTTAATGACATTTAATTGATTTACAGTTTAATAAGTAACCCAATTTCTCAATAATGAGGACATAATACTGGAATAAAACTTAGATGATTTTGCTAGTGATTTGTATTCAGAATTGCAAATATGTCTGCTAAATTTTAAAAGGGCCATACCAACTGCCAATTTTTTTTATTTTTACTGCTTTATAAAATTAAAGAGGACAATGGTTACTTAGTTATGTTTTATTACTTAATTTTAAGAGCTATTAACATACAAGTCTTATTTTATTTCTAGCAAACATTTAAAATTATACATAGTCATATTAATAAACACCACCATTTCTCACTATTAAAAACATTATGAATAGCATATGCATGAATATGCGTAGCAACAAGCTTTTCAAAATTTTATTTTGAGAATTTTTTTTTTTTTTTTTTTTTTTTTTTTTTAAATGCTCTATTTTTTATACACTTATGTACCACTCTCCTCAAATAAAACATCTTTTCTAATTTCTCGTTTCCATTTTGATATGTTATATTTTGTCATTAAGGCTGTTAAATCCAAAATGGCAACTTTCTGACCTAAGTTTTAATTTATTTTTGTTCAGAAATGCATGAAACTAGCAGATGTTGTTGTTCAGAAACTATGTAATTGCACTGTTTTTTCTGGTTTTTTTTTTTTTTTTTTTTGCAAATGCAATAGATTTTTCAGAAAATAGTGTCAAAGTGAGCGTTTTGAACTGAATTTCCACGCGAAAGAAGAAACCACTCAGAAAAGGGTGAAAAAACGTGTTTGTCACATGATCAAAATCTCTTTATAGCTCAATAGGTAATTGATGGATCAAAAAATTGAAAACACAGTTCGATTCCAAATCGCTTTCATGTTTCATGGTCCGGCTTTCGAATTTTACATCTTTCCGTTAAAAAATGAATTTGTAAATGTGTAAAAACATTTTGCGCTTGTTGAGCAGAGCAGTTAAGAACAGTTTTAATTAAATATAATCTTTAAAATGTGTAGTATATGTGGAGCTATATAATATAGAATTTCAAAACACCAGTTTGGAGCCTAATATATATCCTTTTCAATGTTTATATAAATTTTTTTTTTCAGAGATAATGCGTTCACAGTTGTCTTCTAGAAGTTATAAAGACTTATTTATTTGATAAAATTTAATAGAAGTCTATTATTTTTTTTAGTAGAAAATATTTATAAATGTATTAAAAATTAATTGATCCAAATTTAAAACAAATTTACTGTAAACCAACTTTAAAAAATAAAAACTGACTTCTTCCAATAAAAGCCGGCTTTTTTTAAGTGGTTAAAACCAAAAAAAGCCGGCCGGCTTTTTTTGGCCTGGCTAAAAGCCAGCAACCCTGCCCTCGACCAAGTGAAAATATGATAAAGATGGACAAATAGGAAGATATAAAGCAAGATTAGTGGCCCGTGGTTATACCCAGATAGAAGGAATTGACTACAAAGGGACATTCTGCCCTGCAGGGATCACTCTAGAACATAAAAAAGGGCAGGGCGCATACTACAAAAAAGGGCATTTTTTTTTGTAAAGGGCACATTATTTAAAAAGGGCATTTTTGTAAGAACTGCATACTGTTTAGAAAACACATTAATATTACATAATCTCAGAAATAATACACTTTCATATCACGGGAGAAACGCAAATTTCGCTAAAGGATTGCGGAAAAAACGCAAATTTCGTCAAAGAATTGCGAAAAAAAAAACGCGAATTTCATTCAAGGATCACGGAAAAAACACGAATTTTGTCAAAGTATCAAGGCATAAAACCAAAAATTTCGTCAAAGAATCGCGGAAAAAACGAAATTTCGTCAAAGGATCGTGAACAAAAACGCAAATTTTGTCAAAAGATCGCGAAAAAACCTCCCACAAATTTCATCAAAAAAATCGCGATAAAAACCGCAAATTTCATCATAGTATCACGAAAAAAAAAAAGCAAATTTACTCAAAGGATTGCAGAGAAAAGGCAAAGTTTGTTATTGGATAACGAAAAAAACGCGGATTTTGTCAAAGGGCCGCGGAAAAAACGCGAAACTCGTCAAAAGGCTGCGGAAAAAACGCATAGTTAATGTCGCGAGGGGATCCCCCCCCCCCCCCATTCTGCTGTAACCTTTCAGAAAATTTTCTGTGAATTTCAGATTTATTTTTTTTTTTACTCATAATCACCCCTTATCTGTACATAAGTTCAAACTATATACTTATCGCAGAAAT
The DNA here is from genome assembly GCA_963932465.1 of Maratus speciosus. Lineage (NCBI taxonomy): Eukaryota > Metazoa > Arthropoda > Arachnida > Araneae > Salticidae > Maratus > Maratus speciosus. Next base: position 496,998,912 of record OZ010787.1, on the reverse strand, counting down.
TGTGAAAAATACAGCACAACAGCGCCACCTATTCGGGCATTTACACCAAAACTTAATCAGCGTCTATTTGTGTCAACGTCTAACAGAATAGGAAGTTTGAGGAAATTCCTTTAATTAGTTCTTCAGATATAGTTATCGCGGAAATCGTGAAAAATGCAGCACAGCAGTGCCACCTGTTGAGCGATTTACAATGAAAACTAATCAGCACCCATTTATATCAATGTCTAACTGAATTTAAAGTTTTATTAAAATCCGTGCAATAGTTCTTGAGATAGAGCACCCATAAAATTTTTGTCACGTACGGACAGACCGGCAGACTGTTTTCAAAAAACAGTCAAATCGTGTTCAGGACGTTCTAAAACGTATAAATCTGCCGAAAACCGGAAGTCGAAAATTTTCACGAATCCAATAATGTCTTCTTGTAAAGATAGAAGAAGGGGGGGGGGGGGGGGGGGGGCGAGATTCCGTCTTATCGTTTGCATTTTCCATTCTTTATTAAAGGAGCATTTTGTCACAATTTGAAAAAAACTTTGAAAAACAATTATCAGACTGATATGGCCAAAGAAATCCAGATCCGGACCATATCAGCAGAAAAAAGATAAATGGCCGGCCCGAATCTAATAATAAAAAAATCAGCCGTGGATCGTGCCAGGCCGAGCCGACGAAAAAATTAAACGGGCCTATAAGAAAATTAAGTATTTTCTGAAAGATCTTTTGTCTGTATTAAAACATTGAAACGCCATTCGATTACATAGTTTCTGAATAATGGCACCTGTTATTTTTTTTTGCGTTTCTGAAAAAAATGAATTCAGATATGTGTCAGAAAGTGGATCTTTTAGATTTCAGCGTTAATAAATTATGGAGAAATATTTTCAGAAATGTTTTTATTATACAGCTTAAAAAGTTATGATGTTTTTAAAGCTACTTTTTTCTTTTATTCTAAATTATTACATTGTGTATTTTTTGTCATAATAACACGTAATCTAAAACGTACTGCAAAATTTTCCCATAAATATGTGTGCAGCATTCCTTAAAATAATCTTAATTGCGTATCTAAAAGAAAATTGGAATTTTTTTTGCAGAAATTGAGTCGGGCTGGAAAGGGCCCGATTTAATTGACTTTGCACGGGCCGGGTCGGCCATGTTTTCACTGATTTCTTTATAGGCTGGGACGGACCGAATCGAAGTTTTTTCTTTCACACTGTGCCGAAGCATAAAAATATGATCCGCACAGACCTCTACTTCCAATGCATAGTTAATTTTGTTTTTTCTTTCTTCTGATAGTAAATTCTAACTCAACTATCGTTTATTTTTATCTGACTTTGCAGATTCCGATTACGTGATGTACCACGTTCAAGAAAAATGTTTGTTTATTGATGCGTATTATGAATAATCTTTGAGTACTTGAGAATGAGAATGTAGTTTAGGTATTTCATTCTGTCATGATTTAATTTATAAGCATCTAAAAGTAGTTTAACAGTTGAGCAGTATATTTTAGGAGTTTTGTTTTTGGTTGTATTATATGTGAAAGATAGGATGATAGGAGGGTAAAAATGGAAATAAATAAATGGCTGGAAAACATTTATTTTGTAAAATTCCCGTACTTGGATAAAATATATATACAGAACGCAGATTTTTTTTTTTTTTTTTCTTTTGAAAGTAGGCTATTTTTGCGCTCTGCCGAGAGATTTGGGAACCAAACTACCTTCTGATGCAGCTTTTTTGTCTCATGTAAATTTCCTAGTTAACATTTTTGCCGTGAATTCCGCCATCCCGTCTCCCCTGCGCCTAAAGGAATTTATTTATTAGGGATGCGGAATCAATACTCCGCATCCCTAATACATAAATTCCTTTTATCAATAATTTTAATTTGTAGATTTCGCCTAATTCATGATTAAAAATCGCTTTTACAGTTTGCAAGATATCGAGTAGAGAAGGAAGGGCGGCCGTAAGACTTTTAAGACTCTACTTCCCTCACGCAAAAGTGCCCGCTCGCTAATGTTAATCCTATGGGTGAAATTTTTGAAATACCTAGTTTGCATTTCAATACATTTTAAATGATTTTTTTGCGTTAAATAGCTAATATCGATCTCCACAAAGGCCGCTTTTTATTTTGCGATTTTGTTTGCTTTTTTCTTTTTTTAAATGAAGATATTTGAGACTTAAGAGAAAGATTTTATCTATTGAAAAAGATGACTGAGTGGAAGTTTAATTTGTGATGGGATAATAAATTAATCATGAAAAGACTTCCTTTCGGACGGAATTTAGATCTCTTGTAATTAGTGAGGGGGGGGGACTGCCCAGGGCACTAAAAACTATGAGAAGGAAAATACACAAAATTCTTGATTAAAACTTAAGTTTCTTTACAATATATAGACCGTAGGGCGCCGAAAAAAAAAGAAACATAGATATTAAAGCCGCCCTTCCTTATAAGAACATTTATAATTTACGTAATTTTACCGTATGAAAAGCATTAAAAATAATGGAAGTACCTTCTCGATCTTTTCCGTGAAATAATCCGTTACTTTAGCACATCTGTTTGTGTATTTAGGCTAATATCAGACGAACGTTTTCTTGCACGCTTTTTTGCTTACGTATTACGTAAGCAAAAAAGCGTGCAAAAAGACGTTCGTCTGACATTAGCCTTTAATATATTCACGTTCATTTTCCCTTTTCCTATGATTTTTGAATGACATTTTTTAAACTTAAGGTAACTTCTTCCTTTTTTTAGAAAAACGGGTTGATTTGACTACAGAATAAAAGTAAAAATTCTTTTTCTCGATTTTTTATAGACTTCCTGTAAGCTATCATGTGGTCAAAGATCAGAACAAATGGTCATAATACTATTTCACCAGAGCTGGTGAGATGAATCAATGACAAAGAATTTTTTGCTTCAGTTACCCCTTTAAGTTTTGTTCAATGGAGGTCTAGTGACATACCACAGAGAAGAGAACAAAGAGAGTGGGAGGAAAAGGGGAGAATTACTCCAGACTTATCAATCTAAAAAGGAACGATAGTAGGGAATTTTTGAAAGTACAATACAAAGAAGGCAAGATTCTATGGTAGAAATAAAGGAGGGCGGATTTTTACATGGAAAAGGGGCAAGAAGGGCGGGATTTTTTTTAAAAAGGGCACGAGGGCGGGCCGCCCCGCCAAACCTCTCTAGAGTGATCCCTGTGCCCTGTGATAAAATCAAAATCTATTAGAACTTTGCTTGCTTTCACAGTCGAACAAGATTGGCAGATTCACCAGCTTGATAGGGGAGAGTTGGGAGGAATGGGACAGTGGGAGGAGTGGGACAGCAGCATTTAGGTCCAAAATAACTGTTAGAATTTAGTTCTAGTTTGTCCACTAGATAGAGCATCTATAGCCTCATGTTTAATTCTAATTGTTACACCAGCTGTATTATTGTTTGTATTTAAAAGGGAACATTTTATTTTCATACCTCAGAAGTAAGTACAAATTCTTATTCTTTCAATGATTTGTTTCAATTATAATATATTTAAAATAAAAATATTATAATTGTATAATAAACTTAAAGATATAGTGTTTGTAAACCAGCAGTCAAATAAAGCCTAAATGTAGCATGCTATATATGATAAGCCTTTTTAAAAAATATTCAACAGAGGGAGGAATGGGACAGCATCAATGAGGGAGGAATGGGACATGTTCTCAAATACCTTTGAGTCCTTCCGATATACACCCATATTCCAAAACATCACCACAAAAACTATAAAGAAAGACAGAAAAAAGGAAAGATAAAAAATCATCACTGACACACCAGAAAAAGAAGAAATTGAAAAAATAGCTGCTGATAAAAAAGCAGAAGAGATTGTGTAAAAAGAAAACTCTTAAGGTGAAAAGGAAGAAACAGAAAAAAGGCGAATGAATTACCTGATGATTCCATTGATGGAAAATTTTTGTTGCATGACTCTACAGATGAAGACTTTTGATTTGATAACTCACAATGATAATGAAATTGCTGAAGAATTTGATTGGTTAACTGACATAGGCGTAGCGTCGGGGGGGGGGGGGGGGGGGGGGGGGGGGGGGGAACCTTTTGTACCCCGGGCGCCAGAACAGAAAGCGTAGGGGGCGCCAAATGGAATTTTTTTTTTTTTGTCTTTACATACAAAAATGTATATGTATATGTATCGAATTTACATAAAAATGTCTCGCAGCCGGAAAATCCAAAATGAAAACTGAACCAAATGCATTAAAATTTAGAAATATATAAAAAGATTCATCTATAATAGAAGACTGCAAATAGGAGAATCACTAACATTTTCTAAGGCCAATAGGTCAGTCTCTAGTCCTCTCTTCTGTGTAAAACTGTCCCTCATCGCTAACCGATTTCCTGGGGGACTGGTGGGCAGTGGTGTAGTCGTAAAAAAAACAGAGGGTATACGTTCTAAGCAGAGGGTATACGCTCAAGGCAGAGGGTATACCCTAGGGTATATATTCTATAGGTTTCTTGAGAAACAGAGGGTATACGGTGTTCCTTAAGAAAATCCAGAGGGTATACGGCGTATACCCCCGTATACCCTCCACTACATCCCTGCTGGTGGGGGTTGCAGAGTCATGTGCCCCGAACGTCAGAACAAAAGGCGAAAAGGGCGCCAAATGAAGATTTTGTTTGACTGTGACTTTTCTGTTGAAAAGATTCCATGAAGGCTGTTCTATTCTTTTTGGAACTTTCTTCGTCTTGCTATGGGCGACGTCAAATGATTGTCCGGTACAATAAATAAATAAAAAAAAACGGGAGAAGGAGTCAGGGTTTGAAACTAGGTGGGAGGGGGGTGGCAGAGGGGGCATGTCTTCTGGGCGCCTCGCGCAGGGAGCGTCAGATGAAAATTTGGTTTGCCGTTTTATACTATATATATATGTGCGCGCAGGGCTTAATTTCTAACAAAAAAAGTACCGGAGCCCTAATATTCTGCGGTACTGGTACAACAACGGTACACACCCCCCCCACATCCCCACCCCCGTTACTCCAATCTGCATATTTATATTTCATACACTATTTGCAAAATTTAAAGCTTTTTTTTACTTTAGCAAAATAAAAATTTTAAATATAACTATAAGCATATACTTAGCTGTGAACTATTCCACTTTTTAGCTATCACTCCTTCCGAATAGTAATCTTTGCCTAATTTTAATGTTAATTAATTGCAAAATTCTGCGATTGAATATGGTAAGGATTATGATTCGGAAATAGTGTCAACACAAAAAAGGGATAGTTCGCAAATATGCATTTTTATGAAAAAATGAATGAAATTAACAGAAATTAATATTTATATGCTGCAGAATGGAACAATGTTTTTCAGTTTTCTACAAAAGGTGCATATGTTATACTGTAATCGATTCCTTCCGCATAACAATATTTTGTGATGAGTCCCTGAAAATCAGATTAAGATATAAATTTGATATAGTTATTGGAAAGATTCGATGCTTTTATAGAAAAAGGGAAAACACTGCTCGATTGCTTTCTATCAGAAAACAATATATGGGAATTATATCTACTTACAAATGAAAGTGATTTCGTATAGGTGCAGAGCAAAGCCTTAGCATGGGCAGCGTTCATAAAAAAATATCCTACTATCACAAAAGAAAATCGAACTAAAGCATATTCATTGTTCGCTCGCTTGAGTGGCGCCACACCAACTCATCCTGCCAAACTCTGTAAATATCATTAGAATAAAAAAATGATTTTTGTTTTCCCTTCATTCTGATCAAAATAGCTGTAAAAAGGAGGTAAAGTTCTTTTTCCCCCTATGCACGAATACATAAAATTTTGAATTTAAGACAGATTGAAATGGAGTCCGCCGAAGACTGATAGATGAATGTTCCTGTTTCATCTTCTTCTCCTACGTTAGTGAGACACATTACGTCACAAATATGTGTTTTGATAGAAAACAATGCAAAAGCTTGGAGATGGAAGGGGAAGGAAAGGATAATTTAGGCTTCGGTTTTTCAGAAGTGCTAATGCACTGGGCTCCGGAGCCCTATATTTATGAGCTCCGGTGAATTCCGACCAATATTTAAATATTTATTGAAAATAGAGAAGTACCGGAGCCGGGCTCCGGCGAAAATTAAGCCCTGTGTGCGTGTGAAATTTGTGTAAAAAATATTTTCTAGCCAAAAAGTCAAAAAGAAAAGCTTAATACAGTGCATTAAAAATGTCAAATAGATAAAAAGATTCGCGTACAATATACAAGACAGTAAATGAATAACCCCATTCTTTTTCATATAATTACTTTTTTACGTATCACCATATCTGCCCTGAGAGGAGGCGAGATCAGGTGACCGACTGTGACAATAAAAACCAAGCGGTCGAAAATTCACAAAATAAAACTGATTCAGATAATACAGGAAGATATTTTACAATACTGGAATTTATTTTTATACCTACAATAAATCCTGGTTTTTTAGTTCCTAAAACAATGTGACTCATATCACTATGACATTAAAGTGCCCCAATTGTAATAATTTGTAATGCTACACCAACAGCAAAATCTGGAAAAATGAAATCCGTCTATAATGGAATCGTGTCTTAATTGTAAAAACTAAATGGTTCCAACAGAAAGAATACCAACAGTTATACCTCCTAAGACGGAAACCTGTATAAAGTGGAAGTATTTCCGCTTCCTTTTGATTTTTCTCCCAGGTTATAATGAATAAATATTTGACAAATCTGGTTATATATTTCAATATTACGTATTTTACTGTTACACATTTAAAATTTTAAAATAAGTCCGCTACTAGAAACTTTCGTAAATTTCTCTTTGTAAATTTACTTTGCAGAGGAAGGGGAGGTGGGGGGGGGCGCTAAAATCGATGTTTTTTCCCGGATGAAAATATACCTAGTTTCGGCCCTGGAAGGAGCGCACAAAGTAAAATGTTTTAGTAAAACCTTTTAAAAGAAAAAAAAAAAAGAGTATAGCATTTGCAGTGGTACAGTAAAAAATCTCTCATAGGGCGCCATGGCTAATAAAGTAGCCCCTACCTTTATCCCCCAAAATGAATTTTTCTCTTCTTTTTTGCCATTTCTAAGCGTTTTGCCATCCTAGGCGGAAATTGTAAAATGACGCTCTGTTCCTTTTGGTGCAATTATTTTTTGCATTACTTTTGGGGCAATTGTTTTTTACAACCAACCAAATCCACTCAGAGAGAGGAGGCGAGCTTGGGCGATTGCCCGTGATTTAAAAAAAAAACCTCACCCAGGGCGCCATCAGCCGCCCCTTCTTTTACCTTCCCAAATTACATTTCTCGTCCGTTTGCCATTTCTAGGTAGGTGACAACCGAAAAATGTCGCCCATGCCTTTTACTAAAATTACCTTTTTTTTTACATGCAGATCCGATCTCAAAATGCGTGAGGTCGAGCAACTGTCAACGAGTAAAAACTAAGGGTTGAAATATATGCAAGATAGAATAGTAAACGCTTTTTTAATGTTTTTTAAAGAATATAGCCCGGGCCGAAACTAGGGGGGAGGTGCAGAGGGGGCATGTGCCCCAGGCGCCAGAATAAAGGCGAAGGGGGCGCCAAAATGAAGATTTTGTTTGTCGATTCACACAAAAATGTATATATATATATATATATGAAATACAAAGAAACTCGCAAGCTAATGTTAAACCTATGGGAGCGTTCTTTTTTAAATTTCTCGTTTCGATTTTAATATTTTAAAATTATTTTTTTTCTTAGGATAGTTTAGATTGATCTTTAGCGTTGCCATGCTTTTTGGTTTTGAAACCGGTACTGGAAGTGAAGGTAACTCTATAAAAATAATCTGCAACCAAAATCTAAAAAGTAAACACTAACCCGGTTATAAATTAACCTCAGCTTTTCTAAGCAAAAAAAAAATAATAATAATAATAATAATCATTTAAAACTATTAATATGCAAGCGAGAAAATTTAAAAAGATCGCTCCCATACGTTTAGCATTAGCGTTCTAGTTTCTTCGCGTAACTAGTGTAGGCTCTTAACGCTCAAGCTAATGTTAATCCTATGGGAGCGTTGTTTACATATTGCTTGCTCTAATTTTAATTATTAAAGGATTTTTATTTCTTATGAATTTTATTTATTTATTTTACATAGGGTACCTGAGGTCGATAATATTTATTGTGCGTGAGAAAATGAAGGAAGGGGTGGTCGCCAAAATCCATGTTTTCCCCTGGCGCAAGAAAAGGCTAGTTTCAGCCCTAAACGTACGACTGATATTAATGTTGTACATATTGTGCAAATTATTAAAAACCTTCATTTGTCACTGTTTTAAAAGGATATGTGATTGTGTGTTATACATGGGATTTTCAGATAAATTAATGTGAAATTTATAATCACATATTTTAGGATTGTGATTTATTGAGACTTTTACATAAACGATAAATGGCAGTGATTTTCAATTGCTTTTTTTTTCTTTTTTTAACCCTCCGACTGTCTTGGAAAAGGGCAAAATTGTAATGTTGTTTTCTCTGCATTTTGTTTTAAATGCTAAAAAAAAATTGATTTTTTGAACATTTTATAAAAAAAACTTAATAACGAATATAAATGCAATCCTTGGAAGTATTAATCGTTGTTCAATGTATTAAAAATACATTAAATCAATAGAATTATATTACTTTAAATATTGCTTGTATTGCAGTGAAACCTGGAGCTTAGTGAACGTATTAACACGGGCTTGTCAGTGAGGGGGTTAAGATGCAATTAAATTTAAAACTTTTTAGCATGTAGCATTTCACCTACTCTCTCTTCCCCCGAAACAAAAACGCTTTTGTTCTCAACCATTAATACGGTGCTGGTCAATCATTGATATTTGGTCAGTAGTTGTAATTTTTATCGGTAGAAGGAAAATTTTCCCCAACTGCAAAGCTGGTGTCCAGTCACCCAAGTAGTTTAATTGCAGTGAGTAACATGGTCACACGAAGAACTTTTTTGACCTCTGAACTTGTGTTTCCCTCTTGTGCAAAGTGAGATAATAGGAGGGTCTCTACCTATCCCCTCTCCACACTCCTACACACACTTTGCTTGGTCTGATCTGGTCATTTGTGGGAATGTGCTCGTAGGTAAATGTTGTTATTACTATTTTTTAAACGGATCAGGAATGAATGAGCCACGCAAAAACAAACGCGATAAAAAACAGGAATTTTTTTTATAGAAAACACAATAACAAGCGATGTCACGAAGCATGCCATGATTCTAAATTCATTCAAGTCTGACTTCAAAAGGACGAAAATGGAAGAGAAGGTAAGAACATACAGAATTGTTTGTTTTATTAAATTAATAACGTTTTTAGAAAAAACAAAAATCTACGCTCAAAAATGTGATTATTTTTGACACATTCATAAACTCATTTCTATTTGCCTGAAAATTACAGATGTTAGCATTCAGGTGCTTAAGAATCGAGTAGCGTTCTCCCTTTTCTTAACGTTTTTTTCTAATTCGAAGCAGCTTGATTTAAAGCGGATTACTAAATGGATCCGTCTTGTAATTGTCTGCCTTTGAATTTGGAAATTAAAAGTCCAACTTTGATGTTATTTTATTAAAAAAAAAAAAAAAAAAAAAAAAAAAAAAAAAAAAAAAAAAAAAAAAATCGTAGTTTTTTAGAAAAAAAAATACCTTTATTCTGCTTCATAAAAGCATCACAAATGTAGGGCTACCACTGCCAAATGACACTGAAAATAGTAGCTTTAGTATCCTCCAACGAAAAAAAATAGTAGCATTTGTTCTTAAATAATAGCCGAAATACTCGCATACCCACTTTAAAAAATGAAGAAAAATTGTATCCATAACAATGAAAGGACTTTATGAATGTCCACATCTTATTTCATAGTTTATGCTTCTGCTCAAATCACTGATAAAGAATAGAGTGATTTCTTCAAATGAGAAAGCAAGTTATCCAGCAAATAAGGCCCTAATGTTTCAGTTACGAAGTAAACTTGGTTCTTCCACAATAAAAATTATGTACAGCACCAGGAAACATAGCAGTAAAAACTTCTTGCAGATCATCCCCGGCACTACTTTCTAACAGGCCTTTCATTTCAAGAGTTTCTTGGAGAGAAGGAAAAATGTTTTATTTGAGGGGCAGGGTTAGAAATAACTTGTGGGATTTCGCACATCCCACACAAAAGAGGAAAATCCCGCATAATAAAAATATTTGTTTGGATGGAATCTTCCAAATTTATTTCTTACACAGGCATATGATTCGTACGCGATTTTTTTTTATTTCGTGAAAGTTACGATTTTCTTTTCTTCTAAAATTCCACAAAATCAATTCATCAAACAGTCGCAAATTTTGCCATTCGGTAACGAAAAAAAAAAAAAAAATCGCAGATATCAACAATTGGCCTTAGAAAAAGAAGTTTTCCATCGGTCGCGAAAAACAACTTGTAAATTTCGCCTAAAGATTACGGAAAGAAAATCGAAAATTTTGTCAAACTGTCGCGAACAGAAAAAAAATTACACCCGCGAATTTGGTCAAATAGTCACGCAAAAAATCAAAAACTTCCACAGTCAGTCGACAAAAGAAAAGATTGTTTAAAAGAATCGCGAATTTCGTCAAAAATCCCTGAAACAAATACCGAGTATCATTTTCGTCAACCTGTCATAGAAAAGTTCACAAAATTTGGCAAAGGATCGTGTAAAGAAAATCGTGAACTCCACGAAACGATTGGCGGAAAAAAGTGCGAATTTTGGTAATTCATCGGGGAAAAAAATCGCGAATCTCCTTAAACGCCCGTGGAAAAATATCTTGAATTTTATCAAAGGTTGTGGAAACAAATGATGATTTTCGTCATTCGGTCATGGAGAAATCATCACAAATTTCGTCAAAAGAATATACAAAATATTACGAATTTCGTCAAACGATGAAGAGAAAAAAATTGCAAATTTCGTCAAATGGTCTCGGACAAAAAGACGGCAAATGTGATTCTGAGTTTAAAAAAACAGCAAATTTTTTAAAAAGTTACAGGAGAGGGAGGGAAAGGGGGTGGAAATTGCCTCCCAGCGCCAATTATGCGTTTTTTTCGCAATTCTTTGACGAAATTCGCATTTTCCCGCGATGTATTGATGAAATTTGTGATCCCTTTGTGAAATTTGTTTTTTTCGCGATCCCTAGACGAATTTTGCTTTTTTGCGATCCCTCGACGAACTTTGCGTTTTTTGCGATCCCTCAAAGAAATTCGCCTTTTTTTCGCGATCTCTTGAAGAAATTCGCAATTCTTTGGCGAAATTCCTTTTTTCTGCGATCCTTTGAAGAAATTGGCGATTTTTTTCTGCGAACGATTGTGGAAATTGATTTTTTCGGCTACCATTTTCGGAAATTCGCAATATTTTATATGCCCCAATTTTTAAAATTTTCGGAACCGGATGCCTTAAATTTTCGTAAAATTCAGAACAGAATCACCCCTGAAAAGAGACGAATTTGGTCAAATAATCGCGTAAATAATCGAGAATTTAAACAAATAATTGCACAAAAAATCAAGAATTTGAAAGTCTGTTTTGAAAAGAAAATCACGAATTTCGACAAACTATCGTGGAAAAGAATCACGAATTTCATCAAATGATATCTGAAACAAACAGCGAATACCATCAATCGATCACGGAAAATGTATATATCGCGAATTTCGACAAGTGCTGGCGGAAATAAAATTTCGCAAATCTGTCGTAGAAAAATTCGCGAATTTTGAGAAGGACCGCGGAAAAATCGCGAGTTCCGTGAAACGATCGCCGGAAACAAAAACGCGAAATTTGGCAAAGGATCACGAAAAAAAGTTGTGAGTACCGCGAAACGATCGCCCCCCAAAAATCGGGAAATTTGCAATAGGTCGTAGGAAAAATTGCGAAATCTCCTTCAACAATCGTAGCAAAAGATGGCGAAAAGAAGTAACTATTTTCGTCAATCGATTGGGGAAAAAATCGTGAATTTTGCAATTCGTCGCGGAGAAAAATCGCGAATCTCCTCAAACAACTGTAAAAATATCTTGAATTATACCTAAGGTTGCAGAAACAAATGGCGATTTTCGTCATTCGGTCGCGGAAAAATCATCGCAAATTTCGTCAAAAGAATGGACAAAAAATTTCGAATTTCGTTTAACGATCACAAGAAAAAAATCGCAAATTTCGTCAAATGGTCGCTGACAAAAAAACGCAAATTGGGTAAAAATGGGAATTTAACCAAATGATCGCGCATTAAATCACGAATTTTATAAATCGGTCGTGAAAAGAAAATCACGAATTTTGACAAATGATCTGGAAAAGAATCCGGAATTTCGTCAAAAGATCGCTGAAACAAATAGTAACTACCATCAATCGGTCGCAGAAAATATACATCGCAAATTCGGACAAGTGGTGGAGGGAAAAAATCAATTTCATCAATCTGTAGTAGAAAAATCTGCAAAATTTGGCAAAGGAGCGCGGCAAAAATCGCAAAATCTCCTTCAATGATAGTATAAAAAGATCTCTGAAATAAATAGGTATTTTTCGTCAGTGGTTTGGGGGGGAAATCCCGAATTTTGAAATTCGCCGCGGAAAAAATCGCGAATCTCCTCGAACAACCGTTGAAAAAGTACGTTTGGGAAGATGACTTTACAGGCGCTTTGAAGAAAAAGGCCGAATATTTTCAGTAAAAATAGTCGCTGAAATCCGAAAAAAGTCGCCTACTGTTTTCTTGAAATAGTCGCTTTTTAACAGTTTTCGGCCTAAAATAATAACCATAGCCGCCGGATGTTGAAAATAATCGCTTTTAGTTGCATTTTAGTAGGAAGTGGCAGCCCTGCATTTGCATGTTAAGAAAAATCGGAATTTGAGAAATTGAGTTGGGGCGGACCAGGCCTGATTTAATTGATTTTTTTATGGGCCGAGCTTGTTTTCAATGATTTTTTTTTCGAACCGGCCATGGCCGTAAACTGTGAAAATATAAACGGGCCGGTCTCGGATGGAACTTTTAATTTTCACGCCGGCCTGGAAACTGCGGCCCGTGCAGACCTCTAGTGTTCCCCCCATGGCCGTGCAAAGAGGGGGGCTAAAGGAACGGTCGCCCCGGGTGCAAAATTTATGCTGCGAACCACGGTTTTATTTGTTTATTTATTCAGTTTTTGGCCGCCGATCATTTTCCGGGGAATTTCTTTTTTCTTTCTTGATCATTTTTTTTTCCTGTCGCAAAACATCATGAACTCTCTAACAAATAAGTGCAATTTCTCCTATGTTATTTAGTTGTTCTGAATTTCTAAATTAAAATTAAACATTTTAAAGTTCCAAAATAAACGCGAAATATTTATTCATATTATAAATATTATGGAATTTATTTATGTTTCTGCACTTTATCATTTTTATTGCACCCATCACAGAGAGAAAGATTTTTTTTTGGGGGGGGGGGGGGGGGGGGGGGGGGCAAACTGAAAATTCGATAAGGGCGCACTTCTCACGGCCTTGGTGCCCCCCCAAAATTTCTGGTCACGCTACGCCTATGTTAACTGATGATCCAAAATTAGGATAAATGACTTTGTACTTGTTAAATTTTTGACGAAGAAGACAGTTGTTTATTATATTGGCAGAGTTGAGGATATAGACAGTGATAAGGAGTTTATCATATTCAAAAATGATGAAAAAGAAAAATTTCACTTCCCACAAGAAAATGACTTCAGTGAAGTAGAGAGAAAGGATATCATAATGAAATTGCCTCAACCACAAATAATTTGTGGTACCAGCCGAGCCCAGTCCTACTTTGCTTTCAGTGTTGACTTATTAAAATACAATATGAGTTAATTTAATTTTTTTCAAACAGTATCCTATTCCTCCCTCATGTGCGTCCCATACCTCCCTCATGTGAGGGAGGTGTGGGACAAAAATGTTAACATTTTAAAACATGCAAATAAAAGCCAGTTGTTTGTATTTCACAGTGTTTGTATTTTTTAAACATAGCTTAAGTAACATACTATTAGATTTTTATAAGCTGTACTCTTGGTAAAACATAAGTAGTGAATTAAAAAATAAATTGTGAAATCTGTCCCACTCCTCCCAACTCTCCCCTATAACTGCAGCATATTTGAATGGAAATTTAAGTGAGGCAGTTTTTATGGAATTGCCACCTGTGAATCTACATGAGAAACCAAGTGAAGAAGTTTGCTTATTAAAAAAGAGCCTTTATGGTTTGCATCATCCTGAAAGAGAATGAAACATATGTCTTGATAAATTTCTTAAATCAGCCAAACTGACAAGATCAAGAGCAGATCCATGTGTTTACCATGGGTGCAAGTTTGAAATCTGGCCAAAAATGAAAATATTTTAAATCCCCCCCCCCCCCTGCCACTGAATGAGCACATACGCACGTGCCGACACACCACCTAGACGAAACCCAACGTGTTAAATATTATATGCAGAAAAATTAAATTATGTTGAAACGAATTAAAAAAAAAGAAGTGCAAATCGCAGGGGTGATTCTGAGTCAAAAAAAATTTTCTGAAATTCACAGCAAATTTTCTGAAAAGTTACAGCAGAGGAGGGAGGGGGGGAGCCCACTCCTGGCACTAACTACGCATTATTTCTGCGATCTTTTGGCAAAATTTGCAGTTTTTTCATGATCTTTTGGCGAAATTTGTAGGGTTTTTTGCGATCTTTTGACGAAAATTGCGGTTTTTCGCAATCTTTTGATGAAGTTTGTGGGTTTTTCACAATCTTTTGACGTAATTTACGATTTTTTCCGCGATCTTTTGACATAATTTGCAGTTTTTTGCAATCTTTTGACATAATTTGTGGTTTTTCCGTGATCTTTTGATGTAATTTGCAGTTTTTCTGCGATCTTTTGACGTAATTTGTGGTTTTCCACGATCTTTTGACGTAATTTGTGGTTTTCTGCAATCTTTTGACGTAATTTGCAGTTTTCAGCGATCTTTTGACGTAATTTGTGGTTTTCTGCAATCTTTTGACGTAATTTGCAGTTTTCAGCGATCTTTTGACGTAATTTGTGGTTTTCCATGATCTTTTGATGTAATTTGAGGTTTGTTCGTGATCTTTTGACGAAATTTACAATTTTTCTGCGATCTTTTGATGAAATTTACGATTTTTTTCAGCGATCTTATGACGTAATTTGCGGTTTTTTGCGATCTTTTGACATAATTTGTGGCTTTTACGGGATCTTTTGGTGTAATTTGCGGTTTGTTCGCGATCTTTTGACGTAATTTGCAGTTTGCTCGCAATCTTTTGACGTAATTTGTGGTTTGCTCGCAATCTTTTGACGTAATTTGTGGTTTGCTCGCAATCTTTTGACGTAATTTGTGGTTTGCTCGCAATCTTTTGACAAATTTTCTGGTTTTTCGCGATTTTTGAACGAAATTTGCGTTTTTGGCGGCCTTTAGACAAAATTCGCGCTTTTCCCACGATTTTTAGATGAAATTCGCGCTTTTCCCACGATTTTTAGATGAAATTCGCGCTTTTCCCACGATTTTTAGACGAAATTCGTGCTTTTCCCACGATTTTTAGACGAAATTCGTGCTTTTCCCACGATTTTTAGACGAAATTTGCATTTTTTCCACGACCTTTAGTCGAAATTCGCATTTTTCCAGCTGAAATTTGAGTTTCTTTCACGATCTTTAGACGAATTTCGCGGGAATTTTTTCATGATCTTTAGACAAAATTTGCTTTTTTTCCCACGATTTCCGACGAAAATAACGTATTTTATATGACCTTTCGACGAAACCCGCGTATTTTACACAATCTGACGAAATTTGCATTTTTTTCCGGGATTATTTGATGAAAATCATGTTTTTTCCACAATCTTTTGACGAAAATCGTGTATTTTTTGCAATCCTTTAACAAAAACTGCGTCTATTTCACGATTCTTTGGCGGAGATTGCGTCATTTTCGTGATCCTCTGACGAAGACAGCGTCATTTTTGCGATCCTCTGACAGGGTCTGCGTCATTTTCGCAATCTTTTGCAGGAAACAGCATTTTTTTTGCAATCTTTTGACGGAAATCGCGTCTTTTCCGCGATCCTTTCACAGAAATAGCGTTTTTCCGCAATCATTTGACAAAAATCACGCTTTTACTGCAATCTTTTGACGGAAATAATTTTTCTGCGATCATTTGACGAAAAATCACGTTTCTTTCACAATCCTTTGTCGAAAAAAGTTTTTTTTTTTTTTTGTGATCCTGTAACAAAAATCACGTTTTTTTCACGATCCTTTCGTAGAAAGCACTTTTTCCGTGATCCTTTCACAAAAATCGCTTTTTTTCTGCAATATTTTGACAGAAATCGTATATTTTTCGCGATTCTTTGACAGACGTTTTTTCATGACCCTTTGACAAAAAACGCGTTTTTCCCCAATAATTTGACGGAAATCGCATCTTTTTCGTGATCCTTTGACAGAAACAGCGTTTTTTCCGCAATCATTTGACGAAAATCACGATTTTTTCGCAATCCTTCGGCACAAATCTTACTTTTTTCTGCAATCAGCTGGGATTTTCAGATTCTAACCAAAATTTTAAACGGGATGGTCAAAAAGGGGAGTTATTTTTAAGTCCGATTCTTAAACATTTTGCGCGAATCTTGAGAAATCTGAAAACGGATTTTTTTTTCCGTCCTCGGAGATTTTTCCGGCCTGCTTCCATCCTCGGGAATTTTCAAAAGCCGGAACTCCGGCCTGTGGCTGGAAAACTTGCACCCATGGTGTTTACTTCGATAAGAAAAATAAATTGATTGTAGGTGTATATGTAGATGACCTCCTAGTTATGTCCAATGAAGTTTCCACTATTGAAGAATTTAAAAACAACATTGGGACTGTTTTTGAAGTCAAGGATCTAGGAAAAATAAATCACCTTCTTTCAATCAGAATAAATAGAAATAAAGATGGCTCCATTACTCTCGACCAAAGTGCCTATGCAACTGAGCTGCTGCAAACAACTGTCACGTTAAATGCTAAACGAGCATCAACACCTCTAGATCCAGGCATGAAATGTGTACCGGAATCAAAGGATAGTATGTTGAATGCTGAAGGAGCACTGAAGTATAGGCAAGCTGTAGGAGGACTCTTGTATCTGGCAAGAGGAACAAAACCTGACTTGGCATTTGCTACTACCTACATGAGCTAATTCAGTAATTGCCCAAGTAGCGAACACTGGTCTGGTATACAACATATACTCCGTTACTTAGCTCAGACCAAGGAATTAAAGTTAACTTTTCAGAAGACTGGAAAGAAGCTAGAAATACTCTGTGACTCTGATTGGGCTAGTGACAAGGTTGATCGTCGATCATTCAGTGGCTATGTTGTGCTGATTGCAGGTGGGGCTGTGTCATGAAGCAGCAAGAAGCAGTGGACAACTGCACTTTCTACAGTTGAGGCAGAATATTTTTCAATGTGCCACGCAACAAAAGAAGCATTATGGTACCAAAACTTTACGCAAGAAATTTTGGATGAACATTTCTTGAACATTCCTCAAAATATATTTGTGGATAATCAAGGTGCTATTTCTTTAGCCAAGAATCAGGTTACTTCAGAACGTAACAAGCACACTGAACTCAGACATTTTTTCTTACGTGAAAAGGTAGCGGAAAAACTGCTTTATTTCACATATGTGCCATCCAAATTGAATGCTTCAGATATGCTGACCAAGAGTGTGACCAGGAAAATTATGCTAAATGATAGACTCAGTGTAGGACTGAAACTGACAGATGGAGATCTAATCAAGGGAAAGTGTTAAAAATAACTTAACTGTATGATTATACTTTCCATGTTTATTTAACTTAATATTTACTTCCCAGTGGCAACACTATTTTATGTAATATGTGTTGGCATCAGTGTAACATGTTGATCCAGTTCGTAAGTAGCGTGAAGTATGTAGCGTATATTTTACTATCTTTCTCATTAAACTTAATCCAGATGAATGAAATAACCTTATATTTTCTGCTGCTCTAATATTAGCAAACGCTAATATCCTGAAAAATTAGTACATAAACTCTTAACTTTTAATGATCAGAAAATCACAGATAAATCTTATGCCTGTTATAAAGAATTATAACTGGCGCTTGTTGAGCTCAAGTCAACTGGCAGACCTCCCCACCTAGCAGAACCTGCTATACATAATTATAATTGTATGGAAAAGAGAACTTTCAATTTATAACTTATGAAGAAATAAACATATTACTTAGAATATTTTCCTAATGAAATATGTATTTCAATAAAATGTTTGCATTTTGCAACTAAATTTTCAAAACGAGAATAAAACCTTCACTTGAGAAAATTTCTTTTACACAAAAATCCGTAAAACTGTAGAATTGTTTTTAAAAAGTAGGTAGTTTTAGAGGGATGATAAAGCATATGTGCGATTTTCACAAGGTATAACACCGTTTTAAGAATACTTGTGAACATTCAATGTAAATCGGAGGAAAGAAAATTAAGCTTTTTTTTATTCTTCCTGTTTTTTGCAAGTATTATAAATTCTGAACAAAATAAAATATATTTAAATTTTATTGCAAAGTGCCAGGTATCAGATTCTAAATAGTCTTTCAGAACATGAATGTCATTTTAGAAAGTCATCTATATATTAAAAGCAGGGTTAGAAAATTTTGAAAAATTGTACGTGTCCAATCGGGCATGTGGTAGAAAAAGATAGATGCCCGAATAAAGAATTTATTGCCTGACTTTTTCTAAATTTCATGGCAGTAATTTTAAAGCTGGTAAATATAGCATAATTTATAAAACAACAAAGGATACACAGAATAAATCTCAAATGCCCATTCAGGCACGTTGATAAGAATTATACATGACTGATCGGAAATTCTACTTACAACGGCAATAGATTTTTTGAGCCCTGATTAAACTGTATTATTTTCAAATTTGATTCACTGAAATAGGCCACTGACATGACTTTCAACTGGAGATTAAACTGTCACAAGGTCAAAAACTAGCCAACTCTGGAGAAAGTTTTAAAAAAATTACTTTAGATTGCATTGTAAGTTAGACATTAGAAATAGACTTTTGACAGTGACAAGACAATTAAAACTGGAGAAAATGGAGGGGGGGGGGGTGAATTACACTAGATTGCATTCAAAGATCATATAGAAATAAGCTTTTGACATTGGCACTAAAGTTTAAACCGGAGAGTAAAGAGACACTGTCGCATGACAAAATACCTGTGAACTTTAACCCGTAAGCACACGCATCGAGTATTTTTGACCGGACGCTCCCTATCATGGTCAGGATTTTTACTAAATTTTCAAGACTTGCACCTGCCACTTCCGGTACTTCTTCTTTACTGGGTGGTCTAGTAAGAGGGGGATCCTTGGAACAGAAATTTGAAATAGTGTTGAATTCAGACACTTTTCTCCGGGAGGGATTTCTGTGGCTTCGGGAGGGGCATTATAGAGTTCTGGGGGGGGGGAATTGCACTTTTACCATTGAAAACCCAAAATCTTCAATCTTCCGGGAGGGGGGGGGGATGTATCCCCGGGCTACCACCTGAATTCAACACTGACTTGAAGCACGAGATTTTTCTATAGTGGCTAGTGTGGATGAGTCAGTTTTACCCACTTCGTGTACTAACGTTTCAGATTCATTTTAAATCAATTTAACATCAGTTACATTTTACTCAAAATTTTCAAATATAAACATGATTCAAAATATTAATTGTAATGCTATTTAAAACACCTTTTTTCAAGAAAAATATCGTTAAAATTATGTACTAATTTTTTTTTTTTGCTGTGAAATTTGACGTTTAAAACAAATAATATATCCTGTTATTTAAAAAACGATTCAAATAATACTTTTGACTTTATTCTTTTAATTTATAATGCCCATATTTTACCGAGAAGCTAGCGAAAAAGTTAGGGTCATATTGACCCGGTGTGTGTGGTTACGTCATAGAAATGGGTGCATGTGCTGAAGGGTTAATGAAAGGCCCAAATAATTACACTAGATTGCGTTCAAAGATTGAATCCATGCATAAGCAATGAAAATGAGAAAGTATTATGCAATAACATACATCAGTATTATGAAATTATATTACTAGTAGGTATATTGAAATAACAAACAAATTTAAGATGGCGGCAAATAAGTTAAGGATATGTTTTACAAAATAAAGAAAATGAATTACCTCGTTCACAAGGTTTTCAATATATCCAATAACGTATCATCAACAATCATCATCAATATCTTGGGCGGAATTGCAAAAAAATCACAGTTTCCCTCGCAGTTTCCCTTCACACTTCACATTCGGGATTCAAAACTCTCGTCAATTCATTGATTCATTCTCAAATTCTCACTCCATTCCTCGCTCCATTCCAGCGCGCACTGATCTCTTCTAGCCATGAAGGTAGAGTTACAGCGTCTAGAAGTATATAGTGTGGAGATCGCTAATACCGGTATAGCTTTTGAACGCATCCAAAAAATTACATTTTCTTAGGTGGCGCTGCCGTCAAATTTATTGCGTGAATGCGTAGGTTTTGTTTTGGCTTTCTTTTTGTTGTAAACATTTTTAGCGCTATATACAAAGTCTACAATTATTAGAAATTTATGTGAAAACACGTAAATGTATTGAAAATGATATAAAAACGAGATTCTCATAGTTTTGTTCCCGTTTGTTTTACATACAAGAACAGCAAACTTGTTTATTTTCGGTGTACCTAAAAATCAGTAGGTTTTGTTTTGGTTCTCTTTTTGTTATAAACACTTTTAGCGTTATGTATAGCGTCTACAAATATTGCAAATTTATGTAAAAATATGTAAAATTTATCAAAAATGATGAAAAAACGAGATTATCATTGTTTTGTTCCGGGCTGTGTTACGCAATACAAGAACAGCAAGCTGTCTATTTTCGGTGTACCTAAAAATCAAAATCTTTTTGAAAAATGGAAAAAAAAATTAACTAATATAATTAACTAATAACTAGTATATTGTGGCCATCACAAAACTTTCTTCTATATAAATCACGTCAATTAAATCATTTAAATAGTACAAGAAATTACATCAATTTAGCACCCATTCATATCAAAGTATATCTGAATTTGGAGTTTGATGAAAATTCGTGCCTTAGTTCTTGAGATAGAGCTATAGCGGAAAGTCTGAAAAATGTAGCATAGCAGCGCCACCTGTTGAGTGATTTACACCAATACATAAACAACAATAATTGATATCCAGGTGTACATGGATCTGAAGTTCGTTGAAAATCCAAGCATTAGTTCTTGAGATAGAGCTATTGCGGAAATCACAAAAACAGCATAGCAGTGCCACCTATTGAACGATTTACACCAAATTGTATAAAATGTCAATTCATGTCAAGAACTAACTGATTCTAAAGTTTGATGAAAATTCGTGCATTAGTTCTTGAGATACATTTATAGTGGAAATTCTGAAAAATACAGCATAGCAGCGCCACCTGTTGAGCGATTTACAGCAAAATGTCAATTCATGTCAAGGATTAACTGCTTCTGAAGTTTGGTGAAAATTATTGCATTAGTTCTTGAGATACAGCTATAAAGGAAATTCTGAAAAGTGCAGTATAGCAGCGCCACCTGTTGAGCGATTTGCACTAAAACACAAACAGCACTAATTCATATCAAAGTATACTTGAATCTGAAGTTTGATGAAAATCTAAGCATTAGTTGTTGAGATAGAGCTATTGCGGAAATCGTAAAAAATGCAGTATAGCAGCGCCGCCTACTGAGCGATTTACACCAAAATGTACTAAACTTCAATTCATGACCGAATCTTAAGTTTGATGAAAATCCGTGCATTAGATCTGGAGACTAAGCTATTGCGGATATGGTGAAAAAGGCTGCATAGCAGCGCCACCTTTTGAGCGATTTACACCAAAACCTAATCAGCACCAATTTATATCAGGGACTAACTGAATATAAATTTTTATTAAATTCCGTGCATTAGTTCTTGAGATAGAGCGCCCACAAAATTTGTGTCGCATACAGACAGACATTTTGTAAAAACATGTTTTTTGGAATCTCTGACCCCTAAAACGTGTAAATCCGTCGAAAACCGAAAATTTTCACGAATCCAATACTTTCTTCTTGTAAAGATAGAAGAAAGTAAAAATTTACTAATATAAACAAAGATATATTTAATACAAAAAAGAGCTTATTCAAAATGCAAACGATAAAATTACTTCATATCATTTATATACATAAGCATAAATTATTTTTTATAATTTCAACATATATATATAAAAAATACTTGTACTATAATAAACCTATAGGCTAAAAAAAAAAAAAAAAAAAAAAAAGAAAGAAAGAAAAAAAATAGTATGCACGGCGATCACATGAAATATTAAATCGGTTTATAACAGAGCAATTTGAAAATAAAGTGTTCTTAAATTCGTACAAATGTGAAATGCATATAAAATATATGCCTGAATTTTCGTTCATTCTTAATATATCGCGTATTACAAGCTAATTTTTTTTTTACTCTGTTTTTCAAAAAATAAGTTTTCCGCATCAAAAGTATCTAATACACATAGGATTTCTATACATTCGTTGCAATGAACTTGATCTTAGCGCCCTCTGGCGAAATTGTAATTTTTTGGATATGGTTTCGATTGTTGATTTCCACACGTTATACTTCTAGACACTGTAGTAGAGTATTATCTCTATTTTCATGCTTCTAGCCAAATTATTTGGCTACATTTCCCTTTCGCCAAGGGTGTCCAAAGCTTGAGGGTTTGTAAATTAGCTGGCGGCAGCTGCACTTTCGACAGTGCAAATAGATCGAGAAATAGATTCAATTATCACTTTTTTTAGATGGGAAACTGTTCCAAAAGTTAATTTTTATGTGAAATACTATCGCAACAAATATGTATCACAGGTTTTGCTAGCCATTTTAGGCTGAATCGGAGATTTGTCATAGGTAAAATTTACATTTATCTTCTAACTTATCTAAAAGTTAAACTTAGACCAGAAATGTTTCTATTATTATTTTTGTAATATGAAAAAACCTCAGAGTAAAGATAAGAAGTAGAGGCCGAATCCCATTGTTCTTTCGGTCAGAAATTGAAGCTAACATGTTTCCGCTTTCATCGCCAACAGGTTGTCTTTTTTGGCGGTGATCGCCTTACTGGCAACTGTCGGATTTGATTTATGCAAGAGAAACGCCGCGACGCCAGAAAGTTTCCATAGATTAACATCGAAGATCGGACATTCCCATAGAGCGTAATGGAAGTGCGATTGCGATCGTAGCGCCCTTAGTGACAATGGGGAAGAAACTCCCCATCCTAGTAGTATGCTTATTATTGAGTATCTACCTTATTGTGATCTTTCTTTTTTTAATGTTGCATGTTTACGTTTTCGATATAGAAATGGAGGATAGCTGCACGGTTGACGGTCTCTGCGGTAAAACGTGGGGGGCGTGTGCTGAATAGTAGCTAGGTGTGTTGGTGTTTTCCCGGGTTTTGAAGTTTGCGTTTTCTTGTCTTGTTGTAATTTCTTGTCTCCAACGGGGTAAGTCTGCTGAATTGTTTCTTGATAAGGGTTTTTTTTTTGTTTTTTTCTTCTTGTTTCCCCTGTTTTCCTGGTGTTGTGTTATTTTGCCGAGCCATAGTTGCATGGTTTTTTGTGTCTGTAAAAAGTGTACCTCGCCGGTATGGCGAACTCAATTATAAATATAGTAGAAGATAGTACTCCGGAAGTAGAGTCACTAAATATTGAAATGGTGGAAACTTATGAAAATAATGTGCTATTTACTGATATCAACCCAAACGTGTCTCGCAATTCAGCTTCGGCTGAAACATTAATAATGATGGCGGCAGAAAATGGTGCAAGAAATTTTAATATCTTCATAAAAAGTGATGAGTCTAAGAACGTTCCTAAAAGGGACCCACGCGCTGTTCAAATAGAATTACAAGCAAAAACTGTTCATTTCAAAAAGATTGAAAATGTGAAATTTACTCGCACGGGTGCATTTATAGTAAGCACGAAAAACCCAGAGTGTGCAGTTGATATAGCTAAAATAGCCACGTTTCTCGGAGTTAAAGTCTCGACTAGAGTGAGTTGGGAGAATATTTGTAATAGATTTTTGCTATTTAACATGCCGGTAAATATTTCTCTGGCTGACATTGGGCAAGAGCTGTCTACGGAAAATAATATTCAAATTTTGGAACTGCGAAGATTTATAAAGCGTGAGAGCACAAATGACGTTTCTCCCGTGTTAGTCACGGTTCTTGGCACCTCTATCCCCCCTGAAGTTAGGATTTGGCTCTCAATACAGAGAGTGCGACAATTTATTGACAAGCCCAGGCAGTGTAAGAAATGCTTTAAATACAACCACTCCCAACTAAAATGTAGTTCTGAGCAGTTATGTGTGAATTGCAGTCTCCAACACTCTGGTCCCTGTACAAACCAAGTTAAATGTGCTAATTGCGGGTCTGAACACAGATCAGACTATAATCAATGTTCGGCTCGACTTAAAGAGGCTGAACTGTTAGAATTTAAATCTAGAAACTTATTAACTTTTATCGAAGCACGTCGGAAGTTTACGTATAAACCTGAACAAAAATCCTACGCGACTATTACTAGTAAACAGACAACTGATCTGGATCAGTTACAAAAAGCATTTGAAGCTCGTACAAACAAGATGTTAAAAATTATAATCGACCATATCTCCTGTCACTCGGAGAAAATTGTTGAAGCAATAGCTTCTCTAAGCAGTACCATTATGAACTGTTTTGCAAAAATGAGCGACAAGTCGCCGGAAAGGCGTAATAGGCCTAACAAGCATGCGAAGACTCAAGGACACATGACCTAAAAAAAAAAAAAAAAAAAAAAAAAAAAGTTTTTATTGTTTGATTTGTTTTTGGATTGTTCTCTGCTAGGGGCAGTTTGTTTTTGTTATCTGGTTCTTGGTAATTTTGTCTCATTTGTTGCGCCTGTTTTGTCTTTGTTTCTGGTTTTCTGTTTTTGATGGGGATAACTATTTTACAATGGAATTGCCGCAGCCTGTTAAACAAGCTCCCCTGGTTTTATTTGCCCCCCTTCTCTACTGCTGATATCCTGGTCCTTCAGGAGACCTTCCTTACCCCTGAAAAGTCTGTTGATATTCCTGGGAAAATAATTTATCGTTTGGACAGAATGGGTCGCCCGGGGGGCGGCCTGATGATTGCGATTAAGGCTACTTGGTCTTCTAATCTTCTTGACCTTGGTTCCCTAAACTTCTCTAATGAGGTCTTGGGCATTCAGGTGTTTTTTGGTAACATGTCTCTTAATATCATCAATCTCTACTCCTCTTCGGGCTCAGTGGTAGAGGATTTAGACAAAGTGACGCAGTACATCTCTGGGTCTTCTCTCATACTTGGAGACTTCAATCTTCATCATCGCCTGTGGGGTTCCCTGGTGTCCTCGCGTGACGGTGAAGCGTTCATTGACTGGATGGCAAACAATTCGTACTGTATGATGAATATAGATACGCCTACCCATGTCTCCCCAAGTGGCTCTTGTTCCTTGATAGATATGTCTATTTGCTCTTTGGATATTTTCTCGAAGACTGCCATACAGGTGGATGAGGACCTCTTTGACAGTGACCACTTCCCAATCATCATATCTGCGGATATTAGTACAGGCCCCCAGAATAAGCCTGTTCTTTATAAATGGCCAAATATCTGTCGAGAGATCGATAACAAGCTTCCCTCAGTTTCTAATGTTAACTATGACTCTTTTCGGCAGATGGTTCAGAGTGCGATGGAGAAGCATAGCACCACTCATAACAAGTCTCAGAAGACCCTCCCGGCCTGGTGGAACTCTCGTTGCAGTAATCTACGAAAGCAAAAGTTATTTTTTCTGAGGAAAGCTCGTACCCTGGCCTCCAGTGAGTATTGGGTTAAATTCAAAAGGACCTCTGCTAAGCTCCGTCAAGTGATCAAGGAGTCTAAACATCACTTTTGGGATGCTGTCTGTAGAGACGCAAAAGACCCTAGATTATTGCACAAAGTCTTCCGAAAAATTTCAAGTAGGTCCAGCTCCCTGATTGATTCTCACCTTACCCTTCAAGTTGATGGTATGCCCAGCTCTGATGCGGCGTCTCAAGCAGAACTTTTTGCCGACCATTTTGGCGAGGATTGTGTCCATGAACCAATACCTTTAACTTATGGCTCTGACAGCGAGTCCAACCTTAATAACCCGTTCTCTCTTGCTGAGCTTAAAGACGCCATCCGACGTACCAAAACCACCTCCCCGGGAGAGGATAAGATCAGCGCTGCTCTGTTCAAGGGCTTGGGTGACCGGTCCCTGAACAGCCTGCTTGGCATGTATAATGATATATGGCTTTCGGGCGACATTCCTCCTGACTGGGTATCTGCTGTTATTCTGCCCATCCTTAAGCCAGGCAAATCAAAGAAACTGGTTGCTTCCTACCGGCCGATTGCATTGACTGCAGTTGCGTGCAAGATTTGCGAGAGGATGATCGCCAACCGGATTAATCATTACTTGGTAAAAAAAAAAATTCTTGACAGCCGGCACTTTGGGTTCCAGCCGTTTCGGGATAGTCAGGCTACCTTAATCAGGCTTCATCATGACATTACCAATGCTCGGAGAGAGAAGAAGTACATCCTCGGCATCTCCCTTGATATCCAGGCCGCCTACGACTCAGTGTACATTGACGGTTTAATATACAAATGTTCTCAAATCGGCATTACTGGGAGAACTCTTCGTTGGCTCCACAATTTCCTCTCAGAGAGGTCCATAAAGGTCCGATGGAGGAACGTTACGTCGACTTCAAGAGGTATTGGGAAAGGCGTCCCGCAAGGGGCGGTCCTTAGCCCGACTCTTTTTACCATTTATATGTCTGATTTCTTTGAGGTCTTAGAGTTCCTCGGTGTAAAATTTTTAATCTACGCGGATGACATATTTATCTACTGTGAGGATAGCTCCCTGGACAGCTGCAGTGAGAAGCTACATGAAGCGCTCCGGCTTATTTCCCAATGGTGCTCTTATTGGAAGTTATCAATCAGACCGGACAAGTGCCATGCAATCAACCTGTCGAGACGTCTCTTAGAGTGCGATTATGAATTCAGCATTAATGGTGGATTAATAGAGTGGTGCTCAGAGCTTAAATTCTTGGGCTTCTACTTTGCTCGTCGTGGTGGCTTTCGGAGACACATAGAGTACCTTAGGAAGAAGGCGTTCAGCAAGCTTAACATCCTCAAGGTATTGGCCCACAAACGGTATGGGGCAAGGTCCCACCATCTGCTCACTCTGGCCTTCTCTTCGATTCGAAGTGGTATCGAGTACGGGGCAGCGATACTCAAATCGGCATGCAACTCACTTTTTCAAAAGCTGGAGGTCATTCAAACCAGTGCCATCAGAATTGCTTTGGGTCTTCCGAAGTGGACACCGAACATCATCGTATGGAAACACGCGGGCGCTATCCCCATGACTGATAGAATCGGCTGTCTGGCAGTCAGTTTCTGGCTAAAGCACCTGTCACTGGGAAGTTGGTCTCCGCTCGGGGACATCCGGGGAGACGGACTGGAACCTTTGGTTACAGATATTCATTATGTTGAAGATTGGCTCGGAAAGCTTGGAAGTACACCAGACCACCTTCTTCAGTTTCAAATTCCTCTTCCCATGAACATGGAGGTTGTCAGGTTGGTCACTGGGGGTCTCCCTTTCCAAAGCACTGACCTGGCTGCGAGCATGGTTCCGCAGTATTTTGCTGATTTTATTCAGGATTACTCTAACTCTTGGAACATCATTGGTACGGATGCATCAAAAACGGATTCCTTTACCTCAATAGCAGGTTGCTCCTCAACGAACCATTTTGTGTACAGAGTCCACTCAGCCAACTCAATTTTTACAGCAGAAGCCTTGGCGATCGGCACAGCACTGGACGAGCTGGCCCACCAGCGGATGCATAGCGTCGTTCTTACCGACAGCCTGTCAGTTCTATCTGCTTTACAGTCTGTTAATTTAAAGTCTCCAACTGTCATTACCTGGCTTCATAATAAGATCAGTAGAGTTGCAGGGTTTGCATCGAACATTCACCTCTATTGGGTTCCGGGGCACCGGGGAATCCCTTTAAATGAGAAAGCTGACAGCCTTGCTAAAGGAGCGACCTTTTCTGATGTTTTGTTAGATTGGATCTCTCCTGAGGACATCAGCCATGCTTATAAGCAGGATGTGTGGGGAGTTTTTAATCAGTCATATAGGAATAGTAAATACAGTACCTCACATGGTGACATTCCTTCTATTAAGAATTCTTCGGTATGGGCTCGGAACAGAAGGGAAGACGTCTTGATTACCCGACTTGTTTGTCGGATGTTGATTACTCCTGGTATGCTGGCGAGGTTCAACTTGATTGATGATGGTAGGTGTAGTACATGTGGTGTCACGGACTCCCTGGATCACATTCTGTTCACATGCTCCAGGTATCACGCTCATCGCAAGCGTTGCTGGGATAACAGTGTTTTGAATAGTGGGTATTTTGGTTCTTTTGAATGGTTTGTGAGCAAGTTTGCTTCGTCCGATAATTTTCGTATGGCTACGATGAGGTACCTTTTTAGCATTGATCGTTTTTAGTTGGTCTGTATCTTCCCCAGGTGGGGTTTCCGTGTTTTGGTTTGTTATGTTGTGGATCATTCGAGGCTACAGCCGTGCAGCTTTAGGCCTCAACCCCCACCCCCCTTCAAGTTCAAGTACGTTTTCGATAGAATCTTACACCGATACAGGTTTGAAGTTTTATATTTTGTGTCACAGGTAAATGATTTTGAAAAAATGCCCAAGTAACGTAAACGAATGAAATGTAGAAAGGAATCTCGTAGCTATTGATCCGATTGATTTTTGTACGGAGAGTTTCTATGCTGCAACTCTTCCAGGAATAGTGTAATGTAATAATACCAGCCAGATACATCGCATACTTTAGTATGAAACTATTCGTAAAATTGAAAATTTTATGCTATTATGAACGATAAATTGATCAGGCTACGTTTCATATGTGCTATAGCACATCTTATAATATTACTTGTTACTTTAATATGGAAAAGGGTAAGGAATTTTAAATAAGGTCTGTTTTCTGAAAATTTTGTAAAATAATTATTTAAACTATTTTTATGATCTATTTGTATAATCTTCTATATAGATTTAAAAAATATATTGTTGAAAGTAAGTGTGTACGGAAAATTTATCTGTTCAGATTTAACAAAAACAATGTACAAAGATTAGATAAGCTGGGCTATGCTTCCCTGCTTGAGACTTATTTGGCAAAGACAGTGTATTACAGTGTATATACAGTGAAACCCACTTGAGAAGTTTTCCAGGGAACCAGCTAAATAAAATGTCGTAGACGGTCTTAGATGGGAAAATATCCCAGGTAGAAAAACTATAATGGCAAATTACATAATGAAAACATTAATAGTATAAAATTATATAACGTGTTGAATTAGATTAAACAAAATAGTTTTATAAATTAAAATATTTTTAATGCATTAATATTATTAAAATAAATAAGTAAAACAGTAATAAATAATAAGTGATTTACCTGAATTATGTTATTCCGAGTATCACATTATTTATTTATTATTGCTATCATTCCTTCTGAAATAAGCCTTAATACTTTTTTGTTTTTTTCTAATGTTTGTAAATGAAAAGTAGTCAAGTTGCCATAAGGTTTTTATGTACTTTGTCTGGGATAGTCTCTTTCTCGTGAATTTTTATGTACAGTAATACCTCGACTTAACGTCAGCAACTCGTTCCAAGACTAGTGACATAAACCAAGGTACATTTAGATAAGTAAAAGAGGATAAGTAATAAAAATTCACCAAAATATAATGAACATATTCTATTGTATTTAGGAATTATGTTACATGCATTTAACATTAGCATAAATGATGCTTTTGCAATACAAAAATTCTGTCTAAATCAATAAGTTACTTACGATAATAACAATTTCTTATGTTAATAACAATACTTACAATTTATTGTTCTTCTAGCTTATCTGTTCGAGTCTTTGAGCATGTGAAAAAAAATCTTGCAATGAAGGTTGAACCAACAAATTTTCCTTTTTTTTCCCCCTTAGAAACTCTGTGTAACAGCAGAGTGTTTTTTCTAAGCTTTTTCTAGTTGTTGCTACTATTTGCTTGTCCGAGTCAATATCTGAAATAAGAAGAAGCCAAATTCCAACTTCAATAAAGTTTAGCTCTTCGATTAATTTTGAAACCGTCATAATCCCCCCCCCCCCCCCCCCCATCCTGCCGTAGGTTTAAAATCTTTATCTATTTCTTCGAGAGTACTTTGTATCTTTAATTTAGTAAGTTCGTAGATGGTTAAATCTGGATCAGAAGAATTTATGAGCTCAACAACATCTTCAGCATAAATCAGTTGAGATCTCTTCCATTTTCGACAATTTCATCAATTAGGAGAGATACAGTATCACAATTTTCAGACATTTTCTTAGTCTTTATGAAGAAAAAGGTGCACAGTTTTTTCACAAATCTCTCATTGTTTTTTGCTGAACTTCACCTAGGGATGCAACGAATAGGGGAGTCCAGGGTACAGTGGACCACCCCTTATATTTTACTTATTTTTAAAGCTTTTCGTTTAGGCTAATTGATAACAGCACTGGATTGATTACTTATAGCCTTCAGAACACATCTTTAGTTCAGAATGAACCCTTTTATCCTGACTGATTGTTTTGAGTTCCTAAAAGTCAAAATTTTCATCATCATACTTTTCTTTATTGAGTAATTAAAGGTTATGGATAAATAAGATAAAACAACTTTTTTGAAACGGTAAAATACTGGTCTTTATTAAATTTAAAAGCTTATATGCTTAAAAGAAAACTTTAAATAATATTTTTATGACTATGTATTGAACTTTAACATGGGGCACAGTGGACCGCCCACTGCTGGGGTACAGTGGTCCACAATGAATACTGCTCCTGTAATGAAGAATTTTCAAAATATTTAATAATTACTTATTCTCTATAAAGAAATATTGTTTTAAAATAGTTATTTAACTATAAAATAAAGTAAACAAAGAGAAATGACTATTTAACCCTACAATGCATAGATTAGCCATTTGGCACACTTTAAATTTCATGTTATTATGTTGTTCAGATTATAATGTAGCCATCTGACACTTTAGTTTTCTCCTATTTTATGGATAACAGTTCACATGTGAAAGTAAGTTTTCTTGTTCAATATAGCATTTTTTTGGGGGGGGGGGGGGGAGAAGGAGAGAAATGAAAATCATGCATTGTAGAGTTAACATATTAAGAAATATTTTGTTTTGTATTTACTGCCTTTGAAAAATATAACTGTAGCCTAATAAGTAATAGATGACCTCACTGGATTGGTTATTTATAACTTCAGAGCACATGGTTCAGGATTAGTTTATGGAGCTCATAATAAACTATTTTATCCTGACTATTTTGAGCTTCTAATAAATTTTTCATCATCATATTTGTCTTAATGTTTGCTGATTTTTTTGTAATTAATAACTTGTTTGCCATCATTCCTGTATCTTATATTGTTATTTTCAAAATATAATAAATTTTTTGATAATTCTTTAGTTTTATATGTTTT
This sequence comes from Maratus speciosus, assembly GCA_963932465.1. Lineage (NCBI taxonomy): Eukaryota > Metazoa > Arthropoda > Arachnida > Araneae > Salticidae > Maratus > Maratus speciosus. Next base: position 496,967,412 of record OZ010787.1, on the reverse strand, counting down.
TTGTTTCAAAATGCTACTTGCAAATTCGTATTATTATATTATTTTGGAGGGAAAGGGGAAATAAAAAAGAATTATATTAATTATAAATAGATTTATATTATATTTTAGACAATAGCTAATAGTGGACCACTGTGCACCAGTGTACCCCGCTTCCGGGGTATACACTGGTCCACTTCACGAGTGTATGTAAAAATTTTTTTTTGAAAAATGTATTGGGGAATTATGTTCTGTGAAAATTATGAGACATATAGAAAGGTTTAAAGAATATTCAAAAATATTTTCAAGTAGATTGGTCTCTCCGTTAAAGAAAAAAAAAAAAAAAATTTAACTGCAAAAGTGGACCACTGTACCCTGGTCTCCCCTATTTGGTTGATATTGAGTATTCGGCTTAAAAGCCGATAATTCGGTTTGGTCGAATAATACAGTATTTGGCCGAATACTAAAACAAAATCATTTATATTTGTAATAAATAATTATAATATCAATTGATACATTTTAAATAACATACCTATAGGTTTATATTTATGTGTTACACATTAAGGAAATAAAAATGCTTAATAAATTTATAATACAATTTTATTTCAAATATTAGATATAAATTTAATAATCATTTGAATTTTCTTAACGTACAATACATGAAAAATAATATTTAAAGTAAATTTAATTATTTGAATTTTATATATATTATAAAAATGATTTAATTATGCTTAAATATTACACATTCAATAGAATCTGCTTTCCACCAGTTTAGTGGACATTCATTTCTATCTAAGAGTGATTTATCAAAATAACTACTGCTCATCATTTGTAAGGGCTGAAATTTGTTAACTGTTTTGTTTTTGTTAGCAGTTGAAATCTGTATTCATTATGAACATTTTTACATGTTTCTGTCACATTTGCATTTGTTTCAGTTTCAGGAATCTTATTGTTTGAGATAGCAGCCATAAGTAGAATCAGTCAAGATTTTAACTTGAGATGATTTTCTTTAGCTTTATATAAAAAAAAATGCAAATTTAAACCTGGGCTCTAGCAAAGTTGAAATGCAGAAATGTCCATTATCATGAATATGTTTAAAGCGTGCATTCATGTTTTGAACCAGGCAGTCTTTTAATGTTCAAGCACCAAAAAGTACATTCCCTTCTCCAGGCTTTGACAAATAAAGTTTCCACCATTGGAATAACTTCCAAAATAAGTGATGTTGTTGAACTAATTTTTACTGTAACTTGTTCAAGAGGTTTCAATAAATTTAAACATTTCTCTAAGAGCAACCATTGATTTCAATTAAAACTAATTTAAATTTTGTTTTTAATCATCTTGAAAGCTAAATATCTTTAATAAAAATTGTATGAAGATATCGATACATATTATTTTTGTTTAAATCAGAATTTATGAATTATATTTGGCGGCCGAATAAGCTGAATATTTGGCTATAACTTGGCCGAATATTCAGTATTTGGTTATTCTGCCAAACCACTATTCATTGTATCCGCATGAATCTCCTATGACTGTGACTGCATCTGAGATGTTAAATTTCTTCAAGAACTCTTTTACTGTCAATTCCGGAACTTCTCTCATTTCTGCAATTGACATTTCAAATTGGCAAACAAATGTCTCATATAACATGTTTTAAATGTCTTGATTATGCCTTGGTCCAAAGGTTGAAGTATACAGGTGGCACTTAGAGGCAAAAAGAAAGACAACTTTTACTCTTGGGTCAAAATTATGGGTGGGTGCCTGGATGCATAATTGATAATTAACATCACCTTATCGAGGAAATTTTGGAATAAGGCAATAACTCTCAGCTTCTGGGATAAAATTTTGAATAAACCAATCTTCAAACAATGAGGTGGTTACCCAAGCTTTGGAATTTGATTTCCAAATCACTGGAAGTTTAGCCTTCCAATTTTTATTCCACAGTTTCTTCTTACTCTGTTTTTTAAGAATTCATGACAAGCCTCTTTGAACAATAAATCAGGAGGGACTGCATTTCTGCCAAGAAGTAGGGTTAATCTGTCCTTCAACACTTTAAATCCAGGAAACGTTTTCTCCTCCCGACTTTTACTTTAACTACTTACTTCCCGACTATTTACTTTTTATATTAGTTTGTGACTATAGCATGATTGTCATGGAAAATTTTCCTCTCATAGAACCAAGTTTTTTTTTTTTCCAATCCAGACAACGTAAATACGGGGGTGACGTAAGTCAGGAAACTACTAGACTAGTGTTGACTCTAGAAAAAAAGGGCCGCTGGGCGGGAATTTTTCAAAAAGGGGACACTATTCTAAAAAATGGAACACTATTCTAAAAAAGGGTACATTTTTTTCAAAAAGTGAACACTATTCTAAAAAAAGGGCACACTTGTACCTTGTTTACAAAAAATATTTTGAACTGGTTTGTTTAGAGTCCCTAGAATTTGCGATATTTTCCCAGGATCAACTGAATTGCCACGGGGCATATAGGAAGTGTTTAAAAGGCAGCCGGGTGCATCGGAAGGATTTAAAAGAGCTGCCGGGCACAAAATAGAAATAAAAAGGGTCGCTGTGCGCTGCGGCCTGCTAAAGCGACTTAGAGTCAACACTATATACTGTCAAAAAGTTTCTAGTCCTTTTATAGCATCTGAGTGTTTGGAACTTTCAATCATCTTCAGTATCACTTGATTCATTCCCATTCTCATTTGGCATTTAATCACAAATATCATCAAGTGATAAAATTTAGCTCTGTATTACATCACTGCCAACATTAACATAGGGTGACCGAGCCAGTAGTTGATCAAGTAAGGTCGATGCTGCAGGTTTTTTATTATATTCCTTCCTTTTAAGTTTTAGAAGTAAACTAGCATAATTGCTACAATCCTTAACACATTCATGCTGGTGCGGTGGGTCACACTCGACTGTCTTGGAATTGTCAAGTCTCCGGCTTTTTGCACACCACTGTTATTTTAGAGAAAATCTTGTTCCTTTAAATCGCCCAATTGTTCTAATTAAATAAAACAACATTTTCTGTATTAAAATACTGGTATCTAAAAAGCCGGAGACTTGGCAGCTCTGAGACAGTCGAGTGTGACCCACCGCGCCGGCGTGAACGTGTTAATGAATGTCCTATAATGGGCAAAAATGAAATCTGCTGAAATTTAATAGCAACAAAATTATAAGATTGGTTGGGTTTTTGATGTGACGTAAGTTTAAACTGTCAAAAACATGAATGTGTAAGCAAACTAAAACAGAAAAAATGCTGTTAATATAACATTGCTTTTGCTTAATGATAGTGCAATGTAGTTTTAGTATACATTAAATTTTAATCAAATGTGAAATTAAAATTTTTTTCTTTGTTTTTGACTAAATTTTAAAGTTATGTGGATTTCTAGTGTGGCTTTTTTTGCATACTTGGTTGAAAACCTTATTTTTAAAATATATATTTAGCTTTTAATAAATATTTTCTCTGCAGCATAAATTGTTTTATTTATTTTTGCATTTAGTACAAACGCAGAAAAATAAAAATAACATTCATTTTATTAAAGGGAAAAGAATTAAATGTAGGGATAAAATGATTAAAATATGATATTTTAAACCTTTTATCCCAAAATTAATTTTTGTTAGTGACTGATAATCACCTCTTACTGGTGAAATTATCTTAATCCTATCTCCTGAAATTAGGGACAAATTAATAATTCACCATACCAGTAAGAAAAAAATAGTTACTTAACACAGTTCGAAACCTGTTCCAAAAGTGAAAGTATCCTAATAATAATAATAATAACTGCAAGCGAAATTGAAAAATAAAAAACGGCCTTTGTAGAGATCGATATTAGCTATCCAATGCAAAAGAACATTTAAAAATATTGAAATGCAAACTAAATTTTTAAAAAAATTCTGCTGTAGCATTAACATTATTGAACGGATGTTTTAATTTTTACTTAAAAAAAAATCATTTAAATGCATGAAATTTCAAACAAGATATTAAAAAAAATCTCCTATAGGATTAACATTAGCGAGGGGATGTTTTCGTGTTAGAGCAAATTCTTTCTTAAGGGGCTACTTCACTATCTTAAGGCTGTTCTCAACTGCTCTGCTCAACAAGTGCAAAACATTTTGACACATTTACAAATTCATTTTTTAACAGAAAGATATAAAATTGGAAAGCCTGACCATGGAAGCGATTTCGAATCGAACTTTGTGTGTCCATTTTTGATAAATTACCTATTGAGTTATAAGCGATTTTGATCATGTGACAAACACATTTTTCACCCTTTCTTGAGTGATTATTCTTCTTTCGCATGGAAATTCAGTTCGAAACGCCTACTTTGACAACATTTTCTGAAAGATTTAATTGTGTTTGTAAAAAAACTGAAAAAACAGTTTGATTACATAGTTTCTGAACAACACCTGCTAGTTTCATGCATTTCCAAACAAAAGTAAATTAATACTTACGTCATGAGGTTGCCCTTTAGACTTAAAAACAGCCTTAAAGAAAGTAAATATGCTCATTAGATATCAATTGTGAAAGATTAGTTTCTACATCTAGCTTTAAAAAATATAAACAATTTATTTACCTCTACAAAATTTAGCTTAAACTTACATAATTTTAATGATTACAATTAAGGCTTTATTATCTGTTCATGGTAAAAGCATGCATTATTCAAATAATTAAAAAAAAATCATGCAACAATCTGTTTGCAGCTTACCAAACAATGCAAAAAAATGCATGCATAGGATACTATGCAAGTAGGTTTCAAGAGCGTATACGTACAGATTATACACCACAGTTTTAATGTATTTATGCAGTTTTAATTAGAATTTATTGATTAAAGTCTATCTAACTCTGCTAAATAATTCTTTTGATATTATTTTATTAAATATAGGTTTTTCACACGACGGCTTAAACCGTCGCATGTTAAAAACTTGCTAACCCTGATTATAAGTAAGCAGTTTCTTTAATTCCCATTTTCCCAGTAGTTGCTCAATCAAAGAAATCAGCCAAAAATTCAAAAATTAATCTTTAAAATACCATGCTTAAGCTGTGATTAACAATAATTCATATAAAACTATTATTTGAAATAAGCAAGATGGAAGTGGATTATTTTAACTTACCGTAATTGTCTCCAATTATTCAAAAACTAAATTTTTACATTTTCTAATAAAAAAAATTCATAAAATGGCTTCTGTTACAGCAGACAGCTGACAACAATGTGACAACGGGTGCTCCAACATTCAAACAAAAATATTATGTCTAGTGTCACGTGTAAAACTCATTTCTTCTTGAAATGGCGCAATATTTAAAAAATTTGATCAACTACTGCTGCTGTCACACTATTCACAAAATGATGCAGTAAAGTCCAATTCTTTTTGCAGTATTTTCTACTTATCTTCTTCAACTTTTGGTTCATACACTTCTATTATCACTCCATTTGAAAACACAGCTTTTTTAAAACAATTGAATTTACAGATTCCCACATAGATGTAATCATATGAATAGCTTCTAAAACATTCACCTTTTTCAGTTTTCCAGATTTAACCACTTCAACATTTGTCGTAAAAGTACTGTTTCCCTACACCTGCAGCTGGTGAAGTGGTTAAAAGCATCCATTTGACTAACCGTTTTCTCAAATGTTACTTAAATGCCGTAATTATGCCTTGATCAATTGGTTGTAAAACTGCTGTAGAATTTAGTGGAAGGTAATGCATTTTAATGTGAACTAATTTCACATCTTTGAAATGTGCAGTACAGTTATCAACAAACAAAATAATCTTTCTTTTTCCTTTCTCATTTTAGTGTCTAATTTCTTTAGATGTTTTTCATAGGTTGGAATTGTCATCCAAAATGGTCTGTTGCTTTCATATGGACAAGGCAATGATTTCACATTTTTGAAACACCAGGGTTTTTTTGCTTTTCCAATTACTAAAAGTAGAAGTTTCTCACTACCATCCATGTTGCTACCTAGCAAAATTGTTAAATGCTCCTTACTCTATTTCTTTTCATGACAATTTTCTCCTTTAAATGCGAATGTTTTATCAGGTTCTAGAATAGGCCACATTTGTCCAATATGTTTTTTTTTCCTTTATAGCTGGATAAATTGGTAAGATATTGAATTTCCATTCATCTGCTTCTTGCATATTGATGCTTTTACTTTCTCTATTTATATATTTGCAAACTAATCCAGCCCTACTTTTTATCCTGTCAATCCATCCATTTGCGCCTTAAATTCAACATTAATTTTCTTTGCAATTTCTTCTGCCTTTTTCTCTTAGAATTATTCCACTTATAGGGATGTTTGCTTGTTTAAATCAAATAATCAGTTTTTCTTGATATTTATTCACATTTACTTTTTTATATATTTTTTGCATTTGAAGAATGCAATGAAGATATGGTTTCTCGTATAGCAATAATGCCATTGAGAGTAGTCACTGGCAAATTCAACTCTTTTGCATTTTGAATTCGTGTTAGATGCACATTTTCATCTACTTCTTTCAAAACTTTCAGTTTTTGCTCAGCAGTTGATTCTTTTTGCTTTACTCCTCTAGTACATATGTTGAAAATTTAGCCAAAGGCGAAGAGTACACATATGCGTACTGCTGGGCTATAACATAAAAATACATCACAATTAAAAAATGTTCCTAGCTAGTCATAAGAGTGGAGTTTGATAGTGCAAGCAGAATATCATTTGTGTTCAGGAGAACTTCTATAGAGCAGTCACAGATGTCTAAAAGTACTATCACAGGGTGGCTACAGAATCAGGGAAGTTTGACAATCTGGAAATATCAGGGAACTTTATAAAAAATCTTGAAAATCAGGGAAATTTTTCTCCATGCAAAAATATTTCCGTTTTCACCTCACGAACAAGATTGATTCGTCGCCAAACAGGCGATATTTAATCTAATAATAGGACGCAATAGAGACGTTAAGCTGAATCGCGCCAAACTGCCATTCATAGCAACCCTTTTGTAGGAGAAAAGAAAGAAGATGCAACCATGTGCAGATCCAGTTCGTCATTTATTTCGCTGATAATACGTCGACATTGAAGGATAGACTGAAATATTTTATTTAAGTGAGTGGGACCGAAGCACGTCCACATGGTGATACTTCGCATGGAATAGCTCTGATTATAGGTAAGCCATTTTTCCATTTTCTTTAAACAAGTTCTTATTTATTGTTTTAAATAATAAATAAAATGATCGACTATATTTATTACGAATTTTTAATATAATTTTAATTTGAGACAAAGATGGAAATTACCACGTGGACCAGATTTGATTTTCTTTAATTTCAATCGGGTCCGGACTATTTTAGAATTATTAAGTTACGAAATAAAGTTTATTTTTAACACACATAAAAAAATAATGCATTTGATATTGGCAAAAGTTGTTATAATAAGGGATTTAAGGATTTTTGCTTTACATAATTTTTGAAAATTTAATTTTTAATCAAATTTAGGGATAATTTCAGGTAGTTTGATGTATGCATAAATTTTAAAAAGTAAAGTGGTATGCGTAAATCGGACATAAATGATTACGAATTTTTAATATATTTTTAATTTGGGAGAAAGATAGAAATTACCGCGTGGTTTTCCTTAATTTTAATCGGGTCCGGACTTTTTTAAAATAAAAAGTTATGAAAGTTTATTTTTAACACATAAAAAACAATACATTTAATATTGGCAAAAGTTATTATAATAAGGGATTTAAGGATTTTTGTCTTGCATCATTTTTGAGAATTGAATTTATTTTTTAAATTTAAATCAAATTTCGGATTAATTTCAGATATTTTGATGTATGCATAAATTTTAAAAAATAAAGTAATATGCATAAGTCGGAAATAAAATTCTTCCACAGGCCTCAGTTTTCCAAGGTCTTTTTTTTTTTTTTTTCTTTTTTTCTCTGTTGCTTTCTGATCATAATAAATCTTTTAAACAATTTGTTCTCAATATTATTTTAAATAATAAATAAAATAATCGACTCTTTATTATGAATTTTTAATATATTTTTTTAAGTTGGGAGAAAGATGAAAATTACCATGTAAAACCGATTTGATTTTCTTAAATTTCAATCGGGTCCGGACTTTTTAAAAATAAAGTTCATTTTTAACACACATAAAATAACTTAATACTGACAAAGGTTATAATAAAATTTCTGTTAAGGACTTTTTTGTTACTTTTTTTAAAAAATTTAATCAAATTTAAGGTTAATTTCAGATAACTTTATGCACATATAAGTTTTTAAAAATAAAACAATATGCATCAATCAGATAAAATTCTTCCGCAAATAATTTTTTTATAATTTTTTTTTCTTCTGTCATTTGCTGATCCGGCGTGATTTTGGTCCGAATTACCGAAAAATTAAGGAATCATTTCCGAGATTTTTTTAAAAAAAAGTCTTAAATTCAAAAATTCGGTCAAAAGTATTAATATTTCGGCAAATGGTTGCCGTTGTTTTTTGTTTATTAAAAAGTGTATTTTTTATGGCAGGTGAAAAGTAAAACCATGGCAAAATCAGTGTGTTCATTCAACACAAAATGGCTTGAACAATTTTCCTGGCTGAGAGAAGATCCCAAAGATAAACATTCAGCTAAATGCACGCTGTGCGATTCAAGCATTTTCTTGAGTAACATGGGACGTAGAGCAATAACCAGCCATCAAGGCGGCGCTGGGCATAAACATAGAGAAAATAGAGCTTCAATTTCTGGAAAATTTTCAGACTTTTTAAATCGGAAAGATAGTGGCAATTCAGATGAAAAGATAGACATTACAGCAGCAATGTCTTCTGATGCACAGATAAAGAGCATTTCAGCATCAAATGTTCCTAATACTGAAGTTAACAGTGGCTTTGTTGAAGCATGCAGTGTTGTTCTTGATGGAACACAGAATAATCAAAAGACTGTTTCTTCAGGCATTAAAAAATATATGTTAAAAGAAGACATTACAAAGGCTGAGATTTTATGGTGCCTTGAAGCAGTGGCTACACATAAATCCTTAAGATCAGCTGAAAAAGATGTAAAGATGTTTTCCCATATTTTTACAGACAGCCAAATTGCAAAGGGCGTGCAACTAGGGCGAGATAAGATGATGTACTATTTAGTATTTGGAATAGCTCCATTTTTTAAAGAGATCTTACTTAAAGATATTTCTCTATGTGATCGTTTTGTAATAGGGTTCGATGAATCTTTAAACAAAATCTCTCAAAGACAGCAGATGGATTTGAATGTGAGATACTGGTGTGGGAAAGATAATGAAGTTAAAACCAGATATTTGAATTCTGCATTTCTTGGACGCAGCTGTTCAAATGATTTGATTAAAGCGTTTAAAGATGCAGTTAATCCTTTAGATTTGAAAAAATTGTTACAATTATCTATGGACGGCCCAAATGTCAATTTAAAATTTTTCAGAGAATTGTCTGCAGATTTAAAAGAAATGTCAGAAGATCCTGAAATCCTCAATATAGGCTCTTGTGGGTTGCATTCAGTGAATTTGTCATTTAAAACAGGTGCAAAATCCACAAACTGGGAAATTTTTGATTTTATTCGAGCAGTATATTATCTTTTTAAAGATTCACCAGCTAGAAGAGCTTTGTATACTTACTATACTAATTCTCAGGAATTTCCTAAAAAATTTTGTTCCGTTAGATGGCTCGAAAACTCTTCTTCTGTTGCTGAAAGATGCTTAAACATTCTTCCAAACATAAAAATATTTGTTGATAAGGTAGAAAAGGATGGAAATGCTCCTAGCAGTCAGAGTTATATACTCATTAAGAAGCTTATTCGTGATCCATTGTTGCCTGCTAAATTGGCATTTTTCAATTCAGTTGTATCTGAATTTGAAATATTTTTAAGGGAATATCAAACTGATGTTCCACTTATACCCTTTCTTTTTGAGGATTTATCTAATTTAATGTTGCGGGTGATGAAACGATTTATTCAGAAAGACAATTTAAAAAGAAATCCTATGCAAATTGATGTCGAAAAAGTATCAGAGTATGTACCATGCAACAAAGTTGATGTTGGAATTTCAGCTTTATGTCACATCAGAAAAGCAAAAGTATCTGATGGACAATTAAATATGTTTTACAAAGACTGCCAAAAATTTTTAGCATCTTGTATAAAAAAGCTACAAGAACGTTTCCCACTGACATATGAACTCACAAGAGCTGTATCTTGCTTTAATCCGACAGTGACTGTAAATCAAGCGTTGTTTGAAAAAAGACTGACGAAGTTACTGCTCATTCTTTGTGAAAAAAATTGGTTAACTTCTATTCAAGCCGATAGAGCTAAGAGTCAATTTCAAGAAGTTTGTTTTGAAGCCAATAATTTGGCAAAATTTAAATCATATAACAAAACACACAGGATTGATCAGTTTTGGTTCAATATACTATCTTGTGCAACAAGACCCTGCAATGATGCAGTAATTGTTTTGAAGATGATTATGTTGTTATCCCATGGAAATAGCAACGTTGAGCGAGGTTTTTCTGTCAATAAGGATTGCCTATGGGATAACATGAAAGAAGAAACCGTAGTTGCAAGGAGGATTATTTATGATGCTATACAAGCACATGGTAATCTCAATAGCTTTCAAGTTACGAAACAAATGATTCTCAGTGTGAGAAATTCAAGATCAAAATATGAAGAAGAAAGGGAAAAGAAAAACAAGCAAGAGAAGGAGAACCAGCAAAATTTAAAAAGAAAAAGGGAAGCTGAAAATCAGCTTAAAGAATTACAAGCAAAAAAATCAAAAATTTTAGATGATGCTCAAAGAGAATCTTTAAAAATTGAAGAGGAAATAGCAACGATTAAATTTCTCCAAAAGAAACTCTGATTTATTTATCCATTATAATATCCTTTTATTAATTCATTATTTTTTTTATTCATTCATTTTTCTAATGCAGCATAAGAAATAATTTTATTCATTTTTTATGTATTAAATAATTTCAGACAATTAAAGGAGAATATTCAAATTGATTTTATATTGTCAGTTTTATTTTCAGATTTTGAATTATTTATTTGCATCTTTGTGTGTGTGTGTGTGTGAGAGAAATAGCATTTATCTCTTAATGTATTTAGGTGTGTATAATTTCATTTTTCTCATATGTACAATTTTATCTTAATATAATTTGGTTTATTTTGCACAAATTTATTATTTTAATTTACTTTCTGTTCCTACAAAAAATTGGTAGAAGAAAATTATGTTTAACTTTCCACTCTTTCTTTATTTTAATAATTTAATCAATTTCTATTAATACTCTTTAGTGAAGTTTATTCAACTGTATTCAAAATTACTTCAAGTGGTTCATACAGTTAATGTATTATAACAATTTTGATTTCAACTTTCATAACTCTGGTACCTATTAAAGAGGAAGAAGAAAGATCAATTATGAATATTTGATGTTTATGTATAATTTCAAAAATTGCTCGACTTTATTAATTACTATGTTATTTTTTTTTTTAAATATTTCTATACCTAAAAACATCTCCGATGTTTAATTTCAATAACTTAGAGGTGAAAATACTTTTTATATGCTGTATTTTTTTTCATATTCTGGTTAGTCTTCCCCAACATTTTTAAAAATATACACATAATGATTTTTTATTTAACACAAATTGAAGTGATCAGATTTTTTCTGGATAGCACTTATAATGAAGGCAATTTCGGCCTTTTTGAAAATTTTAAATGGTACATCAATGTAATTTGACCAGGTGGCAGGCTCAATTTGCTAACCCATCAGATGTAGATGTCTTGGAATTGAACTTTCTTTAGAAATTGAAATTTTCTGTTCATCATATATCCATTTGTTACATTTGGGTTTGGATTCATAAAACTGAAATACTTTATAAATGCTATGCAATTTTTGTTTTTTCCTCCCAAAAAAGAGATATTTGCAAGCTAGGTAAGTGTGTTACACAAGAAAGTAGCATACGTTAAAAAATACAGTGCATGTTTTTTAATAATAAAAATCAGGGAAATCTGATACAGAAAATCGGGGAATCAGGGAAAAGTCAGGGAACTTTTTTTCACCATTTCTGTAGCCACCCTGTATCATGAAAATGTCAACAAGAACAGTTGTTTATGCCTCTCTCTGTGAATAATGCATGTAAGGTCACTGAAAAATAATTTAATGCAAAAGCACTTTTAGGAAACAAAAAAAAAAAGACAGTTTCATTTCAAACTGTATTTTTGTGCAATATACTGCTTGCTTTTGCATATTTAACTTACATTCATCACAACGATAATCCCCCCACTCAAGTCCAGCATAAAAAGAAAAGAAAACCTCTTGCCTTAGTACCAGAATGAAATTCTCAAATCAGTTGGCTGGTACTTCCTCTAAATCCTGAACAATGGCTACCATGTATGCTATGGAGACAGGTATCACATTTAGAGATCTGCATGAGCCGGGCTCGGGTCGATTTTCATTCATGGCACTCGGGCTGGGCCATACTTTTTTCTGAAGGCTCGGGCTGGGCCTGGTTTCATTCCTAGTCTTCATGGCCCAAAATTTTCAGTCCTAGTTTTGAGCCAGCCCGTATGAAAATCATTGTTTCAGCATGGCCTGGTCCATTTAAAGGTCAGTTAAATTAAGCCTGGCCCAAAAGTTTTTGCAAAAAATGCATACATTTCTGAATCGCCATTATTCTACACTTAAACATTAAAATTTATTATTTTAAAGAATAGTAGATTTCTACGCAAATTAAAATATAACTAAATTAAAATACAGTAAAATGTGTGAAAAGGAACCTGCCTATGACGGAACTCTGTTTTAAACTGAAAAACGTGTTGATCCATGCAAAATAAATATACTAATAAGTAAGAAAAGAATATATAATACATTTACACTTGCTAAGAAGGGAACTTGTCTATAACGCATTTTTTTTTTCTTTTCTATGCAATTCCATCTTAGAAGATTTTACTGTATAGCATTTTTCCGATTTTTAACACTTCTATACATGGAATATAGATTAACAATATTAATGATAACTGAAACATTTACATACAAGAAATAGAGATTCATTAAAAAAATAAATATCGCAGCCTGCTGCATTTCTATAAAAATAAAGATTATAAACATGAAAAAAAAATTTAAGATAAATATTTTTGGTCAGAACTCCTCGTACGAGACAAATTTTTAACCAATTTGATGTAAAAATCAATGTTTTGTAGAAGTTCACTCGGCTCGGGCCGAACTTTTAATTTTTTTATCGGCCCGGGCCGAATTTTTAATTTTTGTATCGGGCCGGGCTGGGTCGATTTTTTTCTCTATGAGTCGGGCCGGGCCCAGGCCTGGAAATGTCGGCCCGTGCAGACCTCTAATCACATTCTTTTGGTTTTCCACTTATCAGTTCCTTTCTTTATATGCATATTTTGGATCTTTTTTCTCCTTGAAAGAAAGAACCTTGTAAATGCAAAAATGTTTCCATATAGTAAGATGTGGAAAGAGGATTATCAGAGAAAAAAAAAAAACTTCTTAAGACTTTCAAAATTAAAACTCCTAAAGAGCGGATTTTAGTATTAAAGAAATAGAAAAGCAATTGAGGCCATAGGTATGAAACTTCTTAAACAGGTTTCACTGTATATCTATTTTTTCTAAATACTAATTTTGAATCGTTAAAAAATAATCAATGTTTTGGAAAAAGTAATTCAATATGAGTTGAATGCCTGATAGTGGCAAAAAAGTCTTGCTTATTCTCTTAAGATTGTGAAACCCGTAAATATTATTATACAGGGTTAGCATAAATGAATGACTGGATTTAAAAATTTATATTTTAAAAATTATTATACATATTATAATAAGTGATATGTGAAAATAAAGAAGTGAACATTTCAAGTTTTTTTTTCAGTTACAAATGTGCAAACCTTTAATAACACGACAAACATCTAATCTGTAATCAAGTTTGTTCCATACATTTGGCAGTTTTACACAGTCAACAATTCTTAATTCAGCACTGATGCATCATATACATTTTATGGTCCTGGACATGATTTGACTTTTTTAAGAAAATGTCTGTCTATGAGTCTATTTGTAAGTGACACAAATTTTGTGGGCACTCTATCTCAAGAACTAATGCGTGAGATTCAATCAAACTTCATATTCAGCTAGACCATAACATAAATTGATGCTGATTAGGTTTTAGTATAAATAGCCCAAGTCTAACAGGTGGTGCTGCTATACTGCATTTTCTTGATTTCCAAGATAGTTATATCTCAAGAACTAATGCATGAAACTTCATTTTCTGTTAGACTGTGACATAAGTAGGCATGGGTTATTTTTGTGTGCATACCGCCCAACAGGCCTGCTGCTATGCTCTGTTTTTCATGATTTCTGCTATAGCTATATCTTAAGAAGAAATAGATTGCCATTTAATTTTGGTTGCAGATGATTTTATTTATATAGAATAGAAGAAAGCTTTGTGATGGCCACAACACACGAGTTTCTTTTTGTAGTGTAAAAAATGCAGAGGTAAAATATACATATATACTGTATGGAAGCATTTATCCGGAAACCAGTTATCCGGAATGATATTTCCAATTGACTTATTTCACAAAAATGAGCCATACAGTCCAGTTTGATATGTATATTGTTTTAAACATTACAACATGCATGATATAACTTGATTCCAACAACTAAGAGTTGAATGGAAGCATATTTAGTTATATATTGGGCATTTTGATTTTTATGCACATAGGAAAAATGGGAGTTTTTGTTTCCAAGGTATTTCTATTAATTGCCTTCTTTTAAACTTTGATTAATGTCTGATCATGTTTGGAACTTATTCTTTCTGAGTAGTCTAATAATTGTTTTGAGATCAAACCACTGTCATAGTCACATATATTCTACAAATTTGACCAAACAAATGTTGGTTTAATGCCCAACCAGTTATCCAGAAAAACCAGTTATCTGGAATATGTCTGATCCCAATGATTCCGGATAAATGGTTCTGTATTGTATATATATATAACTTTTATAATGCAATGTTTTTTAAATTATTTTTATGAGCAAAAATTACCTTTAATAAGCATTATTTACAGTGGGTATTTGCACCATCTACCATCGAAAGCAGCCCTTTAATAATTCTAAAACTAAAGGGTGATTTGGAAGGCCATGGTTGTTATCAATAATTTTGTCAAAAAAAAAAAAAAAAAAAAAAAAAAAAATCACCTAAAACTGATAGTCAGCATAACAATCCTCTTACAATGAATTTGTTTTATTAATATTTATGTTGGATAATTTAAATATGTTAACGGTATTTTATGCCACATTTTATAAGTGAATTTGACTTAAAGTACAGTAGACTTTCTTATATCTGCAATTCTCTGAAGCCTTCATAGTCTGTTTATGATGTAAACCTTGGCTGTGTGGTGTGACCCACATGGATTATATGCAAAGTTAACATAAAAAGTAAAAGTCACTGATCTTAAGGACCAATGAACATGAAAAACGATTGGTCCATAGACATTATGACTGAACTAATCTGTTAGCTGTATTTTGTTACTTGAAATAAGCCAAATAATTCTTTTGTCAAACATAATAGAGAAAGAAATTTTTATGGCTTCAACCATAAAATATATATAGATATATAACCATACCTATGTAACCATAGATACCAATCTGTAAAAGTTATCTTATAATGAACAACAATTTTGAAAAATTGGTCTCTGAGTTTTTAATAATTTTGCCAGAAATGTAAAATGATAAGAATTTTTAGGTAAAAATGGAAATATATTTCTAATTTTATAGGAAGGAAACTATCTTATAGAAAAGAAATGAGTACTATCAGAGTTTCCCTCAGATTTAAAAAAAAGAAGGGTGCTGATGATGGGAAAAGAGCACTTTTCAGATTCGTAAGGGTGCTTCTTAGATTCGTAAGGGTACTTTTCAGTCTTCTGTGCAATTTTTTTAAAGGCATTATTTTTATTTTTAAAGGTGATTTTAATATTTAAAAGCCAGGGCACTCTTTTCAAGACATGTAATTTTATTATGCCACGCTCTTGCGGCTTGTTTAAGTCCGTATATGGCTTTGTTTAGCTTACATACTTTGTTTTCCTGATTTGGTTCAACAAAACCTTCTGGTTGTGACATGTATATCTCCTTGTCAAGCTCTCCATGTAAGAACGCGGTGTTAATATCAATATGTTTTACATTTAAATTTTGATGCAATGCTGCTATTAATAATGCTCTTATTGTTGTATATGACACGACTGGTGCGTAAGTTTCATCATAATCTTCCCCGAATTTTTGTGAATATCCTTTTGCAACTAAACGTGCTTTATATTATGGATTTTTCCTGTGTTGTCGTGTTTTAGTTTGTAGGTCCATTTGCAACCTATTATTCTCCTATTTGGTGGAGGTTCTACAATTGACCAAGTTTTATTTTTCATAAGGGAGTTCATTTTGCTTTTCATTGCATCTATCCAATTTTGTTTATCTATAAAATTTTCCATGTTTTCGATTTCCTTGTAATTTTTTGGTTCAGTAGCATTTTCTTTCTTAACCATGTATATTAACCTATCAGGAGGTACACCTTTATTAATTCCATCTGATTGTCTAGGTTTTGCTACTGGTTGATTGGATGTGGATGGTGTCTCATTGCTATTTGAAATTTCTATTTCTACAAAGTTTTCATTAACCCAATTTTCATCTTGTTTTGGTTTGTTTTCTACTTTCTCGTTTCTATATTTAAATTTGTTTTCGAGAAATTTAACGGTTCTCGCGATCTTTATTTCATTTCCTCCCATGTATATTCTGTATCCTTTGGATTCATTATCATATCCGACGAAAATTCCCTCTATAGCTTTATTGTCTAATTTTTGTCTTTACTGATACACTATGACGCAAAAGTTTAGACAATGACGTCATTCAGCTTTAAAATGTAGAATTATGACGTCAGAATTACAAAAACCTGTAAATATATTCAAAAACTGATTTAAAATGCTATGTACAAAAGACAGTCATTTTATTTGCTATAATACTAATTTTTTTTCATAAAAATTCAAATGTGCTTGTCGCAAAAGTTTAGACACTATTCTAAATTTCTTTGAATATTCGCTGGCATATGCAAATTTAGAATCGATGATGTCACAAATTTGGAGTACTTAAGTTCTGCAAACGATTGCGCTTCATAGTCGACATGCCGAGAGCTAAAGAAATTCAAGTGAATGAGGTTTCAAGGATTTGGCAGTTGAAAGGTGAAGGGAAGAGCGTTTCTGAAATTTCTGCTATTATTAATAGGTCAAAAAAATCTATTTATCGAGTTTTATCGAGTGGTTCCGAATATAAAGCAAAATGTTGGTCTGGGAGGCCACGTGTGACAAATGTACGAGAGGATCGCCTGATACAAAGACTAGCGAGTACTCAACAAATGAGCGTACGTGGAGTTCAAAGCTCATCGGGACTCTCTGTATCAAAGGATACGATTCGTAGACGAATTTTGGAAAAATGAACAATTGTTTATAGCAAAATGCAGAAGAAACCAGCTCTGAAACCACATCATAAGTTACAAAGACTTATGTGGGCTCGAAAGCATATGTCATATGGAGAGAAATGGCAGTCAGTCATATTTAGCGATGAAAAAAAGTGGAATCTGGATGGTCCAGATGGTTGTTTATCGTATTGGCATGACTTGCGGAAGGAACCTCGACGTTTCTTTAGTCGCAGACAAGGAGGGGGCTCGGTGATGGTTTGGGCAGCCTTTTGCTATAATGGACAAGTATCTCTGACCTTCACCAGTGGTCGTCAAACTTCACAGCATTATACACAGACATTAGAAGAAAACCTACTGCCATTTGCTGAGCTTCTAGGGGGTCCTCAGTGGGAATTTCAGCAAGACAATGCTTCAATTCACACTGCAAAACATTCAAAATCTTGGTTTAATTCCCATAATATAAGAGTTCTCGACTGGCCAGCATGTAGCTCAGATCTTAACCCTATAGAAAACCTTTGGAGCATCATGTGTCGCAAAGTTTATAGCAACGCTAGACAATACTCTTCTGAAAAGGAACTTAAGACATCTATTAAGAATGCATGGTACGATATCGATCCACAAACTATGCAAGATTTAGTTTCTTCCATGCAATCTCGTGTATATGACGTAATACATAAGCATGGATGCGCAACCAGGTTTTAAAAATTGTTTATTTCGATTTTATTTAATTTGTGTCTAAACTTTTGAGACAGCAGTTTATTTTTGTTACCATTTAATTTATTGCAATATGCACAATTCCACTTTTCTTTGTTATAAATATTGTTTATATGTACAGCACATTAATTTCAAGCAGTGATTTGAAAATTGAATAAATATTTTTCAAAGTATGTAAGAATTTCTTCATTGTCTAAACTTTTGCGTCATAGTGTATATGTGAAGGCTTTGCAGCCAAATACCCTAACATAACTTAAGTCTGGCTGTCTGTTTGTCCATAACTCGTATGGTGTTTTTTCATTTGCTTTTGTCGGTAGTCTGTTTTGCAAATGATTTGCTGTGCAAATTGCTTCCTCCCAGAACTTTAATGGTAAATTTGATTCACTTAACATTGTCCTTGCCATCTCAACTAACAACCTATTTATTCTTCTCTGCAGCACCGTTCTGGCTTGCACAATATGGGATTGTGTGTTGATGTTTTATCCCATCTGAGGTAATTTTCTATTTCATCTGATGTGAATTCCCCTCCGTTATCTGTTCTAATTGCTTTCGGTTTTTCTCCAAATTTGTTGCTAATTAACTCGATGAATTTTTTAAGTTTTTCGTAAACTTCACTTTTTCTAGACAATAGGTATATGACCGTAAATCGTAAGTAGTCATCAATAAAAGTCAAAAAATATGATTTCCCCCTTTTGTCAGTGTTTGAAAAGATCTGCACATGTCAGAGTGAATGAGCTGGAGTCTTTTAGTTGCTGTATACTCTGCAATTTTTGGATAAGGTTCATCAGATAATTTTGCCTTAATGCACGGTTCGCAATCTATGTTATGCTTACAGTTGTTTATTTGGATTCCTCTAGCTAATTCCTTTTGCGTAATTTCTTTAATTGATGTTAGATTTCTATGTCCTAACCTACGATGCCATAATTCTAGGCAATTTTTGTTGTTGCAGCTTTGTGCTACATTTGCATAGTTTTCGAATGCTAACTGAACTTCGTATAGGTTATTTACTTTTCGCGCTTCTAAACATATTTCTCCGTTAAGTTTGAACATACATCTGTCATTTCTGAATATAATTTCACATCCATTTTGCATCGCTTTGCTAACCGATAATAAATTTGTTTCGATTTCAGCTACTAGTAATACATCTTTAAGTGTTATTTCATGAACTTTGTTGTCTGATGTTTGCGTGTTTATATTTACATCACCTGATCCATAACCTGATCCGTAAGTTTTTTTCCATTTGCGATGGTTACATTTGTTTTTTCGTGTGATTTTATTTCTGTAAACATTGATTCTGAACATACAATATGGCTTGAGCTGCTACTGTCTACTATAAATGTTTTGTTTTCCATTCCTTGCATTATAAAGGTGTAATTTTGATTTTCGCTCGCCCTCCATGTATTGTTGTCATTTTCAGAGTGACTGTACCTATGGTTTGATTCTGGTGTTTGTTCATTTCTAAAATTGTTTTCACTCTTTTGAAAAACTAGTGATGTAGAGTAATGTGTTTTGTTTGGTCTGATATGTTGATTTTGTGGTGTATTTTGTGTTTTGGCTTTGTTATGCCAACATTCCTGTATATAAGGGTTTCTCATCCGACAACTGGAGCAGTATTTATTACTTGTTTTGTTGTTGTAATTTTTCTGTGCTTTAAATGCTCTGGCAAGATTTTCTGGTCTCTCATCATTATCATATCGTCAGTTATATTCGTCAATAAGTTTAGACTTAATAAATGATGGTGTAAGTTGATTTTCTTCTCTCAATTCAAGGGCAGTGATAAAAGTATCATAAGATTGCAATAGGGAGCATAATAACAGAGCAGAAATGTGGTTATCATTTATAACTTCTCCTATGGCCACTAATTTATCTACTAATTCCATTATTTTTGTAATATGATTAACAACGTTGCCACCTTCCACTAATTTAATCTCATAAAGTTTTCTTAAGAGATAAAGTTTGCTAGACAAATTATGTTGCTCATGGATTTCATGCAAAGCTTGCCAAGTTTGTTTGGCTGTCTGTAAATTTTTAACATGTGTAATCTGACTATCATCAATTGTTAGATTAATTAGTGCACGGGCTTTCTTATCACTTTTGGACCAAGCGTCCGTAATTGGATTAGGCGGTTCATCCGTAATTACATGAAATAAGTCTTCTTTAGTTAACATCACTTTGGCCTTGAATTTCCATATTGAATAATTCGTAGCTGTTAGTTTTTCAATTTCTAAATTATCTTTAGAAGCTGCCATTTTCTTAACTTTTAATTAATTACGTGTTACCGTAAAAAGTTCTTTCAGCTTTTCTTTTTGAAAGTTTAAAAGTTTTATTTTATTTATTTATTTTTAATCAGTGATCAGTCTCATAATCTTGATGGGATTTTGAATCCCGTTAAACAGGCGTGAGTAAGTAGCGTAAATTGAGACTTACCCCTTTTTCAGGATACTTATCTGTTTCGGTGTAAATCCACACTTTATTTTTAATCCAATATGTATTAGTTATCATATTCTTTCATGCACCACTTTTTATACCTCCTTTAAAAAAGAAATTGTAGTTGTAGAATATTATGTAGATTAAATGAAGAAGCGGTAACATTTTAGTCTATTTAATTCACATTATTTAAATTGTAAAAAAGAGAGCATTTTTATATGCCTCTTTCCTGGATTAACTACATGTTCAGAATGAAAGAAAGTGTTTACATTATAAGATACATAACAATAATAACAATAAATCAGTTTACTGTAGTTTATGAGTCTTAATTCAGCCACTCAACAAGTCATTATCTTTATCAAAGGATTTTCAAGGTTAAATACATTTGAAGCCCAGTGGCAGAAAGTTTTGTAGCTGTCTGCAACAAGCTTTTAAAATTTCATAATCTGTCTGCAAATTTTGCATGTCATTTTAATGAATAAATAATAAATTAAACTAGGAATTTTTTATCATTCTATTTAAAACATGGTAAGCATGATGCATTAATTTTGCTTATAACATTTCATCATCTAACTTCTTGTAGAATTTCTAAAGTGTGAAGGATAAGCAGCAGAACCACACATAGGCAATAACGATGCTTTTAAAAACCTTCAGAGGCCTCAAGCGCGAAAAGCACTGAGTTTTTTCTAAAACCCTTGAATGAAATCTGCGGCCTTTTGAGGAAATTATTTTTTGTAATTCTTTGGTGAAATTCACATTTTTTCCATGGCTTTTTGATGAATTTATTGTTTTTTCTGCAATTTTTGGACGAAATTTGCAGTTTTTTTCACGATCCCTTGACAAAATTCGAATTTTTCTTTTCTGTGTCCTTTTGAGAAAATTATTTTATTTTTTTTTCAATTCTTCGGTGAAATTCACGTTTTCTCCATGGCTTTTAGACAAATTTCGCGTTTTCCCCACAATTTTTGGACAAAATTTGCAGGGTTTTTTTTTGCGATCTTTTGACAATATTTGCGTTTTTTCCACAATCCTGAGACAAAATTTGTGTTTGTTCTGCGATCCTTTGACAAAATTCGTACTTTTCCGCGATCCTTTGATGAAATTTGTGTTTTTTCATGATCCTCTGACGTAATTCGCATTTTCCGCGATCTTTTGATGAAATTTGCATTGTGACCGCGGTCTTTTGACGAAATTTGCGTTTTGTTCTCGATCTTTTGACGAAATTTGCGTTTGTTTCACGATCCTTTGACGAAATTCGCGTTTGTTTCACGATCCTTTGACGAAATTTGCGTTTATTTCACGATCCTTTGACGAAATTTGCGTTTGTTTCAGATCCTTTACCAAAATTCGCGCTTTTTTTTCCAAAATTCACGTTTTTTACCCGATCTTTTGTCAAAATTCACGCCTTTTACCCGATTTTTTTTCCGAAATTAAAGCTTTTAACGCCATCTTTTGCCGAAATTCGCGCTTTTTACGCGATTTTTTTTGCCAAAATTCACGTTTTTTACCCGATTTTTTCTCAAAATTCACGCCTTTCACCCGATCTTTTGCCAAAATTCACGCTTTTCACCTGATCTTTTGCCGAAATTAAAGCTTTTAACGCGATCTTTTGCTGAAATTCACGCCATTAACACGATCTTTTGCCGAAATTCACGCCATTAACACGATCTTTTGCCGAAATTCGCGCTTTTTACGTGATCTTTTGCCGAAATTTGCACTTTTTTGCTAAAATTCACGCTTTTACCCGATTTTTTACCGAAATTCGCGCCATTAACGCGATCTTTTGCCGAAATTAACGCTTTTAACGCGATCTTTTACCGAAATTAACACTTTTTACGCGATCTTTTACCGAAATTCGCACTTTTAATGCGATATTTTGCCGGAATTCGCGCTTTTTATGCGATCTTTTGCCGAAATTCGCGCTTTTTATGCGATCTTTTGCCGAAATTCGAGCTTTTTACGCGATCTTTTGCCGAAATTCACGTTTTTTACCCGAACTTTTGCCATAATTCACGATTCTTACCCGATGTTTTGTCAAAATTCACGATTTTACGCGATCTTTTGCCGAAATTAAAGCTTTTAACGCGATCGTGTGCCGAAATTCACGTCATTAACACGATCTTTTGCCAAAATTCACGATTCTTACCCGATGTTTTGTCAAAATTCACGATTTTACGCGATATTTTGGCCGAAATTAATGCTTTTAACGCGATCTTTTTCCAAAATTCACACTTTTTACGCGCTTTTTTGCCGAAATTCGCGCTTTTTACGGGGGAAAAATTGTCTGAAAGTTGCGGACAATTGTTTAAATTGGCTTCATTAGTGCAGGCAATTGTCCGCAACTATGTCGCAGTGTTTCTGCCACTGGGATTTGAAGAGATTTATGGCTAAGTTCAAATGTTATATTGTTTATGTAACTGAAGCAATTATTTTTAGCACAGTTTATTCAGCTTGATGATTTATGTCCATCATTTATTAATGCTAACTTTTTACAGTTCTGCTAAAGTTGGTGATCTTATTTTGTTTGCAAGTTTCATTTTTCAAATCCTAACAAAATAAAAAAAAAATATCAAGAGTTTGCTTTTTTTATGGAATGGAATTTTGTGAATAGGAATTTTCTGAATGGTCTCTTTTTTTTAAAAAGGAATTGTGCCAAGGTCCTCTTTCATTAAATGGAATTTGTGAAAGGCCCCAAAGAGGACCCAATTTTTGCCTAGACTGACCCCTGTTCAGTTAGTTTAAACATCACCGGGATTCTTAAATCCTTTTCCAACATGGATATACAATGAATCAAGTGCAAAATGTCATTTATGCTAGCATATTATTTTAAGGGACACAACAACAACAATTAATCACTGATCCCCATGGACCACTGAATTTTTTTACTCTTACAAGGAAGGTCTCCATATGGGCATATTCAGAAAAATCTGAAAAAAAATACAGAGTGTCCTTCTCATATGGATATATATGTTTATAAATTTTTTTTGGTGGAACCTCCATAGAACGTTCGTAAAAAAATAATGAAAATTTCGTTTATTTGGCGATTTATCATCGGTTGGCGATGAAATTAAATATCGAAAAATACCTTTTTATGTCGAATACTCTCTAAGATAAAAACGTTTCATATTGAACTTGTTTAAATAAATTTAATGTAAATAACTTTAGTTTTGTCATTTTTAGTTTGATTTAACTATAGTTTTGTCATATATATATATATTTATTTATAATGAAAGTTAAATATCAAATTTTATGAATTAAAACAAAATTAAAATAAATTAAAATTGTTTCAATATCTCAAAATTAAGTCCAATTGAGCATTGTCGATTCAATTTTGTTGCTATGGAAACGAAGAATTCTTTGATATTGGAATGAATAACTGGAAGATGAATCTTGCCTTTATTTTGGAATACGCTTAAATATATGACAGTATATTTTATATATGAGATTGTTTTTAAAGTAATAAAGTTAAATAACAAGCAACATAAATATGTAATACGAAAAAATGTATTTATTAAACTCTCTCATTGTTCGTGTTTAAATTCATTAAATACTTTTTACACATGTTCTAAAAAGCAATTAACAAACAATTTTCAGGTGCATTAAAATCGTTTGCTTTTGGTCAGGAAAAGTACTGCTCGCCAAATCGTGTGACGCTTTCGTCTTTTCTTGCCAAATACTCGAAAGTATTTTATTTTTTTACAGACTTTCTACTGTAATTCCGCTGCTAAATTTGACTGATCCTTTATTACATACATAAGTACTTTAATTGGTATTTTTTTTCAAAATATTCTGAGTATGCCCAGTAAGGAGACCTTCCTTGTTAGTGGTCAGATTTTCAGTGGTCTTGTATAAATGGATATCCAATGATTTCAAACACTGGTTATACAGTCTTGGTTTGCATCATAAACAGAATGTGTATATTTGAGAGGAATCTACTATATTTAGAAATGAAGTTGATTTTAATTTTTCATACACAACTTTTAGGAAGCTATTGCTAAAGATATTCTGCCACTTCATGAAATGTTTGCTGAGGATGAGCAAAGAGTGAAGTTGTATGAGAAACAAGTAGATTTGAAAGCTGAAAGGTTTGTAAGAAATGAATCTTGTGTTCATATACCATAATTTCGGGAATATGCGCCGTATCACTGTAAGCGCTGCACCTCTGAAAATACATTAAAATAAAATAAAATTCGTCAGAAGCACCGCACTTATGAAAATATATCAAAATTTAAAAAATCATGCTATTTTCACCGTTTTTTCACATTTTGTGGCAATTTTTTTTACATTTGTAAAAGGAATCCAATTTCCAACTTTTAGTTCAATATAGTAAACTTTATCTTTTTTACGATAAAATGTAATTTTTTAATGTTTCATGAATTTTTTATATGATTTTTACAGATTTTTGCAGAGATTTTTTGAAATTCATAACAGAAATAATGCTATTAGCAGACCTGCCAACAGCTACGAAAAAATCGTAGTTGCTATGATTTGGATCTACAAACTACGATGCTACGAAAATCGGTCTTAAACTACGATTTTTTCCAAAAACATAAGCGCATTTTTTCTTTCTAGTTGCAATTTTTATCCCGTGCAGCATATTTTTCAGGAATGATTCTGTTCTGAAATTTCCAAAATTTCAAAGTATTCATTTCCGAAAGTTTTGAAATTTGGTCATTAGTCCGAAAATTCGGACATTAAAAAATGCTCATGGGAAAAAAAAAAAATCTGGGCTGCAAAACAAACTTCTTAACATAAAACCCTCTTTATGTATATTAACCACGAGTGAATCGTGTTTCTGTAAATATTTATACAGGAATTCCCTTCTTTAGAAACAGGGGTTCCATTTAAAGCATTTCTGGGGGCGGGGGGCTTCTTTGACGGGCAAGATTTGAAATAATATGCAAAATCGCATGATCTGCACATGGAAAAGGAAACTCCTGCATAATGAGAAAAGCTGTGCAGTATTTCTCCCTGAAAATTCTTCCACAGACCTATGATTCTTTTGCAAGTATATTTTGAAATTTCTTGGAAGTCCGCGAATTTTTTTTCGTGTTATGGAATTTCCCCAAATTAATTCGTGAATCGATTGCAGAAAAAATTGAGAATTTATTCAAATGATCATATAAAAATATCGGGTATTTCGTCAAAGATCTCGTAAAAAAATAGTGATTATCTTCAATTGGTCGCTGAATAAAATCGTTAATTTTGTGGGTGCTGAATAAAATCGCTAATTTCATTCAAAGTTCAGAAACAAATTGCGAATACCGTCAAAAGGTTGCACAAAAATTCACGAATTTCGATAAATTATCGAGGGAAAAATATTCCAAATTTCGTCTAAAGGTCGCGAAAACGAGTAGTGAATTTTGTTAATTGGTCACGAAAAGATATCGAAAATTTTGCGGATAGGTTGTGATAAACTATCGCAAATTTCGACAAATGACCGTATAAAAAAATCAATTTTGCCTATTGGTTGCAGAAGAAAATAAATTTCGTCAAAGGATCGTGGTAAAAACATGAATTTTGTCAAAATATCGCAGGAAGAAAACGCTGATTTCGTCAACAGATCATTAAGAAAATGCAAATTTCATGGAAAGATCAGTAAGAAGACTCAAATTTCACCGAAAGATCGAGGAAAGAAAACACTAATTTTGTCAAAGGATCGTGGTAGAAAAGGCAAAATTCGTCAAAGGATCACGGTAAAAAATGCGAATTTCGTCGTGGTAAAAAGTGCGGATTTCAACAAAGAATCGTGATAGAAAAATATTAATTATGATTTTGGGAAAAAAATTATGAATATCTGAAATGATCTCATGAAAAATATCGTGAATTTTGTCAATTTACTGCACTGGGCTAAAAAATTGGAACCAGGCTCCTTTTACAAATGTAAAAAAAAACGCTTTGAAACGAGAAGAAACTCTAAAAATCGTATAAAAATTTTCAGAGGAAAAAATTTACTATATTGAGTTGAAAGGCTGAAACCTTATTCCTTTTACGAATGCCAAAAGATGGCTGTGAAACACGAAAAAACAACCAACCAACCTCCAGATTAGTTTTAATTTTGGTTGCTACGATTTCTCATTTTCACAGGTTGGCAGGTCTGTATTAGCCTACTATAGTAATTTTTATTCTTTGCGATTTTTGAATATTTTTGCTAATTTTAGCAGTTTTTTCGCATTTTAATCTTATACCCAGGGTGATTCTCTACCTAATTTTATGAAAATTTAAGGCATTCGGCTCCGAAAATTAAAAAAAAAAAAAATTGGAATTTTCATCAGTCCAAAAATTTAGACCTGAAAAATATCGCAAATTTCGACAAATGGGTGCAAAAAAAAAAATCCTTCAATCATTCACCAGAAAAAATGGTAATTTCGTCAAAGAATCAAGGAAAAACGCAAATTTTGTCAAAGAATGGAAAAACGCAAATTTCGTCAGAGGATCGCACAGAAAATACACATTTCGTCAACGAATCGCGGAAAAAACACAAATTTCGTTAAAGGATCACGAATAAAACCACAAATTTCATCCAAGGATCGCAAAAAAAGCACTGTAAAAATTTCGTCAAAAGATCGCGAAGAAAAAGCAAATTTCGTCAAAAGATTCAATAAATTTTATTCAGAATTGCTACAGCTAATTTTGAATTTTTTGTGGGTTTTTTTAATGCGATTTTTGAGATTTTTTTCACAATGCGCGGCGATTTTTTGACATTCATAAAATGTATTAATATTAATAATAAAAATTAATATTAATTATAATTACTATTAACATAATTATTTATAATTAATATAATTAGTATTAATATCTTATCCCAATATAGCAAATTTTGTCCTCTTTTCAATAATGTTTATTCTTATTCATTGCGATTCACAAGTATGTTTTAAATTCAAAATAATTTTTTCAATTTTTTTGGAACACATTTTTCAATTCCAAACCATTTCAGTACCATGCCTGCAAATTTTTTCTTTTATGTGCAAAAAAGATTCCATGAATACAGGGCCGGGGGCCCAAGGGCAATTTGGCACCCATGTGAGCCACCATCTTGGTACCCCCCCCCCCCCCCTGTTCCTTCACACACAAGAAAAACTGATTACCTTATGTTCTTAATTTTTTTTAAATATTTACAACTTTTATACATACTATTACTAATTATTTAAGATATTAATTTAAAGTGGTTCAAAAGTAGATAGTTTCCAAATTCAATCCTATCTTTTGTTTGTATTTATTAAATTGTAAAATCAAGTATCACATTGGAAATTTGAATTTTACAGTAATTATCAATCCTTACAATCAAAAGTTGCAATACTGTTTGGAAACCTTCTACAATAAAAAATGAGAACTATTAGTAGATACCTGAGTGAAATATCGGTTATTTAGTACGTAAGAAAGATAAATACATTTTATTTTTAAATGCTGCATTTTGAAAAAGGCTCACTTTTCATGATGAAAATTTTCTAGAAATTGTAAAACCTATTTTTCTCTCCAGCTAATCACGAAAACATAGTGTTCTCGATTTTTCTTTTTATTTTTGGAATGGTTCTCTTCCTTTAAACCAAAATTTTCATTATTGGTGATGATTTTTATGAAAAAAGAAAAAAAAAAAGTAAAGTTTATTTTTTTCAAGTAACCTAAAATAATTAACATTAAGAAAAAACTGTGATTGAAAGTAAGAGTTTTTATTTTAATAAGGAATACGCTTAATACAAAATGCAGCCCCTCCCTTCCTGGATTTTGTTCATGGTAGGACTAAAGAAATGCAGTTTTTGATTTAAAAAGTTACCAGAATAAGTAACTCATCAGAATTTCAGAACATCAATGTATAACCACTTGTTTAACACTTTTAATTTCTGAAACTTTACAAAGTATTTTGTATCCTTATAAATATTTATGTAATTTGAAAACTTTAAAAAGCGATTTGTAGGAAGTTGAATATTAGGTATGAGTGTTAAAAAACAATGACTTGCAAAGATGAAGTTGAGGCTCCTGATCTGCAGATTTACTAGTTAATAAATAATCCCTAAGGATGAATTAAACATCAATGAAACCATGCATCATTACGACACAATTATATTTTTATGACCTTTTTTTACTGGTGAAAGCATTCCGCTCAGTGTTCCTTTTAGACTATGTTCCGAATGGTGGGCAGTACATAAATTTAAAGAATATAGCATAGGCGCCGGCTAAACAAAATCCATGAAGGGGACAGATTTTAGACCATATGTGTGCCTGTAGTAAGAATAAAAATAGTTTAATCTATTTTAGGTCAGGGGGCATGAACGCCCTGTATAAGATGATATTTAAACATATGAGCATAAAAACAGTACTAAAAATGGTCTTTCACAGGAGATCCAAGGTATGAAAGTATACCTGCACGCCTGACGAAGAATCTTTAGTTTCTTTTTCTTTTAGTGTTTATTCCAAGTCACTTGGAATATTTAAATACTAAAAGAAAATAAAAACTAACGATTAAGAATGTACTCATTAATTGTTGCTTGGAATTTTTTACACTGGGGGTGGGGGGTAGACGTGTAACATTGGTTGTAATTCAGGCCCAGATTGTAAAGATGAAAATAAGCACTTGCCAGTCGCCACTCAGCGATTAAAAATATGGAAAGTACCGGCCAAATGCAGGATTTTCCATAAGGGATTTTGTCAAAGAATCGTGGAAAAAAACGCAAATTTTGTCAAAAGATTGCGAAAGACTCACATTTCGACAAAGGATTATGGAAAAATGTACATTTCATCAAAGGATCACGAAAAGCCCAAATATCGTCAGTAGGCTGCAGAAACAAAACGTGAATTTCGTCAAAGAATCGTGAAAAAAAAAACGAGAATTTTGTCAAAAGATCACGAATAAACAGCACATTTCATCAAAGGATCGCAGAAAAAAATGAATTTCGTCAAAGGATTGCTAAAAAACCCAAATTTCGTTAGAGGATCGCTAAAAAATTCAAATATCGTCAATGGATCGCGGAAGAAGGCAAATATCGTCAATAGATTGCTAAAAAAAAAACCACTAATTTCGTCAGAATCGCAGAAAAAAATGCAAGTATCGTCAATCGATTGCGGGAAAATGCAAATATCGTCAATGGATCGCAGAAACACAAATATCATCAATGGATCACAGAAAAAACATGAATATCGTGAAAAAATCGCGAATTTCGTCAAAGAATTGCGGAAAAAACGCGAAAATTTTCAAAGAATCGCGAAAAAGAATGCAAATTTCATCATAGAATGACGAAAAAGAACGTGAATTTCGTCAAAGAATTATGAAAAAGAATGCGAATTTTGTTAAAGAATCATGGAAAAAAAAAAAAAAACACAAATTTTGTCATTGATTTGATAAAATTGCGAAAAAAACGCACATTTCGTTAAAGGGTCGTGGAAAAAACGCATAATTAATACAGTGAGGGGAGCCTCAGCCCCTCCCTCTTTTACATTTCAGTAAATTTGCTATAAATTTCAGATTTTTTTTTTTTAAATTTTAAATGACACCTGCTAGTCAGTGGATAAACATACCTATTTTTTATTGTCAGGTCTTAATTCTAAACAAATAATTTTAAAAAAGGGGGGGAGGGGTACTTATGTCATTAGCTATACAACTACCTAAGCATAGAGGGACTTATGTAGTTAGATATAAGCATGTTGCATATAACTTTGCTGTTAATTTAAAATAGATTGGAAATTAGTATCTCAAGTTTATTCACAACAGTATGAATTAAAATATTTTTATTTGGTACATAAATTACTTATTTTCTCTAAACTCATATATTTTTTCATTAAATATTCAGTGACATAAATGTATTTACTGGCTATTAAAGAAATTATTCTCACTAGCCAGGAACTGGCTACTAAAAAAAAAAAAAAATCAACCTACAGGCCAGCTACTAAGCAAAATTCCTTATTTTCATCTTTACCTGATTGTACGGGTAAATGAGGCAACTGCCCTGGACTTCCAACTCTAAAATGAGCTCCTCAAACTCTAAATTTCTTTTCTTTTATGAGTAGTAATTGTGGCTAAAAACATATTATAGGGGGTTTCAACTGCATCTTTGCAGTATGCATCAGGGCACCTTGTAGGGTTAGTTGGACACTTGTCGACTGCACTGAACTTTAAATATTTTACTATGTTGCATATTTGCATGATAACTCATTTAAAAGAAATAAATAAATGAATCAAGCAACTTGAAATCTGTTTGGCTTGACTCATTTCTAACTATTAAATGTCCCATTTACTGCAGTTAAAATAATTATTCAAAGACTGAATCTTATTGTCTCTATGGCCTATGCTGCAGACATTTTAATAAGATTAAGTTATATACTTATTTTTAGTTGCTAGATAAACGTACTTTTTCTTGTTTTTCATTTTTGGCAATAATTTTGACACTAATACTATCGACTATTAGCAGAAGAAAATGAGCTCATATCTAGAAGACTACTAGAAAAAAAAAGTCAAATAACTCTGCTTTTATTTTTATTTATTTATTTTTTTAATTTCTTGCGCCTTCTTGTTCGTAATGGATTCTTGGGAATAATCAAGGGGGGGTCCAATCTCAGATTTCTTGGGATGGGATGTGCTTGAATAGTTGGAAATAGTAGAATTTACTAGAAAATAAGCGTAAACCTATAAAAGTCTAAATTAATTAGCATTCAGGGATGCCGCGGACGCGCTATAGCGCGTAAATTACGCGAAAAATCGGAGACGGGACGCAAAAAAATAGCTCTTACGCGTCCCGTGGGACGCGTAATTTCGTCAAAAAATCGCGGAAAAATGCCGATTTTCGTCAAAGAATCGCGAAAAAAAGCGCAAATCTCATCAAAATATCGCGCAAAAACAGCGATTTTCGTAAAAGGACCGCGAAAAAATAGCGTATTTCGTTAAAAGATCTCGAAAAAATAGCGAATTTCGTCAAAAAATAGCGGGAAAAGGCCGAATTTTGTCAAAGGATCGCGAAAAAAGCGCAAATCTCATCAAAATATCGTGCAAAAACAGCGATTTTCGTAAAAGCGCCGCGAAAAAATAGCGTATTTCGTCAAAGGATCGCGAAAAAAACGAATTTCGTCAAAAAAATCGCGGAAATAAGCGGATTTTCGTCAAAGGATCGCGAAAAAAGCACAAATTTCATCAAAATATCGCGAAAAAAACGCTATTTCCGTAAAAGGGCTGCGACAAAACAGTGTGTTTCGTCAAAAGATCGCGAAAAAATAGCGAATTTCGTCAAAAAATCGCGGAATAAAGCCGAATTTTGTCAAAGTATCGCGGAAAAAACACAATTTTCATGACAGGCTCGCGAAAAAAAAGCAAATTTCGACAAAAGGATCGCGGAAAAAACGCGAATTTCGTCAAAGTAACGCGGAAAAAACGTGAATTTAGTCAAAGCACCAAAAAAGATGTGCAAACTAAACTTATAGGTAGAAAATTCATAAAATGGGATTTAATTTTTTTTTTAGAGATTATTAAAAATACAGAATGATTTCAGTGTACTTTGATAATGTATTCAGTAGGTGGACCAGTGAAAAATCCCCCCCCCCCTTCTTCTTACTGCATTGAAATGTCTCCCACCTTCAGAACATTTAGGATTTGATGTTTATTAATGATTTAGATGTAAATTTCCCATCCAAGGAAAATATCTGATTCCAACACAGATCTATGCTGACAAATAATTCAATGGGAAGCATAATGAAAGCACCTATTCATTCAACAAAAAGTACACCTTTACTTAACATAAGTATTCTTTTTTTCAGCAAAAATATCTTTTTCAATAAACCTGTCTTGCCCATTTTTAAAAGAAATGCGAACATTAGTGATACTTGTTAGTGGAACTTGGTATCTTCTACTCTCAAATAAACATTATTTTACAATTAAAATTGCCTCTTGCATTTTTACTTTTAAAAAAGTAAAGAAAATTTCTCTTAATAGTTTTTTTATAATATCTTATTTGAGTGCAAATAATACTGGTTTTAATTCATTATTTAATTATTATTAAAACAATAATTAATGCATTTCATTTATCTTTTCCAAATAAACAAGTTTCATTTTCTTTTAAAATATAAATTATTATTGATGGGGACCCGCTTTTGTAAAAAAAGGACCCAGATTTTTGGAAATCCTGGGCCCCGGGGACCCAGGTTTTTTCAAGTACAGAGGCATCACTGCATTTCACAAGGCAAGGGACAGATTTGAATTAGGGTGGTTCTGTTTCTCTTGCCAGGATGGCGAAGCAATTTGAGCATTATTAGCTTAAATGCTATTTTCATCAGATAATACAGAACCTTCTGTCTGCATGAGAAAATTCAGCACCCTTGAATTACTTTTTAAACACTAGGGAGAATAACTTCTTGTGTCAGCCCCAGCCTATCTATAGAAAATCTAATTAAAAAACAAAAATACAAAAAGAACAAAGAATCTAAAATCATCTTTATCGGCAGTCTTGTGGGCTCCCCATGCAGTGGCATACTTCGCACACCCCTTGGGCTGGCACTCATGAATATGTCAGAAAGTTTTGTGTTGTTGGATAAAAAATTGTTGAGCAGCAAACAGAAATAATGATTAAAAAAAAGAACCTAAAGCAAATGCAAAATGCTTCTTTTCCTTACGATTAAAAAAAATAATAATTGGTATTTTTGTTGTTAATTGGCCAATTTTGTTCAAATTTTCAGCAGATTGCAATAATAATAAATTAAGCTGTGTCCCAAATTTTTATTAAAATATAACAAGTTATAAGAAAATTATAGCCAACCATAAAACAGTCCTGTATTACATTCACTAGAAAAAAAAGCTCATTACCACCTGTGGTTTGTTTATTCAGCTCCGAGAACTTGGACGCTGTGACTGTGAGAGTCAAAATAAGCGTTCCATTGATAAATGTTTCGTTATGCAAAAAGAAAGTGTTTCAACTAAAAATATTTCATGAAGCAAAAAGAGGAAAGGAATATTTATTTTAAACACATCAAATATTATTTTACATGATAATATTTCATTTTTCCTTAACATCTTCCTTTAATGTCTGTTTGCATTTTAATGAAAGTGTAACTTTAAAGAGTGAAATCCTGAGGAATTTAGAAAACATGTTCCATTTCTCAGCAATTTTCAAATTGAAAATGCAATCAGTATCCAGTTGCTACATCTGTTTTTCTCATGGGTAGGACTGGTTAAAGACTTCTATGAAAACACCCGCTCGTATGTTAATCCAATGGAAGAAATTTTTTAAGATATCTCGTTTGCATTTCAATATTTGTATTTTATTTCTTAATTTTTAAATTGACTAGCTGAGGTCGATCTCACATGCCATTTGTTTCTTTTTTTGGGGATACTTTCACTTTTGAAACCGATTCTGAAAGTAAAAGAATCCTAACAAAAAAAATCGAAAAATCTTACGAAGAAATTTGCATATTTTCCTCGATCCTTTGACAAAATTCGCATTTTTTCTGTGGCCCTTTGATAAAATTTGCATTTTTTCCATGGCCTTTTAACGAAATTCACGTTTTTCTGCAATCCCTTGATGAAATTCATGTTTTTCTCCAATCCTTTGATGAAATTCGTGTTTTTTTCCCGCAATCCTTTGGCAAAATTTGTTTTTTCGCTATCCTTTGATGAAATACCCTTTTTTTTGCAATCCTTTGATGAAATTTGCATTTTTTCCTCGATTCTTTGATGAAATCTGCATTTTTTAAAGGTCCTTTGACGAAATTCCCATTTTTTTCCCTCGATCCTTTGACAAAATTCTTGTTAGGTAGATTTCGTATGAAATACTACCTATTGGGATCGTTCCTATGTTGGAATTTCTGAAAAATCTTTGCAGATCTACACTGATCATGACCCCTAGAACCCAAAACCACCCTCAGTAAAAAACTTTATATATCTATCTATCTATCTATCTATCTATATATATCACTTTCTTCTGGACACGATAACTTTCGTAATTCTGCACCAATCTCCTCCAAACTGACACATAAAATCAATGAGCATAAAATCTCGGTCAAGTTCGTTAATGGGCAAAATCGGACCAAGGGGATGGAAATAGGGGTTTTGTGAAAACCAAAAACCCCCCATAACTTCTTAATTTTTGAACATATCAAATCAGTTTAAAGTTTTTATTACTTCTAAAAATAGGGCAAAAATTTTATGTATCACAGATTTTTGAAAAAGTTAAAAATGGGCTCAAGGGGCGCAAAAAATAGGGTTTTGGGGAGAAAAAAATTCATAACTTCGTCAATTCTCAAGATATCAATTCCAATTAATTTTATTATAAATCTCCTTAATATTATCTACAACTTTTATATTCACAAGTTTTTGATAGGACCAATTCGTACCGCAAAAAAAAATTAAAAATGAAAACAAAAAGGGGGTTTGAAGAAGTAAAAAATCCATAACTCCGTCAATTCAAAAGATATAAAATCCCCATGAATTTATCATATATCTTCTTA
Source organism: Maratus speciosus (assembly GCA_963932465.1). Lineage (NCBI taxonomy): Eukaryota > Metazoa > Arthropoda > Arachnida > Araneae > Salticidae > Maratus > Maratus speciosus. The sequence continues at coordinate 496,932,456 of OZ010787.1, read as the reverse complement.
ATATTGTCTACAACATCTATATTGACAAGTTTTGGATAGGACCAATTCTTACAGCAAAAAAAAATTAAAAATACATAGCGGTTGAAGAAAAAAATCATCTAAGTAAGTCAAATCCAAACTGCGTATTTTCTGACTCATTTTACAATTCATTTTTGCTCTCAAAGGTTTCCAATTGGTACGTTTTCTTACTCAGAAACTATATGATGTACCCTAATGGTCGATTTTTTGATAGAGGTAGAATATATTTTAAAAAATGCTGTTAAAGTGGACATTTTGAACTGAATTTCCCGAAGCGGATTGTGCTGGAAAAATCATTGCATTAAGGATGCACTCAAATCCAAACTGCTTATTTTCTGACTCATTTTTAAATTCATTTTTGCTCTCAAACGTATTTAATTGGTAGATTCGCTTATTCAGAAACTATATAATGTACCGCAATGATCGATTTTTTGATAAGAGGCGGAATATATTTCAAAAAATGTCAAATTGGGCATTTTGAACAGAATTTCCCAAAGCAATTGTGTTATCACTTTCTTCTGGACACGATAACTTCCGCAATTCTGCACAAATCTCTTTCAAACTGATACATACAATCAAGGGACTTAAAATCTCGGTCAAGTTCGTTAATGGGCAAAACCGGACAAAGGGGATGGAAATAGGGAGGGGTTTTGTGAAAACAGAAAAAACCCCATAACTTCTTAATTTTTGTACATATCAAATCAGTTTAAAGTTTTTATTACTTCTAAAAATAGCACCAAAAATTCCTGCAGCACAGATTATTGATAAAATTTAAAATCGGCTCAAGGGGCGCAAAAATAGGGTTTTTGGGAGAAAAAAATTCCTTACTTCGTCAATTTTCAAGATATCAAATCCAATAATTTTATTATACATCTCCTTAATATTATCTACAACTTTTATATTCACAAGTTTTTGATAGGACCAATTCGTACTGCAAAAAAAAAAAAAAAAAAAAAAGAAATTAAAAACGAAAACAAAAGGGGGGGGGGGGTTGAAGAAGAAAAATTTTCATAACTCCGTCAATTCACAAGATATAAAATATCCATGAATTTATCATATATCTTCTTAATATTGTATTCAACATTTATATGGACACGTTTTTGATAGGGCCAATTCTTACAGCAAAAACAAATTAAAAATACATAGCGGCTGAAGAAAAAAAAATCATCTTATTAAGGGTGCATTCAAATCCAAACTGTCTATTTTCTTACTCATTTTTAAATTCATTTTTGCTCTCAAACGCATCCAATTGCTAGATTCTCTTATTCAAAAACTATATAATGTACAGTAATGATCGATTTTTTGATAGAGGTAGAATATATTTCAAAAAATGATGTCAAAGTGGGCATTTTGAACAGAATTTCCCGAAGCTATTGTGTTAGAAACGAAAAATATTGCCCTACTGAGAAAATAATTGTTTATTAATCAAGTTTTAATTAATTGAAAGAAAAATAAAAACACAGGTCACTTATAAATCTTTTCAAAAATCACGTAAGCATGTTTCATATTTTTTTTCAATTAAAAATGAATTTGAAAATGTGCCAGAAAATTTCGAGTTGTTGAGTATGGAAAAATATTTTTTTTAATATCGCCTTAACATGATTCTGATAAAACCAGCTATTTTATAAAAAGGAAATAAAAACTCGTCAAAAGCAGACAGATAAAACTGTTAAAGTGGATTTATATCTAATAATGATTTAGTTTTTGTTGGTGAAATTAGTATACTTAACTTCGAAATCTACCTCTGCCTGTAGGCCGGGCCGGCAGGGATTTTTTTTCCATGGTCCTTTGCGAGAATCGCATTTTTTTTCGCGGCCCTTTGATGAAATTCTTGTTTCTTCCGCAATCGTTTCACAAAATTTGCCCTTATTCCACGATCCTTTGATGAAATTAGATATTTTTTGTGTATGATGGACATTTTTTTTTTTCGCCAACCATTTGCCAAAATTCATGATATTTTTTTTATATATCCAAATTTTTGGACTGATGACTGATTTTTAAAAATCTTCTGAACCGAATGCCTTAAATTTTCGGAACAGAAACACCCCTGCAATAGATATTGCTGCATGAATAATAATAATAAAAAAAAAATCACCATATCCGCCACCCCTGTGGAAGTGCTGCATTAAGGATATTTTAAACTTTTAAACTCGTATGTGCCACAGCGCTTCTCCCCGAAATTACAGTAATTTTTAATATAAAATAACTTATGACTAACATAATGCCATAATTAATAACATTAATATTGCATCAATTAATTATAACATTATTTATATTAAGAATGTAAGTTATATAAGAAACAAGTTGATTTGAAAGTTTCATAAAGAAAGAAATTTCTGTTATATAACTTTTAGTATAAAATAATTTATAACTAACTTATAATTCATTAGCATTTTAAAAATGTAAGTTAAGTAAACAAGGATCTGTTTAGGAAAAATTTAGGTCCTTTAAAGGGCACAAAATTTTTCATCTTAAAATAGGACCCTTCACAAAAATTCTTATCTTTATACATGGCCATTTACAAAATTTTTGTCTTAAAAATAGGCCTTTTTATAAAACTTTTCCACCTCCAAACTGAATCTGTCACAAATTTAACCATTTAAAAATAAAATTTAATCTGTCATAAAATAGTTGAACTCATCAAAGAACATACTACTTAGCTTTTTTATACATAAAGAATTGGACGATGCATTAATCTGAATATAACAATAATTTCAAATTCACAAAATCATGACTTAAATTTTCACAAATATAAGGTAAACTTTTCTCAAAAACAGGACCCTGTGAGATAAGTCTGGACAGACCCCTGGTAAGAAACAAGTAGATTTGAAGAAATGAAGCTTGTGTTTCTATAACTTTTAATACATAGTTCAACCAGAAAGTAAAGAATAATAGCCACCTTTTGTTCCTTTATAAATTATGCCATACATGTTTTCTCTGATTATTACTTATTTAATAATGAAATTATCTTAATAGTGAAGTATCATAAAGCCATTGTGATTGACAGAGGTTACAATCCTTCTATTATTGATACTACTTCATTTAAACTACAGCTCCTTTGTTCCTTAAACTCACCTCAGTGTTCTTCTCTTTCCAATATTAGCATTGTGTTACCTTTCTTTCCCAAATCCAGCTTTCCCATTGCTAAAATTCATAGGCAATATGATTTCAATATAATTTTTACCCCTACATATAAACTTAATCTCTCCAAACTTTAAAGATCCAATGAGTTATCCAACTCATGGGTTATCTATAGTATTTTCAGTGTGGTCTTTTCTATATTAGACAAACCACATGTGGCTTAAAATTTCATATTAAAGAACACCAACAATATATTGAAAAAGTCTTTCTGGCCAGTGCCAGGAGGAAAAGGTAGCTTTCATACTCCATGTTTTTTAGTATCTAGTTTATTTTACTCAAACATGCAAAACTAAAATTTGTGGAACTCGTATACAGAAGATTCAATACCAATTTTCATCAACAATGACTATGAGTGAGAATTTTGGAAATAAGTCAGCTAGTTGGCTTCATTTAGAGCAATTTGTTTTTGTTTTTTTGCTAAATTTGACAAAATCTTGATATGCCTGCCATTTTAAAACAACATGGTGGATGAAGCTAACCAATGAACTTGGTTGAGACTTCAGCAAGTCTTGCAGCCATGCTCAGTCACATCTAAATCACTTAATATATACGAGTGCTGTTGCATAACAAAAATCAAATTGTTTTAAAATGTCAGACAGCCTTTATTTTACGAATTGAATATTTCCAACTGAGCGAAAAAATGCCCAGGCCGGGAATCGAACCCAGATCCTTGGCTTACAAGGCCAATGCTTTTCCGTTTAAGCTAACTGGGCCGACAACCAGCCAGCATATTTCGCTCAGAAAAACCTTATTGGTAATAACATCTGGTCTGTCATGTAGACAGCTCAACAGAATAAACCGCAGGTAAAGGAACTCCATATAAACGATGGATACGTAGATGAACTAATATTTTAACACAATCAAACTGATTGGTAAAGTTATCATACGAATTGAATATTTCCAACTGAGCGAAAAAATGCCCAGGCCGGGAATCGAACCCAGATCCTTGGCTTTGCTTTTCCGTTTAAGCTAACTGGGCCGACAACCAGCCAGCATATTTCGCTCAGAAAAACCTTATTGGTAATAACATCTGGTCTGTCATGTAGACAGCTCATATGCTGGCTGGTTGTCGGCCCAGTTAGCTTAAACGGAAAAGCATTGGCCTTGTAAGCCAAGGATCTGGGTTCGATTCCCGGCCTGGGCATTTTTTCGCTCAGTTGGAAATATTCAATTCGTATGATAACTTTACCAATCAGTTTGATTGTCTTAAAATATTAGTTTAGCCTTTATTTTGTCCTAACCTTTGTAAATGCATATAACAAATAGTAAATAGTTATCTGCAGAGAAAGTTGATATACTCTTTTGTAAATTAGTTCAAACTGGTCAAATGTGCCCATAATGGAATACTTATGATCGGCTATGGGGTCTTTGTGATAATTTATTTGAAGTAAAATAAAATTAATTTTAAACATACATGATGCAAATTATCCTTCTCAAATTAGATTATTTAATTATACCTATTATAATTATTATGGATAATTTAATATATCAAAAGATTTTTCAATTTCTAATTTTTTTAACCACTTTTTAAATAAAAAAAAAAATTAAATGGCAGATGAAGCTGGACATTGAACTCAGTCAAGACAATGGTATATACCATGCCCATACTAAGTCACATCCAAATCGGTGCTATCGCATTACAAATATCAGATTGTTTCAAAATCCTAGAAGTTCAAACTGCTATATCCCAGCCATTTTTTTTAGATAAAGACAAAACAAAAACACTCAAGGAAAAAACATTTCTAATTTTTGTTTACTCCTTTTTACATTTTAATTTTTTAAAAATTAAATATCCGCCATTTTGAAACAAGATGGTGGATGAAGCTGGCCAACAAACTCAGTCTAGTCATCGGTATGTACCATACAGACACTAAGTCACATTCAAATTGATTCATAAATATGCATGTTATCGCATCATCATTACTTTTTTTTAAACTTTGCAAAAGAAAAAAAAAGAATGTCATATCTAAATAATTTGGAATACAATTCTTAAAAGCTTCCTCCACACAAGGATATAAAGTATAAGAGTGAATGGCTGTGATTTCAAGTAGAAATCTTTTAATAAAATCGAAGCCCATATTTTTACCAAAAAAGCTGATACAAAAAAATCATGAAAAATTCAAAAAATGCTGCACGAATTCCAAAATAGCTTTATTGAAAAGAAGACAAAATTGGGCTAAGAGATTGAATTTGGATTCTTTTTAAGACTGGCTCAAAATCTCCACAAACTTGAAAAAATATGTGAAATTACATCTTCAGTATAAAATAACAAAAAATAAGAAAAAAAAAATTAAAAATCTGAGTCTCAAATGCATTGGAACCTGTCTTCGTCTATCGAATCAAAATTTACAGAATTCTATGTATGGTAAATTTCCCTAGTGATTGCCAACAGATACACAATTCTTTTTATTAATGTGGATTTTCTGATTCCTTCATTGTAAGTGCAGGACTGCCACAGGTGACTATTTTTTAATTCTATCTTGCACCACTTTTTTAAAACAAAATTTTTTGACATTTTGCCAACATCTACAAGAGAAATATACAAAATTTTTATAATAAAAATAGTGGTGCGAATAGAATATAAAAATAGTCTCCAAAATAGCTTTATTGAAAAGAAGACAAAATTGGGCTAAGAGATTGAATTTGGATTCTTTTTAAGACTGGCTCAAAATCACCACAAACTTGAAAAAATATGTGAAATTACATCTTCAGTATAAAATAACAAAAAATAAGAAAAAAAAATTAAAAATCTGAGTCTCAAATGCATTGGAACCTGTCTTCGTCTATCGAATCAAAATTTACAGAATTCTATGTATGGTAAATTTCCCTAGTGATTGCCAACAGATACACAATTCTTTTTATTAATGTGGATTTTCTGATTCCTTCATTGTAAGTGCAGGACTGCCACAGGTGACTATTTTTTAATTCTATCTTGCACCACTTTTTTAAAACAAAATTTTTTGACATTTTGCCAACATCTACAAGAGAAATATACTACAAAATTTTTATAATAAAAATAGTGGTGCGAATAGAATATAAAAATAGTCTCCAAAATAGCTTTATTGAAAAGAAGACAAAATTGGGCTAAGAGATTGAATTTGGATTCTTTTTAAGACTGGCTCAAAATCACCACAAACTTGAAAAAATATGTGAAATTACATCTTCAGTATAAAATAACAAAAAATAAGAAAAAAAAATTAAAAATCTGAGTCTCAAATGCATTGGAACCTGTCTTCGTCTATCGAATCAAAATTTACAGAATTCTATGTATGGTAAATTTCCCTAGTGATTGCCAACAGATACACAATTCTTTTTATTAATGTGGATTTTCTGATTCCTTCATTGTAAGTGCAGGACTGCCACAGGTGACTATATTTTAATTCTATCTTGCACCACTTTTTTAAAACAAAATTTTTTGACATTTTGCCAACATCTACAAGAGAAATATACTACAAAATTTTTATAATAAAAATAGTGGTGCGAATAGAATATAAAAATAGTCACCTGCAGCAGCCCTGTAAGTGTAATATTTCATGTCACCATTGATTAAGATTTCAACTTAAAGCATTTATCAGGCTTCAACAGTTCTACCACAAAATTTTAACAAGTTTTTTTTATGTAATTTTTTTTTTTTTTTTTGAATTATTTAACTGCAGAATAATATTGCAAATTCTGTGTTTAAAAAGTTCAGTTAAAATTTTCTTATCATTAATAGACTACTTGGAAATTCCAAGGAGAATGCAAACCTTGATTTATATGGGGGAGAATAGGGCACATTTGACTAATCTAAATTTTGCAAACTTCTATAATTCTAGTGGTAACATCCTTTTCTCCCCACCTTACTAACTGAAACCAGACCACATTTGTGACACACAGTTTTTTTTTTTTTTTTTTTTTTTTTTTTTTTTTTTCATTTTGTTTATCTCTCTTCAAATGAGAAAGGTAAGTTTGTTTTTGCTCTTGATTTTGAAACTTATGTTTCTACTGATTTAACTGAATAGTAACATATTATTTAACATAGTCAATGATTATGTTTTAGTTAAATTTACAATGAAGAAAACTTGCAGTCATTTTGCAGGAATTATTGAGGAGGAAGAAGAATTGGATTTTAAAATAAAGTTTTTAAAGAAAAGAGATGATGTATGGAAGTTTTATTATCCAGACATTCCTTCTTAAATTGCTGCCTCCATTACTTGTAGCAGCAACTATTCAGACAATTGATGCAATGACATTTCCTGTAAACTTTCCTAATGTTCGATCCTATACTATAAATGATGCATTTAACATTCTTTGGAAATTATAAATAACCTTAATTGGCCTTTCATAGGATTTGCATTTATCAGTAGTACTGATTAGATTTTATTTTGTATGTACCTTTTTTTTACAGTTGGTTATTTTTTTAACTGTGAAACAACTATAAGTTAATATTAAATTATCCATAATGATTATAATAGGTATAATTAAATAATCTAATTTGCGAAGGATAATTTGCATCATGTATGTTCAGGGGTCTGTCCAGACTTTTTTCCCAGGGTCCTGTTTTTGCGAAATTGTGAAAAACTTTTTACATTTGTGAAAAATCTAGTCATAATTTTGTGAATTTGAAATTATAAGTTCTTGTTTATACATTTTTAAGATGATATATGTATGTAAAATACAAATATTTTCTTACATGTGTAAAGATGACAGGTCAGGTTTTACTTTTAAATGATTAAATTTGTGAAATGTTCATTTTGGACATAATTTTTTTTTTGTGAAACACCTCTTTTTAAGACAAAGAATTTTGTGAAGGGTCCTGTTTTAAGGTGAAAACTTTTGTGAAGGGTCCTGTTTTGAGGTAAAAGTTTTTGTGAAGGGTCCTTTAAAGGACCCAATTTATTCATAAGCATATCCCTGATGTTTAAAATTAATTTTATTTTACTTCAAATAAATTATCACAAAGGCCCCATAGTCGATCATAAGTATCCCATTAATGGGCACATTTGACCAGTTTGAACTAATTTACTAAAGAATATAGTATATCAACTTTCTCTGCAGATAACTATTTACTATTTGTTATATGCATTTACAAAGGTTAGAACAAAATAAATATATTTTTATATTTTACAATTTCATGAAAATATAGCAGATGAAATTATAATTCTGAAAAGTGATGAAGTGTGCCCCACTCTCCCCTATAGAATATTTTGATTTTTTATGCAGAATTGGGATTATCATAAACCTGTATCCTTTCAAACTCTTAAAACCTCCTATAAATGCCTAACTAAAATAAATAAATAAATAAATACATGTATCTTTATTAATTGAAACTGAATAGAGTTTTGATTCATTTCAACTGTAATAAGAATATAGAATGAATGATAAATAAAAAAAAAAAAAAAAATGAATGAAGAAATGTATGTTTTGGATATTTGTTTTTATTTGCTATTGTGATAATTAAATTATCTTCCACAAGGTTTGTTTACACAATACCAAAAATTTGATTTGAATTTCTCATAAATATAGGAGTAAAATGTATGAGCAGTGTACTTTTTTTGTGTTTGTAATCAATACAAAATTTGAAAAGTATTGAAATGAAATGATTTGCTTTTAATAATATCTTCAGATATAAACAAATACAGTTGACTCTGTGAAATCCGCACACTTAGGGACCAAGGGAAGGGTTTTGCGGATTATAGATTTTTGTGGATTATAGATCATCCCTTTGTTTACATTTTATTTTTTAAAGTCTGGCTATAAATTAGGAATGACTCAACAAAAATTACAGTGGAAAAGAAAAATATAATGCAACATTAGTTTAATATATTTAATAACTAAGTTAATTTAAAGAAAAATTAAATAACCCACCAACCAAACATTGATGCCTAGTTAAAACAACAATTTCTATTTTGATTTAATTGTTTCTTTTACTATGTTCAAATTTTCATTTTCGAATGCAGGGTTCAAAAAATATAAATTTTCTTAAATCACACTTTATTTCATTGGAAAAATGATAATTCATGAAAAATACCACATTTAACTTTTATCTATAAGCTTAACTGTTAATGAAAATTTTCACTGTTTACATTACAACATGTAGTGTGGATTATACATCGGCAGATTTCACAGAGTTCACTGAATTGTATAAGAATTTGAAAGTGCTTAATCATATGATCAATTCTGGAATTAAATTATTTTCCCCTCTAATTTTAGACTATCAGCTATTCTTGGAGCAGGCATTGGACTAATAAGTGTTGAATTGTGCCTATTTCTTATTGGCTTATCCATGTTCAATAATTGGCAGTGTTTTCTTTGTATCCTTTCATTTTATTTTATATAATTCTTAAGTATAATAAAAAAATTAATCATATCTGTTTAACTACTTAACAGTTTTGCCTGAAAAATTGCCTGCTTGGGCAATTTTTTATGCCCTAGTCCATTAATTTTCCCATAAAAAACTTTTTTTTCCTTCTTTAAATAAAAAGTTTAAATTAATGAATTTAATGCTTGTAACAGTTTTTTTTCCTGTTGTGATTTATTGAATCAATAGGAATAAAATTGTTTGTCAAAATTTGCTTACTTTTAAATGCAGCATGGCAGTAAAAAGAAACTGTTGTTAAGTAGTTAAAGTATCTTCTAATTTTCCTACTATCTTTAGTTTATATTCTGTAATGGGTAACTAATTTTGATGTAATTTGTAATATTCTCAGTTATTCTATTGAATGACACATTGTAAATAATGGATAACAAAACATTTAAAAAGAATTATTTATTAATTAGGATTAGGATGAGCAAAGCAAATCCTCTGCTACACAGATTACATTTTGTCGTACACTTTACAAAAAAAAACTATTCAGTATTTTGACTTGAAATTAAACATAAAAAATAAATTATGATCTGTAGATTTGCACAATATTATTTTTTTACAGAATAACCTTAAAAAATTTATTACTTTAATTAATTTATTTTACATGTTTTTCCATTACGGACGCATTTTTGTAAATAAAAAATGAAATATATGTATATTTTCAGAAGAAAAAAATAAATCATGGAGTTACTAATTATAAATAGAAACATGATTAATTAAATAAATAAAATATATTTTTATTATTCTGCCAAAATATCTCAAAAACTGTGTTTTAAATTTAATTAAGGAAAGAAATATTTTTGGACTTGATAGAAATAAAATATGATCTATAGATTTTGACAATATTATTTTCTTATTGAATGATTTAACAAAAAACATTTTTTATTATTTTATTGAGTATATTTTTCCATTATACGGATTTATTTTTGTAAACAATAATGAAACCTGCATATTTCTTGCAATAAATAAAAATCATTGAGTCAGTAAAAATAAATAAAGAGCAAAGTTGGCCAATTCTGAAATGACAAACGGACTTTAATCATTTCTTAGTTTATCAATTGGGTCTAAAATAATGTTACATTCTAATGTGTGGACTGAAAAAGGTTTAGTAAACTTGGCTTTAGGCTATTTTGCAGATATTATTTATGAAAAAAATCATGGGCTACCAGACCAAATGCCACGAATAATCATGGTTAAATTTGAAAACTACATTCATTCAACTTAATGAGAATGGCTGAGTTCCGATTCCACCAATAACTAAATTCTGGAAAAATGGAACTATAAATTGCTCAAGAAAACAATTTCCTTTGCAGTTAGCTTTTGCAGTTACAATTCATAAATCCCAAGGTTTAATATTAGATAAAGCAGTTGTATATTTTGGAGATAAAGAAACATCAGTTGGCTTAACGTACGTAGTGTTGTCGAGAGTGAAAACCCTTCAAGGCTTAGCATTCAGTAGAAAATTTCCTTACGAGAGATTCTGCAATATCAAAAATTCTCATATGCTAACATGCAGAAAAAAGAAGAAATTGGAATGAAAAGTTTTACAGTTAATAATTCTTAGTATCAACAAAAGCCGATTTCAAATGTTTTTCCAGAAAATAGGATTCTGAAGAAGTCACTTTCTTTAAGTTCTCTTTTTGAATATATTTTCTAAGATTGCTATGAAAGATTATTTGATGTGAATTACAAAGATTGGAAACATACCTATTTCAAACCATTTGAGAAAACACCAGAGGCTGTTAGAAAATGTAAAAACATCTTTAAAAGAGCTTTTAGTTGAAAATTTAAAAATATTTTGTAAAATTTTGCTTCGAAAATATTTTTATTTATACCAGTCTTATATCATAAATAAAATATTCTGAGGAAATTCTTATTTATTTGGCTTAATTTACATTTCTAAAATTAAAATGCTCCAAAACAAAATAACGTTTTTGCTTAATAAAGATGCAAAAATAATAAAAAGAAAATATTGTTACTTTCAAATATTTATCTTATTAAATATTTGAATAATCCAATTCTTCGTGAATCCAAGCAAAGCATGGTTTTTGCTAGTATATTCCTATAACCCAGTGTTTCTAAAGTTGTGTCGGTCTTCCTCTAAAGCAATGTTTTTCAATTGGTGTGTCTTAGAAATGAGATTGCTGTAGGTGTATTGTGAATAATTGTGTTAAATATTTGGCTGCTTTTACAATTTTAATATTATTTTCTGTTGAAATTTTAAAATAAGAACAGAGCCTTAGTCTTTAAAAGAATGTCACCTTTTTTGTTACTGAGAAAGTGAGTGTCCTCAATCTCTTTAGCTAATTTAATACATGAATAAATATAAATACTATTACAAGCCTTTATATATATATATATAAATATCTTTCATTTTATATATGCACTGAATTTTCTAAGTGACTTTTTAAAATAATCTGGATTTTAGCCTGTATCTTTAAACAATATGGTTGACTAGATCAAAAATGAACATTAGTTATTTATACATAGTGTGTTCACAAAGTTTCAAGACTGGTCCTAGAATACAAAAGTTATTAAACATTTTTGTACAGCGAACTAAAATTCTTTGAAATATGACCCTTGGGCATAAACACACCGCTGCCTGCGCTTTTTTTATTATTCATAGGCTCCCTGGGGATCTTCGCTCGCAAGGCTGTTAAGGCACCTCGTCGAAGCTACTTGGGTCGCTGAAATTGTGTCTAATCGTTTCCCTTTCAGGCCTTTCTTGGTCCAGGGGAACAAAAAAAGTCTCTGGGAGCAAAATCAGGGCTGTAGGGGGCTTGCGGCAGTATGGCCACATTAAACTTAGGCAAAACTTCGGCAGCGGCAAGCGGCTTCTGAGAGGGCGCATTGTCATGGTGAACAATCCAATCGTCTCTGATGTCTGGGCAGGCGCGCCAGACTCCATCCTTCAAATAGTGGTTCATTCCAGCATAAAACTGACCTGACCCGGCGCATCCGCCCAGACACCAGAGAATATTGGATTGTTCACCATGACAATGCACCCTCTAACACGTCGCTCACAGCCGCCGAAGTTTTGCCTAAGTTTAACGAGGCAATACTGCCACAAGCCTCCCTACAGACCCGACCTCATTCCCATCGACTTTTTTTATTCATCCGGATCAAGAAACACCTGAAAGGGAAGCGATTTGACACGATTCCAGCTTCGACGAGGATACGTAACAGCGCTGCACGCGAAGACCCCTAGGGAGCCTATGAATGATAGAAAAAGTGCTGGCAGCAGTATGTTGATACCCAAGGGTCATATTCATGCCAGGGCCGTAGCCAGGTGGGGGCCAGGTCGGGCAAAGCCCGACCTGGAAAATGTTTTGCCCGACCTAGCGCATTCCGATAAAAACATTAAATTTCCAGTTTTCGCCCACTTCTTGTCCAACCTAGAATGAAGCTCAACATCTGATCATTTTTTCACTTAGTATTTCCCCTTAAAAAAATTTATGTAATACAACATCAAATTTTCGTTTTACCATGCCAGACCTTGCCCTCTATTCCTAAATTTCCTTTCTAGACAGGAAACAAAAATAGCAAAATTTCGTCTATAAAGCTTTTTTTCTCTCCCTCTTTAACAGACCTGTCGAAAATTGCTCCATTGTGCGTGCCTCGCTTTTTCGCTTTGTAGAAATTATCCCATACCGCTTCAACAACAAATCGGGTTTACCTTAAATTCCTAAACCTTGCTTTCTTTATACAATTGTCACCATATATAATTTATCGTTAGGAGGCGGGGTTGAAACCAAAGGCTTCTGAAGCTAATCTTGAAGCAGCCCACAATACTGTTTCCTTAACTTCAATTTGCTGTACATGACAGTTAAATGCTTCTCTCGTGGAAACTTGTTCCGATTACAACAAACTCCAAAGGACACTTCCCCCCCCCCCCCATGTGAAAATACAAAATACATAATGGAAGGTCTGTCCCTTCTCGACTGTCTACTGTCTCTCATTCCACTGAAATTTAAAAAAAATTGTCGCTTCTAAAATAAACCAATCATTATTTCAAATTTAAACAATACAATATGTCAGGTTACTTACGAATTTACAAATCCAAATTTATTACTTACTGACACATTCATAAAGCCATTTTTATTCTTAAATTAAAAAATGTTACAGATGCTTTTATTAAGAAACGAAGAAACTGAATGCATTGTTTAATGAAACTATTCTGCATTTTTTCTTAAAAGCAAATCAGTTTCCAAAGTGGTCGTCAAAGTTGCCAATATAAGCCAATTTTTGCAAGGCGACAGCCTGATACAGAACATCATAAGATAGAAATCAATTACAACTCAAGGTGTAATGCATTTATTGAAAAGTGAAAAACGGTATTCGATTCCAATTCCTAATTTTAAAAAAATACATTTTATTTACGTTATGCCCAGGGCCGTCGGAAGGTCTTTTGAGGCCTCCCACAAACTTTTTTTTTCATCTCTCCCCCCCCCCCTCTAAGATTTTGGAGAAATACCTATATTTAATTTTGCTATTCGAGTTCTATTTTATAACAACACCAGCGGAGCTTCACTAGTTGATTTTTCAAAACGAAACTCAAATTAAACGAATTTAGAGTTGGGTTGACCTGCTTTCGGCAATGTGTGTACAGGTACACCCATTGGGGCTATGCCGGCTCAGATCTCGAATCAAACAAACCTTGAATTATTGTAAATTTTTATTTCGACCCGGATTAAATTAAAATGTTCAACATTTTGTTCATGGTGTTACAGGAACAGATTTGATATTCTTACAACATGAATTTAATCAAAGCACTAGCAAAATTTAACTGAGAATTCCCCCATTAAGAAAAAAAAATGTAAAAAAAAATCACCGCAACATGCGAAAGGATGCCAAAAATTCATAAAGATATTTCGAAGTTCATAGCGAGCAAAAATTATTATATTGTGCTAAAAGATTGAAAGCGGATTTTTTGTTTACGAATGTTAAAAAAATTACCAGAAACACAGCTAAAAATTCTCGAAAAATTCAAAAATAGCAGTGAACAAAATTTGGCAAAAATAAAAAAAGTTTCAAACTGAATTCCCTTTGCAAATGAACCTTCACCCCCCCCCCCCCCAAATATTGCACATAAATAAAAAAAAATATGGAAATCTTTTCGTATTCTCTGGTTGTTGTTTTTTTTTTTCAGTTTGACAATGCCATCCGCATGGCCCAGACAGTTTTTTTAAGCAGAAAATACTTATAATAACTTTTCTCTGCTTTGAACGGTGCCTTTTATTAAAAATACATATATATTTAGAGATTTACTAATTCCAAAAAAATTACCTTTGGGATGTCGTTTTCATATTTTTCAGTTTTCTCCAATTTAAAATTGTCACTCAAGTGTTCCGGATAGAAATTGAAAAAGAAAGGCTTCGGATAGACAGTACTTTCTGTGAGCAACGAAGATGGGTTTCTTACTAAATAATAAAGACAGAGTCTCTCTGTCCATTTTGTTTCTTTTTCTTTTTTGGTCTGACCAGATGTTTTTCTGTTCACGACAAGATTTGACAGGAAGGATACCTGTATGCCTTAAATTATGCACATCGAAATAGGTTTTTTTTAAAAATTAAATTTTTAAATTTAATTTTTTATGCTATTTTTAGTGTTTTTTCGAGTTTCGTGCTTTTTCCCCCACATTCATAAAATGAATCCATTTTCAATCTATCTTTCCATTTTAGCCGAATATAGTAAAGTAGTCATCTGCGATTTTTGAATATTTCACGAAGTCTTTTATGTAATTTTTAACTTTCTTTCGCGTTCCGACGGGATTTTTTACATTAGTAAAAGGAGTCGGGTTTCGATCTTTTAGCCACAAGTACAAAATTTTGTCCTCTGCAATTTTTGAATTTTTTGCAAACTTTTTATGCGATTTTAAACGCTTTTCCCGTTTTTAAGCTCCTGTGATTAGAAGAGATTATTCTCATATTTGAAGAAATTTTCGTCTTTTGAAAATTTCTAAAAATTTTGATCTTTGATTCGCGACTTTTTCGTGTTATGAAGGAAAAAATATTAATGCGTAAGTTCAGTTTCTAATTATGAAAAGTACAATGCAACACAGTTGACGGAACACTATTGGGATTTGACTTGATGAGACTGCATCTTTATATTGAAGGATGTTGGGTAA
Source organism: Maratus speciosus (assembly GCA_963932465.1). NCBI lineage: Eukaryota > Metazoa > Arthropoda > Arachnida > Araneae > Salticidae > Maratus > Maratus speciosus. Next base: position 496,916,824 of record OZ010787.1, on the reverse strand, counting down.
TTTTTACGTTAGGTTAGTGACTTTCTATATTTTTGCGAAAAATGGGCAAATTAAAGCATTTTTGTGCATGTGCATGTGTGTGTTTGAACGGAAAAAACCTCCAGTCCACTGATTTATTTATTTATTTTATTTATTTATTTAAATTTTATTTATTTATTTATTTTTGAGAATGTAAAAGGAATCCGATTTCAATCTTTTATCCCAATATAGTAAATTTTGCCCTGTGGGACGTTTTATTCGCCTTCTGCCGTGTTGTTTTTTCTTTTCTTTTTTTTTTTTTTTTTTTTTTTTGTACATTCCTAAAAGGAATCAGGTTTAAGTCCTTTAGTTCAATATAGAAAGTTTATCGTTTGCAATTTCTGATTTTTTTTACAAACCTTTTATGTGATTTTTAGAGTATTTTTTAAAATTCCACATTCAATCTTTTGGTTCGATATAGTCAAATTTTGGTCTCTGCGATTTTTGAATTTTTGTCCAATTTTTTATGCGATTTATACCCTTTTTTTAGCATTTTGCGAAGACCTTTTGGCAAGTTTTTCTGAACCGAAGAATTATCCAGTAGATTTTGCTGCTGTCATGATTAAGATGAAGGTGGGAAAATAACAAATTGGCTCCTGTAGCAAGATAAATGAAGATGCTGGAAAATTTAACTTTTACCTGGAGACTATCATTTTTATGGAAAGGAAAATTACAATAATTCAAGAATCAGATTGGTATATTACGAACGGATTTACGCTGTTGAAGGCAGTGGGGCCCCCAAGCGGGAATCCCCCCCCCCCCCTCCAACAAAAATAGGTTATTTTTTTGAAAAACCAACCGGCAAAGCAAGCGAAGCTCAGCTAGCAGATTTAAATAATTACAGAATATAATTTATGTAAAATTAACATTAGTAATTTATCGAGAGAAGAGAGATGCAACGTTAAAAAAAAAAACAGGTTAAACATAAGGGGATAGGTGGAAAAGGCATGGCACACAAATGCCTGCTTATTGGGACCCCAACGAGATTAAAAAGCACAATTTTTTTTTAAACATTTGAATAACAATAATGAGGTTTAAAAGTTTTGAATCTTGGGTTCCAACTTTTCCTCCATTTAATAGGGACTCTAAAAAAGACATTTTAAAAAGTATTTAGAACTTGCAAAATTTCTTTCATCTGGGCACCTTTAAAAAGAATGGTGGCTGTAGAAAGAAGCCCATGTCTGTTTTGGTTGAAGAAAGTAATAGTATTAAGAAGGTTTTGAACCTGATTGGGACCCCCAACGAGATTAAAAAGTACATTTTTTAAACATTTGAATAAAAAAGTAACAGCTACAAGTTTTGAATCCTGGGTTCCAACTTTTCCGTCCTTTCATAGCCCCCCCTCCCCCCCCCCCCCCCCCCAAAAAAAAAGACGATTAAAAAAATTTAGAGCATGCAAAATTTCTTTCATCTGGGCACCTTAAAAAAAAATGGTGGCTAGAAAAGAAGCACATTATCTGTTTTGGTTGAAGGAAGTAATTGTATTAAGGAAGTTTTGAAGCTCATTGGGACCCCATTGAGATTAAAAAGTATATTTTTTAAACATTTGAATAACAAATATGGGGCCTAAAAGTTTTGAATCTTGACTTCCAATATTTCTTTATTTTTATAGGGAAAATTTTTTTCATCACCTTAAAAGAACGGTGAATATAGAAAGAAAGCATAAATTTTTTGAAGGAAGTAATGGCATTAAGAAAGTTTTGAAACTTATTGGGGGCCCCAATGAGATTAAAAAGCATATTTTTTAAACGTTTCAATAAAAAATTTGGCCTAAATATTTTAAATCTTGGGTTCCAACTTTTCCTCACTTTTATAGAAGGCCCTAAAAAAGGCAATTCAAAAAGAATTTAGAGCCTACAAAATTTCTTTCATCTGGGCACCTTTAAAAAGAACGGTGGCTGTAGAAAGTGCATATCCGTTTTGGTTGAAGGAAGTAATAGTATTAATGAAGTTTTGAACTTTTGGTCATTTTCACTCAATGTTTGGTTTGGATCTTTTTCTCCCATTTATAGGAACCCCCCCCCCCACACACACACACACACAAAAAAAAAAGAGTCTAAAATACTATTATATTTTAAAAATAGAATTTAAGCTTTCAAAAGCTCTTCCCTCTGGGCACCTTTATAAAGAATAGTGGATATAGAAGAAACACGCATATCTGTTTTCTAAATCTGGCCAAGATCTTTGACAAAAAATGAATTTGGATAAAACAAATTAAAATGTTATTAAAAATAATTATAAAAGTTAAAAGACATTATTCGACTCAAAGGTACAATAACTTACTACTGGGCCCTTGACGTTGCTCAGCCCCCCCCCCCCCCCCCCACACACACACACCCTTCCTACGGCCCTGGTTATGCCAAATATCTTACTTAACTTTAATACATTTTTATTATGTCTCTGAAGAATTTCGTACTGACTTTAGAAATATCTTATATTTTAAATGAAAAAAAAAATTCCCTAAAATTGCAATGCATATTTTTGAAGAGCTACGAATAAGAGATAGAAAAAAAATGAAGAAATAATCTGCCACCCCTGGAAAAATCTTTGCCCTACCTGGAAGTATGGTCTAGCTACGGGCCTGATTCATGCACTCTCAAAAAGAGCATACAGAATTTGTTTTAGGCACCAGTAAAAAAGAAAAGTAATATTTACTATCTTTAATTAGAGCATTTTCGTGATAGTTTAAATAAAGGTAATTTATAGAAAAAAAAGTGGTGCCAACCGAATAAAATTTGTGTAAAAGCCTCCAGTCCTCAAAGGGTTAACAAATATGTTTATTTTATGAAATGCTACTAATATCTAAGATAATTATCTGCATGTTATTTTAAAGGAAATTATTGCAACTTTGCATATGAAATTCACCAAAGTTGAAAATAATTTTTGAAGAAAATAAAATTTTAACAATTGTAAATTTCCAAGTTTGTGAAAAAAGTCTGGCCAGGATTCGAACCAGGGATGTATTGGCTGAAGCTGCCAATGCTCTTTCCAACTGAGCCATCCCAGACGAATCTGAAAGACTAATTAACACAACTAACCTTTAACATCCACAGAATCTGGTCGCAGACTTAGATAAAATGTAAAACTGTCTGCGAACTCAAATAATTTCTTAAAAACTTTCTGTAAAAAAATGCTGCGCCCCTCCTTAGTCTTATATCGCCACTAACAGCGAAAATGAAAAATTATATGCGAGTGGAATGCCACTAAGAACCCCCCCTTCAGTTTTCTGAGTTAGACTTTATTGAAAAGAGGATAATATTTACTAAGATATTAAAACCGAATTCCCCTTTCGAATGTAAAAAAATCGTCGCAAATTGCGGAAAAACGCTAAACAAGCGCATTAACATTCACTAAAATTTCCAACCAAATAAACTTTATTTAAAAGAGATCAACATTTAACATTTATTTTTTAACACAAAATTTATTTTTAATCTGTTAAATTAATCTGCAAAGCCTAAAATAATCTGCAGCACCCGCTTCGGTGCTGCACTGTTTCTGCTACCGTCCCTAGCAGGAGAGAAAAAAAAAAGTATCGTACTGCCGTTCCGGCATAAGCGACGCACTTACAATATTTGTTTTAAAATCGTATGCGCCACAGCGCTTTTTCCAAAAAATACTGTACCATGGTACAAGGCAAATAATTTCTAGCGAACTTTTTTTTTCTCCAGTCTGCAGACCTTCTCAAGAGTCTGCGATGTGCGTGGCACAGATTGCCCGCCCAGGATAATTTTTTTTCTTTTTTTTTTTTTATAAAGAAATTTGTGAGAAAAACCACCAAAACTGTCTGCAAACTTTAAAAGTTTTCTGCGAACGGCATTCGCGTGTTCGTCTATATTATTTGACTCTGCTGGTCTGATGTCTGAATATAAAATAAAATTTATTTTTCTAGGTTTCAGTTACTTATTCTCTGATTAATAGTTATCAACAATTTGTCACTTCTAAAACTATTTTATTTCATATCAACTTTAATAAATATTTTATTGAAAAATACACGTGATCAGTAGTTGCAAAACATTTTCATACTCATATGTGTTATTTTTCGAAGTTTCACCACCATTCTTTATATGTGTTAATATATCACTTTTTGTTACTTTAGTTTTTTCAAATTAGGGTCTGGCTAGAGGCCTGCATGGAGCCGAAATGTCCAGGCCCAATGTAAGAAATAAAAATTCTCAGTTCAAGGCCCGTCCCGTCCTGATCCAACTCAATTTTCACAAAAAATTCCGATTTTTCTTAACATACAATTAAGATTCTTTTAAAGAATACTCTATACATACTTATGGGAAAATTTTACAGTATATTTTAGATTATCACGTGTTCGCAAGACAGAAAATACACATCGGTTGGCTACTTTACAGGTGCTGTGGTCATTTTTAAGTTAAACCTTGCATCTCTTTTGACTAATGGAAAATGTTTTAATCACTGAAAAAGATATAAAGCCTTTTGAAAATTGGTACTTTTTATTCTAAAAACTTTCCCATCATAATAATAATATTGACTATGGAAAAAAAAAATATGATGCTCTTAATATAATAAGCTTCTGTTGCAATTTTAAATTTTATGTTTTTATTATTTACAGAATAAAAAATTATCATTTATTAAATAATGAAAAAGTTAACTATTTATGGCATAGTAAATAATTAAAACAAAAAAAGACTTTTGAAAATAAAAGTTTATAGAGCAAAACTTTGGAATGACAATTTTATTGTGCAATTTTACTAAACCTATTTTGTATTTCCAAATGAGTTTGAATGTCTGCTTGCCTTAAGAGGAGAAAAAAAATTATCAAAAAGGAATATATAAAAAGAGGTATTTTAAAATTAACTAGAAGATTTATTGCATAGAAAACTTTGATAGAGGAGGATGATTTGAAAAGCTTGCAAAAGGAATTTTTCTTTTTTTAAAGGTTTAGATTTTTACATAATCTTCTTTATTCAATGCACTTGATCCAACAATGTTTCAAAACCATTTGAAAGTGTGATTTTTCAAGTCCTCCAAAATAGTTATCAATAGCTGCTTTTACTTCTTCTGTGGAAAACCTTTTTTCACTCAAGGAAAATATTTCGTCGCGGGAATAGATGGAAGCCAGGAGCCAAATCAAGGGAATAAGGTGGATGTTGCAACAGTTTGTACTTCAGTTCATTCAATTTTCTGTCTAGAGCAGTGGCCGATAACCTTTTACCAGTGTTGCATCAAACATATGTTAAAAAATCACCTCACATGCCAAGCAAATGCCACTAAATTTTTATATCATAAAGTACATCATTCTTGAACTTAGAATCCTTCTATATTACTATATTATCACTGTAAAAGTCTTATCAATACATTTATGTTAATGTAAAAATAATTATACAATATGTATACTAACCCTTAATTATATACAGTTTCCAATATGTTTGATAAATGAGGCAGATTCAATCAATGCTAAATAGTTTGAATAATTAGAACAGTGTGGAGAAATTAACATTCCAATATATTTTGTTATTATAAAATAATATAAAATATTTAATAAAAAGTGATAAACTAAACTTTAACAAAATTCAGTTTTATGTAACAATGACTGAATGATCGCTGGCAATTCGCTGTTCACTGTGATTGGAAGCATGATGCCATCATAAATAAGCACCCAGCAGCATTTTCTTCCAGGTTGCCATGTTTGTAGTAGCAACATTTTATACAGGTGGGGTATAAACAGGGATGCAAGCCCTGTGCCACAAATGGATGATTGCTACCACTAAATTTTTATAGTATTCCTCACCTTAATTAATGACAAAATTTCTGAGATTTAATAAGGTGAAGAAATTTATTAAAATTTAATGGTGAAAATCAGCCATTTGTAGCACAGCGCTTGCATCCCTGGGTATAAATGGCAGCGAGGATTGTTATAACTCTTCATACTTTCATTTGCTTTTCTATGTTGTTAAAGACAGATGTCATCATTTCTCGTAGATTGCAAAATCCCTTGTTAACCTATGGGGAATTTAATTAGGTGATTGATTACTCATTACTTAAAATAAATATTGAAATATGATTTTCACCATCAGAAAATAGATGTCAGATGCAGAAATAGTGCATTTAAAAAAAAAAAAAAAAAAAAAAAAAAAAAATTCAAGTATTTTTAAGATGATGATAATTTTTGCCAGTAAAAATTTCTAAGTTTATCGCATCTTTAAAATATTTAAAATGTAAAAAAATAATTTTTCAAAATGTGCTATGTCTGTATTTCATGTCTGCTTTCTGAAGGTGGAATTCTGAATTTCAATATCTATATATTTAAAACGCTAAGCACTTTCTTTTGACAGTCCGTGAGAAGAAACTACTGCATCAAATTACACCAATCTTTTTTTAAATGAAAGATATTTGGCCACAGGTTTGTTATCATACATTCGTTTGTTGAAATATTTTATTAATTAGCCGTAATTTTAAATTAAAATTCTACAGTTGTGCATGCACAGCATATAAGTACAAGTCTGCCTTTGGAATGATGTGCTGCACATGCACAAAGATGCTCGCTCAGTTGAAGTATCACATCACAGGTAGAAGTTATTTTAAGTTCGTCTGCTATTCGATCTTACTGTAAACTAGCTTTTCTTTCTTTCACAAAGTTAATATTATTTGGCTATTGCAGCATTATTAACAATTCAAAAATTTACTGTGTCGCTATTAAGAGTTAGATACGGTTTATTTCGGGAGTGCCATATTGTTTTGGTCATATTACATACAGAAGATAAACACAGTGCTTTGAGGCTAAAAGTTATATCCGTCTTATGAAATGCCAATAGTTACACACGAAGATTGGGAAACTAGCATGTTAAGTCATAGCTGCTTCTTTGAAAAAGTAAGGTATCAAATATTAAAACGCAAAACTATAGTTTTGCAGATCAAATCTCATATTCGAGACAATTGCATATGCCTCAACTGTTTTTCAAACCTCTTCAATTTAGAAGAAACAACAATGAGTTCTCGCTAGCGTAGTTGGTCAATGCAACAGTCTAAAGTTCCGAATTTTTGTAGCGGGTGCAGGTTTGAACCCAAGTCTGGCAAAACGTGTAATATGTTTGTTGATAATTCATTTCTGTAATGATATACTTTGTTAGGAAGAGAAGTTTTAAGATTTTATTTTATTATTATTATTATTTGAATGCTTTATAGTTAAATAAAATTTAACACTCAATAATATTTTGAAAAAATAATGATTTTATATTTAAAATATATAAGCTGAAATATTTTGCATGTAATTATCAATTAAATAAATTGAGCTGATCTACAATTTTCGTTATATTTTCTGACCATTATCAAGAATATATATGTGTGTGTGTCAGAAAGAAAAGTTTGTTATTCTTTTCCTTAAAAAATAAAATGGAAAGAAAAAAAATTTTCGTATAAGAGCTATAAAACCTTGATATCCAGGTTTGATATTTAAAAAATGTATAATAAAATTCAAGTAATAAAAAATGCATAATATAAATCGTTAGCTGCATCAAGTTTCAAATTTAGGTTTTTAGAGAATTAGACAGATAAAAATAAAATTCATGGCAGCTTTTAATCGTCGTGTTAAAAAAAAAAAAAAAAAAAAAAAATGGAAATAAATTTTGTTATTTTTTCAAAAAAAAAAAAAAAAACAAAAACAAAAAAAAACAGGCCTTAGTAAATAAAAATAAATTCTCTACCCGGCATTTTTAGGTAAATTTCTGATAAAAAGCAAGCATAATTGGTTGTAAATTATAAAATTAAAATTCTTTCATTTCATTGAATAGGTTAGACTGATGGCATCCTCTATCACCTTAAAGAAATAGGAATCACTTATGCAATATAGAAATTCGTCATTCAATAATTAATTTAAAAGCAACTAATTAAAAATTCAAGAATTTTTCTGATGAAACATTCAAGTTATTTACCGTCAAATCTTGACGGGCACTATCTAGTTTATATTAAGTAATGAGTAATCAGCTACTTAAATACCTCATTTTTCAACTGGAGAGAGGAAAACCTGTTTCCGTGAAGCATTCTCTTAAATAATTCCTTTTCTCTGCTTAGTCAAATGCTTGAGATGATAGGCTAACATTAACTTGAGAAGAGAAGTTCCTTTTCTTATAAAAGATGACATCCATTTGAAAGAAAAATCTAAAAATAGAAATAATTAATCTACATGCCACTGAAAATATACCTGTGTGCCAAATTTGGCAAGCGTGTCATAGGCTGCCAACCTCTGATGTTAAATATAGGGGGGGGGGGGGATGCAAAAAATTTCTACCCTAGTCCATGGTTTACTCGTAGTTAGGTAAATACACTTATTGGTAAATCTGCCACTGCAGTTAACTCTATGATGCGATAGAAATACAAACATTTTGCAACAGACATCAAATAGAGTTGCTGCAGTGCCAAAAATGATGAAAAAGTTTTATGTCGCCTTTAATGTTCATTCCCAAGCACATGCTTCATAATCCTGTATATAGTATTTAATTTTTGAACTAAAGCTGAAAATGATGAATTTTAACTAGCAGCCAATGGTTAGTAGATAGATTTTTTTATTAGCCAGTTTTTGGCTGTTAGCTACATTTTAGTGGTTAATGCGACTATTCCAATTAAAGGTAAAACATACATTAGCAGCACTTGAAAAAGCTATGCATAGAAGCATACTATATAAAAAAAAATAGTAAAGAAAAATTGCTAATAAATTTGTAAAATAATCGTAAAAGCTGGTTTTTATGAGTCAATCGTGAAGTTATATTGTAGTAAGTCTCTAAAATCCAGAATCATTTCAGATTTGGCAATTCGAGATTTTAGAGGTTACTGAATAAAAAGTTGAAGGAATAAATGTCATATTCAGCTTAAAATATACGGTATGATTAAAAGTACAAATAATAAATTTAAAAGAAAACTTATTCTTATTATTAAAAACATTTAATTTAATTTATTTTTTGCTATAGTTATGACTTATCTGCAATAACTTTTTCTTTAATTCTGTATTTAAACATTAATTCATGTTTAGAGATACTATTCTCTGTTCTAAGCCTTTTATTGCTTTATTTAATATATTGTCAACAACAGTTACTGCCATCTAAATATAGGCTAGGTAATGTTTTTTGAAATTTCTGAATTAGTAACGTTTTTTGAAATTTCTGAATTAGTAACGTTTTTAGAAATTTACCACACACCAGATTGCATCTTTAATGAAAGGTTTCACAAGATCCAATCTAGATATAAAAAATTCTAGGATAAAACTACATCATCAATCTAAAATAATAGACTCTCTCATATGTAAATTTCTTAAAAAAGAAAAAGAAGATTGATACAGTAGACTCCCTCAAATCCGCACAGCTTGGGACCAGAGGTTATGCAGATTTTGGAATTTTGCGGATTTCTGGTCATTGCTTTGTTTACACTTTTTAAACAGTAATTTGAATGTAATAATGCAATCAAAATTATGAAGAATCCTTGCAATATAGTAAAATATTAAAATAATTAAGTAAAGTAATAAACTAAAATGATAAGAAAAAAGATAATTTTTAAAATGATTAAATTATTAAAAGTAAAGTTAAATCTGCATAATAAAAATAAGATACATTTTCCATGAATTATTGAATGAAACTTGCCTCATAATGGTACCCTTTTAATTAACATCAAAATCATAAAGTAAGGAAGTTTTATTTCAGGTTTAGCCAGTCTTAATAACCAAAAAATCTTGATTAATACATAAAAAGATTTGGTAAAAAGATTGTGATTACCAAAGATATTAGCAATATCTTTATTTTATATATATATATATATATTAGAAATTTAATTGTACTTCCTTCATGAAAAACCATGAGTTCAGTCATATTATAGAGAATTAATTACATAAAACTAAAAAATTCTGTAATTTTGCCCCTACATCTGAACTGAAAGTTTCACTGTTTACATCTGCAATGATGTGCGGATTTCAGGCATTTCCAGGTTTTAGGGTTGCGGATTTGAGGTAGTCTACTGTACTGCCATTTAAAGAGGTATTTAATAATGGATAAAATTACTTGTAGAATTAGAATTTATGCATTCTGGATTTAAGATGTCCTGATTTTGGAAAATCAATATATATATATATATATATATGTTCTGTCTGGCAAACTTTTGAATCAGCATATCTTAAAGGTTAATTGCTTACTGGTGATGGATCATGTTTAGCTTTAATTTAAAGGCATATGATGTTGAAATTTTTATCAACTTTGTTTTGTTACCTTAATAATTTTGATTACCTTAACTCTATTTACAAGCTTTTTTCTGTCATTTAAGTGGAGTCTGTTCATCATCATATCTTTTATACAGTGGATGGGTAGAAGAAATATACATTATCATTTTTGTGTGTTGTATTTTGCTGCCTGTTGTGACCGAGGTTTTTATTCTTATAAAATATGTGCTGAAAAATGTGTAATTTTTTTAATGGAAAAAATAAATTATATTTTTACTTTTACAATAATTGTTGTAGTTTCTCTGTCTTTAAATTTATGTCATTCTAAAAAGCTGTTCATAGATCAATTTAATTATCCAAGATAGGTGAAACCAAGCCTTGTATTAAAACAGAAATTATCTAATAAGCAAAAGAATGTCTATAATAGTACCAATTGAGAAGTACAAAATTTACACCCTTCGAACTACTGACAGAAACGAAACTGTGAAAAAGCCAACCTGTAAATCAAAACACTGTTAGATGGTGAGGATTTAAATTCATTCATATCGGAAAGAAATTCAAATAGAGAAATAGCCAAAGAAAACTTACTAAAAATACAACAGGAAAACATACAACAAAAATGAAAAAAGGCCAATAACTATAAACTTGGTGGCCATTCAAAAAATGCAGTTTGGGACATGTACCAAACTAAAGTCTAAGTTTCTTGGTCCCTACGAGATTACTGCTGTAAAAAGAAATGATCACTATAATGTAAGGAAAGTTGGACACCATGAGGGTCCAAATGGGACTTCGAGCACTGCAGACTTTATGAAACTATGGAACATTCTTTTATTTTTTACCAACAATACAAAAGACTGTTGAAAGACTGGAGAACATTTTTATGTTTTATGAACAATAAAATTTGTTTTTTAAACATTCAGCTATTGCTCAGTGTTGTATAACAATTTTAGTATGATTCTGCATTCGATATTAAGGAAAGCACTATATGTCTAATATTTCTTATTTGTCATTGTGTATTTGTTATGTTTGCTTTATTATTTTTGTTTTAACATCAATGCAGTTTTGCTTATGCTAGTTCCATCTGACCTGCGTGGATTTTCATAGCATCCTCCCATGTCAGGGACGTCTGCACATGGGTGCTTCAGAGTGTCATCTGCCTAATTCTCATGATTTTAATTGTAGGCTCAGAACTTTTTATTGTTTCGGCCGTTGGGTTTTCCCTTCAGGAGCCTCATCCATGAATATGCTAGGCTAAGCTGTTCGAAGTGCAATTTTACCTCTACATCTTTATATATGTTTGTTTATCATATTGTTGGGAGCAAAAAAAAAAATTGGCTAATATTCTTTTCATACAAAAATCCAAATTTTAAAATAAATATTGTTGTTACCATACTTTTTTTAATTTTAAGCACAGTATTCCAAACAAAGCTAATAATTGCTAAAAGTGATAAAAAAAAAATACACTTAAAAGGCACACAAACACCTTTATTCAGATTGACATATGTTTTATTGCTCAGACGGCAACTTTCTCAAGATCTAGAGATGGGCATTATTTAATGTATTAGTATAAATAACAATGTTATTGTTGTATAGTTCATTATTTAGTATCAGATTAACGAAAAGTCCCTGTTAAATTTAGAACGCAATACCAGCAAAGTATTAAAAAAGAGGTGAATTAATTGTTTTTTAGAAGAAAACATTAAAATTATAATTTAAAAAAAAAATCCAAAATTTGTTTTCTATATTAATAAAAAAAGAGCTTAAAAAATGTACTTAAAATAAAAATTTAAGAAATCAAAAAACCTGACTGCATAAAAAGTGAACTAATTAATTATTTCTCATCAATGTGAAACTATTTTTATACAGTAGACTCCCTCAAATCCGCACAGCTTGAGACCAGAGGTTGTGCAGATTTTAGAATATTGCAGATTTCTGGTCATTGATTTGTTTACATTTTTGAAACATTAATTTGATTGGTAGTTAAGCAAGGGAAATTATAACAAATGCTTACAATAAAGTGAAACATTAAAATAAGTAAAACATTAAAATAATTTATTAGTTTAAAAGTAATTATTAAAATAATTATGTAAAATAAAAATGTAGAAAAATATTAAATTATTACCGGTGAAATCGATTCCAAAAATCCTACGCTGCCATCTAGTGGTAAAGCAATCGTATGATCGATACGTCATTATTCGTTCTTAGCATTATGTGGATGCTCTCTGTAACTATTTTCATTGTTATTTAGAGTCTTGGATGCTTTTCTTATACTGCTTTGTATGTTTAGAAATAAATTTGTCTATAATAAAAAAAAAAAAAATTCCACGAACAATAATTTAAAAATAGCATTCCAGTTCATGGATTTTTCCATTTCGAACCCTGGAATTTTTGATATAGATATGCTAATTTATATTAAAATCAAAAGTAATGTAAATTTATTTAGTAATAAATCAGCTGCAATAGTCAAAAGAAAATGATTAACCCCTTAACCTACGATTTACATCTCAACAGCTCACGGTTTGGCAAATCCATAGCTACCACTAAAATTTAATAGAGATTTTCGCCTTGTTTAATCATGGAATTTCGACAATTAAATTAAACTATATTTACTGTGAAATTTTAGTGGTCGGAAGAATTTAAATTTGGCTCAATCATCGTACGCAGGCTATGTCTGTCATTGTAGGTTAAGGGTTTAACAAAAAATTTAGTAAAAAAAAATTGTGGTAGTTGTTGATTTCGGCACCCTCTTGAATTTTGTTCCTGCAACTTAACTGTAAATTTCATTGTTTACATCTGAAAAAATATGCGGATTTAAGGGAGTCTACTGTATTACATACTTACCTATTTTTTTATTTACTTGTATTGATGACTTTTAAGTTGTGTTTAATTGTTAGTTCCTATCTACAAACACACTTTTGATGAGGCTTATAGATGTCTATGAAGGTTAGAGTTGCAGTAAAGCTAGAGATCCTACCTGTCTACACAACTTCAAGGTTGTGTAATATTTAAAAGGAGCTTTTGACTGTAAAATAGTCAATGAAACATCGTCTTCATTTTGAAAGACCTATCCAGTGATATGCCACTCAATAGGGTGTGTATTGCGTATGGAATTTTCATCAAAAATTACATTATCCGAAAAATGCATTTAAAGTTTAGATTTTTGTTTTACCACAAGAATTTCAGTAATTATACATCTAAACTTCACTGTTTTTATAAGTCGCTCATTTTTTAAAAAGTACTGACCCTTTATTTTTTTTCATCTCTACCACCATTTTGTATTTTACGGCTGCCATTTTGAATTTATAAAAACAAATCCTAGCATATAACCATAAGATGGTTAAGACAAATCGATTGAGACCCCATTCATTAAAATCCATCCAGCCATTGGAATGTTTCGAGGGTATAAAGAAATTCACATACCCAGATACACGTGAAACACATAACCCTTCTTGGCAGTCGGGTAAAAAGTCATATTTTAAACGCTTTTTAACTCTTGCTACAATGCGCCAAAGTGAGAAGAAATCAAAAATCTGCTTTTCATGTCTGCAAAACTTCGGCGACTAGCAAGCAACTGAAGAAAAATGAATAAAGCTTAATAGCAGGGAAGTGATTTCTCAATAAACCAATCATCCATTCTCCTGCTGTAGTCATTTGCTGCACACATGTTGCTTTCTGTTATGTGATTTACTGTTATTGCTGCTTTGAAAAAGTAAGTTATTTGTTGTTATTTATTTTATTTATTCAGTGTCTACTTAGATCTTTTATTATTTTGTTCATTTTAATTTATATAACGAGTCCTAGGCTTTTTTAGTTGAGTAATGTAGATTTAGCATCCTATGATGTTCACGAAATCATAGCGTATTGAAATGGTTTATTTAGTGTGTTGTCCGTTTGTTTATATGATACAGAAGAGCACATTCATGAGATTAAAAAAACGCTACAACTTCTGAATATGTTGGTAATGGCAAGGATGTGATACAGATTCATGATAAAAGTGCATAACAAAATCGACTAGTACTCTGTTTTGTTTTAAAGTTAACTCACATTCCTCAGATATTTTTTGATGCATCATTTTGTGCGCATTTTACTCATGGATGACATTTAATTGAGATATATTAAGAATATCCTCCCTAATGAAACCAATCTAACAGAGAAAAATTTGAAATGCTATGATAAACAGCACATAGACAGTACTGAATTTTATATGCCTTTAAAAATGGCTCTACCTTTTTTCTATGAGCTTTATATTTTGCTCTTGCCATTTTTATTTTGTGGACAGAGATAACCTTTTTTTGCATTTGCATAGTACTTTTTATATCATTCTTACAGTTTTTGTTCTAGTCCTTTTATTATTTTTTTTTTAAGTAATACAGTAGACTCCCTCAAATCCGCACAGCTTGGGACCAGAGGTTGTGCAGATTTTAGAATTTTGTGGATTTCTGGTAATTGATTTGTTTACATTTTCGAAACATTAATTTGATTGGTAGTTAAGCAAGTGAAATTATAATGAATGCTTACAATAAAGTGAAACATTAAAATGAGTAAAATATTAAAATAATTTATTAGTTTAAACGTAAGTAATTAATAAAATAATTATGTAAAATAAAAATCTAGAAAAATATTAAATTATTACCGCTGAAATTGATTCCAAAAGTCCTATGCTGCCATCTAGTGGTAAAGCGATCTTAAGATCGATACGCAATCATATAGATATGCTAATTTATATCAAAATCAAAAGGAATGTAAATTTATTTAGTAATAAATCAGCTGCAATAACCAAAAGAGAAGGATTAACAAAAAATTTAGTAAAAAAAAACATTGCGGTAGTTGCTGATTTCGGCGCCATCTTGAATTTTGTTACTGCAACTTAACTGTAAATTTCATTGTTTACATCTGAAAAAATATGCAGACTTTAGACGTTCACGGATTTAAGGGAGTCTACTGTACCATATTGTGATGTTAATATCCATTTCCATCATACAATAAATTGACTTCTATTTTTGCCTCTAGCATTTACAGCAATACAGTAGAGAACCAGAAATCCACACTGTTTGGGAGAAGACATTGTGCAGATTTCAGGATTTTGCAGATTTTAGGTCATGAAAAGAACAATAATTAATAAAGGTTTAAGGAAATAAATAGGACAAATAAAAATATTAATAGCAACACACTTTTATATTAGATTGTTAAATTATTTAATTATAAATGTAAATTTTAATAAACAACAGAAAAAGAATATCTGAAAACAATATAAACAAAACAACTTATTTTTTAAACTTTGAAAACATTTTTTCAGTTGTGGCCTGTTTCAAAACTTTAGTTTGTTCTAGTTCAATTTTTTTTTTTTTTTTTTTTTTTTTCAGGTTATAGATAGTCATTAGTTCCTGCTCAGTTACACAATTTTGTTGCTTTAAGAATTCAAAGTATTTCTCTCCCAAATTTAAACCCTCATCAAACTGAATTTTCTCAGAATCATCCAAGTCATCATCATCATCAGAATTGCTTTTACCTGGATTCAAAAAGATACTTCACCAGAAAAAATATTGAAAAACAACTTAAATGATGAATAAAAACCTCTTGCATGTGATTAGATACAGATGAACAGTTAACAGAGTCAGTGTCACTGAAATCCCCAAATATATTTCTCAAACCAATCAACACGCATGTGCGTGCTCAGTCTTCTTCTCTTCACTTCAGTCTCAATTTTCACTGCATTCTTTGTAAACAGAGATGAAAACATCCTGAATCAATCATTTGCTTTGGAATGACATCATCATTTTCTTCCAACTTCATTCTTTTAGTGCCATGGAGGAAAGATGTTTACATCTGCAAATCTGTGTAGATTTTGGACTCTGGCAGATTTGTGGCACTCTATTGTATTTGTAACATTATCATTTTGAAAATCAATAATAGTGAAAAAAAATTCAGGTTTTTGCATTGAATTATAAATACAGAACCCATACTTACTTAACCATGCATATTGTTTTTAGCATAATATTCATATAACCATTTACTTGAGTAATCGGAAAACCTTGAGAAGCATCACCAATAATAAACGGATTATAATAATTCCAATTATCAACATTATGTTTAGCAATTGCGTGGCGCACATGTAAGTAATGAACTTCTGTATCATATAAAAAACAAATGGACAGTACCCTAAATAAGCAATTTCTGTCCGCTACCACTTCGCGGACATTGTAGGATGCTAAATCCACATTACTTAACTATATAAGCCTAGGACTTGCTAAAATTAACAAAATAATAAGAGATCAAAATGGACACTTAATAAATAACTTACTTTTTCAAAGCTGCAGCTACAAAATACATTTACTTAGAAAACTTATGTGAATGATAGGAAAGGGTTATAGTTCAAATGATGACAGTAAAAATAGGATTTGGCGAGTTATAATTAACACCCAACAAACATACAAGTACACAATCAAATTTACAATATATTAATTGGTGTAGACAGTTTACAGATGAATTTCACAATATTTTAAAGCAACCGATTGAAGAATTTTGCATTTTTTTTTTTTTTTTCTGATGGATCAACTAACTGACAAATTTCACGATTTTTTCAGATGAATGAAGGTAGAATGTTGCAACTTTTTTTCCCACAATTGATGAATTTTGTAATACTTTCCTTCTACCGGTTGGCAATTTTTGTGTTTTTTTTATGCAACCAATCGATAAATTTCAAGATTTTGTCTATTTTAGCATTTTCCCCTGCAACTAATTGACGAATTTTGTGATTTTTCAGGTGATGGATGGACAAATTTTTTGCATGACCAACTAAACAATTTCACAAATTTTCTGTAATCGACTGGCGAATTTTGCGATTTTTTTTTCACAAGAGCATTTGAGAAATTTCTGTATTTCCCCATGATCAAATGATGAAATTTCTCTATTTTCCCATGACCGGATGACGAAATTTACAATTTATTTCCTGTGATTAATTAATGTATTTCATAACTTTTTTCTTCTGCAATCAAAAAAGGAAATAAATTGAAAGGGTGCATCTGAAATGGCAGTAAGGGCCACCAGGCATATTAAATATGGGTCATTCCATGTAAAATGAGCAAACATTTTTTAAAAAGTCGTGTATACACAGTAACCGATTTTAATAAATTTTGATACACAGGTTCAATTCATATTCAAATAGAGCTCTGCAAAATATCTTCACAAAAAATAAATTATTTTAGCAGTTTTGAACATTTTAAAAACTTGTGATAAAGAATGGCATGTGTGCAAAGAATGGCATGTGGGCATCCAAAGTTGCAAGTTTGAAGTTCTGTATCTTGAAAACTATTTAACAGAAAGGATTTTTTTTTCTATAATACAGGGTCTGTTCTGAAATTAGTAGGGATGGTTTTTTCCTGAGCGAACGGGTTGATAAGAGGTGGTCTGCGTGCTTACGATCGGTGAAGGGAGATATGGGGAATGCTGAGAAAAATTGGCAGCCGGCTCTCAGTAGTTGAAGAGAGCAGGTTGCTTGTACTGTGAACCCCTGTCGAAACACCTCATTACAGAGAATGATGGGGCATTTTCTAGAGCAGCAATATGCGATCAAATTTTGTGTAAAGCTTGGTAAAATGGGCAAAAAGACTCACAACATGTTTAAGGAGGCCTACGGTGATGCTGCCATGTGTAAATTGGGTGTTTTTGAGTGGCACAAGAAGGTAGGGAAAGAGCGGAAGACAACGACTGCTCTGGACACTCTTCGAACAGCAAGACCAAAGAAAATGTGCCGCAAGTGAAAAATTTACTGAACAGTGATCGCAGGATGAGTATCAAAATGATTGCTGATGAACTTAGCATTCCTCAAGCCCAAGTTTTTGAAATCAGCTGCACCATGACAACGATGGTGCCTCATTCCCCCTATTGTTTTCGACTTGGCCCCACCAGACTTTTTTCTATTCCTGAAAATAAAATCGACGCTCAAGAGGAAGCATCACGGCTCGGTAGAGGCAGTTCAACAGGTCGTGATGAGGGAGCTAAACAGCATTTTGGTCCAGGCATTCCTGGAGGCTTCCAAAAACTGGAAAACTCGTTGGCAGCAGTGCATAGATGCGGAAGGGTGCAACTTTGAAAAATTCTAATCGTTTGTACTATTCTCATGAATGATTTTTTTTTTAACCCGGGAGAACTCGCTAGTGAGAAAGCCCAATTGCTTTTCTTTTACTTTACATTCATATATCAATTTTTTTTGGTTGGCTTAGTACTTTTATTCACAAAAAATAATTGAAATAACATTTTGAAATTTTAATTAAAATGAAAAATGGTTTAAATAAGAGTCTAAAAAGTACGACTGTGAGAGAAAATCTCATGCAGCGAGTTCTCCCAGGTTAAATGAGTCCTACTACTTTCAGAACAGACCCTGTATTGTAACCTCTGAAAAATTATCTTCTTATTTATAGACGGGTCGCACATGACATCACATGTCTGAAATCACTTCATATGGCACCGAAATATAAGGCGAATGTGGTGCTCTCCATTTGATTTATTAGACTTATTTGCACTATAATAATAAAAATAAGGAAGATCTAAATTAAACGGAAAGATAACACATGCTTTTAATGGCAAATGTGGAGTTCTGACATTCCCTGTGTGCTCCAGATGCAATAGTATCAGTCGTTGCTAATAGCAACATGACGTCAATGCAAGCCGTCTATAGTTGAGTAATAATAATCTGGTAACACCATGATTAATCTTTAAATGGTTGTAAAAATTGAAAATTTGTGAATTTTGAGAAAGTTAGAAATATTATAAAAATCAAAGGAATTTAAAAAAAAATCTGTGAAATTGATGCCTGATGTAGTATTACATATGAAGATCAAATTCCCCAAGTTTGAAAGTTGCCATTTATTTCCTTCATCTTCAAAAAAAACTTAGAAGCTTTCAAAAAAATTACAAAATCATAATTTTTCCTCTATGAGCAAAAATATAAATAAAGGAAAGGTCTAACATTAACAATATTGCTCAGACATAAAGATCAATAAGACCATGATATGCTCAAAAAAATTTTCAAGATTGCCTTTTGATTCCTAACATAGAAAAAATGGGTTCAAAAAGGTAATATTTGCTACATTCCATGAGCTATCCCTCTTTCAATTTGCAGGCATTTCTTAAAATATTGCTTGATTTCAAAGTGAAAAAAAATTAGTGCTTCCATCTATTTTTTGTATCTGGATTTAGAATTAATATATAATTTTTCGTTCAACTGAATCAGGGATGAAAGTGTTTTGGAGCAGTAAAATCCATTTTTGTAGCAGCAAAAATCTAATTTTGTAGCAATAAAAGCTGTTTTTGGAGCAGATTGAAATTCTAATGCTAATAAACTCCTAAAAATTAAAATGATTGCTAATATTTTAACATTTGAAAGAATAATTATTCAGATAAAATTTCTCCACACATTCTAAATGACAACTGAGTACTAATTGCAACTGAAAAATTAGCAGCAGGAAGAAAGGAAATCTGTTTATTTGACTTTTAAAAATATTATTTTAGAGCGGTAATTTTAACTAATCAAAGAAAAGCGTATGAATACAACATACAGGACTCCCATTCAACTTCTGTAGTAAAAAACGGTAAAAGAGGACTATTTTTTTTTTAAAGTCCATATATAAACAGGGCTCGACATAGGCTATGGGGGGGCCCCAGGGCAAGCATCATTCTGGAGCCCCCTTCTATCTATCCACAGAATTATTTTGTGAATAATATGGAAGTAGCTACTGCTAAATTTCATACATATTGTATGTATGCATGAATTTTGTACCCGGTACTGCTCACATCTGTATACAGGGTATCACAAAAAAGATGGCCACAACTTTAAGAAAAAATACTAGTTGGATAATAGTAGAAAAAATGATAGATTGGTTGATACGAGTATTTATTTGCAAATTTTTACTTTGCTGATCTACGTACGTTATGGTTATAAGATGTCTAAAAGAGAATGCCCCAAATTAGTCATAATTAATGGTTTTAACTTGCCACATTACAAGGAAAACGTTAATAAAGAATTTCTTTTGAAAACAATAGAATACTAAGTTGTTGTGATAAAATTTTAATCATTAGTTTTCTAATGATATGTTTTTTTTTTTTTTTTTTTTTGCATGGGTGGTTGGGGATACTGGAAGCAGAGGGTCCACACTCCCATCCTAAATGTTTGAAAATATATGAATTTTAATCACTTTTGGCTAATTTTAATCATTTGGCACTTTTTAATGAAAATCCTGATTACTTTCAAGGGGGGGCCCGGGACAGCAGGCCCGTAGCTAGGCGATGCTTCCAGGTTGGGTAAATGTTTTTCCAAGAGGGGCAAAATTACCTTTTTTACTTTTTTTTTTGTCTTTTACGATCGCTTAAAAATATATATTACGCATTCAGTATAAGTTTATAGCTCTTCCCGATGTAGTTGAAAAGTAATATTCTTTCATCTCGCTGTCTAACCATAAACTAATTTTTGTAAATATGGATTTCCACAAAAATGTTAGATGTTGTTGAGGATTGCTAACACAGCGTCACCCAGTTGTCCCAGGATAAAAAAAAATTCGTATCCTTTAAAATTCCAAATCCATTATTTTTTGTTGAAATACGGAAAAATATATAACATCATTTAAAGAGCGCATATTTTACTTTCAAATGTCGTATTCGGCATAAATATTGCGAGGTCGCCGATATCAGGTTTCTTTTGGAAATATTCTTGTTTAAAAGTAATGTAATAATAATAAAAAAAAGTAGGATTAAAGATATAAACTAATACAAATTTAAGGTTAATATCATCATATCACGTGCGACGCAGGGCTGGTCAGCAAGTATCACACAAATAAAAACCATCATGAAAATATATTATTCACTGTTATAGACTCCATTCGAACTTTCTGTTCTCTAATACAATCACAAAAACATTTTTATGCTTAAATGTCATAATGTTACAATTATTTTTATTCTGACCCCACGAGAGCAAATAGCGTTTCTTGTTTTCTATAAAGACAAAGGATATTTCAGGATAAAAGTGCAAAAAAGGTGTTATAAGCCAATTTTTGAGGCTAGGAAAAGTCATCTGAGACACAATCGTTTAAAGCTTAAGATTCGATGCATTTGTCGAAAAATGCTATTTGAACTACTTCAATAATCTTGACTGCGAATGTCATGATTTTACATTTAAAAATAAGTTCGCGCGCGCGTAATATAAAGTTTGGAAAAGCCGAGCAAACAAAAATATTTCTTACAAACAGCATAAAGTGATTATTGTTCGTAAATTGCAGCTATAAATTAAGGAAATACTAAATAAAAATGAGTATTTCATAGCTTAAAAATATTAATGCTCGTTTAATATTTTTGTTAATATTTCAATTTATATTTCCGTTTCACAATCTTACATTTATTTTCTCTTTTCATACAGATACTGTGCGACTGATTTGGATCTTTATATCGGAAGAAAGGAACAAAACAACTAAAAAGTAGAATAAATCTTTGTTAAAATAAAAATAAAGGGGAGGGGAAGTACCAGAAAAAAAAAAAAAAAAACACTTTTTGTAACTTATAAAAAGGAAGATTGATTTCTGTATTATTCTCATTTCTAAATTATATTTATATAATTTAATTAATGTAAAATATTCAAATAGTAATAAAATATTAAATTCAAGTAGTCATAGATGACATTTACAATGTAATTATAAAACCCCTTTACTCTGAGAAACCCTTTCTAGATATTGTAATTCTGTGTGACACTGATTTTGCAAACTTTTATAATTTGAAAGAGTTCCAAGGAAGTTATCAAAGAACATTTTCCACTTTTGTTGCAAACGCCCCAAAAGCAACATAGTGAAATTAACAATGATAAAACCACATGATTGTAACACATGATATAGTCCCCGAGCAAGGTACAAATTTCGTCAGTTATCTTCTCTCGGCCGATAATTTGTAAAATGCTTCAGAGAGTTGTATCATGAAGCTCCGTGAACGCCAGCTGCGGTTCTGTGGGTGGGTTGAGCAGCGGTACACTGTAAAAAAAAGGGACTAAAAAATGAAAATACAACTGGCAATCTAGACGCCAGTACTATTTCCGTTTTTTTACGGGAAGTTTTACCCATAAATTACAGAAAAATTTCCGTTTTTAATCAGAAAATGGAAAATTTTCTGTAATTTATGGGTAAAAATTCCCATAAAAAAACAGAAATAGTACTGGTGCCTGGATTGCCAGTAGTATTTCCATCTTTTAGCCCGTTTCTTTTACAGTGTAGCCTCTCACGCACATAAACCGTTTGAAAATTTGTCAAATTATAGCTAACCTTACAGCTATGCAAGTGAGGTAACGGTATATTAAAGCGACTATGCCCAACCTAATGCAAACGACAGCAGTGCCCCTAGTGGCGAAATTTGGAAGATAGCTAGAGAAAATCGTAAACGAAAGCAAAATTTCCAATTAGAAAGTTTTGGAGCATCAATTAATTAGTACGAAACGACATTTGGTTCACACGGATAAGATAAATCGTCACCTGTATACCCAAAAATGTCCGAAATCGATGAGCGACGATTTTACTTTGCATATTCACATTCCGTAAATGTAGCAGTGCACAATTTCAGATTGTGACATTGCACTGTGCTAATGTCTGTAAAATCTGTAATGTCTGCAAAAATTTTATATCCAATGCATTTAAATTTTTAGATTAACCCTTTCAGAGGCACAAGAATTCTGCTTGCAAACTGATGAAATATTTAACTGACACCAAAATATTAAAACGAATTTCTTAGAAAATAAAAAAACCGCCATTACAAAAGCAAAATTTTATTAAAATATTCTTTCTGCCATTTGTCAGTTTTGGAATTAAAATTAGGTCACTAGACCGTCTAGCTACCGCCCTTGAAAGGGTTAAATCTATGTCATCGCATTGAAGAGATGTTCCATGCTGAGAAATGTGCATGTAGAATTACGAATACAAATGTGTATCGTGAGCAATGGCGAACTTTTCGAACGTACTGAATATTAACTTTTTATCACTGTGAGACAGATTGTCTTTTTTGTGTGATGTTATCAAAATGTATTGAGATAAGCAAGTATTTATACCATAAATTGTGCGTATTTCTTCATACTTCTGGCTATTCCATTCAAACGCAGAGGCGGATTAACCACTACTCGGGCCCCTAGGCTTGACTTTTTGCGGGCCTCCTCCTCTCCTTCAAAGTGATATATAGACCAGATGATCCAAAATACATGTCTCAATTATTTCAAACCACTGATGAAGGAAACATACTTCCATTTACAAAAAGTATAGAAATTAAGTAAAGTTTTTAGATATGGTATTGTTTTACCTAATAAAATTCTAAATTTAATTTTGATACAGTCCCTGTGTTTCATAGGTTATAAAAGAAAGAAAGTAAATGTTTAAAAGAAGGTAAGAAAAATGTTTTTTGTCTAAGACTTCTAAGAGGAACAAAACAAAAACTATTCTTTAGAACCAAAACTTACCAAATTATTAATTTTATGTAACTTCAGTGTTTTCTTGGAAAGAAGTGTTATTTAGTACAGGTAAACGGCAAACATTGAAATTTCATAAAATTCAAAATATTATAATTTGGTAAGTTTTAGTCGTAAAAGAATGCAATTTTTTAAAAAAATACTCTTCTCAGGACAACATTTTTTTAGGACCCAGGGGCCGTACTTGTCTTGAAATTCCTAAAATTCCTGAAATATGAAAAAACGTCCTAAAATGTCCTAAAATATGGTAAACTGTCCTGAAATTTCACGAGTTTGTACTATAGCAATAACTGTCATGATTTTTATGTATATTTCCCCTCAATCCCACGAATCATTTATTTTTGCAACATTCAACAAAATCAGTATTTTGGAATTAAAATGTGCATGGGAGAGAAAAAAAATGTATGAGCCAGAAAATAGTGAAACATTTTTTATCTGATGATAAAAAAACTGATAAAATTCATCAAGTGGTCACAGGAAAAAAATCGGGAATTTGTCAACCGGACAGGAAGGAAAATCATCGCAAATTTCGTTAATAGGTTGTTCAGCGATTTCCGTGGAATCGGGAAAAAAAGTTGCGTTGATGTGTTCGAGAAATAGCTGAGAATTTCGTCAAATGATCCATGAATAAAATCGCCATGGTCGCGGAAAAATAAAGTGGTATGCTGGGTAAATGCGTCCTGAAATATCACCTGGGACCACAGTACTACTCCTGTATGGACTATATAAAATATAAAGCTTCATATTTTAATATGTATACTGGCCCTTTTAAACAAACGTCATATCTGAAGTCTATACTTATACTTTTTGCAGTTGGAAGTATGTTTCTGTCATCAGCAGTCTGACTTCTTAGTATTTTATGCATTATTTTTAGTAGCACTCACACAATTTTAAGACAGAATTTTTTCCCCCATACAATCAAATCATCGCTCAGTTGGAAATATTTAATTTGTAATCAAATCATATTTAGGATATCCCAAAACATGTAAATTTCAGTCTAGCTTTAAAGGTGGGAGGGGCTGGGGTGACGTTGGGTGGCTGACCATAGTGCTAAAATGTAAGGAGTTGTGATTAGACAAATACTTGATTAAAATTTCAAAGCTTCTTTAAAAGATATAATTCGTAGAGATGCTGTCAAAATCTAGCCTAGGCCGCCGTGGTTACTAGTCTCCTCTGTGTAAATCTTTCCCTAACCGAAAGCCCAAAAATTTCAAGAATTAAATACTTTCTTTTTATGAATAGAGAAGAAATTATAAGTAGAGTAGCGTTTGAGCTACAATCTATATCAATTAATAATTTTCAAGATTCAATAAATGAGTGAAACATAGAATCTGCATAATTTCTCTTTTGCATTAAATGTTAGCTCAATGTGAAAAAAAAAAAAAAAAAACCCGAAAAAAGATCTTAACACAGGGCCCCCTTTCCTCCTGGCCCCCTAGGCTTCAGCCTACTCAGCCTAATGGGTAATCCGACTCTGTTCAAACGTTTACACAAAATAAGAGTGCATTGATTTCAGACATTTTTGGGTATACAGGCGAAGATTTATCTTATCCATGTAAACCAAATGTCGTTTCGTACTAATTAATTGATGCTCTAAAACTTTCTAACTGGAAATTATGCTCTATCTCTTTTCGTTTTCAATTTTCAATAGCTATCTTCCAAATTTCGCCACTAAGGGCGCTGCTGTCATCTGCATGTCAGGCGTAGTCACTTTACTATAGCGTTATTTAAATTGCATAGCTGTTGCTTTCTCCGTTCGCAAGTATTTTCAGGTTAAAGGGACTTTCCTTTGCACCCTGTATATTTTTTTCATGTTCGTGTGAGCATCTGACGTATTAACCACCACTTTATAATCAGCTGAGTGGTTTTTTTCTTCAAGATATTGGTTTAGCTATAATTTGACAAATTTTCAATTCGGAGGAAATTACTATTTTTTTTTTCTTTTTGTGTGTGGGAGGCTACTGCTGCTCAACCCACCCACAGAACCACAGCTGACGTTCACGGACCTTCATGATATAACTCTCTGAAGCATTTTACAAATTATCGGCCGAGAGGAACTTGGTCATCAAAATCTGTTGCTGGCTCGTGGACTAATAGTTGCCTCTTTAGTGGAACCTGTTGTGTCAAGCCATCAACCATATTACAGATTAGAAAACGATTTTCCGGGGCATCGGGTAATCAGTTTGAGAGAAAAGGATAATCTCTAAACCCTTTTATTCTTTCAAGTCTGTAGTTTCATTCTTTGGGGAGGCAGTAAGTAGTAAGGTAAATTTCTACTAAGCAACAAAACAAAAAATATCCTACAGCTCTTGGGATGAAAGAAAAAAAGTCTTTACAAATGAATTTTTTGTTTAAATTGTTTTGTTTGAATTGAGAAGTTTTAGGGCTGGATGTCTGTTAGGTTGCTCTCTATTCTAAAAAAAGTTTTTTCTTTTAAATAACGCAAAGAAAAGTTCAAAAATTTAATGTGCCGATCAGGGTGACCAGTCAATTGTGCTAGGTAGGGCAAATACTTTTCCTGGCCCTCACTTAGCTACGGGCCTGCGGGACAGCTGCCTTGCATGCCCCTGCATAAGTCGGTCCCTGTGTATAAAAAGGAACCTTTAGGCCCCTATTTCAACAAATCACAAAATAAAATAAACCCAAAATCTCCGCGACAATTTCACGAAATTAGCATTGTTTTTCGGGCGATCCTTTGACGAAATTCATGTGATTTCATGATCTCTCACCAAAATTTGAGTGTTCTTCACTATCTTTTACCAAAATTCGTGTGATTTCACGATCTCCTATCAAAATTTGAGTGCTTTTTGCGATCTTTTACCGAAATTAGAGTACTTTTTGCGATCTTTGGACGAAATTCGCGTGTTTTTGCGATCTTTTGACCACGTTTTGTTCTTTTTTCACGTAACTAGCGATTCTTAGAGAAAATTCACGTTCTTTCGTAATCTTTTGATGGAATTCATGTATCTTTCTACAAAATTTGCATGTTTTTTGTGGTATTGTGACGAAATTTGGGGTGTTTTTTCGCAATGTTCTGGCAAAATGTGTTTGTTTGCGATATTTTGAAGAAATTTACGGGTTTTTTCTATTTTTTGACAGCATTTTGTTCGTTTTTTTCATGAAACTAGCAATCCTTTGCCAAATTCACGTTTTTTTTCATGATCTTTTGACGGAATTCAAGTATTTTTTGCGATCATTCGACAAAATTTGCGTGTTTTTCGCGGTATTGTGACAAAATTTGCATGTTTTTTTCGCGATATTTTGACGAAATTCGCATGTTTTTCGTGATTTTTTGACGAAATTCACATGTTTTTCGCGATTTTTTGACAAAATTCGCTTGTCTTTCGCGATCTTTTGACCGCAGTTTTTTCATTTTTTGGCGAAATTAGCAGTCTGGAAAATGTTAAAAATGGAATTTTTCTTTGTTTCTCACATCGATGAAATCGTGCTAAATTTCATTTTGGTACTAAGAACGTTTCGGCGCAAATTTAAGGAAAAACGCTATTTCTGTGCAGCACTTGAAACCCTGCTGGATCATTTTTTTCTACTTTAATTAAAAGTATTCTTGAGGCAAAAGTAAATTGAAAGCAAGAATAAAGTTTCTATATTGAAAATATACACTTTTATCTATAATATCAAATAATTAAAAAAAATTAAAAAGCTTTCCTTCAATTTCAAACAAGTGACAGAAATATTGCATTTTGCACTCAACATTTTTTACTATTTTTTTTTTTTCTCATTAAGGAATAAAAAGGGCAAGAATTAAAGTTTCGATATTTAAAATATATACTTTTAGCTATAACAACGTCAAGTAATTTTAAAGTTGTCAGAGCTGTCCTTCATGTTTAAATGAGCAATAGAAATATTGCATTTTTTCCCCCTCAAAAATTTTCAAAAATAACTTTTTTCCTCATTGCAGGATAAAAATATAATTACTAACTCATGCCAATCTGTTACTTATTATTCATTTCTAATTATAAATAATTTTTAATATAGTCTTTTCATTCCTTAGGCTAATAATCAAAACGGAAATTTCAAGCATGTAGACAAAACCTCGATTTTGTGTCCGCTTTTAATATAAATTTCAATACTTAAATAAACAATCCTGAAATCTATTATTTTACATTTACTGAAACAGATATAATCTACTTACATACTGATTTTCATTAAAACCTGTGACATATGAGCCACAGCTGATTGGCTCATTTTGTATGGAATGACCCATATTTAAAAAAGGCCTTCGGGTACGTAAAGTAGTTACAAATGGTTGCCCGGCTCTGCGTCCTGCCAAATTGGCCTAGACTCAACACTAAGTTAAGGCTGTTCTCAAATCCAAAAGGGCAACTTTGTGACATAAATTTTAATTTATTTTTGCTCAGAAATGCATGAAACTAGCAGGTGTTGTTCAGAAACTCTGTAATTGAGCTGTTTTTCCATTTTTTTGCAAACGTAATAGATCTTTCAGAAAATAGTGTTAAAGTGTGTGTTTTGAACCAAATTTCTGCACGAAAGACGAATAACCGGTCAAGAATGAGTAAAAAATGTGTTTGTTACATGATCAAAATCGCATATAACTCAATAGGTAATTTATTGATCAAAAAATGGAAAACACAGTTTGATTCCAAATCACTTTCATGGTCAGGCTTTCCAATTTTATATCTCCGTTATTAAATGAATTTGTAAATGTGTCAAAACGTTTTGCACTTGTTGAGCAGAACAGTTAAAAACAGTCTTAAGAATGACAGCAATGTAAGTTTTAGAATATTTTTTATGGTTTACATATTTGGTTAGGCTGAATTTTTAAAAAAAGAATATATATATAATTTTTTTTAACTCCTTAATGGGCACAGAAAAAACGTTTATGATCTACAGTGATCATAGACAAAATTCATGCATTAACAGATTTCTGTTTTCATTATTCTTTTTCTTTCTGTTTTCCTCCATTAATACAAAATTATATAATGCAGATATCTTTGTTAGTGCAGTAATTTTTTTTGATACTTCATCTATTAGTGTGCGAAGCACTAAACTGGTTATGCTATTTTTTTATGTTAAGTATTTAAAAAATGTAGACTAAATTATTGTTTTGTATTAGTTTAGTTTGCTTTTATATTATTTATCATTTTTAATGAGTTTATGAATGTAATTACATTTTGAATACGATTGCCGATTGGCAGCACCATAAACAAAACTGGTGGTGGTCTATCCACCTGGCTGGGATAATACGTAAGTACCGTTTATGTTAATAGAAATGAAAACTTGAAAATTAGATACATATTTTAAAGTTTTTAATCAAGCTTTAATATGCATTTTCCCACAATAATACATCAAAAAGAATATCATAGTACATTATGACATTGTCTTTTTATGTGTATTGGGTTTTTGAGAAAGTTGGCTGGAAAATTTTAGCAGTTGTTTTCAACTGGTGTGCCTTGAAAGTTGTACATTTATCTACCTTTTTTATTTCATTATTAGTTACCATGAATATTGTTTTAATAATTTTCTTCTCATTTCATGCAACCAAATAATTTATATTGAAATTATTTCTCAATTATACCAAATTAATCCTACATGCCGGTATTTTTTGCATGTCTGTCAACAAAATACATAAAAAAACTTGAGATTTATTTACCCCCCCCCCCCCCCCCGAGTGTTTTTAGCAACGTCATGAGTTTACCATAGCAATGTCTTGGGTGCATTCATTCGAGAACTTACAGGTTCAGACACTATCAAAAAGTAACAGAACACTGTATAAAGGAGGTTAAAGAATAAATTTTAAACATTAATCTTCGTTGTTTGTTTTTAAACATTTACAGATCATCTCTTCAATCATTATTTATATATTTAAATATATGAGTGCACTTATGTGTGTACAAGTGTTTTTTTTTTTTTTTTTCTTTTTACAAATTCTGTATTTGGCAGAGTTTACGGCATCTGGCCAAAATGGTACTCTGTATAACATTACTTAGAAATAAATAAATTAAAAAAAAAATAATAAAATTAAAAAATATTTAAAATGTATACCGTATATACTCACGTATAAGTCGACTCCCTAACTTTTGAATGCAAATTCTGGAAAAAAGCAAAAACCCGCGTATAAGTCGACCTCCTAACTTTTTGTTTCAATTTTGCATAAAATCAAACCAAAGATTTTACTTACCAATGCAAAAAGGTAGTAAGTTAACAAAAGCAAATCATTGATTTTTTTTTAAATGATAAATTATTATTATTTGTATATTTCATATATTATTTTTCTATTCATACACATAAAATACCATATTTTTGCAGTATTCGAAGTTTTTGTTTTTGCTTTTTTAACTGACTCGCGTATAAGTCGACCCCCTAAATTTGCTTACCGAAAATTGTCAGAAATTCCTCAACTTATACATGATTATATACGGTATATATTTTAAATATTGCAATCAATAATTATTAGTATAAAGACATTTGATTTAAATTGTGCAATAAAAAATTTAGTGTATTTAGATATTTATGCATGTAAGCATTTGCTGTTTTCTGTGGTACAAATCTATGTACTTCAATTTAAATAACTTAAAACCACTTTTTCATTAATCAACATGATAGATATATATTGTACACATTTTTTATTATCTAATATTAGTGCACACAAAATGCATTTGTATGCTCTACATCAGTGGTTCCCAACTGTGGGGTGTACGCCCCACCGGGGGGCAAATTTCTTACTCATTCATTCACTATAAGTTACTTTTGTCGTTTTGGGAGAAAAGTACTGTTGTAGACTAAAAATAAATAAAATGCAAACAAAATTTAAGAAATCAGTTTTTTTTATTGAATTTTTAAAATGTTCCCTATCGAAATTTTAAAATAGATTTAACACCAGAATAATTATGCGTATAATCTTTTAAAGTATTTTGATATCTATAAAGTATTGGAGCTCACTATCATTTTTTTGGTGGTGAATTTTAAAACTTTTCGTAACATGTTCGATTATTTATTGA
Organism: Maratus speciosus; assembly: GCA_963932465.1. Taxonomy (NCBI): domain Eukaryota; kingdom Metazoa; phylum Arthropoda; class Arachnida; order Araneae; family Salticidae; genus Maratus; species Maratus speciosus. Next base: position 496,886,178 of record OZ010787.1, on the reverse strand, counting down.
ATGAGTTTTCTACTTCTATTCGCATAGACAATTAACGATTTGGGAAAGGGAAAATAGCGAGAATGTGTTATGCAGAATAATGGCTACTTGAATTTGATAAAGATGATAATCTTGAAATACTTCTTGTATATTGTGTTATCCATAGAAAGACCAGTCAGTATCCAAAGATTTTCCACCAACTCTTAATAAGTTACAAGAATGCATTATAAAATGTATGAATTTATCAGATTTAACGTTAAATGTAAGTGTATTTTTAAGATATTTTGTGAAGATAAAAATGCAGGCCATATAACATTTTTCTTTAACAGTGAGTTAAATTGGAAAAGCACAACAAATCTTGTTTTGGCATAGAGACAAAGATGTATAATCTCATTGAATTTTAAAAATTATGTTAAAATCACATTTGGGATAGAAGATTCACCTCTTTGATAAGTTAAAAAATGTGAAATAAATAGTTATTGTTAAGGCTCTGTTAAACATCCACCGTGTGAATAGAGTTCACTTTTTAAATAATAAGAGACACAATTTAAAGATTATGTGTGTGTGTGTGTGGGGGGGGGGGGGGGGAGTGACTTTACAGATGCTTTGGTGGGATGTGGCCGATAAAAGGTTGGGAACCACTGCACTACATGCTTTATCACCTACCAATTCTAATAAGGATTTTATCATCGCAGTATATATATGAATGTATTTTAAATATGAAATGAGTACCAAATAATGACAGATTTATTGATTATGTCAGTAAATTGAAAAGTGTCAGATGAGGTAAATTCTATGACTGCATGTCTGAGTATAACTCTGCCAATTGGCTTTCATCAGCCTGGATTTAAAATGCAGGTTTTTTTTCATTGCTAATAATTATTCTTTAAAAATTTCTAACATTTTAAAGTAAATAAACTTTTCTGTTTGATGTCGAGTTTTGACGGGTTCCATCTATTGTTAATAATTATTTTTTACAATTTCTAGTAAAGCAGTAAATAAACTTTTTTCTTTGCCATTAATATGTTTGCCATCAAGTTTTGATGAGACAAACTGCCATACATCCAAAAATATATATACTAATATTTATTATCACATAACAAACTAAATGTATTTATATAAACAACCTGGATTTAAAAGAAGGGTTTTTAGTTATTTCAATGTAGTATAAAAGAAGGTAATTTTAATATATATATATGTTCATGCATATACTGTAGCTCGACTGATGCATATGTGCATGTTCTGAAATGCAAAGAATTTTAGATCACTGTTTTATTTACCAACATGATGCTGAAAATTCAAATACATTGTGCTTTTCAACCTCCCAAATTACTAATTTTGGCAAGCATAAATATTCAGATTTGTATGTTCTTATTTAAAACAATTCTTACTTATTTGAATTTTTGCTAAGAATTAGTATTTAAAAATAAAAATGTCTGCCAAAAGCAGTCGAACTTTTTTTTATATATATATATATATAAAGGTGAAGCCCGGTGGTGTAGTGGTCAGCACGCCTGTCTGCTGCACTGCAGGTCGAGAGTTCCGACTCCCGACTGGGCAAGGTTCACTCAGCCTTTCATCCCTTCGGGGTCAATAAAATGAGTACCAAGCTTGCTTGGGAACTAAACACCGAGGGTCTCGCGTTAGGTTGACCACCTGGCCGGGACGCATGCTGCAAAGCACCTCAGGGCCCCGGGTCAAGAAAACAGAGATAGGTACTGTCGGCCCAGATCCTTCTTGGATTGTATAGCCACAGAGTTTAGTTTTAGTTTAGTTATATATAAAGGTACTATTTTTTTGGTTTGTCGTCAAGTTTTTATGGGCTCAATCTAGTAGATGTTTAATTGGCCAGCATCACCTATAGGTGACATGCCTTAGGATCGTTAGACTTAGATTTTAAGTAAATATATACAATGGAACCTTTATTGGGATCTAAAAGAGTTACAAAAAAAAAGTCCCATTTATCTCAGATTTTCTAATATGATACTATAAACTTTCAATGATTTGTACCTTCTCCAAACAAGTAAGGACTTACGTGGGTGTTCTTTTGTGGATCAAAATATCAAAAAAAGAATATGTCTGATATTTTTTTCCTCCTGAATGTTAAAGTTAAGAATTGATATTTATAGGATTTTGAATTTTTAATTAATATTTATTGTGATGCAATTTCAAATTTGTGTGTCACAAATATGAGACAATTGAAATTATCAGCCCTACATGTACTTTTTGATAAAATTTGTTTTCTATATATAAACTTGATACAATATCCAGTTCTTTTATTATTTGTTTTCTATTACTCATTTTTTAGTGAAAACAATATAACCTATGATTTTTTTTTAAAAAGTAAAATATTTATGGGCTAAGAAAATGGAGGGATTAACAAAGATGCTTATACAAGCAATATTATTCATCATGTAAGATATGTTTCTATTTTCTACTCTTGTATTCTACAATTAAATCATTATTCAATGCTAAATTTTGCTTTTCAGAAGTAATTTTGTTTATTTAAGGAATTCTAAGTATTCCTTGGAAATTTTTTCATTTCTAAGTAGTTTGTATGAACCCCACAAAAAGCATTTTTTTTATTCTCATTACCAGACTGAGATTACAGTGTTATATATGAAAATATGTTAAGTTGGGGAAAAAATTGTCTGAACTATTATATTTTTATATGAGTGACTGTAGTGTTTATCATTGGGAAAAAAAAAAAAAAAAGATATGGGACTCTTAATTTGTTGTATTTTACCTAAATGAAATTTATATAATATTTCATTACATCATTTAGAGCTATTCTAAAAAGAAACACTAACTGTGAATTTTTCAGGCACATTCGCAAAGGTATTCTTTTACGTAAAAACTTTAAATTTGCTCACATTACTATTCAAGCACTTTGGCATCAAACCGCATTTTCATTTTCCTCGAGTGTAATGCATTTTGAATTATAATAGATGTATGTAATGTAATATATCTTGAATTATAATAGAACCACTTTCCAATGACTGCCTTTTCCTGATTGTTGTGTCTAAAATAAATCCAAAACACCTTTAATATTAAATTTTTAATGATTTTTTGCTTTAAGAGGCTACTTCAGTCAAGTGAAAAGACCCGTTCGCTAATGCTAATCCTATGGAAGAAATTTATAACGATATCTCGGTTACATTTCAATATTTTTAAATGATTTTTTTTTTTTTTGCATTGGATAGCTGAGATCGATCTGTACAAAGACCATTTTTTAATTTTTCGATTTTGTTTACAGATATTTTTAATTAGGACGCTTTCATTTTCGGAACCGGTTTCAAAACTGAAAGCATGCTCATAAAAAAAATCTGTAATAAAAATTGAACAAGTAAAAAACGCCCTGCATACAGATCGATCTCAGCTATCCAATGCAAAAAAAATCATTTAAAAATATTGAAATGCAACCGAGACATCGTTATAAATTTCTTCCATAGGATTAGCATTAGCAAACAGGTCTTTTCATTTGACTGAAGTAGCCTCTTAATAGGTAAAATAGAAACGATATTCCATTTTCTATCTGAATAAGAATGATTGCACATTTTATGCATTTAAATAAATATATAACTTTGGAAATTAGTCAGAAAGTAAACAGATTGCATTTGAGAACTACTTTCTGAGAGAAGTTGCAATTGGAAGAATACTGCTAAGCATTCCTTTCCCAGTATGGTACCTATTTCCCCTACTTTTTACCTGCAAGGCAAGTGATCAAGTTGGCATTTTTAACATCCAGGTATGACAGTGTGGGAAAGAAGAAAAACCTGTTGTCATGCGACAAGAGATAGTTATTTATGGTTCCATTTCATTGTAAAAATCTTTAAAAATAAAATTGCATCATGCGACTAGTGTTGAAATTTATTGAATTCTGAGAGTACCTTTTACAAAAACACACCTTTCAATGGTCCATGGCTGTTTGTAACACTTGATAAAATCCCCTGAAAAAAAAAAGGGACATTTTGGCCTTTCTTCCGTGACCTTTTGACGAAATTCCAGTTTCTTCTGCGACCTTTTGATGAATTTCTCATTTTTTCCGCAATCTTTAGGCGAAATTCGCTTTTTCGGTGATCTTTTGACGAAATTTGCGTTTTTCCGGTGATATTTTGACAAAATTTGCTTTTTTCGGTGGTATTTTGACAAAATTCGTGTTTTTTTCGGTGATATTTTGACAAAATTTGAGTTTTTTCCACGATATTTTGACTAAAATCGCATTTTTTCCCGAGATCATTTTACAAAATTCGTGTTTTTCCCGCAATCTTTTTACAAAATTCGTGTTTTTTCCACAATCCTTTGACAGATTGTGTGTTTTTTCTGCAATCCTTTGACAAAATTTGGGTTTTTTCCAGAATTTGACGGAATTCCCGGCTTTTTCTGCAATCTTTTGATGCAAATCGGGTTTCTCCCGTGATCTTTTGACGAAATTCCTGTTGTTTCTGCGATCTTTTTTGAGAATAGGTGTTTATTCCGAAATTTTTTGACAAAATTTGCGGTTTTTCCATGATCCTTTGACAGAATTGGATTTTTTTTCGCGATTCCTTGACATAGAATTAACGTTTTTTTTTTTTCGATCTTTTGATGAAATTAGTGTTTTCTTGATTCTTTGAGAAAATTTGTTTTTTTCCGCGATCTTTCGGCAAAATTTCTAGTTTTTTCGTGATCCTTACACGAAATCCATGTTTTTTCACGATCTTGTGGCACAATTCGTATTTTTTCGCGATATTTCTACGTAATTTGTGTTTTTTCCGCAATCCTTCGACAAAATCAGCATTTTTTCGCAATTCTAAGATGAAATTTGTGGTTTTTTCCGTGATTCTTTGACGAAATTGTGTTTTTTTTTCCTGCGATATTTTACGAAATTGGCTATTTTTTTTCTTCTGCGAACAATCGACGGAATTGTTTTTTCAGTGATCACTTGTCGAAATTTGTGATATTTTATGTCCAAATTTTCAGACTGACGACCGATTTTTTTTAAATTGGGGAACAAATCATCAATGCGAGAAACGGCAAAAAATCAGAAAAAGACAAAAAACAGAAAATCGCGGATCCGCGGAAGAATCTCATGCCGGTGTTACTCCGGAATTTCCGGCGCTTGTTTTATCAAATCCCCAGAATTTCGGGGATTCCCCGGAACACAAACAGGCATGATGGTCATCATTCATTGAATGATTCAGTCAGAATAGTCAGTTTGCCAGTATATACAAATACAAAAAATAATAATGCTTTTAATCATCTATTTATTCACCTAGTCACCACAATAAGCTGTTTGTCATTTTAAACTTATTCAAAGCTTTAGTGATGAAGAATATGAAGAAAGTATAAACCTATGTTAGAGCATTTCTTTGCATAAGGTGAAATAAAACCTATAGCCCAACTAAAAATTAAGCAACATTTCATCAGTCACTAACATTTAAATTTAAATAAGCTTAATTGACCATAAAGAATATGCCAGGTTTTTAGTGTATTAAAAACAAAAACATGAAATGTAAATTTAGGTAAAAATAAATATTAGTAAAACTATAATGGCAAAGGCCTTTTACCAGAAACTACATTCTACCATGTAAAATCATTGACAATTCAGAAAACAATTTAAAAAAGAAATTTTATTAACTGTTTTTGAACACTATATACAGAAAAAATAAGGTTATATAATCTGTACATAATATATTTGATGATAATAATAAAAAATTTATTTGCAAACTTATATCAGCTCTCTAATGACTGCTATAAGGTAGTATAAACAAAACTTATTAGTTCATATTAAATTAAATATTATAAGTTTGTATTATCAAAAGCATTACAATCAGTATGACATTTCAGTTAAAAAAATAGCTGCAAACATCATCAATCAGATTATGCTCTGATTTTATTTAAAAATGTTTTAATATCCTAAATAACTTAGTAAAATGTCACAAAGATTTACTTTCTATACTCTTATATTACAAATACCTAAACAGAAACACAAATATTTATTTTATTACAATTCAAAATATTAATAAAATAAATACAAAAGTGGAACTAGATTTTAACAAAGACTAACCTGTTAATATAAAATAGGATGGAATTTAATATTTCAACATCAACATTGAACAAATTGTCTTTATTTATACTACCTAGGTCATCAAAACTTAATTTACAATGAGTATTCCTATAAAACTTATTTACAATGTTGCATGTTAAATTGATCACATTTTGCTACAGTGTGACACATTTCCAGTAGGTCAAGAATGCATTTTAGGAAACATAATTTTCTATAATTTAAAACAAAAACAAAATACTTTTAAACATGCATTCAATATTTCTAAAGGAAGTGTGGCCTTAACCAGTGTATACAGCAGACACATCACATAATAAAATCCTTACATTAATGATGATAACAGAGGTGTCAAATGGCTCAAAAGGAGGGCAATACAAATTAACAACCTAAGATGTTATGGAAAAAGTCATATATAATAATGTATAAGTAGAAAAATTAACATAATGAAATACGTGAATGATGAAACATTTATACAACATGCATACCTTAAAATCACAGAAAACAAAAATTGAATGAATAAACATTTGGAACAAGATAGCTAACATAGTAAGAACAACTCTTCAATGTCTATAATACTCTTGATAATATGCACCAAACACACAGCTGTTATCTAAGGACAATAATAAAGAAATTTATAAACACCAAGGTTGTAGTTTTATACACATGAAGTATTGCTTTGAGAAATGCAACATCTTAAGACTAGAAAGATGAGTATGAAACCATGGACAAGATATAGAATAATATTTCCAGCTGGAAATTCAAGGGAGTATTTAACACATGCCACATAAAACATCTGGTAAACTTTCTTTAGTAAGAGAGTATTAAAAAAAATTGAGATTAGGAATTACTTTTAAAATATAAAAAAGTAAGAATTACAATTAATAACACCCTGAGCAGAATTCATAATTATTTGATGATGAACATTTGGTCATTTTTTACCTTTTGTTTCAATTTTTATGAACAATTATGAATAAAACACAAAGAATGATAGATACAAGAAATTAATCAATGGGTAAAGAATGGGTAATGCATGTGTATGAACTTATTCATAAATGTATTATGCATGCTCATATCAATTGTGCAACAATAACAATTTTGGCCTCAATAAACGGGAATTAAAAAAAATAAATTATGATGACATTATATATATAAATAAAAATGAAAATGCTAAGCAAATAGATGGTTATGCAGACAATTCACAATATTTTCTAAAATATCATAATTACATTATGTAAAAAAGTGAACAAAAATTATTGATGGCATGTAACAAAATTTCTACAAAATTCCATAATTTTTAAATAATAAACCATTCATCACGCATACAAGCAATAAATAAAATTAAGTACATCCTCAAAAGCCATTTTATATCCACAGAGCTGATAGGAAAATAAATAACGGCAAACATATATTACAATGTACAAAAATTCTAATAAAAATGTTCTAAGTAATGTAAAAATAGCACAAGACACTTAGAAAAAAGTGAGAGTAAATAATCAAGACAAAATTTAATCTTTTAGAACTCTAAATTTTACTTTTGATAAAATATTCAATCATTTGAAAACATTCTTGTATCCCAGTGAAAATTTAAATTGTTAAAAAAAAAAAGCAAATTGAATATAAATAGGTTAGTCTAAGAAATAAAATTGACAAGTACATTCATTTCCTTTTTTTTTTCTTTTTTGCAATTTTATCCAAAAGAAAATTCTTAAGATTTTTATATTAACTAGTAAAATCTGGAAGCCCAATAAGTTGTTATCATAAAACACTAGAACATAAGACAACTAGACAAATCACAAATACCATCACCATGTGCATACATAAAATTGCAAACATCAGATGAAATTTAAGTAACACATAGTACAGGTATAAAAATATAGGTCTGAAATTACAGATCAAAGTATCATTGAAGCAATTTCCAAATGTAATTCTCAACATGCGAGAAAATACTTTTAATTTATGAATCACTGAATAAAGATTTTAGAATTATTATCCAAACATAAATAACTATAGAAGCATTAAACTGCATAGAAAAATCTATTTTGATAAAATATGAGGGATTTTTTAAGCAGTGTTAACTAGTATACAATTTTAAAAATCAAAATAATATTTTTTAAATATTTGTCTTAAAAACAATGCTATGAAATAATTCAGAAATGAAACACCCAATTTACAGAAACATGAGGTCGGGAGTGCCATTAGGTTACCTACAAAATAAGGTATTTGTTAAATACTTTTTTTATCTGAACATGCATATGTAATTTTAATATTTATAAAAAAAATTTCAAAATTAAAATTTAATTTTAGGCATACTTTCTTCAATATTACACACAAGTGCATCCTTTAATTAAATATTCAAATGTGCATCTTTAGTACAACTTCTTGAATCTTCTTAGAAATCCAAACAGTTCCAATGTATTAAAATTAGAAAAAGGCAATGAGGTTCAAGTCTTCACAGCATAGAGAATAGTTTTGATAATTCTGTCAATTGTTCTTCACATTATGCCATCTCTTTTAATGCATGTAACAAGTTTTGAAGCCTTTTTTATGAAAGACATTATTGTACTTTAAAAATAAATTTTCACAATTAAAACTTAATACTCATATTACCAATGCAGCATTAAATAAATATTTGAAAAGAGAAATTTAAAATATTTATTAACTATTACACAGTAATTTCACTGGTAAACTAAAATTTTAAATAATGAAATTATTTAATTAAAATAAATACTACAAAAAATTTCCAATTTGTAGGAAGATATTCAAGAAGTTGGCAAAAGTATAAATTTTCGAAAAATAATACTTTCTGTCAACAACATTTTAGCATGAAATGACTTAAAATTCCCATAAAAAGATTATTAAATGACTTTTAGTGCATTGGTTTTTAACAAATTAAATTATCAAGAATAATCCAGATATTGTGCACTTTTTAAATGTACAAATTCAGGTACAACCGTGCTTGTTTACAATAAATAATTCAGTACAAATTGAAACACACCAAAAGTTTAGATGGCACTGAATGGAAAAAACAAGATGTTCGAGTGCTAAATTTACATGCTTTTCATAACAATGTTTTTATCACAGGATGTAAAACATATCAATAATATTGAACTTTTTCTGCATTATATAAGTTTACTTTGCCCTTTTTTTCTTCAAGAAAAATAAGGTACATTAACATTATTTTCTTTTAAATGTGCTTTTGAGACACACTACACACATACTTTGTGTCTTCAGCTTAATATCCAGATAAAAGTGACTTCTTCCTTTTCACAGTATAGTTAAGATATATTTTGAAAAATAAATTGTGTGTACCTCAAAGATAAATAGTTTTATTTTTTTTCACCATATCATTTACAGCCTTGATTTAATACTTCCAGTACATCCTACCAGGGCCGAAACTAGCCTTTTTTGCATCTGGAGCAAACATAGTTACACCCCCCCCCCCCCCCAAGCAGTCGTAAAAAGTTAGAACTCTCATTTTCTGGTCAGAATGGGAAAAAAAATGGCCATAATTTTTTTTACTCTTTCATTTGGCACCCCTTCATTCTGGCGCCTGGGGCACATGCCCCCTCTGCCCCCCCCCCTAGTTTTGGCCCTGCATACTACAGTTTTGGTGGCTCCTACACATTTATACAGTGAAATCTGTATATAACGCTATATCATTTGGTTACATCAGAAATCCTATTTATTTATTGTATATTGAACCTGTCTATAACAAATGGGTTATGATGAAACCTATATATAACAATAATTTTGCACTTTTGAGCAGGAATATGTTAGACAAAGGATCTTCATTGTTCGACCAGGAGAAACTTGAAACAAACATGATTCAGCTTCCTTTGCCAAAAGGGTGTCAAAAGGGCCTTTTTTGGCAGTGATCCTTTACTTGGCAACTTTCTGTTTCATAAAGGTCTTGGTGGGAAATTCAATGACTGTTTGAAGGGAAAAGAATAGGTTTGGCGCACTATTCTCCTACTATCAAAGGGTTATGTTTGTTTCAAGAAAAGGTTACCAGTTTTTGGTCCAGTGACAACAATGGGAAATAATAGAAAAATAGTCTCCTGAGGATGTTCAGTTAATTGACACTCTTCAAAATTATGTTTCAACATTACCGAACATTCCACAAACATATTTGAAATCAATGGATGAATTAAAAAATATCTGCATACAGGCTGCGTTCTCTGCAAAAACTCAAGAAACAAGAATATCAGATTGCTTTTCTGTTAAAAACATGTGAATCTATCAAATAGTTAAACATGTATGCTGTTTACAACCAAAAACTCTTGTAAGGTATGCACTGTTTATTTGTTATATATCATGTTATAATACTTGCATATTAAAACCTGCCTGTAATGATTTTTTTTGTAGGTCCCTAAAATATTGTTATATACAGGTTTCACTGTACCACTTTTAAAAAGTTGAGCTCATGTACCAAAATAAAATCAACATCACTTGAACCTTATTAACAAGTTTTAAACAATTCTTTCAACCAAATTTTTATTTTTTTCATTAAATGAAAAAGCACAATATTTTTAAAAATATGTTTTATCATAGCAAATCGTTTCTATCAATTTCTTCAAAAACCTAGATTGTTTCTATTTAATTTTTATCAAAGCAAAGTGCCTGAAGTAATTTGTCAGCTATATACTTTTTTCGAGTCAGAACCCAACAGCACAAAAATGTAAAAAATAGATCAAAAAGCAGAAAATACAAGACAAAATTGCATAAAAAAATATTATCAAAAGAGAAGATATCCACAAAACCTATTTCCATTTACTTAAGATACAGAATAAAAAGTAATAAGCTCTATTTATATTTTCAACCCGAACTGTCCATAATTCAATAAAGGATCTGACAAAAATAATCATTTAGTATTCAAAGAAACTGAAGGAGGAAAAAGGCAAGAATATTGTGTAAACCTCCTAGAATTAATCTTAACAAAAAACAAAAGTACTTGTTAAAATTTGCTTTAAAAAAAAGTTGAATAGACTACTATCAATCTCAACGAGGAGCCACCCAAAAGATTTTTACATGAAAATTTACACTTAATATACAAAACATTACACCCATATTTAATAAGTGGCATAACTATGTTAATGAGAACCCATGGTAAAATTGAATTCTGGGATCCCTGCCACATTCTTGACTAATACACAAACAAAAATAGAGAGGTCTGGAGGTCATTGTATCTCAGGATTAATGACATTTGCCACCTCATCTACTCTATAGTTACTCCACTGTGTTGAATATATAAGATAAAATTACTGATAACTGCTGTTACATAACAATATAAATGATATTAAATTGCATAAACAATACAAGAGGTAAACAGAATATCCAATGTATATATACTGTAATAATGTAATCAGTAGAATGATGAGACACAGTAACAATATTGCTATGCAGCAAATTCTTTTTAAAAAGGGACTCATAACAATTACAATAAATATATAAAACATTGAAATATTTAATATTTACTTCAGTTACTTTAAATCAGACCTATAAAAAAAATACTAAATCACAAATAAAACTGTCTTTTAAAATATAGATTCTGGAAAAAAATAAAACCAATTAAGAAGCCGTAAACAGTTGAAGGAAAGAGAAAAAAAAAAGGGACAGTAATCAACTTTTATGATTTTAATTTGGGAAAAAATTATGAGTTTATAATTCTAGCTGACCACTAGTTTTGAATGGCTAACCCTACTGCTTATTTAGACAAAGTTTTATGATTTCAAAAATTTTGAATTCCCCAAAAGAATTAAAATACATCCACTCAGCCATCAGGAAATTAGTGTAGCAGTAAACTTTTGGGAATCATCCTTCCACCACCTTACAATACATGTATTGGATATTAACACTTTTTTTATGAACAGTGTCATCAGCCAAATGTAAATAAAATGTAACTGTTTATGTCATTTGCAGCATTATTTTACTATAATTAACTGCTCAAAAGTTAGGCCACTGTTCATTTCATTTTGAAACACAGTAAATAAAATTCATGCATATATACACAAAGATTTTATTCACAAAGCCAAAAGTTATGTAATTAACAGTCTCAGGAAAGTCAGAAATTCTATTTCTATTTAAATTCTCCTTGATGTCTTACTACTATTAGATGCATAAAAAATAACCACCAATTCTCGTAAATTATCAAATGTTGAATAATTATTTATTTAAAAAAGAAAGGATGACATTTCAAAGTTCTACATAATTTTAAACGCTTTTATAATTACTCACATACTTTCTTCAATCATTGTAAATTTATTGAGTTTAAACTCTGGACATCAAAACATGTCATTTTTAACAGGTATAATAATCTTATAAACAGAAAATTTCAAAAAGGTTGAAAAAAAAAAAGATCATTAGTTTAACAAGCAATCATCATCATCTGGATTACTTTACTAACAATGATAACAATTCAGAAAAAAAACCCCACATATATAGGCTTATGACCTGATAGTTCTTACCCTTCGCTGATGTCCACATGATCAATGAAGAAAAGTTGTTCTTATATATTGCAGATCTGTAATAGCTCCTTTTTTAATAAAAATAAATTTAAAAATCACAATTTTTAAAAGTGAAATAAGCAAAATTTAAATGCAAGAGGTAGCCTTAAAGTATATAATTTTCAGAACTACAGACCCAATGCACCAAGCTAAAAATACTCAAATTTAGGCTAAAAGATCTATAACAGAAAAAAAATATATATGTCTATAATAAACATATCTAAACCTGCTTTAAAAAAATAACAAAATATTCCAACTTTATTAGAAATGAGGGTACAAACTGAGATACAAAGAGTATTTTTTTCCTTACCTTAATAATGCTCAAAGAAACGTTCTATGACCAATTAACTGAGAGAAAATTCTTATAAAAAAATTATATTACCCAAAGAGGCAAAAACATTTAAGTAAATAAAGAGTAATGTTCAGCAATTGAATATGTAATGCAGAAAACAATGGAGGCAGGATCTAACTTCATGTAAAAAATGCGGCAAGATTTTTATTTATTTAAATATATAATGGAAACAGGAAAATGAGATCCAGGGCTAATGAAGAGACTCGAATTCTCAAAACATCTAGGAGAAAATCTCGAAACGTTCTATGACCAACCTAAACAGAAATCCCAAAGGACAAGATAGCATATGCTCCAAATCTCACATTCATCATGGAAAATATTAACAACAAAGCTGAACAAATTGCATAGGTAAAATTAGTCTTGTTCATAATCTACCACCAATTAGAGGCCCAAACTTTTACAAACTGAAATAATGTAACACATTGTTATAAGTGCATTTAAAACCCAATTGAAATTGTAGGAAGTTGAGAAAAAAATTGTATTCATGTGAATTATATATAATACTGAGAACATAATGACTTGTATTATTGAGAAAACAGCTACATTATTCTAAAATACATATAAAATATTAAGATATACTGCACAATAAAAATTATGCATGCACATAAAAACAAATATCTACATGCACATCCAGACACACTGAGTCTAGTAGAAACATTATAAATAAAATGAGAATTTCAATTTTGTTATAATTTCTACAGAAATTTTTAAGAAAAGTAGCTCATTTTGGATATGGCAGAACTAAATTTATCCTTCAGGTTAGTTGAATCACCAGAGGCTATAAAAAATATAAAAGCTGAAAATGATTCATGTTTTGAGCAAATCAAATAAGCAACAATCTGTTACTAAAAATACTTTATTCAAAAACTGCATCTATTGATGACATATATTGTTATCTTTAATAAGAAAAAAGATAGGAAAACTTGTTACTGAATTAAATTTATCAAATTACAAACTCAAGTTCTTAAAACAAATGCAATCAAATAAGCAAATGTTTTGCTTATGTTTGAAGCGTGCTAAATTTTTAAACAAAAAAGATATTCAGACACCACAGAAAAATGTCTTATATTTTGTAGGAATAAAATTTAACAAAATAGAAGTTAAAATGCAACAATTATAAATGTAATGATTCAGAATGTTTTACTTATCTGCAGAGTGAACTGAAAATTTAATAAAGGCAAGGATTATAATTTGACAACCTTATATTATTACTTTTTTCTTCTTTATTTTCTGATATTTATACACTCGTAAGTATTCAACTGAAACATTCATGAGATTATGAATGAGAAAATTCCTATAATTCACAGAAATGCAACATCGAAGATTATCACTTGTATCATACCTTTCCAGTAGCCAAAAGATCTCAGCTGAATCTACTGTGTGTACATATAGAGGAAAAGGTGTAAAAACGGGCACCCCTCCTGAAGTGGCCATTGGAGGTGCTGAAGACTGGTGGGCCAGGATTGTATATGATGCCACTTGCTGATAAGATAATAGAGAGCAGTTGGAACCATTTGTTTAAATAGTGTGAATGCAGCGTGAGTTATTGTATGAATTGGTATTTGTTCGGGAACTCTAAACTTTTGACAGGTATCTGTAATCGCTTTCTTTTCATGTCCTTATAGTTAGTTTAAAATAATTTCAGAGTGATATTGGGAAAGCGAAGATTTTAAGCTACTTTTAGACGGATGCCTTTAGTCATGCACGTCTTTAGGTTACATGTGAAAGTGCCCATCTTTTAGTTGGGGCTGGTGTAAATATGAGCACCCTCTTTTAGCTTGATATACAAGCACATTTAACGCTAGCTATGCTAATTGATGAGGCTGCTGAAATACTGCTATGTTCCATGGGAACTTTAAATGTAGTTTCTTCGGTCAATATATTTTCTGTCTCCAAAATGAAGAAGAGAACCACTACTCATGGATGCAAAGCAGCAAGGTTCAACATCATCACTGGATCACCATGCAAGGATCAGTTGACCAAGTCGCTTGACAAAAGTGTTCTCGAGCTTATTTCCTCCTTTTCAACATGAGGAGGGGGGAAGACAGCCTAACGTAATTAAAACACATGCTAAAGTTTAACCAAATAACTGAAAATATTAACTTATTGCAGCAAAATATTTATAATTATAATGTTCCATATCTTATCATTTTCTCCTTA
Source organism: Maratus speciosus (assembly GCA_963932465.1). Taxonomy (NCBI): domain Eukaryota; kingdom Metazoa; phylum Arthropoda; class Arachnida; order Araneae; family Salticidae; genus Maratus; species Maratus speciosus. The sequence continues at coordinate 496,871,138 of OZ010787.1, read as the reverse complement.
AATTGAAAATAATTATTTCAATGACTGCATAGCTGAAAATCTTAAAAAAACTTTGTTTTCAGAAAAAATATGCTGGAAGATTACAAAATCGTAAAATGGCAACAGCTCTAAAATCCCGACCACTTAAACATACCAAATGAAAACAGAGAAAGTACTTAAGAAAAAAAGAAAAATACAAGACTACTCATTCACATATGATAATACAACTGACTACAGCAAGGAGTTCTCAGATTCTATCTATTAATAATATATATATATATAGAACAGAACATTGAAATAAACAAAAGAAAATGTATTATGCAATGCATTTTCAGAATTATTGGAATTAAAATCTTACTTAAAATTTTCTAGAGAATTAAGCCTTTCTTCCCCCCCACCCCCTACACAATTTTTCTTTAATGTAACATTTAAAAAAAATCTATAATGAAACACTTTTGAAATTGTTATTTTTACAAACACCTATTATGATCAAAGAAATGTAAAATATTGAAAAAATTATCAAAATTCATAGCCATGGAAATGATTATATTCTAAAAAACTTGAAAGATCAATGAAAAACTAGCATATAATTTCCAAGTAAAAAATTAAGTTAATTTTACAATAAATTTATTAATTCTACCCACTTTACATACCCATAAAATAGTATGAATAATATTTTTTATATAAAACACAATGAAAGCAAATTCACGTTTATGTGTTACTGACATTGATATAGCTATCGAGATGCTAATAATATAATATTTCAGGCACTAGAAATTTATCACTGAATAGTAACATGTCTATTCTAATGAATGCAGAAATAGGATTTTTAAATTAATGCATATGTTTACATAAAAGGAACTATATTCAGTCAAGAATTCAAGTGGCATAAGATAAGCATAGTTCTTATTGCTGTATTAATTTTATAAGTGAAGCTCAATTTCTATTATTCAAGTTCTCACAAACTTGAATTTATTATTTTACTATTTTTGTTTTTAATAAGCCTAGAAAAAAAATAAGACAGCTCAATTCATGAGTAAAAGCAGAATCTTGTAATGCTCTTTATATGAAAGAAAAGAAAAGTTAAATGAAGTTTAATTTCAACTTTATTTATACAAAGACAGCATAAAACTTTATGAATTTACATAAGTATGTAAAAGTAGGTAATGAAAATAGAAAAAAAAAAAAAAAACATATAACCATGACATTATAAAAGTGAATAACATTAAGTACAAAATAGCATCAAAGAAATAAAACTATAAAAATCTTGAAAAAAAATCTGTTTCACAAGTCTGTATAAGAAAAATCAATTTTAATAAACATCTTTTTCCGTAATTAACATATCAACCGAAGCTTGATAGTACTGTTTTACAAATCAAAGTATGTGTTTTCAAAAGAACAAGGGAAAATATTAAAAATTTTACTAAATTACTACAAAAAGCAGAATATTTTTTACATTGAAGATATAGTATAATATATATATATATCACAAGAAGAGAAATAACAAAAGATAAACAATGACTTTTACAACAATATAATTATCATATGAATGTTTCCTTATTATCAACTCTGAAAAAAAGGGCAAAAATTTATGAAACAAATAAAACTTTTCTACTAAAAAAGGTTGCATTACACATAATATATAAATATATACATTCATTTATATAAATAAACAAATATATATAAATAAATATATATATATATATAAGAAAAATCCACACATATTTCAGGATGACTTTTTCTTTTGTCCAATTTTCTTATTAAAGGCACTAATATTCTCAAATGTTTAACTATCTGTTTCACACTTAATGCTTATCACACCAAAAAGATACTTAAATTACAGCATGATATTAAACATCAGAAACATTCACTAGTTATATAATAAGCAGCTGAGAAAGGCTCTACAGCTGTCTTGATTAGTCCTGCTCAGTAAGTAGCACCCAGAGCACCAGGTTAGAAAAACGGCAGAGGTGAGAAATACACAGCAAGCACACACTAAATACATCATGGATGACTGGCAACATTGTCTATGGAACACCATGGTTCACGCTATAGGCGTGTCTGGAAAAACAGAAAAAGGAGTAAGCAGAAGAGAAAGAGGCTTTAATTATGTTAGTAAATAAATTCAGAAATGTGTGAGAATATGTGGTTAAAAATGCATAATTAAGTTATATTCAGAGATAGAACAGAAAAGAGATAGCAAAGAATACATGTAAAACTTAAGAGAGAACATATAAATGTTTACCAGCCCTAAAATCCTGTCTATATTTTGTAAGCTTAATTTATACATACACACACTGCCAACTCACTGGAAACAATAATGTATCAATTACCTGTGCCAATAAGTAACCTGGTGTAAGCAAACCTACTTCAACTTTTTTCAGCAATTATAACATAAATTGACATAAATGTATTTTAAAATTTGAGGGTATAAATGACAACATAACATTTGTAGCATAAACGTACAAGCATATAACATATGTTACTATAAAATAAACAATGTATAAGAGGGCTAAACAGACATAAAAATTAAATACAAGAATATATTAAATAAATCAATAATAATAACTTATATTAGATCACATTTTTACAATCACAGAACAAATAAATGTACTGCTTAAAAATCTACCACAAAATGGAACTTGAGCTACGTGTTTTAAAATTCTTTCAACTACTAACAGTGAACACATGAAATAATAAATTATCTAATACAAACATCTATACTAACAGCAATATAATTAATATGTATATAAAAAAATAATAAAGGTGATGTTTTGCATGCAAAAATTTTGGCAAGCTTTTTAGTAACAAAAGTTTCTGTTGGCTAAAACCGAGGAACTCTCAAAGTGCAATTACATCTAACCATGCAAACCAGGAATTTTTATTATAAGGGGTCACATATTTATAAATCAGTAAGCATGCAAAATAGGGAGGATAGGTTATGTTAGGTATTTTGTCTTTTTACCTAAACTGATGAATAAATCCTAAATTTTTACATTCATATTTAATTCATTTTCCTGTCTGACTCCTATGCTGTCTTTTCTCTCTCTATAAAAGGATAAAATGTATCTGATTGTTTTAAAGACAAACAAAGTTAAAAGTTACAAACAGATGCAAAATAAAAGCAAAACAAAAAAAGCAAATGCAAAAGTAAAATGCATGAGCTTGTGAAAATAATTTCTATCACACAAACATCACTCATGATAAATAATACAAAACATACTTTGATGCTTTGTGCCTGACAATGAAAACTGCACAAAACCGGATGTCCATTATATATATCTATTACAGTTTTGCAAAAAGTATTACATTTCATCAAAGATCACAGGACAGTTTAACTGTATAATCTATTTTTAATTTTTTTCATGAATATGACATTTTAAAAATGAACATTAAATGCAAACAAACTTTAAAATCAAGAAATACAGCATAAGTTTCAAATAACTCATGATTTATGAATTTTTTTAATTAAATGATAATTCTAAACAGGTTCTTTGATAACTAAAAGGAGATATGCTAATATATAGAAATCAGATCTTTGAAAAGGTTGAGAAAAATAGTTGAAAATATACTTTATATAGTAAAGTTTAGAGTTAAAATGTTAGTGTTTTTAACATCAGCAGGCAAAAGTATAACATATTAGTAAGAAGATAAAAAAGACTATCTTAAACAGTGGATTTAGGAACCCAATATAAAAAATTACACCAACCAAATCAATTTGGTTAAAATGAAATATATTTGGCATTATTATGGTTAAATAGAAAGCACCATAAATAAAATTTTAATCAGATGAACAATAAAAACTAACCTGTTTTGAAAAATTTATGATACAAGAAAAAGTCAGTCGATAATTAAAGGTAGCTTCTTTTAGACTAATATGCAAAATTTTTCAACAAACACAAAATATATACATAAAAATATCTAACATAATAAAATTTTTAACAAACACTTGTCTTTCTAACTTCCAACTTTAAATGGAAAAACATGAGTATTATATATGCTTCTACAGTATTCAATTTATAAGATGAAAAAAATCCTCATATGTAAAATCACTGAATAATGAAAGTTCAAATTAATACAAATGAAAGTGTCTATATAAAATGCATGTAAATATTTAGTCTGAAAGACTGTTTAGAAAAAAAGTCTCATCACAGGAGGGGACATAATATAATAAAGAAAGACATTGCCAAATATTCTTAATTATCTAAACTTGTTTCTGTATATCTCCCAAGTGGATTTTCTTATAAAATCTTTACAGTCTTCATAAAAAACATCAAAATCTTTTAATCTGTCAAATGAAAAGCAATGAAGAAAATGTTATTAAAAGTTTCGGTAAATATTTAAATATAGTGATTTTAAATGCTTCTAGAAAAAAAAAAGAGTTTATCTTGAAAACAAGTCTTTCATTAGCACAGTGATGGAACAGCATGAATTACATTTTGGAGCAGCAAAACGCCATTTTGGAGCAGAAAATAACTATTTCGGAGCATCAAAATGTCATTTTGGTATTCTTTGACGAAATTCACGTTTTTTCTGCAATTCTTAGACGAAATTTGTGTTTTTTCTGATTCTTTGACAGAATTTGCATTTTTCTGTGATTCTTCAAAGAAATGCGCATTTTACTGCGATTCTTCGGCGAAATGCGCATTTTTCTGCGACTCTTCGTGATGTGCTAGCGCTAGGATTTTTCAAAATTTTAGAAATTTTTTTCCGAAATTTTAGGAAAATTTTAGGGGCAATTATGATATTTTTAAACATTAGAAGTATGTAATAAAAGTATTTTTGTGCTAGTCAGGTACACTGCCAAACAATATTCCCATCATTCCAATGAATTCAGCCCTTGTTCCATGTGCTTGTATTGTTTGGGCCAAATGAAGGCATTTAAATTTGAGCATTAATCGGCTTCATATTACAAACCGTTTTGATGGCTTACTGAAACTGTATGAAACATAATTCTGAGTTCCCGCATCATTGAGCCTAACTAGAGTGAATAAATACTCTTCTTCTCTCTTGGATGTTCTCGGTGAACCTAAAGAACAAGACGTAGGAGGTAGGGGTGATTATGAGTAAAAAAAAAAAAAATTCTGAAATTCACAGCAAATTTTCTGAAAGGTTTTTTCATGATTATTTGTCGAAATTTGTGTTTTTTCAACGACCTTTTGATGAAATTTGCATTGTTTTCCTGATCCTTTGACGAAATTAGTGTTTTTTCACGTTCTTTTGACGAAATTCGTGTTTTTTCACGTTCTTTTGACGAAATTCGTGTTTTTTCACGTTCTTTTGACGAAATTCATGTTTTTTCTGCAATTTTTTGACAAAAATTACTGTTCTTAGACGAAATTTGCATTTCTTCCACAATCTTTTTAGGAATATTGAATCTCTTTTTGCAAACCTTTGAAGAAATTCGCCTTATTTGCATGATTTATTGACAAAATTTCGTGTTTTTTTTTTGCGATATTTTGACAAAATTTGCGGTTTTGTTCGCAATTTTTTGACGAAATTTCGCAGGTTTTTTGCGATCTGTTGACGAAATTCGCGGGTTTTCCCTGTGATCTTTTGTCGAAATTTGCAGTTTTCCGTGATCTTTAGTCAAAATTTGTGTTTTTTTTAAAAATCTTATGATGAAATATGCGGTTTTTGTTGTGATCTTTTGTCGAAATTTGCGGTTTTTTACGATCTATAAATTTCTATTTTTCCCGCGATTTTTTGACGAAACTTGAGGGGTTTTTCTCGATTTTTTTTGACGAAACATGGTTTTTTTCACGATCCTTGTACGAAATTTGCATTTTTCACAATATTTTGACTAAATTTGCAGTTTTTTTTGACAAATTTCGCGTATTTTTGACGAAATTTGTGTTTTTTTGCGATTTTTTAACAAAATTTGTGAGTTTTTTCCACGATCTTTTGATTAAATTTGTCGTCTTCCCCTTGTCGCTCTCCCGTTCTCCCCCTGTCGTTCTCCCACTAAATATTGCACCAATATTAAGAGAGATATGATAAATCAAATAAGGACATTTTTCCAAATTTTTCTAAAAAAACTCAAAAAATCTGTTTTTTGCACACCAATTATCGGTTAAATGAATCATTTCACTTACAAAATAGTAGAACTGCATAAAGTGCCTAATGGTACTACAGGGTGGCTATTAAATACTGTTACTCTCCAAAAAATACGAATTAATTTTAATCGTTTGGGAAAACAATTTATTTTTCTATTTTAGGGTTTGGCAAGCTTCTATTAGTGCAGACGAATTTGGTTATAAAGCGAATATTTAAAATTATTTTAAAGAGGGAAGCCAAACGAATGATGATTAAACAGCTCTTTGATTGCAGGTTTTCCGCAGGTAAAACCTTTAAGCAATTAAAATGTCCTGGTTTTTATGGAACATTTATATATAAAACTATAAATCGATTATTGGATACTAATAGCTATGTAAATATCGATCTAGGTCTGGTCGTCCACACTCAGTTCTCACAATAGAGCGCATCAAAAGAATTTGTGAAAAGGTGTGAAGAAATCCACAATGTTCTGCAAATAAAATGGCTGCAGAAGAGAACGTGAATTGCAGAACTATGCAAGTTATTATAAATGAAGATCTGGGTTATTGCCCTTATCGCAAAAGAAAAATTCAAGGATTGACTGCTGCACAAAGTATAAAAAAATTACAAAGAAGGAAGAAATTGATGAAGCGGCATGGTAGGAAAAGTGTTGACAGAATAATATTTTCTGATGGGAAGCTATTTTGCACTTAACAGTGTTATAATGCTAAAAATGATATCGTATATTTAGCAACCCTCGAGGATATACCTGAAACCTTTCAAATTGTTAAACGCTTTCAGAACAAGAATTCTGTTATGGTTTGGGCTGCAATGTCAAACAATGGAAAATTGCCTGCCATCATACATATGAAGTTCATCGATAAAGGGATGAAAATCAATGCGAATATTACAAACAGGACATATTGGCTACACATTTATTACCACATGCTGACAGGTTGTATCCTAAAAAGAATTGGATATTTCTGCAAGATTTTACATTTTCGCACTGAGATATATCAACACAGGCTTGGCTCCCTGTCACCTGTCTGAACTTTATCATGCAAGAAGATTGGCCACCTTCTTCACCAGATCTAAATCCTTTAGATTATTGCGTCTGGGGATTTTAGAGGCTAAAGTAAATAGCAATACACACAGAAGTTTGGACTCTCTCAAAGCTTCCATATTGCGTGAATGGTACCGACTACCTCTTAAAATGATTCGTGCCACAGTCGGACAATGGCATAAGAGATTATCTTTGGTAATCGATAAAGATGGCGGTCAATTTGATTAAAATTATTTCTGGTTAAACTTTCATCTCTGATGTTCATCATGTTAGTGTAGTTATCATTTTCTATTTTATATTTGTAAAATAAAATGACTGAATATTTGTAACAGTATTTAGTAGCCACCCTGTATTTAATTAACAACTTCAAAATTTAATTACATTAATATGTGAATTTCACCAACCTTTCCAGGGGCCGTGCTAACCATTCGCCTACTCGTCAAATGCGAATACATCATGAAATTGGCGAGAAAAAAATTTTTATGGCGAAAAAGCTGGCGAAAGATTTTTTGGGGACTCTTTTATTGTTGTAATCATGTTTTGGAATGTAAATGAATTTCTGTTTTCAGCGCGAGTTCGGCTTGCATACAGCCGTGTTTCCAGTCCTGAAAACTTAAAAAAATTGGTCATCCAGTCCAAAAATTTGGACATAAAAGTATCACAGAAAAATTTCACAGAAAAAACAAACAATTTCATCAAAGAATCGCAAAAACAAACAAAAATTTCGCCAAAAGATTGTGGAAAAAAATGAAATTCGTCCAAGGATCACCAAAAAATGTGAATTTCGTCAAAAGATCGCAGAAAAACACGCATTTCATCAAATGGCTGCAGAAAGAAAGCATAGTGCCCAGAGGATATCCCCCACCTCCTTCCCATCCTCTGCTGTAACCTTTCAGAATTTATTTTTCTAGTCAGAATTATTACCCCTGGCGTGTACATGAAGATCCGAGAGAAATGTATAAATAAAAATATGAATAAAATCTTTTATTATTCTTAATGTAATAAAAACTATATTAGGAGAATTTTTTTTTAAATAATTAGATAATTAAATTTTTTAGAAAACTCCTTTTAAAAATAATTATTGTAAGGTTATTAAAAAGTAAACTTATGATAATAAACTTTTAAAAAAGTTTTCCTTTAAGTGTTTGCATTTTCTTCTTTATTTTGTACATTTAATGAAATAATTTAATCCCTGTAAATATTTCTTGTCATAGCTTAGAAGCAGTGTTGAATTCAGAGGGTGGCCCCTAGGGTCACCCCCTCCAGAAGATTAGAGTATTTGTGTTTTCAATGGTCAAAAAGTGCAATTCTCCCCTCCCTTCCCCGAGGCACAGAAATCCTCCTGAAGAAAAATGTCTGAATTCAACACTGCTTAGAAGGAGTTTTCGAATTCTATGAGAATACTGCCTCATCAAGTTTGCAGTTCCTTTATGGTGTGTTAAAAATTTATTCTATATTTATGTTTGAGAGGTCCAAAACTTTTTAAAGTAATTTTATTAGTTATATATCTGATTTTTGTTTGAACATAACATTTTTTTTTACATATTCTAAAAATGTGTTGCGAAAATAAGAGGGAAAAAAATAAAAATTCTTTTTATAAACTTATGATTTCAAATTTATAAGTCAGATTTTTATTTTTGTGTGGAGTAATAAACTCTAATAGAAAATAAAAATGTGTGCAGTATTTGAACACACAGCAGCTGTAGTATGATGAGAAAATGCTTTTTTAACCATTGATAATGTCAGGGCTGAAAGGGTTATAATGATAATGATATATATATGTATGATTTATTATATACATGAGATATATATATATATATATATATATATATATATGATATATATTTATATCATATGTATATATACTTTTGGTTAATAATAGATAAATTTGGCAAATGTGTTGGCTAATAGTCTTAATTTCTTAGCGCGGCTCCTGCTTTCCAACACACGGTTGCACTTGAAATCAATTGATGTCCCCAAATTAATTTTAATTCTATCGTCTGTAAGGAAATTATTTTTTGAGGTGCATAAATGATTATATTTTGAAAATTCAATGAAATTATGAATATATGGGATAGGTAATTGAAAAATGAAAGAAATGTTGTACTTTATAAAATGTTAAAGAACAATATAATAACAGAAAATCAAGAAAAATAATTTATTTAAAAAAAATTAGTATAAAAGCAATGGTAATAAAATCAACTCAAAGTACTTGAGGAAAATACAGGGAAATCGAGCCTAGAGCGTTTTGTTACTGGACCTTGAGCTATCCATTCTCCTCTACATGGAAGGCCTCCTGGTCCATATCTACTTTTTCGACGTACTCGGTTTTGTGGATCTTCTTCCTTCTTGATATTTTTGCAGGATGCACCTTTACAGTGGTAACATATAGTTGAGCATTTAACCCCATTCTTCCTGCAAGAAAATAAACCACTGTTGCACACATTTGCATGACAGAGTCTTAAGAGCTCTGGTAGTGCAGCTACACTGTTTGTGGTGACAAAGTATACCATGCCTGAATGACTTCCATCCCAATCAGTGGGATTCATCACCTATCCATTCCAAATGTCTGAAATCTGAAGAAAATTTCTGAATGAATGTTGTTTGGCTGCATCTTCAGTTAGCGGCAGAGAAGCAAGATTAAATTGGGTCTTCATAAGGTATTTTGCAAAAATGTTGTATCACAATTTGTGCAGTGTTTTGGCTTCATCATACTGGGGATTGTATAAGGTGGCAATAAATTTCTATCATGCAGCACTTACTTCCTGAAGCAGAGCATATTGGTTATTAAAGACAGTTGGATCATCCTGTAGGTGTGTATGATTTTCAAAAAGCTTGACAAATTTCAGTTTGCCCTTCCTGAAGAAGATTGATGTAGAATCATAGCTACTAAAATCACGTAGGAATAGGATGTTATTCTTCACAATTGGCGAGTATTTGAAACTTAATGGGGAATACAAAATATTGCTTGTCTGCCCTTTCCCAAGTTTCAAGAAGCATATTATGGATGAGTTGAGAGCAAATGCAATCAAAAGTATAAGCACATCAATATCTTCCCCAACTACGATGACACATTCTGACTGCTGACCAAGCTGGATGGCTTCCATCATGATTGTAGTATTTTCATCCTCGGCAATCTGCTACACAGTAAAATTGTCTGCTCTAGTTCTTCAATGAGCATTTTTATTAAATGGCGTTTATTGCCTTCATTTGGAAGGAAATGCTCTTTTTTCAATGTGAGCGACATAGTTTAGTCAAATTCAACACTTGCTACAATGTATTAATTTTTTCAGCAAAAATGAAAAGCTCACTTGGTGCCATGTTCTGATGATCCTTATGGCTAACTGGCAAATACAATGGTTGCAGTTTTACCATAGTTGTTTTTCAGATATTGAATGTACTTGGAAATAATTGACGAGAACTTTTCTCTTGGATCCCAACTCATTCGATGAAACAGGAAGCTACCATCAATCAGGGGTACAGAAAATGTTTCCACTCCCAACATTTCCCCCCAATCCACACAAAAATTTCCCCAAAATTTTACGTTATGTTATAGGTAAATGGTGTATTACTGTAGGTATAGAAAATTAATTTTTCCAACATTTCCCAACTTATGCTCGAGTAATGGCAGGGGTGATTCTGACAGGAAAAAAATATCATTTTCCCTCCTATTCTTGTTATTCCACTTACCTTTTCATTTGACCTTTCATTCAACCTATTACTACTCTAAAAATCTATTTAACCTTTCTTATTTAAGTTTACAGCGATATCCATATAAACTCTGGTTACATACTTTATTTTCATAAACATATGTTTTAATACTTTAAGTTTCATATTTAAACACTTTTCATTTATCTTTATTCTCAGTGTTTAAATATAAGTTTATAATAAATATAATATTCCTATCTTACCTTATTTTTACTTCTGTACGAGTTCCTCTTAGCTTGTTTATCACGTTCTTCCAATATCACGTTGTTTTACAGTGTTCAAGTTCTTCTATCCTTCCGCTGGCACTGTCAACAAACAACGTCACCGTCAGTTCACGAACTGAGGAGTTAGGATGGCTACTGGCAGATGGCATGACCTGCTCTATCTTGTGGCCGAAGATTACTGGTCTATCTTTTCCGAGATCGCTAGACGCCAGAGGTGATGTTGATCAGGTGATCAGAAGTCACGTGGGGGGCGTTGTCAGCAGATGGGGAATGCTATTTATAGCATTGAATTCAGTCGAGAGATAGCTTCGCATGTGTCTTGTTTTGGTGCGTATATGCCAGCAAATGAAGTTCACGTTTAAATATTTTTAACACTACTATTATTTTAAGATAAAGCTGAAGGCATTTAAAATCTATATATATAAAATAAGAGATGTCTGTCTGCCTGACCAAGCAAAGCGCCGAAATTATAACACCTAGGCCTCTGAAATTTTTGTCATGTGTAGATGCTATCACCGGAATGTGTACTTCGTCGCTGGATTTTTACATTTCAATTTAGATTTTTTTAAAAAATTTTAAATTCTATGGGTTAGAAGCTATTTACAGCTCTCCGCCAATCTGCTGCAACGAACCAGCCAGCCAATGAGAGCAGGCGTTAAATATGAGATCCAGCGAAGCGACCGCATTTCCGTTTTCTGATCTTAAAGGTAGCAACTGCAACACTGCAAGTCGAGAAATTCTACTGTTTATTTCTCTTTATCTTTATTTTAAAGAAAAAAAAAACACCTTTGCGCTTTTCTTAATTTAACACTAATTTCATTTTTTTACTTTTTTAAAAAAAAATTATACAATTCACGTAAGTCACACTTTCAATTGTATTCGTTCTTCGTGTTAATGACTATCTACATACCCATATTCGCCCAAGAATGGAATATCTTTCTTGAACTTCATTTTCTGGGATCTTTCTTAAATTTTACTTCCTATGAAGTAAATAATTTCCGTTCTTGGACGAAATCCTAATGAAAACATATATATTTCACTTTACTGAATGATTTCATAGCGCCATTCATATCAGCTCAAAGCTTAGGCTTAATTCAGTGAAGCGAAAATTTTGAGTTTTTGTCCTATTTACAATCGTTCTTCCTGTTAATTGTTTTGCCTACATTTTTTGTTCCCAAGAACGGTTAACGTATAAGATGTATGTTTTGATTTTAAGATTTGTTATTGAACTCTGTTTCATTTAAGGAGGTCCGGGACATACCTATTTTAAAATAATTTTTATTTATTGAGTTAATATTTTGAAATTTTTTATGATGCTTAACCATAACATTTGTAAACAAAATAACATGATAAAACTTTTCATAATAATAATAATAAATAAATAAAATTTATTAAAGTGGGATAAATTTGAAATCGGTATAACTCGAAATGTTATATGTAGAATTTAAAACTTTTTTTTATTTAAATAAACAGAAATATAAGTTTTAATTTTGATTGTGCATTTTTAAAATTGTTATTGAATCCAGTTTGCTTCATATACAAATCTTCAATGTTTTGATTTATTATTGTTGACATTATTGGGCAATGACAATGTACATTTTATACCTGACTGCATGTCCATTCTTGGGCGATTCTACTGAAACTCCAAATTTGTCAAAAAATGGTGATTTTATTGACTTCATGCTTACAAACTGAAATGGTTTCATAACAATATACATGTTTGTCACCCATGAATGGGAAAAAAACAAACAATTTTTGGCTTCAGGGGAAATGAGGTTATTTGGGTTTTTCTTTTGTTAATCTTTTTTTGCCACTTTTCCCTTATATTATGAGTTTCATAAGAAATTACAATAAAAACATATATTTTACAACATGCTGCAATAAACTGTAGAGCTGTACATTTTATAGTAAAATTTAAGATGTATATTTTCATTAAGATTTGTTATTGAACTCTGTTTATTTCATTTAAGAACATTTTTAATTGCCCCAAGAATCGAATGTTTTTTAAAACATTCAGTAAATAATTTCCTTTCTTGGGCGATTAAGAGTTCATTCATGTGCGATTTTTATGAAACTCCATGTGTCAAAATGCACATCATAACTATTTTATGCACTCAGGATTTTTCATTTTCAGTTCTTTTCCTTTTGTTAATCTTTTCTCTCCACTTTCCCACTGATAAGAAATCATAATGAAAACATATCTTGCACTTTACTGAATGTTTTCATAGTGCCAGGCCCAGTAGCAGAAAATTCAAGATGGGAGACTGGCGTCACAGATTTTTCTTCGATTGTTAACTGAAATTTGCAATATTTTTCTTCGATCGTTTACTGAAATTCGTGTTTCTTTTCCAGCGATTGTTTCACAAAATTCATGATTCTCTCCCCCCTCCCCCAGACCGTTTCGCGAAATTTGCATTTTTTTTTTTAACGATTTGTGACAAAATTTGTGATTTTTTTTTATGCGGCCATTTGACGAAGTTCCCAAAATTTCTCAGCGACAGATTGCCAAAATTCGGCATATACATCTGCACTCTTTGGACAATTTCTGCTGTGCATTTTCGCAATTTTTTGATGAAATTTGCAATATTTTTCTTCGATTGTTTACCGGAATTTGTGTTTTTTTTAATAGTGAATTGTTATTTTCAAGATCATTTGATGAAAGTCACGTTTTTGTTTTTTCAACGATCTGTGACGAAATTTGTGATTTGTTTTTTTTCCGCGACTATTTGTCGAAGTTTCCGATATTTCTCAGCGACATATTGGCAAAATTCGTAATGTGCACACTGTAAACAAACTTTGCTATGCGTTTCTGTGATCTTTTGATGAAATTTGCAATATTTTTCTTCGTTTACTGAAATTCACGTTTTTTTTCAGCGATCGTTTCACAAAATGCACGATCCATCCCCCCCCCCCCCCAAATCTTTTCATGAAATTTGCATTTTTTTTTCGCGATTTTTTTTCAACGATCAGTGACAAAATTTCTGTTTTCTTTTCCGCAGCCATTTGTCGAAGTTCCCAATATTTCTCAGCGACAGATTAGCAAAATTCATAATGTGCACTCTTTAGACAAACTTTGCTATGCATTTCTGCGATCTTTTGATGACATTTGCAATATTTTTCTTTGTTTACTGAAATTAACATTTTTTTTTTCAGCGATCATTTCACAAAATGCACGATTTTTATGCAGCCATTTGACGAAGTTCCCAAAATTTCTCAGCGACAGATTGGTAAAATTCGACATATGCTTCAGCATTTTTTTTGACAAAATTTGCTATGCATTTCGCGATCTTTTGATGAAATTTGCAATATTTTTCTTTGATTGTTTACTGAAATTCGAGGGCTTTTTTCAGCAATTGTTTCACAAAATGCACGATTTTTTTCCCAAGATTTTTTGGCGAAATTTGATTTTTTTCAATTATCTGTGACGAATTTGATTTTTTTTTTTCCACGATCATTTGTCGAAGTTCCCGATATTCCTCAGTGACAGATTGGCAAAATTCAGCATGTGCTTCTGCAATCTTTTGATAAATTTGCAATATTTTTCTTTGTTTCACAAAATTCATGATTTTTTTTCCAGAATCACTTGATGAAATTCTTTTTTTTTCTATGATCATTTCACAATTTTTTTCAATGATCCATGACAAAATTTGTGATTTTTTTAAATTTATGACAATTTATTGCATGTTATGTGTTCACCGTTCATGGGTGTCTAAAAATGTAGTCAACAACAGGAAGATAGATTATAAATAACAAACACTCAAAAATTCTGCTTTATTGAATTATGCCTAAACTTTACTCTGCCCTTTCAATGTGAAAACATTCAATAAAGTGTAACATATGTTTTCATGCAGATGAGAGAATATTAACAAAAGGATAAGAACTGAGTGAAAAATCCTTGAGTGCATGAAATGCTTAATATGGTGTGCATTTTGTGATATGAGTTTTATAAAAATCCAGACCTGCCAACCTTTGAAAATGAGAAATCGTAGCACACAAAATTTTAATTAATCTGGAGGTTGGTTGGTTGGTTTTTCATGTTTCGCAGTCATCTTTTAACATTCGTAAAAGGAACACGGTTTCAGTCTTTCAATATAGTAAATTTTTTCCTCTGAAAATCTGTATACAATTTTTAGTTTAGAATCGTTTTTCTTTTGACATTTGTAAAAGGAGCCTGGTTCCAATTTAGCCCAGTGCAATAAATTTTGACGAAATTCGCGATTTTTTTTTCCGTGATCATTTCAGGATATTCACAATTTTTTTTTTCTTACAATCTTAATTCACATTTTTCTATCACGATTCTTTGTTGAAATCTGCACTTTTTACCTCGAACTTTTGACAAAATTCGCATTGTTTACAGCGATCCTTTGACCAATTTTATATTTTTTTTTACCACGATCCTTTGACGAAATTAGTGTTTTCCTTCCATGATCTTTCGGTGGAATTTGCATTTTCTTACTGATCTTTTAATGAAATTTGCATTTTCTTACTGATCTTTTGACGAAATTTGCGTTTAATATCATAGGCACCCCTGTTTTTAAGGAAGGGAATTCCTGTATAAATATTTACAGAAACCAGATTCACTCGTGGTTAACCCCTTAACAGTGTGGCCCGAACTGGATTCGGGCAAGAACACTTTGCTTGCTTCGTTATCAAAAGCATTTTGATACCACTAATTTGTAACTGTACCGTATTTTCCGAGAATAACGCCGCACCGAGTATAACGCCGCAGTTACTTAAAAAAAACTTAGTTTAACGCCGCACCCAGTATAAGGCCGCATCGGGTATATCGCCGCGCTGTGCATAACGTCACATACGTTATAAAAATATACCAAGTGCAATTAATTAAAATTATTAATTGGCAGACATAAAATTAAATATTTTGAACTTAAATAATTTATCTTTTAATTAATTGAACAATTAATTCCATTATCAACGTTATTTATTTTAACAAATGGAAAAAAAATAATAATACAGTAGCAATGAATAATTAATGTTATACATTTGAAAACCCATCAAAATCTTTGTCCTCAGTATCACTGTGAAATAGTTTTTAAATTTCAGGTGAGAAACTTTGATTGGTGTCTATGAAATCATCTGCATCATTCGTTCTGCATCATTCGTGTCATTATAAAAAAAAAAATGAACCGGCAGATCGCTTCTCGTTTGTTTTGGATCGGGCTTGCATGCTTGATTGTGTTTAAGATTAATCGAGCTGTTGCCAAACGTAAGGCTGAAAGTAATTACGAACATAGAGTAAAATAGTTTTCCTGTAGTTTTATTGGCTCTGGCGAAGAATGAACGAGGGAGAAAGTGGGAGGAGTTATTCCTTATATGGCATGCAAGATGCCCGGCGAACTTGAGGAGAATCATTGTGATTGGATACTATGCCCGGACAAAGTGCAATCATAAATTGCATTGTTTGTAAACGCGTTGATACCTTTCCGCCATGCGATATATTGTTTTTTCTTTTCAGAAGTACGACATAAGATCATGGATTATTTTTTTTTTCTAATCAGATTTCCAAATTTTTAAATAAAGATTGGCAGTAAATTTGGTACTATTTACAAGCCGCACCCAGTTATTGGCCGCATTTTTGTTTTCAAACCAGAAAAATCTAGTTTAACGCTGCGGCGTTATTCCCGGAAAATACGGTAAATTTCTCTTTATTGATTGTCATATATTTTTCGATTAAGTAAGGTAAATATTTTAGTATGGAAAAAGTGGTGTCCAGCCCCATTTTTAATTTTTGTGTAAGAAAACAAATGTCACTGTTAAGGGGTTAATATACATGAAGAGGGTTTTATGTTAAGAAGTTTGTTTTGCAGCCCAGATTTTTTTTTCCCATGAACATTTTTTTAATGTCCGAATTTTCGGACATGAAAATTTTGGAACAGAATCACACATGAAAAATATGCTGTGTGGGATAAAAATCGCAACTTGAAACAAAAAATACGTTTGTGTTTTTTGCAAAAAATCGTAGTTTAAGAGCGATTTTCGTAGCGCCGTAGTTTATAGGTTCAAATCGCAGCAACTACGATTTTTTCGTAGCAGTTGGCAGGTCTGAGAATCACATGTGAATGGACTCTTAATCGCTCAAGAACGGAAATTATTTACATCATAGAAAGTAAAGTTCAAGAAAGACATTCCATGCTTGGGCGACTATGCATATGTAAATTGCCATTAACACGAAGAACGAATACAATTGAAATTAACTTATGTGAATGAGATACTTGATAACACTTTAAAATTTTAAAGAATGTGGGAGAGTTGAATTTCGAGTTTGGAAGTCAGGCAATGATAATTGTCCTTAAAACTGTAGCGTTTTCTACAATGAGTATCTTTTATATGTTGTTTTCTGACAGCGACCTCCAATAAATATTTATCAAATATAAGGGAATGCATAAATTCCAGGGGCGCCAAAGTGGACCTATGGGTGGAGGACATTTTCTAACTTTTTCAGAAATCCTCAAGTGATATATCACCGGAAAACCCTTGAATCACTCTTTCATACTATGAACTTTTCTTCACCCTTCACTCAAATTTGCCTACTTGCCGGGGGGGGGGGGGGGGGGGGGGGGGGGCAATTTTTCTAACTCTGTTCCTAATTAAGTTACCACAAGATTCAACCTCATTTAAAGGCTTGACCAAACGTGAAACTCATCACAGCCTCTTGATTGGTGGTGTCTATTTCTGATCCGAGACTATTAGGGCGCATTCCCCGTAGGGGTGGAAATGGATTTTTTCATGTGAGATATCGTTTTAAAGCTTATGGCCTGTACATTACTAAGCAGCCACTCCTCTCCTCTTAACTCATTTTTTCATCAGTAGAGGGTGTTTTAAAATTTTATTTTGTTCATGACTATGGCATACAATTTTACAAAAATTTATGAATAAAATTTGCATAATATCTCAACAATTTGCAACTGCTTCTCCCCCATTTTCACACTGTGAGTGGGTACGTATTTCAGACAAAATCGAGTTAGATATAAAATCATATAAATTAAAGGTTACTTTATAAATATTACCACGGACCGGGGCAATGCCGGGCGGGTCAGCTAGTATAATATATACCAGTGTTTGATTTAGTCATCTACTAATTTACGAAGTGATGGTATTTTATATTTACATTAGTTATAACTTAGTTATGTTTGATGTGGCTGTTGATTATGACGTTAATACGGCTTCTTCCAAGATTGTGAATATGGGATGGATATGAACAATCATCGTATTTTTGACTATTTAAATTTCATAAAGACTTGCCTGGAGACTGCATGTCATGATGTTCAGTCTCTAAGCGTTGGGAAGTACTCCTGCCGTCTACTGCATGTTTCAGACATTTTTTTTTTCTGTTAATTGAAATAGACTAGCTTTTATTTACAGTTTATATTTCTCTCTTCTTTTTTAAAATACTTTTAAGTTCCAGATATTATTCTGGTTTTACTTGTAAGTTAAATCTCGCCAACTATACTTTTAAAGTGGATGAACAAGCTGTAGGATTGTGAGATGGTTTCTAAGAGACCAGGGTTTCCTGTTTTGGTACTACGGATAGGTTGTGATTGAAGTGGCCTTATACTCACATAACAGCGAAGATCCACGCGGTGTACTTGAAACTGTTATGACTGGTGGTGGATATTTACGATTCTTAGGAAGTTCTATCAGCCGGTATCCACTAGGGAGCTACCAATTAGGCTTGCTGCAGTTTGGGAATCCATTTAACATTGACTTTTAGTCAATGTGTTGCTTCTGGTCTTCTGATGCTTTTGAGTGGCAGTTGAGAGTATCTGGAGATTTCAGTTAAGCTAATGTTGATAGCGAAGTTGTGCTTACCTTTATATGGAATCTTTTTATATAGGGAAGAGAGATTGAATTTAATTTAGTAATATAATCTTTTCTTAAATACTTTTGTTTTTCTGAACGTCAATAGTTAATATAGTAATTTCTGTTGAACTGGATCAAATTTATATTTTTCTCAATAGTTAATTGAAATAAATTTACATTTTGTTTTTGAGAAAAATAGCTTCTGAAAATTAAGCTTTACTTTTTCTAACCAGTTTTAATAAAGTTAATGGTTTTGTTTAAAGTTAATTAAATAATTTAATTACAGTTCTTATAGTCAAAGTAAATTATAATTTCTTTGAAATAATTTTTACTTTTTGGTGCTCTGGTTCATGTTTCAAACATATTGATACAGAGTCTTGTTACCTGCTTTTAAGCCATGTTTAACTTGAGAACTTAATGTCGTGTGTTTTGAAGACAGTTTATTTTAATGATTTTAATTTTACCTGTTTTATTTAAATAGGTTTTAATAAAATTATTTGTTTTAACTTGGCTTGGTTTTTCTTTAAATATTCTTTTTCAGATATTTTTCATATTTTATTTCATTAACTTAAATTGACAGGTTTCTTGGCAGACAATGTCAGCAAATATGCTCTATTTGCGTTTTAACTCATTCACCCAAATATTATCTCTAGTAATTAACCTTTTTGGTTATTACTTTCAGATTTTGAATAAAAATTTTTTTCTAAAATTCACAGCAAATTTTCTAAAAGGTTACAGCAGAGTGGGGAAAGGGGAGGAAATCCACTCCCAGCACTATGTTTTTTTCGTGGCCCTTTGATGAAATTTGCGATCTTTTGACAAAATTTGCAGTTTCTTCCCCGTAATTCTTGGACAAAATTTGCAGTATTTTTATGTCCGAATTTTCAGATTGATGACCGATTTTTTTTTTTAATTTTTGAAGCCGAATGCCTTAAATTTTCAGAAAATTCGGAACAGAATAACACCTGATATATGGTATATATTATTCTGAAATTGATTTTGCTTAAGTCACCATACAGATCTTTTTATTTATAGTGAAATTTTTCTGTTTCAGGGAATTATGGAATTCGTTGTTAATCGAAATCAATTGTATATGTTTCTGCAAAATTTCCCCAGGTGGTTAAAATTTCCCCCCGATCCTAGATCGCCGGATTGGACATATTCTGCACCCCTGCCATCAATCATATGGACAGTTTGTATGATTTGTTCTAAATCCTCATAAAATACAGCTTCCTCATGCCAACGTTATTGAATAGAAAAGTTATTGATCCAATTCAGATTTAAAGAATTTTCTAAGTTCTTCCTCTGATTTCTTGTGGAAAGAAATTCGGTGAAAAATCATCTTTGGATCAACAGATGCCTCCTCATCATAGATTTTTACAGCACATGTGAAGCTTGTCATTGGAGTTACTTGATTGGATCTCTTGAATTTCGTATGGCCAAAATCACCACCTATGTACTTTTAATGCACCTCCAATCCCTTTGGCTAGGTGACAATTTATTTTATTGCCACCAATCACTCCTGTACTTAGACACATCACATAACAGGAATGGGTTGAGTGACAGGAACCAAAAACCAAACTTATCCACATCGATGCTGTCCCTAGTGATTCTAGATAATCTCAAATCAATGTGCTGCTCTGTTGTACAAAATGACACCCTCCATGGAACTTCTGCACTTATTGGAAAATATCCATGACTGTGGACATCGTAGCCAGGGTTCTCGCTGCCGCTTGCCATTGCTCCAAATCACAACAAAATGCTTCATTTGGAGAGTAAACAAATAGTTAAACTCGCCAAATTGCGAGTGTTCAATTTCTGCACTGTTTGTGTGTGTGTGTGCCAATACAGTCGAGATACTTTTCCACGTTTCTGAACGATTGATGTCGTTTTAACGTTTAATCGCAACATGCCATTTATATTGCTCTATTTATAGAGGTACTGGCTTAACACCACTTCAGTTTAGCAGCAGCCAAAGACACAAAAAGGATTATGTGTTAGGTATTTCTGCATTGTCAGTTAATTACTATCTATGAGCCATTGTTGTGCTGGTAAAAACACAAACAAAATTACTTGCATGAAGTGCAAATAGAAAAAGGTTTTTGCTGGAATATAGGGTTGAAATTATCCATTTATCATACTATTTATTAGTTGTATGTAAAGTATCAGTGGCTGGTACAATTTTTTTTATCAGTAGGGCCGAAATCTCATAGTAATTTATTGTGTATATTTTCACAACGGTAAATCAAAGATAGCTGTTTCAAATTTTTATTTAGAGTGCTAAAAGAATGTCTGAAACATCTGCACATTTAGAAGACATTTTGAATGTACTTATTTTTAAATGTTTGCAGATAACAGAATTTCTATTTTATAAGTAATTACAAAAAATTAGGTTATGTTAGAACATACTCGAAAAAACGGATACAATAAGGGGTTAAAGATAGCTTTTTCAGTGTTTCACGCCAAATCTATTTTGCTAGCATTTCTTTAAATTTGGCTATTGTTTTTTATTTCTTATTCGCCAAATCGCTAATGTTGGTCAAAAGCCAGCAAGAACCCCGATTGTAGCAATCCATGTAGCCAAGGTGCTGTCGGTCAGTCCTTCACCATGAGAGAGACCTCCAGTACTCTTCAACGATCTCATCAGAGTCTGCTCAATAGGCATGTTTGACCATATCCCAGACAAAATTTGTCTGATCATCTTTTGTGAAATAACTGTTATTTACATAAAAATCATTGTTTCAGGGGTCAGGCATGACTAGTTCCACCATGTCAAGTAAATATAAGTAGCAGGACTTCGCATAGAGAAAATGTCCACTTAAGTAAAAGTAGGTAAGCATTTTTTTGGCGACAGAATTAAAACTAATTTGGGGGACATCAGCTGCATTTCAAGTACAATCATCTGTTGATAAGGTTGTTGAAATTTCCATATTGATGTAATAAAATTTTGAAATTGTTAATTTAACTGTACCATTTGGAAATTTCTGCAGTTGTGCTGTTTTGTAATCGATATCATTCTTTTAATCAATAACTGGTACAACAAAAACCGATGATTTTTTTTTTTTTTTTTAGGAAAATTTGGAAAAATGCACTTTTTTGATTTAACATATTTCACTTATTATTGGTGCAATTTTTAGTCTGTGGTACTCAATCAACACAGAATTTTGTGCTCTACAATTTATGACTAAGGATGTTTTCTGTAGAGCGAATGGTTTGAGTTATTAGCAAAATACTGAAAAAAGTACGAAATTTTGAGGTTTTCATGGTGCCAGGTCTAAAGCTCACCAAGAAAAATGGATAAAACTTCAAATCACTTCATTTGGATGTAAAACATTGTGATTAAAAAGATTTCCAGCTTTCCACGAATTATCAGTTAGTACAGCTCTTTTTTGAGCCCATTTTACTGGCCTAATAGTGAAGGGGTGATTTTTAATTGTTGCCTAGATGCGAGAAAATATCTAGAAATGTCCTAGAACAAATTGCTATTCGTAGCTGATATTTAGATGACATAACAATAAATGTGTAATAAATGCATATAGGAAAAAATTATATGGCGCTTTTTGATGAAGAAAATTTTCTAATGTTACTCATATGGAACATCTTTTTAAAAATGCAGACCATGTTGCACCAGCCCACTATGTAATTTTCATTATGTCACAAAATTATATTAAAACCTTATTAAAATTGTCACATATTTACTTCATGAGAAATTTGTAAGCTAATTTATCCCCATGATATATAATGAATTTCAAATATTCAATATTAACTAGAATCCTGATGCAGAATTGTGGCGATAGTGTGACAATTTTACAGAATGGCAAAGATTTCTTGAAATAAGATTCTTTGTTTGACAATCAAACAATACTTTTAGGGGAGGAAATAAAAGTGGCAAGCAATAACACATAGATCGTTCTGCACATAACTCTATACTGCAGAATTAGCAAGGGATGACAATTTTATCATTTCTGAGCAGATTTCCACACTCCACCTGCCCCCGAAATTTCTGCTTCCTTCCTTTTGTCAGGCTGAAACTATAGAGCGTGTGATCCTGAATAGAAGGGGAAGCCAAAAGAAGATTTGATTCGGCATTCAATACGCAAAAATTAAAGAAATAAAAAAATAAAGAAATTTGGGTCAAAAATGTCATGCAGTCTAAAAACCAAAACCAAAAAGTATTCATTAATTTTATGCTATTGGCTTTGAACAGTGCCAGTACTTCTATTAGGTGAAAACAATTAACGCATTCATCCAAGATACTTTCAAGATTAATATACTGTCTAATTAAATTCTAACTGGTTCAGTATTTTGAACGTTATCATGATGACAAGTTTTGCATGTTTTTGCTTTTGTGGGCCCCTTTAAAAGAAAACAAACTCATTCAAGATACTCACAGGTCAATTTTCTGTTTGATTAGGTCTCAATTGTTTTTGTATTTTTGACATTATCCTGATGGCAAAGTTTGCATTATATATACAAGCGGCTCTCAAAAATATTCAAGTGCAATACTTTAAAGAATAAGCTAAAAGGTCATAATAAAATCAACCCCCCAAAAGAAAAATTTCTTCTAAAATAAATGTTTTCCTGTGCCTGAAATAAGTAAATACAGTGAAACCTCTCTAAGGAAACCATCCATTGGACCATAGAAAAAGTCTTTTTTGAATAGAGGTAATGGGTAAAGCAATAACAAGTGACAATCCTTCTGAGAAAAGCAACAGAATTAATATAAAACTGGAATCTGGGTCAACCCCCCTTCATAAAAAAACTACTGCACTTCACAGAGTGTCTGTCACTTAGCCAATTCCAAGAAAGAAAACAATAACCCTTCTCCCACCAGCTAGCTGAACATGTTTTTCAGAGAGTCTTGCATAATGTTCATTTTTTAATAAAATTTTGTTTTTCTGTTCATTTTCATATAAAATCTGATTTTTAATGATGAAATGACCCATTTTATTTATTATGTGTTATTCTACCATAATAGACATGTTGCGTTGTCTTACAAGGTTTTTAAGTCTTATTCGGTGATTTTTTTAGTGATGACTTGTCCCATTTAAATAATAATAATTTTATAAAAAAACTATTCTTTAAAAATAGTAAATGTTATTCTAAAATTTACAACTGATATCTTGGAACAAGAAAAAAAGAATTAGAAATTGTCTAAATGAAAATTTCAGTTATTTTTGTATTTTTAAAGACAAGAGTTAAAAAATGAGACAGTCACTCTAGTTGATGGTAGAGTGTAATTATTTTTTTTTATTTAATATTTCTGCAAATGAATAAAAATACTGAAAAAAGAAAGAAAACACATGAATTTTAAGCAGTTGCCAATAATTTAAGTTATAAACACTGGAAAATAAAACTTTTTTTTTTGAGGAATAAGAAAATACCTGTAGAAATTATTCTGTTCTGAGCATTATTTAAAATATTTATTGATGATCCTTGATGTTTCTATTCTGTATTTTATGGCTTTATAGTCTGAAATATATTGTAAAATTTTCTCATAAATATGTATACAGTTGAACTCGCTTATAACGAGCCCTGATTTAATGAGAACCCGGATTTAAAGAGGAAATCATAAATACTTGGTTGGTACAATGTTAAGTCTATGGGAACATAACTCGCTTTTAATGAGCAAACCCCGGTTATAGCGAGCAATATTTCATAAAATTTCTTTTGACTTCCGTCTATCCAGCTCAGATAATCGTTTCTTTGAAAAATTCTCTTACCATTCCGAAGTCAACCAAAATTGAGTGCGCAGAAAAACTTTAAACTTCATAATGAAGGGAATGAATATTTTTTCCAACTGGATTAAATCATATTCGAGGATGGAGTAGTACAGTTGACGTTTATTCCAACAGAGCAAAAAATGTCAGCCAGTTATCATCCGGATAGCCTAACAGGTAAGGCATTGGCACGGCACGCCAAGTATCCAGGTTCGATTCCTGGTCTGGACATTTTTCGCTCTGTTGGAATAAACGTCAACTGTGCTACTCCATCCTCGAATATGACTTTAAACATTTTTCGAAGCCAGGGATGTAAATGACGATGTTTTTCGGGCCACAAGTCTTCTACAAAAAAACAATAACATAATTAAGAGGCAACAAGACAGTTTAAATGAAATTAACCAACTTCTTTTGTACTGTACAGAAAAAAATAAATAAATAAAGTATGTATATTAAAGTAAGTATGCATGAATTTTTGTAATTTTTTACGAACCCGTTTTTTACGAGTACTCGGTTATAACGAGCAAATATCATGGTCCCTTCGCACTCGCTATAAGCGAGTTCGACTGTACAGAACACATTAAAAGAATTTTATTTGTACATTAAAAAAATTCTCAATTTTTTGTAGAAATTGAGTTGAGCGTGATTTAATTGATTTTTACAAGAGCCTGGCCAGACCCATGAACTACAAAAATATAAATGAGCCGAACTTTCAGATCTTACAATAGGCTGTGATAAAATAGCATTTGGACCAAGTCGGACTAGAGCTTGGAAATTTTGGCCTGTGCAGACAGACCTCTAGTTGCAGGTGATAGCATATACGATGAAACTGCAAAAATAATATTATGAGGTTTCGCTTCATAGTATTATGAGATTTCACAATGTGCCTAAGTATTATAATACAGAAGCTACTAATCAATACCCACAACAAGTAACTCTGCAATATAAATTAATAACTTTCCTAAACACTTTAATACATTTTGCTATTAAGAATCATGAAGGATAAACACATTTCAACTGCATTTGAACCAGAATAAAACAAACAGCACACAGATTAATGTCTCAAATGAACAAGTCAAGACTGGTCTATGTTGTGTTTCCCACATCAGCACAGTTGTGCAACACCTTTTTTTTGTTAATTTATTATGCCTTGTAATGCCCTTCTTAATACATTTAAAGAAGTCATTGCGTCATTGTGCTCATGTTAAAAAAAATATTTTTTATTTTCTACATTAGGTTATTTTTTATATAGCAAAATGCATTTATGGAATAAATGGTGATTCAGGTAAGAGAGGAACACCATCTTTTCCATCTCTCACTTAGATCCACTTTCAGCTAGAATGTAACTATAATGAAAATAATGTAATTTTTGCAATTTCAAAAACTACTAGTTAATTTAGTTTCTTCAAGTTGTGGATTATAAAAAGATTGGTAATTTTATTTAAATAATGAAAAAATGATGAACAGATTAAATAGCATGTGAAATATTTAGAAAATGCAGCAAATTATACTTTACAAAGTCTTAACATGCTTCACAAAAATTTATTATGTGAGAAACACTGTGGCTATTGAGACTGACATAGTTGTTTTGAAGGTCAAAAACATTTAATGCAGTCTTAATATTCATTTTCTATATATCACTTTTGAATGTTCAGCATTAACACAGATGGAGAATTCCAGCCAACATATTTTAAAGAACAGACTTACTGACAATAAGAAGATACAATTTATAGGTAAACATATGAAAATTAGCATGCTACTGAGATGAGTTCAGAGAAAAGCAGCCTTAAAAAATCCCTCCCAAAATGCTTAAAAATTGATAAGGTGCACACAAAACATTGCATTACAATGAAATTATAGATGAAGACAAATGAAAAGTAAAACTATATAAAGCCAAAAATTTTTTAGAATACAACTGTTTAAAGGCCTCTTAATAAAAGCCCATTTCTTCAATGGAAAATAAATGAGAAAGGTAGAAAGGAAAAAAGTAGCAGTAATGAAGATATGTTACTGTGTCTGCTGTTTCTTTTATTTTGATATCTTATACTATAATGCGAGCAAAAATCATGCATGTATGTAAATTTTATCTTATTATTGGGCTAGGTCACATGTTTGAGAAAATTCGATTAATGGGTTATTTTGGGTCATAATGGATCAGTGTCAAGCTAATTATATCTGAAAAACGGTTCAAGCGATTTTGACTAAGTTTTATATCCAACTGTTTTTTGGGCACGAGAAAACTATTGGGCTAGGTCACATGTTCAAGAAATTTCGATTAGTGGGTCATATTTGAGTCAATTTGGGTCATGCAAATTTTATCTAAAAAATGGTTCTAACGATTTTGACTAAATTTTATATTCCATCGTTTTGGATTACGAGAAGACCATTGTGATAAGTCATATCTTAGAGAAAATTTGATTAGTGGGTCATTTTTTGGTCACTGTGGGTCAAGCTAATTTTATCTAGAAAATGGCTTAAACGATTTTGACAAAATTTTGTATTGTAGCGTTATCGGGCACAAGAATACCATTGGGATAAGTTGCATGTTCAAGAAAATTTGATTAGTGGGTAATTATGGGTCACAATAGGTCAGGTGTCAAGTTAATTGAATCTAAAAAAAGGTTCAAACATTTGGACAAAATTTTGTAATATACCACTTCTGGGCATGAGATGACCATTTAGCTAAATCACATGTTCAAGAAAAATCGATTAGTGGGTCATTTTGGGTCACTGTGGGTCAATCTAATTGTATCTAAAATACAAATCAAACTATTTTGACAAAATTTTGTATTATACCGTTTCTGGGCATGAGAAGACCATTGGGCTAGGTCACATGTTTGAGAAAAGGGGATTTGTGGGTGGGTCATTTTTGGGTCACTGTGGGTCAAGCTAATTGTACCTAAAAAATGACTCAAACAATTTTGACAAAATTTTGTATTATACCGTTTCTGAGCATGAGAAGACGATTGGGCTCAGTCACATGTTCAAGAAAATTAGATTACTGGGTCATTTTTGGGTCACTGTGGGTCAACTAATTATATCTAAGAAAAGGCTCAAAACATTTAGAAAATTTTGTATTATATCGTTTCTGGGCATGAAAAGACCATTGGGCTAAGTCACATGTTCGAGAAAATTCGATTACTGGGTCATTTTTGGGTCAAGATAATTGTATCTAAAAAAAGGTTCAAAACATTGACAAAATTTTGTATTATATCGTTTTTGAGCATGAGACCATTGGGCTGAGTCACATGTTCGAGATTTGATTAGTGGATCAGTTTGTGGTCACTGTGGGTCAAGCTAATTGTATCTAAAAAACGGCTCAAACAATTTTGACAAAATTTTTTATTACACTGTTTCTCAGCACGAGAAGACCATTGGGATAGGTCACATGTTTGATAAATTTAGATTAGTGGGTTCCTTTTGGATTACCATGGGTCAATCTAATTTTATCTATAAAACGACTTTAACAATTTTGACTAAATTTATATTCTATTATTTTTGGGTTTGAGAAGTACATTGGTTAGATTGCAAGTTCGAAAAAATTCGGTTAGTGGGTCATTTTGAATCACTATGTCTCAGGATCATGCCAATTGTATCTAAACAGCAAGAATGATGCAGTGAGAATAAAATATCAAATTGAAGACAAGATTAATTTTGACCTAGCTTAGCTTGGTCATTCCTGCTAGTAAGAATTAATGAAGAAACTTTTTTTTTTCCAAAAATAAAACAATGCTAAATTTATTTTGTCAGCTTGCCATTTAATTACACTTGTTTTTACACATAATCTATTTATTTGAAAACTAATTTATAAACATGTAAAATAAGGAAACTGTTCATTTTATGAGTAACAATGATGGAAAATTCTTCAAAATTAAAGACCCTGACTGTGCCACTGTTACAGATTATAATCAGATAAATTAATATATCTTTTTTTCAAAAGTGGCTGAGCAGTGAGGTCAGTTGAGTGCTAGCTTTCTAATCTGGGTTTGATTCCTGAACAAATTGCGATTTTTTATGGTCCATCAATTATTTTTTAACTGCAATTATAAAATAAAAAGAAAAATGGCCAGTTAAACTGATGGCATTGAGCTTACAGGCTATTCATACTAATTGTATATTATACTCTTATTTCAAAGAATACTGCCCCTCAAAAAAAATAAATTAAACAGGATTAGCCCTCTCCCTGTTTCCCTCTTTTATACTTAACCAATGAACCTCCAAACCTAATCAGGGAAGCACCTTAATAGAATAAACCTGTATACCGAATTTGAAGCAAATCTGATAATCCAGCATGATAAACCCATTTAGCTAAATTAAGTAGGGGGATTAGCTCCCCCCATTTCTCCCTTTTATACTTAATCAATGAACCTTCAAATCTAATCAGGGAAGCGCCTAACAAATTTTTTGAAGAAAAAACTAAACAAGCCATTCTATATAATCTTAAAAAATAAAAAGTTCACAGAAAACTGATGAACAGCTACATTAAAAAAAAAAAAAAATAGATTCTTCAAAATGCACTTATTTGAATAAATGTATGTATAATATCAGCATTAGAAAATGTAACAAAAATCCCTCAATGGATATAATTTTATGAAAGAAAGCTAAGAGTTAAATAAATAAATAATAATAATAAAAAGCCACTACATACATATTTATATTATCACGAATTAGACAATTAAACAACTTTAGAACACATTATCTGCAGATAATTTGAAATAATATGAAATTTGTTTTTCTGTCATTGTTTACTAATTATTTTATTAAATTAGATCTATGATAACAAAACTAAGAATGGAAAATCTTTAAACATACTTCATTTTTGAAAATTATTAAATGTTTAAATTGAATATATATATAAAGGTAAGAAAGGAAATGCATACTACCTTTATAAGATGCAATGTTTTATACTTTAGATAAAACATTTCTTTTAATTTTGTTTAACATATCACACAAAATATTAAATTTTTTAGTAAACTTTGCATTTTAAATGTGAAAGGAGCATTTTAGTTTTTGATGTTCCAATTAACACAGTTATGTAGAAAATGAAACCCATTTATTTGTATAAGGCAAATAAATATAAGGCATATAATATAGCAAGTTGATTAGCTTTGGAAATATGACAGTTCCTTTGTACATACCATTTCACTCCCCTGTAATATTTGAGTTTCTCCTAATGGTGGAAGGGAGTCCAAGGATTTATTTATGCTCTTTACTGGAGTCGTCGGGCAAGCTGCAAAAGAAATTTTGCTTAGAAAACTCTACATAATCATGAAGTACACATATTATAAAGCAGTATTGAAATATATAATAGAAAGTAACTTATTAATAATTCAACTTTGGTGATAAAGAAAAGCTGCTTAAAGATTTTGAGAAATGTTGATAAAATCAAACCAAAATAATAGAAAAAAAGAAGAAATTTTGGGGAATTTACTTTGCCAAATCATCTCTTTTTAAACTGAAATTAAAACTAAAATATTACCACTTTCAAATAAAAAATAATGAATGTCAAGGAAGTAAATTTATTTTTATTAAAATACATTTTTTAAGATAAATTTTTTACAAATTTGAAACAAAAAAGAAAATATTTTTCATTGCACATATTGATGTTACCACAATAAAACAACTCTGAAAACATTCCTGAAATATAGCTAAATAAATACTTAAACTATATAGTAATTCTCAAACATCTAACTTTTGGAAATAGTTTTATGTTATTTATTATTATAATGCCCCTATGATAACTTGACTGATGAGTAATGCAAATTTAGATGAATTTATCAATTAAATAAGGGGCTAATCACTAATAGAAACTAGCAGAATATAGTTTTAAATTAAATAATGAATTTTCAACACTCTTTTCCTGTCAGCAATACTAAGCTGTAATGTACATATCAATGAATAACTCGATTTATTTAAATACAATTCTCTTGGTTCATCATAATAAAAATGTTCCATTTATTAGCTAATTTTTAGTCCACCCCCCTCCCCCCTTACCCTTCTGCCATAAAGTTACAGAAACTAAGTTATAAGACATATAGAGTTGAGTAATTGAATTTTACAAATATAATTAATTTTTCTCTTATTGATTCTAATATTTCTGAGAAGGAGAGTTAATAAAGTGGTATACTCTAATCTTTTTCAAAACTTTGATGCTTTGAAGTCCTACACAGGTATTAAAATTTCCATATGAAATTTGGGCTGTATGCATAAATAAAAGTTTTAACCGATTAATTTTTCAGTATTTTACGCTTATATAAGTACATTATACCTTTATGTTTGTGTTTCTAAACCTTATGTTAATTAATGATATCGTGAAATTGTTTTATGCTATATATATTCTTTACACATATATATAAACAGATACAAAATAATTGAAATAACACAATTACTAAGCAAATCTGCTATTGGACTTTCCAATGTAGGTGTTTGGATGCTTAGAATAGAGTTAAAACTAGACAGCTAATACATACGGATAGTGCAGTAGTAAAGTTAACAGTTCAATTGATATTAAAATCCTTAAATGTAGTAGATGTTCCAACTTTTGTTTCAATCTTCTTATCTAATACTTTATTTTTATATGCACAATAAATATATATATAGCATAAAACATAATTATAAACAGGTTTAATGAAGGAAAAGTAACATAGTCATGTGATAAGGTGATATAAGTAAAAAAGACAAGGCATACTTATAAAATAAAACACTGACAAATTCAATCAACTAAACAAACTTTTTGCTTCTGCATATCAGCCCAAATTTCATACGGGATTTTTTATTTCAAGGTGGATCCTTCAAATCACTAAAGTTTTTTTTTTAAAAAAAGTATACAACATAAATTTTCCTTATAAAAATTGGTACTATATTTTTTGTATCTTTTTTATTGGGATAACTTGCCTCCTCTACACAAATTTGAATTAGAGTGTGAAAGACTTCTAGCAAAATCTCTAGTCAGTATTTTACCAACACCAGAATTTTATGCATTGGAATTTTGAGAGGCCTTCTTTCACTACTTACCATATCAGTTATATTATTTTAACTCTTTTTAACATGTTCAATTCTCCTTTTTCTTGGAAATTGTCTTTCATATAATTCAAAAAATTAAGAATAATCTTATTTTGAAAATAAACTTTTAATTAGCTTTCTTAGCAAAAGATATGCCTAAACATAGCATGAGATTCAAAATTAGAATATTCTCATGTATACTTTTAACATCATTTTATGCATATGCTGCAACATTTTACTCTACCCCCCCTTCTTCTCATTATCAGACCTTTTTAGTTTAACTAATTAATGAATTTATATTATTGTGCATGTGTATTGACTTATAATTTAGGTGAATAAGCTTATCAATCAGTTTCATGAATGTACATTTTCCCTTACAAATATTTTGTTTTATATTTCTCTTATTTTGAGAAACCTGCATTTTGGAAATATTTTTCAACACCTGAAGCGCAGAAAAAAATTGTGTAAAAAACATGCTATATAATTTTGTCATCCCTATTTTGAAATAAGAAAGTGCTTATGCAAAACAGTATAAACTTCTTAATCAGTTTCATGAATGTACACTTTTCTTTTTAATTATTTTATTTTCTATTAGTCTTATTTTCAAAACCCTGCATTTTAGAAACACACATTCTTTAACATCTGTAGTGCATGAAAAACAGGGATGTCAAAAATACAAGAAATACCATTTTCCTATCCCTATTTTGAAATAAGACAACTTTGTGACTTAACAAGGGGATCATCAAACATGACTTGTGACCCACTGATTGCCATGAATTTGAAATATATTGCATACACCTAATTATCTCTGTCAATGGTCCTAAGATTTTGAGATACTGCATGTTAAAATACAGCTTAAATTTTAAATAACTAATGGATTAAAAAAGTAAGATAGTGTTTTCTTGCTGAATTCATGGGTCAGTTTGATAATATTTTATAGCATTTTGTTTTATTTTTAATATTTTTTTATTTTTCATTTTATGTAATTCAAACACACCTAGGAATTGTTCTTATATTTAAAAAAAAAATGTTCACTTAACATTAGAACTTTCGTGAGCCCTCATTTTGATGGCTATCACATGAAGATGTTTCGGTTCAAACCAGAAATTTGATTATGAAATAAGTTTGAAAGATACAAAGAAGAAAAACGTTAAATAACGTTAAACTGTTTTAAATCAAAATTCTGGTGTGAAATATTTTTATAAAACTTGACTTAAATTTCCGGTAGTTCTAGTGTTAATTTTATGTAGTTTTTTCACTCAATATTCGGGAATCTTTTGAAAAAGAAAACTGGCAGATCATTTATAGTATTTGTGTAAATGGGCAAACACATATAGAACACAGGTACACAGAAATTAGATTTTATACCAAAAATTGTCAGAGCAATCCTAAACCATCTTAAACAATTAACATAAATATGGAAAACATTTTAAAGAATGGGAAAATTCACACACATGCATGCACACACATACACACAGAGTATGGTAAATACAAGAAAAAGTTTCATTTGAGTATTAAGAGGCTACTTCACAGTCAAGCGAAAAGACCATTCATTAATGCTAATCCTATGAAAGAAATTTATAAAGATATCTTGGTTACATTTCAATATTTTTACAAGGCCTTTTTTTTTATATTGGATAGCTTTAGGTCGATCTGTACGAAGGCCGTTTTTTACTTTTCGATTTTGTTTATAGATATTTTTATTTTTGGAACCAGTTTCAAAAGTGAAAGCCTGTGCAAGTGAAAGTGCAAAAAATCATTTAAAAATACTGAAATGCAACCAAGATATTTTTATAAATTTTTGACATAGGATTAGCATTAGTGAGCGAGTCTTTTCGCATGACTGAAGTAGCCGCTTAATTAAAAATTTCTAGGTGTGTTAGTCAGTTGTAATTTTACGGAATCGCGAGAAATGTTAGATACAGCTATTTTTTTTTTTTTTTAGAAAGATTTAAAACTAAAATTCTGTTATTTTGAATTTTAAAATAACAAGTATGCTTAAACATATTCATTAAAACTTTTCATCAACAGGTAACACTAAATGAAATACCTCTATACTTGAAGAGTTTTCAACTTATTTGGTTGAACCACTTGACTATGATGCAGTTTAAATCCACACAGACTATTGTAGTTTCAACCACATACACATAGTCAATGGGTTAATTACCAAAGTTCCTATACAAAAAGCTAAATTCTAATCCTGCACTATATCAGAAAAATTCTTTACTTTTTTTTTCCATTTAAATAATATATGGTTTAACAAGGCTATTTAATTATTATCCACCAAATTTTTGTAAAAAAAAAAAAAATCCTATTTCTATTTAGATATGTTTTTCATATACATTCACACAATGACTCAAACAGAATTAAAGATTGCCAACATAAAAGATGAAAAATAAAATA
The DNA here is from genome assembly GCA_963932465.1 of Maratus speciosus. Taxonomy (NCBI): domain Eukaryota; kingdom Metazoa; phylum Arthropoda; class Arachnida; order Araneae; family Salticidae; genus Maratus; species Maratus speciosus. The sequence continues at coordinate 496,837,185 of OZ010787.1, read as the reverse complement.
TTTAAAGAACTGATTTAAGTTTAACCAAACATATGCATTCAAGGATAACAAATAAAGACAAACCACAAATGCTACTTTAAACTTTAATCGATTAATCATTGAGAGAGTAAACTGAAATCCCGTATCTCAAAAACTAAAGGCCAATGGAAAGAATATCTTGACCATAACATAATTAGGGTCAGAATCTCAACAAATTATTTCAATTTTAGCAAAATTCATAGATCACAGGTATGTCAGTCCCCTTGGAAGTCAAACTTACCCGAGCTTGGACATTTTGTACAATTTAGTTATAATTATTCATATGATAATGCAAATTCAAGAGTTTTCATGCAGTATATTAACTATGGATTCTATTAATTTCCTTATTTTCAGGCAAATAAAAATGTATGGCTAGTAAATTCATAGAAATTTGACAATATGTAAGTTTTATAGCTGCACTGCTATACGTTCATTTTTTTGAGAAAGACAGAAATTTTAATGACTCAAAATCAGTGTTGGGTATGAACGCGTTCATTGAACGGAAACTCACGAACTTAGTTCAATTTCTGTGAACTTTGAGCTGAACTTAACTCAGTTTTTGATAAACGAACGTGAACTGAACGAAAGCTCAAAAAATCCGCGAGTTTGAACGAAATTTACAACTCAAACTCAATTTTTTCATAACTTATTTAAAACTGTTCCTGCCGTTAAGATCACGTTTTTCCCATTCAAATGCCATTTAGAGGCCTAAACGGACTTGGGGCGGGTCGAGTGTGATCATCAGTTTTTTTGGGTCATGCTCGAGTCTTGCTCTCTCTGGAGGCTCAGGCCGGGCCGAACCAGACTCATTTTTGGGTTTGTGCTCTATTATTCCTAAAAGTCTGCACAGACAGAAATTTTCTGGCCCGGTCACCCCTGCTTGTATGAAAACTATTACCCCGTCCCAGTGTGACTTGTGCAAAAATCTGTTTAATGAACAACTTACCTTGGGTCAACAATTTTTTCCGAAAAAAAATATTTTTTTAAATTACCATCATTGTACAATTAAAATTCCCTTTAAAGAATAGTTGTACATATACATTTCTAAGGGGGCTGGGGAGGGCATACAATACTGAAAAACCTGTTTTAAGAATCTGTGTATTACGAAATCCTGCTTTAAACGGAAAAATTTCTTGATCGGTGGATCTGTATCTCAGTGTTGCCAGTGGGCTACTTTTTTTAAATTCAGTTTTCTTGATTGCCTCCCCTTTTTCAAACGGTAAAATTACCTTTGTTTTCGCTTTAATTAATATGTCATTAAATAAGGTGCATTTTAGCATATCAAAAAATTGGTGCCAATCAAGAATCCGAATTTAAGAAAAGTAGCCCATCTGGCAACACTGCTGGATCTTCTAAATGGATATAATAATCCGTTTGAAAATAAATAATAGACATGCAAGAGACGACAGACCTGATAAAAAAGGAACTTAACTATAACGATTTTTTTTCTCTCCTATGTGTTTCCGTCTTAGAAGGTTTTTCGTGATAGAATTTTCAGATTTTTAAGTATCCAAGCTGTGTAAAATGGATTAATGATATTGATAATAATTCAGATATTTACATACTAATAGTAATACATACATTAAAAAATCAATAGAGCTTACAATAAGATATATAGAAAGAAATGTAGTAGAAACAGTATTTTGGAACAGAGGTCCCTGTACATGCAGCCTATGGTAGAGGTCTGCACGGGCCTAAATTTCTAGGCCACGACCCGTCCCGATCCAAGGATGAAAAATTCGGCCCGGCCGGTATAAACATTAAAAGTTCGGCCCGAGCCCGGCCTGGCCCGTACAAAAAATATTGGCCCGGCTCGTAGAGAAAAAAAAACTATTGGCCATACCTGGCCCTGTATAACAGCTAAAAGTTCGGCCCAGAAAAAAGTCAAAATCTCTCGGCCCGAGCCCAGCCCGGCCCAAATGAATTCCAACAAAACATTGATTTTTACATAGATTTGGTTAAAACTTTGTCTCGTACGAGGAGTTCTGACAAAAATACTTATCTTTGATTCTTATTGTCATGTTTCCAGATTAATTTTTATAAAAGTTATTGCGATATTTATTTATTTTTTATGAATCGCTATTTGTTGTATGTAAATGTTTCAGTTATTATTAATATAGTTAATCCATATTCCATGTATTGGAGACTTAGAAATCTAAAGAATGCTATACCGTAAAATCTTATAAGACCGAATTGCATAGGAAAGAAAAAAATATGTTATAGACAAGTTCCCATCTTAACAGGTGTAAACATATTATATATTCTTTTCTCATGTATTAGTACATCCATTTTGTATGGATCAACATATTTTTCAGGTTAAGAGAGGATTCCGTCATAGGCAGGTTCTTTTTCACACGTTTTACTATTTTTTAATTTAGCTATATTTTAATAACCCTAGAAATGTACTATTCTTTATAAAGAATAAAATTAAATGTTTAATTGTAGAATAATGGCGATTTAAAATTTTGGGCCATGCTAAATTTTACTGATTTTTGAACGGACCAGGCCACGCCGAGACAATGATTTTCATACGGGTTAGGTCAAAACTGGGACTGAAAATTTAGGCCCGTGAAGACCAGAAAGAATGATACAAGTCCCAGTTTGGTAAGGAAAAAATAAGTTAGGCCCTGCCTGGTCCTTCAGGAAAAAAGCCAGAGCCTGGCCTGGAAAGAGTAGTGACTAGGCCCGGCCCAAGCCTTCTGAAAAAAGTATGGTCCAGGCCCGGCTCGTGCCGAATCCGGAATGAAAGGAAAGGAAATTATGTTTTAATGCACTTGTGAAAAGTAACCTACATTTATATCTGTACTACCAGTTTTATGCTTTTTAGAAAAAAAAAAGGCAGGTGTTTAATATTTAAATAGTCATAAAATCTCTGAATAGTAAAGACATCGAGATTATTGAATAAAGCCTTGCATCGGGTCAGGTTGTATATAAATTTCTGTTTCCAGGTTTTAATGATTATAATATTCTTTTTGCAGTTGGATGAGTAGCCTAGAATAACCCTTGCTAGTCATAGTTAGATCTTTTGGAAATCAGGTTGTTTGCATTTTCGCAAAACGTTTGAGCAAAACTGTGTTTCAGATGAAAACAAATATGTTTTAGTGTATGAACGAGTATATATTCAAATTACTGCATAAAAAATAAAATTTATAAAAAATGTGACCATAGATTATTCCTTCTTTACGGTACAGTTAAAAAAATTTTTTTCTTCTATCGGAATATGAAAAATGTTGCCAACATTTAATTTTTAATACACGACAAAAAAGCATGTATACTTGTGTCAGGGCCGAAACTAGCCTTTTTTTTACCCGGGGCAAACATGGATTTTGGCGCCCCCACTCTGCTGCAAAATATATATACAAAGAGAATTTTACTAATTTTCTAATAGCCGACTTATTTTAAAATTTAAAATATGTCATAATAAAATATGTAATATGTCATCCACAATGGCGGATCCAAGGAAGAGTCACGGGGGGGTCATGACCCCCCCCCCCCTCTGAACACCAACAAAAAGATTCTAAAGATCATTTTAAAAATGAAATATACAGTAGAGTCCCGCTTAACCGAGTCTCTGCTTTAACAGAGTTCTTTTCTTCTGATGGACTGGTGGCTTCCATTACTATGAAACAGCCATTATAAATGAAGTATATTAGGTGAAGATGAAAGAGAAAAAAAAATTATGGCCTTTTTTTTTTCCTATTCTGACTAGAAAATCAGAGTTCTAACTTTTTACATCTGCTCATTCATCTTCATCTAAAACTTCATTCATAATGGCTGTTTCATAATAATGGAGGCCACCAGTCCATCAGAAGAAAATGATCCATTCCAAGGGTATAATCCTTCATTTGGCACCTCTTCGTTCTGGCGCCCGGGGTGCATGCCCCCTCTGCCCCCCCCCCCCCCTAGTTTTGGCCCTGATACTTGTGATAGTTTATACACACATACACATGTTACTTGTGTGTAGATTAGGAGATGCCCAAATTAGCGATATAAACATATAAATATATAAGTATTAGGAATTGCAAAAGTGTTCACTAACTAGATATGTGCTTTTGGGAGTATCCATTATGAAGATCTTATTGTATATAGATTTTTAATATGAAAAAATATTTTGGATATTCTTTTGAAAAATCTGGTCAACCCGAACCCGAATGACAAGAGTTAAAATCCAATTTGAACCCGAAAATTCAAAGCCAATTCGACCTGAAACTGACCCCGAACCCGACTCGCAACGAAAAAATATAATGCCCCGAGTCGAAAATATAAAAGCCCAATAACTGCAAACACTTATAATTGGGATCGAAATTTTCCCCTGACTGCATAAACACCTCAATCGGAAAATAAAATAGTATTATTTTTCGGTTAGAAATAGGAGAATTTGTGGAACAGATTCTAACTAGTCTTTGTCCCAGGTCCCAGACTAGTATAAGAAAAGAATAGAGAAAGCATATAAAGGAAAAACTCCACACTAGGACAAAAAGTCATGTTCAGTTAGATTATATAAGCAATACCATTACAAGAGGAGGCGCCAGAGACTTTTTTTGTGCTTCGTTGCACAGACTATAAGTAATTGGTGAATTTCTTATATCCATTTCAAAAGGATGGAAAAAAAAGAAATCTAAAAAGCTTATGGCTTATTTGAAGTATCATTTGAGATAAAACGTTGCTAGTCTTGCTAGTTCAGTTATCTAATCATATATCGGTAAACTACTATGGTATGAATAAAAAAATCTTTCTATTGATGAAAGGTGGTTTTCTTCGAACCTTGGATTTCCTTGTGTAAATGCGGATTAGGTTCCCTTAGAAAGACCCCCACGGAGGGCACTCCCTCCCCTTCGGGCCCATACCCCCCGTGTAGATAATTGGCCGTCATAAACAACAACTATTGATGAAAGTTGTTGAAAAGGACAGAGGATTCAGAGGACAGAGAACGATTCTGGGAAACGAGAACAGTGGGTACGCTTTCAATCAATTTGTAAATTGTTGGGAAGCATCTTCCCTCTTTTTTCGATTTTTTTTTTCGGTAGAAAAATGCTATCAGCTTTAAATTTGGGGATGAATCACAAATCCTTAAATATACAATGATTTATTTATTTAATTATTTTTAATTATTTGACCTTTCTAGCATCAATGTTTTGTATGTATTTATTAGAATAAGAAACATATAAACTATATTTATACATATAATGTATTTTTTAATGTATAACACGATGACAATTGATTAATGAAAGGTTTTACTTCATAGGCATACGTGTAAACTGATTTTTCCATTAAAAAAGGTTTTTCACATTTAAAATTGACACAGGCATTTAAAAAAAATCACGCATCATATATAAGATAAATTTTCAACAAATGGGAAATTATACATTATGATTTAACAAATTTTGAATTATTTTTAAAAGGTATATAGACGGCATTCGATTAACCATTTTTTCCCCTTTACCTTCGGGGTGGGTGGATTACCATATTTTGGGAAAAATCAAAAAGTTATTTTTGTGAAATGTATTACATTGTTATGAAAAATAGCAATTTGAAACGAAAGATGAAATCCACTTGCTCAAATATAAAATTTGAACAAAACAAAGATTAATTTATTTAGTTTCATCTGATAAAGTTCTTCTATTTAATAAAAGTGTTTTGTTTGCAAAACTTATTTTTTAAAGGCTAACATAATAAATATCATTTATGAAGTGTACAATTTCATTAAAGCTGTTCTTAACTGCTCTGCTTAACATGCGCAAAACTTTTTGACACATTTACAAATTCATTTTTTAACAGAAAGGTATAAAATTGGAAAGCCTGGCCATGGAAGCGATTTGGAATTGAACTGTTTTTTTTTCCCATTTTTTGATCAATCAATATCTATTGAGCTATAAGCGATTTTGATCACATGACAAACACGTTTTTCGCCTGCTTTTGAGTGCTCTTTCTTCCTTCGCGCATAAATTCGGTTCAAAACGCCCACTTTGACACTATTTTCTGAAAGATCTATTGCGTTTGCAAAAAATGGAAAAAACAGCTCAATTACATAGTTTCTGAACAACAACACCAGCTAGTTTCATGCATTTTCGAACAAAAATAAATTAAAACTTATGTCAGAAAGTTGCCCCTTTGGATTTGAGGATACACTTAATGAAGTGTATCCTTAATGAAGTGTAGTATTTAAAAAAAGTGTTCTGAGCTGTGGTATTTATTTTTTAAATGCATCTGATTATATATAAATATCACTGTTACCATTAATATCATTAATCCACATTCTATGGCTTGGATATTTGAAAAATTTAAAAATTCTATGCAATAAAATGTTTGGAATTGCATAGGAAAGAAGAAAAATCCATTGTGGGCTGGTTTCCCTATGAGCAAATTCATCATCTGTTTAAAATGCATTACATTCTTTTCACAAGTACTGTTATCCTCATTTTACATAGATCAACAATTTTTTTTTTTTTTTTTTTTTTGGGGGGGGGGGGGGGGTTGTTAAACACGGGATTGCGTCATAGGCAGGTTCTTTTTTTCGGGTTTTACTGTAATTTAATTTTATTGCCTAGAAATGCATCTACCCATCTTAAAGAATAATAAAAATAAATATATGAATGTTAATTGTGGAATAATAGCGATTTAAAAATGCATGCATTTAAATTTTTTTTTAAATGGTCCGGTCCAAATTTTACTGATATTTTTACTAGATGGGCCAGAGTAGTGCTGGTCCAGTGACTTTCAAATGAACTGGGTTGGAACGGGGACTGAAAATTTTTGCTAGTTCAGACCTCAAGAAGAATGCAGTCAAGCCCAGCTTGGCTCGGAATATAAATTCAGTCCTGGTCCCAGCCCATCTCGTTCCAAACCTCTAGAAATAAGTAATCCCCAAACCAGGCTCGGAGCGAGTATTAGATAAGAAAATTGTGACGGGCCCATGAAGAGAAGATCCTTACATCGAATAATCAAAAGATTAACTTTACAAAATTTTGTGAACTAAACAAAAAAATTCTAAAAAAGAAAAAAAAAAACGAGTTTTTAGTGAACTTCGCTCACTTTCATAGATGAGTTTGAGTTGAACGAGTTTGTTCCAAAAATTTTGAATTTGAACATGAACTTTACTCATTTTTGAGAAACTGAGTTTGAGTTTGAATTAGTTCGCTTATTTTGTGAGCGTACCCAACACTGCTCAAAATAATAAAATACAGTTTTTACAAAAATTAAGAACCCAAATTCTACTATGCATCATTTAGTTTCATTTCATTTAACTTAGAAAATAAATGTTCTGCAAATCAAATTAAAAATACACCAGATAAACATAGTCAAGTTATAAGCTTATATTTCAAGAAATGGCAAAAATGTTCTAGATACATAAATAATTAATTATAGATAAAAGTCAAAAGAATGGAAATGAAACCAACAAAACTTACACAGAAACTAAATATTTTGTCATTACAGATTTTGGTTCAAAGAAGTCTCCAGAAATACTGCGGAATACTAGAATACTCCAGAAATACTATGTGCTGCGGAAATAAGCAGCGAAAACCAACAATAATAATAATATTGCTTCATTATAGCTATTTCTTGCTAAACACGGATTTGGGATTTAAAGCTATACTGTATTCAGTATATAGCATATGATATGACATACTTGTAGAGGTGTAAATGACTAGGAAAATTCAGTGAAAAAAGAGCAGAATATATAGATAATTAAACAATTTCTATGCTTTTAAAATTAAAGAAAGAATGCCCAAGGGTAAAAACAAAAACCAAGTATTTTCAGGAAAAAATTCAAACGCAGGAATATCTTGATGAAAACTGGAATGATAAATGCAAGCCAAATAAATCACAGTGCTGAAACACATAAACTACCAAAGAAATACCTCATCTACCAGGAAATCAATAACATTATTTTCTATATCTATATTACACAGAATTAAAACAGAAAAAAGTTCACTACATGCTTCCATCATGCTAAAAATAATAAACCAAAACAACAAGCATGTAAACATGCAATATGATAGGGTAACTTTCAACTTCCTGAAGCCTCCACTGGAAAAATCTGAAAGGCAGAATGTACAAGATCAAAACTTGGGAAGCAGTGTATGCATAAATAAGTAATTAGTATTAAAAAATATATAAAAAAAAAAAAAAAAGAAAAGAAAATGAAAAGTAAGAAATGAAGGAACATGTGCAGGAAACTTCAGCTAAAAGCACACCATACTAGCCAAAACAAGAAAATTAACAACTTTATAAGACCATTTTATAAGAAAACTTAATCATTCAGAAGATACAAAGTTAATAAAGAATAAATTATAGTCTTAAATAATGCAAATATTAGTAAATTAAGAAAAAAAAAAACTGATCAACTGTAATATATATGTATTTTTGGTAGAGTTACAATAATAATCTGCTTTAATATAACAGCTGGGGCCATAACTTGAACATACACAGGTGCCTTTAAATTTCGGATCTCATTCAGATGCTCAACAATATATTAGTGCTGCAAAAGTAAATAAAAACAAACGAGATATACTGTAACACACACTTTAAATTTAGCTGTATTATATTAGAGAAAAAAGGATTACATACATAGCATCAAAATAAAAAACTATTAAAGCAGTTTTTTAAAAGTAAATTTTAAATACTGATGCTAGGTATGTACAACTCCCTCCCTTTCTCCAGAAATACCAATGCTAAATCCACATCCAACTATAATTTATATCTTTTGTAAGCACAATAAAAATGAGGGTTTTTATTCTTTTAAAGGAGATACAATGAGTGGATCCAAACACAATTCATTGACTTTTTTTATTCAAATGCACACAAGGTATATCATAAAAAATCACTAAGTTTCTAATTATTGGATTGAATGTGCTTCACAAGCTAATTTCCTTTTCCACCTCCCCCCCCCCCCCTTTCATGCTCCCCTGACTCCATGTGATTACTGCAGACTCTTGTCTGAATGAGTCTCCAATTAACAGTTTCATTTCTTCCATCATTTCCCATTTGCAACTTAATGATAAGATTAATGTTAGAGAGACTTCACTTAAAGCATACCACTCATTGGATGATGCGGACAATTTTTTCACAAACTGACAGTGCAGAATTGAAACTATTATTTCAAAAGAAACTTTGTAACTTTGATTATTGAGATATCAAGAAACTGCCAGTGGCAATAATGAAGAGAAAGAAAACATTTTACCATAAAAAATGTGAGAGGTTTAAAAATTGCTAATGGCTGTTGGCTGATATTACCAATCAAAATGTGATATAACAGACCATATTTTAAAGTGTTTTAAAACTAGAAAATAATATGTAAAAAAAATCATTTGTTCAAGTAATGTAGAGAAAAGTAATAGATAAATTATGTAAGTATGGAAATTTCTTTACATATTTTGTTTGTTCTCTGTAATTTATTTTTTGTATTAACAAACTGACACTAACTTGCTTTTAACTAAAATTACAAAATTGTAGAAAACATTTATTTTAGCATTAAGTTGATAATCTATAATTTCTCTCAAATACTGAATTCGATTTACTATCCAAAAAGTATTTTAACCATTCAAATATTTACACTGTCTAATACAAACTTTGGTTAGTATGGGCAAAAAATTACATCCTTTGGAAGCTTGCACTAACAGGCATTCATTGCATTTCTTATGGGGTTACATCAAAAATCAAGTGTCCGTGCCGCCTATGCCAGTTGATTTAACAGAATTGCAAGGAAGAAACACGCATGCAGTTTTTAGCATTGAACGTGAAATGTTAAGACAAGCATGGCAAGAACTGGATTTTAGAATTGAAGTATGCCACATAAACAAGAGTGCAGTGCATACTAGTAAAGCTTAACATAATTTGAAGTGATTCTTTATATGATGGTATGACATTTTCTGCTATATTTGAATAGCTTTTTAAGAATGGCCTTCACAAACCATGGAAGGAATGATACACCTTGTATTTTTAATCATGAAAATTATTAATAAATTCATATTCGAAATAATTATTAATTATGATTGTCATTAATATTTACATAAAAAGAATCAGCACCATCAGAAAAAGCTATGTGTTTTTACAGCTCATTCATCACATTAGTTTTAGAGTTATAGAAATATTTTACGTATCGAGAGTCTAAGAAGAAAACTGTTTCCCATTACTGTTTGCATCACAGAAAAAAAAATCCTAGAAAGTAACAGAAAAAAAAAATCACAGAATTTTCTTTTTTAGATTGGCAACTTTTCTTATTTTTAGAATATTTGAAAAATACTTTTGGTTTAAAATAGAATGTTTTCAATAATTTTCCTCGTAAGATTTTAATTTTATTGATAAACACCTAACACTGTTTTATAATTTTATAAAAAATTAAGAAAAAGTACATAAATTATATACTTTTGAAGGCAGCTTTGATCCAAGAAACTCAAAATGTTAAAAGCAGTTATTATTATCTGTAACATGCAAGATGGTACAAGTTTTAGTATGCAGATGGCTTCCAAAAATAATTTATGAATAGCATTAATTACACTCACTGTCCAAATTTATCTTTAAATACCAAAAAATGATGATATTTCATGAAATATCCAATTGATGTAACCCATCTTTGCAAGGAATGTGTGAAAAATAAGCCTAATTAGCATTATCTAATCAAAAGTGATCAAATACTTTGCGATATACAAATCAACGAATTACGTCATCTGACGGTGAATCAAGCACTTTATGCAAAGTGAATTTCTGCAATACAGTGTTTAATTTCAGTGTGTAAGGACTCAAAACAATTTGTTATGGCTCAGAAATATCATGTGGAAGAAGTCATGAAGTGGCAAAATTATCGGCTGTTTCGAAGCAAGGAAGACAATTACAGAAGCAGCAAGATGCATATAAATATTTCAAGGCAGACAGTCTATATGCTGGAAACAATTTTGGAACTCTAGAACTGTTGTAATGAGGCCTGGGCTTTGTTTACAACCTTGCCCAGGCTGGGCAATACAACTGTTTCTCCAGATCAACATCTTGCAATATCCAGAAAGCCTACTGTTCGGCAGTTAAGTTTGAAGCTTTCAGCCACCACTGGAACTGTTGTATCAGGACAAACTGTATACAGAAGAATTAATTGAAAAAGTCTTTATGCCAGAAAGCCAAGGCTATGTGTTTCACTGTCTTCACACAAAAGAGAGATTGTTTTAATTAGTACAAAGAACATTAGAACTGGAGTGAACACCAATGGACCCATGTTCTCTTTACTGAGAGTCGAGGTCTAGTTTAACATCCAATTCTAAATGTGTTTACATCTAGTGGAAGTCAGGAACATGAAATCTTTCAATAAAATCAAAATTGAAACATTACTGAACATGCTCGTTTTGGTAGTGCAGGTGTGATGGTATAAGGAGGAATGATGATTGATGGACGTGCACTCCTATACATTTTCAACAGTGGATGTGTGACTGGAAAGAGATATCAGGATGAGGTCTTAGAACTGTATGTAAGACTTTTCAGAGGTGCATGTAGATATGACTTTTTATTTATGGATGATAATGCTCGTCCACAGAGCAAACCTCGTTAATGAATACTTTGAATGTGAGGTCATTGAGCAAGTACCATGGTCTGCAAAATCTCTGCATCTGAACCAAGTAGAGAACTTATTGGACTAAATTAGAAAAGCAGTTGCACAGAGACATCTTCCTCCTAGAAAATGTAAATGCTCTGAAGACCGCATCACTGGAGGCAGGCAGTAGTGCCAACTTTTAAAATATTGGGTGGGCTCAAAATTTTTTGAACAAAATAACACATATAATTTTCCCTCCTTAGTGTGTGTCTGTGGAGAGAAAGAGAGGACAGGAGAGAATTACTAAAGATAATTTGAAATTATATTTTTTCTAAGTAAATTTTTAAATCATTATAATTTTATAAATATATTTTTATTATATTCTTAAAAGTTCTTTCTTATAAATACATTAATATTTATGTTAAATAACATTGGAATTGCTAACTATTGAAAACACAAAAAACTAAATCTCAAGAAAAGCATTTATTTTGGTGATCCAAGTGCTTTATCAATTCAAGTCATCAAAATGTAGGTGAAATGCGCAGGGAATTTGTTGTCGTGAGAAATTTAACTATACATCCGCTGAAGGGGTTTCCAGTGCTCCTGTAAATCTAATGCATGTCCTTACTATTTTTCAAGCAAAACTATTTTGAGAACGTTAATAAAATCAAATTTCATTTCAGCAATTAAACAATAAAAAAAAAAAAAAAAATTACAAACTAAATCTATTGAAACTGAGTGGGCGGCGAGATCAAATTATTGGGTGGGCTCGCGCCTGTGAGCCCATATAAGTTAGCGCCACTGACTGGAAGAGTGGAATTTAATTCCCCAAACTGTGGTTAACAATATTATTGCCAGCATGGGAACTTATTGTGATATGTGTTCAATTAAGGAGAGATTAATTAAATTCATACGTCTAAATTTTTTTCTTTTTTACTAAACTCTCCCCTTGTCACATATTATTGATATTTTTATAGTTTAATGCTACAGTTTTATATCATATGCAGTGCTTTTAAATTTTTCCTTTGTATTTGTGTGTTAGGATGTTACATATCATTCCACACAAATTCATAAAACAACATTTCACAGCTTCTGAGAAATTTGTGATTTTATGCCTGTAAAGATAATTTTAAACATGAGTGTAATAGACATTATTCACAATCAAATGGTAGTCTGCCAAAATAAAGAAAATACCCCATACATTTTAAACATCAAATAGTTCCAGGAAAAAAAAAAAAAAAAAAAAAAAAAAAAAAAAAAAAAAACAGAAATAGCCATTCAACTGGAAATTATGTTTTCTAATGTTCTCAAATTTCCAATTTTTAAGAATCAATTTCTGTTAAAAAATTCACGTTACAATTCATATTTTTTTTTCAAAATTTGTTTTGAAATATAAAAAACAGAGTGGCTAAAAAGTATGGTTGTGCACAACACTGCTATTTTATCAAAAATAAAAGCTATTTGATAACATTTTTATTTTAACAAATCAAAAATGTAATAAATAACAATATTTAAACAAATTGTTCTAAATGTACACCATTAATTTTCACAGTAGCTTCCAAATGAGTGATCATAGACTTCATAGTATGCCACAGGTAACTCTGATCTGAATCTTCTGTTTCGATGTAATTGATTCTTTGTTAAATACCCAGGCATATGAAGTCACAGTTTCTTTTGCTCAATGTGCAGGTGCCCAATCTTGATGGAAGATTCCATTAGGGCTATTTTGCTTCCACGCGAGCACAATCTTAGTCAACACTTCTCTTCGTACATCTCAGCATTAATCTTTATGTTTCCTTAAAAATTAAAAGGTTTTTTGTTTTTTTTGGCAGTAACTCTTGCCCAAACCATTAATCCTTTCGAAAAAGCAATTGTGTGACAATTTTTCTTTTTTCTTGTTTCTCTACATTGAACTTATCAGTTACTGATTAATCTGATGATTATACGCCTTCTTGACGGTGAAGATTTTCTGTTCCCACCACAAAACACTTTTCATGTGGCACACTATGAAAATTTGGAGCATCTCATTCGTTTCTTTAGCTTGAAAAATGTTGCCCACAGTACAAACCATATCTATGAAGTCAGAGAGAATTTTTAACAATGTTCTGGACACTTTGTTGAGAAATATCCAAGCTCCTTGCAATGAAATTCAGACTTAGAGCATTGTTTTGGATAATTTTCTTCTTGATGATGTTGTGAATTCTTTGAGTACTGACAGAAGCATTATGTTGATAATTTGGGTTTTTCTAAATAAGTAATAAAAAAAAAAATGTTATCTTTTAAGCTGTTTTATTATAAATAACAGTTGTTTTTCTAACTTTAGAATAGCTCTTTTTTTTTTCTCAGTCAACAGTTACAAATTACTCCATATTATATCTAAAATAGATAATTGTAATGTTCAATAACATTTTGAGGAAATTTTTTTATGTTGGCTCGGCTTCCGCCGATATAAAGACTTTTTCCTCGGATATTTATGAATATTTTGTGTGTAAAATTGAAGTTTGTAAAGTTTAAAAATGTTGTACAGACCCAGAATATTACAATATTCCTTATATGAAAATTCTAGAAGAGCACAGGTGCTCAACATAGGAACTGTAATGTGTTTTAAAGAAACGACCAAGTGATAATCAAAGTCCACTAATCCATTGGGACATTAGTGTTACATCATGATCAGTCTTAGATGCTCGACAGTCTTTGACAGGCACTTAAGTGCAAGACCACCATGAACAACTTTTGATCTCCCGTCATAGTGAAACTAGATCAGTACTTTTGCTTTAGAAGACATTTCCTTCAGGTGTACAGTGTAAGAGTAAGGCGGGTCATATGAAAGCCCTAGCTGACCACTCAGGTGAGAAAAGGTTGGAGATCAGACAAAATCCAGGTACACAGAGCACCTGGAAAAATAGATAATAAATAGAAGAGACGATAATTAAGAAGTTAGTGAATGATTAGAGGAGAGAGGTGAGATCGGTTGGACCAATGCTGTGCCTTTGATTTTGGAAGGGATCGACTTGATCCCAGGAAAAGAGTAGAGTTTTGCTGGGCACGAGCCTTGTGCCCCCGCGAGTTAAACGGTGCCGGCAAAGTCTAGCGAGATGCGACTTTGCCGGCATAAGGGTGACTTACACTTTGACAGAAAGATTCAGCATAGAGATTTTACTCTTGATCTGAGAATCATTGAACTCTGTGACCATTTCATCTCCTACAATTTGGACTTAGAACTTATAGCTGCCACCTCGTGACTGTATATATTTTCACCAGTGCCCAACTTTAATTATTGCTGTGTTTGTGATATTTAGTAGCGTTAATTAAGAAATACACCTGTTTATTTTTATTCTAGTAAAATAACTTAATATTTTCTACAATTGAGTTATACTAAACTTCACACCTTCGAAGTACATTTTCCACTCTCACTACCATACTTTGAGGACTTGGCATAACTGGTGGCAGCTCAAGACACATACCCAGATGGGAATATAATAGTGATGAGGTGCTAGCTAAGGCGACCTTTGCAGACTAGAAAGCAGAACTGCAAGCAGCAGAGCATCAACCATGAGACAGCAACAGTGAAGGACACATCAATCCTGCCTCGGAGCAAGACAGCCGGACAGCTCAGAGATCCACCTAACACAAGGGAGAGATAATCGTCGACAGATCCCCTTTGAAAGACCAGATGGATGAGTTACAGGTGATTGGTCCTTTGACTGTGAGGCACTGGCTTCAACGGTGATAGGATACGACAGCACAAAAACGAAGGTAGGCTCATTAATTTTTGAGTGGCTATCATGTGTTTAAAAATTTTCTTTTAAGATTTAATTTTGGGAATCTAAAAATTTTGAGTTTAAAATGTTGTTTTCTGGATTGTAAAAAAATTAAAAGTATGGCATCAAGCCAAGTAAAATAAATGCAAAGGCAGGGGATATAAAATTATCTAAACTTGTAAACAGAGCACAATCTGTTTATTATTCGAAAAGAATAAGGGAGGAAATTTTCTAAGAAAGAAAAGGGAAGAAGATTTTTCAGGTGATTGCAACAGAGGGCCGAGAAAAAAAAAGGCCCAGGGGAAGCGCTTTTTTTAGATAAGATTGCAAGCAGTGTAGTGTTATTTATAGGTGGTGATGAAAATTATATATTAAGGTATTAAATTTAGAAAATAATTTTTTTTCTCTGCAAATCTATGGTCAATGCATATAACACTGGATATGGCTTGCAAAGGTGTACTCATATTTGAAAAATCTGAAAAGCTATTCTAAAAGATACATGTGCATATGTGCAATTTCATTAAAAAGGTATATTTTATGCTGTGTTTTACTGTGTGTATAGGGATTTCATTGCTAAAATTATCTTGCATATTAAATATTTTTAATAAAAGGGAGGAAGCATCAAAATAATTTCATAGGCATTTCAAATTTATTCTTTATTTACTGTTTTGTATTCAAAAATGTATTTATATAAGTACTTAGTAAAGCTATATTTTGGATAAGGGTGAAATTATTTTGTAGTGTCAGGTGACAGGTTTTTAATTCTTCGAGGAAATTATTTGTATAATTTATAGAAATTGTGTTAAAAATAAGGTTTCATTATGGCAAGGATTACCGCACTTAGACTCTGCAGGAAAATTGATCTACAAAATTTAGCAGGCGAGTTAGGGATGCAAATCGAAGAGGGTGATACAATACCAATAATCATCCAAAAATTGGCTGAGAAAACTCGTTAATAAAGGGCAATTAAACAGAGAAATCAAGTGGGTAAGACAACCAGTAGTTAGAGACTTGCAGCAGCTTCCAGTAGTGGAAATAAAGTTAGAACTAGTGGGTAAAAGGGTAATAATAACTAAAGCACTTATCATGGACCACAAATCAGATTTAGATTATTGTGTACTAGGAAACAGAACACAAGAATTAATCAATTCGAATGAGCACAATAAAACTAGAAGTGTACAGGAAATAATATGCAATCAGGCGAAACAGCTGACAAAACATAACGAAACTAAACGTAGGCAGAATCCAAAGTCAAGTCCACAGGGGACCGGCCAATCACAAGAGATTACACAGGAGGGCGCAAAGACAGCTGCGGAGTTAGACAACAACGAAGGGGGTGGGGGGGGGACTAATTTCTCTACCGCCACTCATTGAAGATGAAACTTCCCTTTTAAGTAAATAAGAAAAAAAAAAAAAAAGACTTCAAAATGGTGCAAAAAGAGGAGGAGTTGAATGAGAATAACAAAATACCATTTGAAAATTAAGTTTACAGCTTAATAAAAAAAAAGCGAGACGGATTGTAAAAACGCACAAAACAAAGTCAAATTGCGTGGGGAGTCGATTTCCAAGCCACAAAACTTTCAAGACAACGGGGAGTCAAACAGACAAACAGGTGTTACAGAAAAGGATTATAACGGTAATACGGATAACAGAATAGAGACAAAATCGTCAAACTTCAAGAGAGAGAGAAGAATAAAAGACAGCGGTCAAAAACGGAAAATAGAAAAAGTCTATGGGTTAGACAGCCAAAAGGGGAGACAAAGAAATAGGGATTTTAAGCATGAAAACCTAATCGATAATGATGTAAGAAAGGAATGGGAGGAAAAAAGGCAAAAGTAACATGCAAAAAAAATATTTACACAAATAAGAGATAAATCAGCTGCCCACAGTCCAAATTTTAACTGGAGGGATAGCGGAAATAAATTGAAGAATTGGAAAGAAACCGGGTACTACAATAGAAAAAAGATGAGGGAGATATGAGATACAGACTATGGAACGATAAAAAAACATTGCAGCTGTATCCTGGCGTTAAAAACCATAGACCAGACAATTACACACATCATAGGGTTTTTTCTATATAGGGCAGTATAATGCCCTGGGAAAAAAAAAAAGAAATTGCATAGAGTCAGCTCCTATCATATTATATTTTTTTTCTAAGTGTACCTAGTAAAGTTTTTATTTGTATTTTGTAAATGTACAGGTTTAGGAAACGTGTATGGGTAATATATTTTTGGTAGGACGTATACGGAAAAAAGGGATAGTTATGTGTATAAATGTTTTGTGTTGCATGTGGGCCATTCATTTGTTGTGAGCCATCATATGTTTCCCGAATATTCTGTCCTGCGACCAAAATATTCTTTAGAGGGATGGAGAGTGATTGTACAGACCCAGAATATTACAATATTCCCCATATAAAAACCCTAGAAGAACACAGGCTCTCAGCATAGGAACTGTAATGTGTTTCAAAGAAATGACCAACTGATAATGGAAGTCCACTAATTTGCCGGGGACATTAGAGCAAACATTATATTATGATCAATCTTAGATGCTCGACAAGTCTTTGGCAGGCACTTAAGTACAAGACCACCATGAACGACTTTTGATCTCCCGTCATAATGAAACTAGATCAGTACTTTCGCTTTAGAAGGCATTTCCTACAGGTGTATATGGCCATTTCCTACAGGCATTTACTACAAGAGTAAGGTGGGTCATATGAAAGCCCTAGCTGACCATTCAGGTGAGAAAAGGTTGAAGATTGGACAAAATCCAGGTACACATAGCACCTGGACAAATAATAGATAATAAATAGAGGAGACGATAATTAAGAAGTTAGAGAGTGATTACTCCAGACTCGAGAGAGGTGAGATCGGTTAGACCGATGCTGTGCCTTTGATTTTGGAAGGGATCGACTTGATCCAAGGGAAGGAGCAGAGCTTCACGAGCCTTGCAGCCCCACAAGTTAAGAAACAGTGAAAGTCTAGCGAGATGCGACTTTGCCGGCATAAGGGTGACTTACCCTTTGACAGAACGATTCAGCGTAGAGATTACTCTTGATCTGAGAATCATTGAACTCTGTGAACATTTCATCTCTTACAATTTGGACTTGGAACTTATAGCTGCCACCTCGTGACTGCATATATTTTCACCAGTACCCAACTTTAATTATTATTGTTGTGTTTGTGATATTTAGTAGCATTAATCAAGAAATATACTTGTTTATTTTTATCCTAATAAAATAACTTATATCTTCTATGATTGAGTTATACTAAACTTCACAGCTTCAAAGTACATTTTCCGCTCTCGCTACCACACTTTGAGGACTTGGCACAATGTCTTTAAAAAATATTTAAAGTTACAGTTAATTCGTAATTTAATCTTGAAAATATGTATTTAAATGTCAAAATATTATTATTTTAAAAGTTTTTAGAGATATTCTGTTAGAAAATATATAAGTTTAATTTATTATTTTACATTTACGAAACATGTGGTTGTGAAACGTCGATGTTTTTGGTATTAATCTGCAACAATCGGACCACGTTTTACAAGCATTTAATACTCCTTTTTAATTGGAAAAATGCTGAAAAAGAAAATATACTAAGTGTAATTTAAGCATCGATTAATCCATTTTTAAAAAGATTATAAATGAATATTAAAACATTACACTATGATTTCCGGCGCACAATTGGACTTTTTACCGATGCGCCATATGAAAAAGTGATGAAACAAAGAGATAAAAAGGGCAGTGTTTCGCCAAAACGGGGACTCTTCTTGAAAGACTGGTAGACTTGGCTTCTCTTGAAGGACTTGGAGAGTGAGATTGGAGGCCGTGTGCCATCATAAGGATCAGAGGAACGAGACTCGTGGCTTTGAGGACGAGTGAAGAGGGAACGATGAGCCTGACGGACTAATATTGGGAGTAGACAGGAGAGCCTTCTTCAAACTACGATGTGTTGCCGGTTCCTACTAAGATTATATATAATCATGTAATAGTATTTTAAGAAGGTACCTTATTTTTTTTAATATTTCGTACTCCGGACTAGTTTAACTAAAACTTTAAATGTCTACAGCAAATTTAATGTGTCTAACTCCAATACTGTAAACAGTTTAAGAAAAAATTATCTAAGCTTAGTCCAAATAATTATCCTATTGCAAATGCTTTCAATATTTTATTCAATAAACTTATAAGTTGCCTTTGAAAATAATCTCTGTGGTTGGTTGGTTGGTTGTATTTATGTCGGCCAATTATCTGCACGTGGGATATGGGCCCTAGGGGGGGGAGTGCCTTCCGTGGAGGTCTTTCTAAGGGAACCTAATCCGTATTAACGCTTGGAGAACCAAGGCTCGAAGAAAACTCCAAACGATTAGGCCGACGGGCGCGATTGGGATCGGACCCAGCACTTCCCGTCTACCAGCTTCGAGAGCAGAACCTCTCAGCCACTGGTGGGAATAATCTCTGTGATTATTATATTTCTTTCCCACAGCAGCATAAATTTTTTTCCTGTTTTGTGTTATAATATTCATGAAAATTCTATACGATCATTAGTTTTAATTTCTCTGGGTAGTTTTATCACCCATGTGTTAGTGTCTGCTTAGAAATTGTTTTAGATATGACACAACACATTAGGTATGACAGACCAGAAGGCGATCGGCCTAATTTCTTTTTCAGACAAGTTTCTAACTGATTTCCACTGTTTAATGATTTTCTGGACAGTTCCAAGAGAAACTTTTAAGGCAAGATGGAATCCTTGAAGGTTTTCTCTCCATTTGGCACCAGTTGAGAAATGACTAAATGATGAACACATGGCGTCATATGCTTCTTGAAATAAAATAAATAATGTATCACAAGAATGTTGATAAAAAATACTTCAAAAATAGAAAAAAATAAGCATGCTTTCTTTAATTTTAGTTATAAAATATTAACTTAAAAAACGCTCCCATACTTTTCAGCCATGCTGTATGTATATGTATTAATTATTTATATATAAAAAAAATTTAACCATTGAATTTCTTAACAGAAATCAATTAAAAAAAAAAAAAACTTATAAGAGAATCAAAAATTATAGCTCATTCTTCCACAGTTTGAGTTATGCTTTAAAAATTGCATTGCAATCTGTTTTGAGACTTAAAAAGCAATTTAACATTAATTGTTTAAATGTCAGTGTTCCAAAATTGGAACACAAATTTCAACTAAATGTTGCAAACAAAAATAATTTTTGAATTAAGTCTTTTTTATAATCATAAGTAAGATTTTGAAATATTTTTTTCATTAAACATTAAATTGTAAATTTAATATTTAAATTTTTTTTAATGATCTTTAGGAATTTCATATTATTGGAGTATTTTCTACTATTTCAAATAAAATTTTTCAACACATTTATTATGCATAAAATGGAAAATTATTTACTGTAGTCATATGAAGTGAACTTGGGTTTATTTTATTAGGTAAGTAAATTATCTAATGAAGGGAGGGGCACAAACAAGCAGAAAGGAAATAGAAAGCTTATTCTTTTCCTTCATTTGAATGGAACTTTCATGTTTTGTTAACCCACAGTTAAAATTTATACCAGTTTTAGAAGCTAAAGTAGAATATATACATATTTTTAAGAGGATTACATATATATTTTTTAAAAAAATACGTATTTTTTCGATTGTGATTTTACAGCCTGCCAAAAACATTTTAATTGTAGAAAAATCAGTGGCATATTTAAAAACTCTTTTGGATCAGATTTATCTCATGTTGATATATGCCATATGAAGAGGATATTATGGAAAAAGACTTTGAACCCATTATAGCAGTTGACGAAAGTGGAATAATTGATGTAATATGCAATAATGATAATATAAGTTGCCATGAAAACGTGATACAGTAGACTCCCTCAAATCCGCACATCTTGGGACCAGATATTGTGTGGATTTTAGAATTTTGTGGATTTCTGGTCGCTGCTTTGTTTACATTTTTTAAACGGTAATTTGAAGTAACAATGCAATCAAAATTATAATGAATGTTTGTAACATAGTAAAATATTAAAATAATTAGGTAAAATAATAAACTAAAATGGTAAGAAGTAAGATAACTTTAAAAGTGATTAAATTATTAAAAGTAAGGATCAAGTAAATAATTATTAATGTATAATTAAATATGCATAATAAAGATGAGATGCATTTTCCTTGAATTATTCAATGAAACTTTCCTCATAAAGGTACTCTATTAATTTACACCAAAATCATAAAGTAAGGAAGTTTTATTTCAGATCTAGCCAGTCTTAATAATCAAAAAAAGCTTGTTTAATACATAAATATATTTGGTAAAAAGATTGTGATTACCAGTGATATCAGCAATATCTTGATTTTTTTTTTTTTTTTTTTTTTTTTTTTTTTTCAGAAATAAAGTTATACTTCCTTCATGAAAAACCTTGAGTTTATTCATATTATCAAGAATTACATGAGGGAGTCCATTGTACTCAATACAGAAGCCCGGTCCTTCCAATAAAACACCGTCAATATTCAACTTCTGGGAAGAAAACACAATATGAAAACTACAGATTTTATTCAGGCTTCTGAAAAAGCAGAAAAAGTAAAAAAAAAATTCTAAAAAACTTGCATGGAAGGAAAAATGTGATTTAAAAAATTTGTTCTATCAAATTGAATCTAAATAATTTTTCAGACATTTCCTAACACAGTAAATTTGTCAAATATCGAAAAAGTATTTTCCCTTGATGGACAATAATCAATTTAAAAAAGACAATGAACTTGATAAAATAGCAGCCTTATATGAAGAGTTATGTAAAAATCTGCTTCAATTTGGTATCTGGCATGAGAATTTGAGCATTGATGAATATCACAAGCTCTGCACTATGGCTGGTACACATGTAAAGTGTTTATCAAACGAAAACCTATTGTGTTTACATTTAAAATAGGGATGTTGCGGTCATTAAATGAATATCCATACACTATGGAGATATACAGTGGAAGAAAGGTGGCCTCGTTTGTTGAGTAGCTGGTATCGAGAGTTGTGAATGAATTATGGTCTAACCTTGCAAGAAAATTACAAACATGAAATTTACTTTAGCATTTTTTACTTCTTACAATTTAATATTGGAGCTTTCAAAACAAGGAATACAAGTGACAGGAACAATTTGAGAAACTTGTACTGTTCTTCATCCATTGAAATCTAAAATAGAACTTGCGAAAGACAGAAGAAATTAAGATTTTCATTTTGATGCAAATGTCTACATCTGCAGTTACAACAACAATGTCGTCTCAGTAGAATCTAACAGTCACACAAATGAATCCGTTGGAATAGTCAAGAGATATTCAAATTCAATTAAATGCAAAATTGATGTTACTCAGCCTCACATTATCAGGAAATAGAATGAAGCCATGGGAGATGGGTCGGGTGGACAAACTTCTGTTATGATCAAAAGTTATAGGCCAAAAATGGAGAGTAAGAAAGGGTGGTGAAACCTTTTCAGCAATGTTTTAAACATGACAGTTGTTTCGATTATTATTATTTTTTTTTTTACATTTGAGGTGAAAGAAATTAAAATATTGCATTTAGAATTTCACAGGTAACTTATGAATTATCTTCTATGGACTAGACTTTAATAGAAATGGACTACACTAAAGAATTTGATTTAGATTGTCTAAAATCAGGTATTTATCATATTTTAAGATTAAATTGTGTAATAATACAAATGTATACAGTAAATATCAGTAAAAATGCTTAATATTAAACATTTCTTTCTACTAAATTTTTATTTATAAAAATATAACTTTTGAAGTGCTAATGTTCCAATGATGGAGCATAGCAAAAATCAGGAAATGCCTCCCTCCCCTACAACACACAAATTTCATAATTGCATTAGATAACAATTTTCAAAAAAAGAAAACTGTACAATTTTATATCAATAGAAAGATCCATTGATATTACAGTGCTTAAATGGTTAAGAGTTCCAAAGTTTAAACCTTCATAATTCTTAAACTATTTAAGCTAATGACTTACTGTTTGGTATCTGAAAATAAAATTTACGAAAAAATCAAAATAGGCTGTCAAAGCTGAATGTTCATATTAAAAGTTTCAGAGTTTGGTCCTTCTTAAGGGCCATCTTCATACTGAAGATGGCCCCTAAGCTTATTTTTTAAAAATAAATTGAAAGACATAATTTCTAGTTGAATGGTTATTTTTGTTATTTTCTGTGAGAAATTAGAGATTAAAATGTATGGGGATAATTATGAATTTAATTTTTTTTTTTTGGCTGAATGCACCTATATCTTTTCACATGATTATTTACAGTAGAATTAATAGAGGGATGACCCCGTCCCCTTCAAATGACCATTTTAAAGATTTGAATTAGCCTCATTAAATTTGAAAAAAGTTTCATATATGAAATTTGATGATCATGTATCTCATGTAATTATTCTGATTCCTCTGAGTTACTCTTTTGGACCAAACTTTAAAAAGCACAAAATATATTTTCTCAAAAACTAATTATTAATTATTTCTGATTTTTAACAAGATATTGTGCATGAAGTTATATCTTACCACCATAGCATTTGCACATTTAATAAGATAAAATAAATACATACTGATAAGGCAGAAAGGCTAACAATAATAGCAAAAACCACTTCACTAGAATTTTAGGAAAAGGTAAAATTATCCAATTTATCAGAAATTCAAAATCTGAATTTCAAAGAAAAGGCAGAAAAAAAAAACCAGGCCTTTTGAATAAAGTCCTATAAAATATACATGATTACTTCTCCATCTCTCAAAGCAGATTTGGATTAAAATAGTAGGAAACTTGAAGGCAGCACAAGATTCTGATTAAGAATTTCTTTGTTTGTTTGTTTGAGATAGACAGCAACTGAATATCTATATATCTCTCTAATTTTTTTAAAACATTAAAAAATTGAGATGTTTCTTACCTTGCATAATATTTGTTACAATTTTGTTTATTTGAAGGGGGTAAATGCTTGCAGAAAATTCTTATTAAAAAAAAAAAAAAAAAGAGAGAGAGAGAAAGAGAATAACGAAAACAGTACAAGCAGGAAAGGAATTCACAGAAAAGACTGGAAGCTGAAACTTCAAATGCATGCCCAGAGCATTTAAAGGCTGTTCTTTAACCAAAAACAGCTACTTTGAGCCAGATTAATGGATATTTTTCATCTACACAAATACATATATGAATATCAGATATTTAAATTCTGATTTAAGTAACGGAAACAATGTATCTATCATAGAACATTGCAGAAAATTAATTTTTTCTGTTTGGGGGCTAAAAAATGATGATTAATTATTTAAGAACAAGATGACACTTTTGTATATAAATAAAACTTCCTGACTAAGGATAAACTAACTAAAAATGGTGTACTGATTGAAGAACAGTCTTAAGTTTAAAACTACAAAATACAAAACATAAAATATGAAATTCTGAATTTTATATATAAACATTTGGGGGCAAAAGTAGGTTCAAAGGTAATCATTGTAAATTTGAAGATATGTGCAAGTATGACAGTTGGGATAAAACTTCAGCATTCATAAACTTTAAAGATTACTAAAATAACATTTAAAAGAACAACTGGTGCAAACAATAAAGAGAATTTGGAAGGCTTTATTTTGTTTTATAGACAGAATAGACGTTTAAGGTTATTATAGGATGTCTTAGATTATATGCTTAAAATTAGTATATAATACAGCATTATTAGTATGTGATGATTAGTATAGTGGGTAGTATATGAAGATTAGTACAGTAATTAACATACAGAGATTAACACTCATACTCCAAAAATTAATTCTTTTTCCCAATCAAACTGATGAGAAATGAAGAATGAATCGCTCATTAACATAAAATTAATATGGTAATTTTGTGTTATATAATTTTCTTAAAAGTATTTTTATTAATACGATGCAGGTAAATTGGGGGAATTTTGTGTATAACAGTAAAAGAAAAATTTAAAGTATGCGAGTATAAAGAATAAGCTGATTTAGCTCAACAAAAAAATTTACTTTAAATTAAAATTAATCAGACAATTTTACTTTAATGACACATTTACAAGCAGCCATAGCTGCTTACTTAAATTTGAGAATAGAAACTAAATGTCAAATTTTGAATATAACTTCAAACTGCAAAATGATTAAAAAAAGTTTAATATTAAAATATTAAAAGTTATTTAAAGCAAGAGTGAATTACCAGGATTTAATAATAAAAAAAGTATTGTCAACAAGAGTGACAATATATGTGAATGTAAAAATATAGATGGGTGCCCCTAATGAACAGATAAAGGATTCTTCATCTATTCTTCATTGGATATCAATAGAAGAATAGATGAAGAACTCAATACCCATTCTCAGATGAAGGAAATTCTCCAATAGTGGCCAAATTACATGCAGAGAGATTTTTCAAAAACAATATATTTTTATGTACCTGCATCACCACTGGAACTAGATTCTGTGAAAGATGGAGTTCCTTCAGTGTGGGTCGGCGTAGATCCTTCTACACTATGGGGCGGAGTCCATGTTACAGTATGTAATGTGGATCCAAGGCCAGATGTGCTAGAACTACTTGTTTCAGAAACACAGTCAGCAGTAGACTCAGTTTGAATTGTAACTTGGGATAAACTACAAATTTTCAATACATTATTTCTAGACAAATGTGAATCAGAAGAAAATAGTGATTGTAATAAGAATAAAAGAGTTATAAAAGAATGAAAGTTAAGAACAGAATAGATATTTTTCAAATTTAGAATTATAGTGGGTAAAAGAAGATACTTCTTTTAGAAAAATGCATGTCCCTTAAGAAAGAAAGAATATAAGCTGAAGTTTTTGGCTCTAGCACAAATGTCATAAATGCATCATTCAATCACTTTAAACAGCCACTAGGGGCAGAAACAGTACAAAAAATATACATGCATGTATGTATTTTTAAAGGAGATCAAATAAAATATAAAAATAAATGGTCACAAAACATGCAAAAATGAAACATATCTGCCAGGACATAATTCATATGCACACTTATTTTACAACAAAATGAACCTAAAATTTTCAATTCATATCAAAGTTGAGTCAGTGTACTATATTTTGCTGATAGTAAAATCCTTCAAAATGACAAAACCAGTTAAAAAGTTGAGATGTAATTTTCAAATGTAAAAAAAGGCAAACATTTAAATTATGCTGTCAGCACCTTTATATAAGTATTAAAGGGCATACACACAATTCTGATTATCTATGGTTAGTATTTCAAGAACTAATAAAATCTTATAAACTGTTTCAATATTGCAAGGAAAATTAATGGCATTTTCACAACACCTACTACCACATAGATAATTGATTTGTGGAAATCCCAAAATACAACAGCTTTCAACAGATGACTAGACTGAAGTGAACAAAAAAGCTAGAAAGTATAATAAAAAGGTAATCGGATGTATCACAAAAGCCAGCTTTCTTAAAAATGTTTTCTGTTACATAATAAAATTTTATATATTGACAAAGTGCCTGCAGAGTAGAAGAAGACAAAACTTTTCCCTTATAAGAAATTCTGACAAAAGAGAAATTTAAACACCTTACCTTACATCAGTTCTGTCCCATGTAACTGATGAGGTTTTCCCAACAGCACCAGACCGTAAAGAAACTATTCTTGATGGAGGATCAGTATTTGAACGTGGTTTTCCTCGCCCCCTTGAGCTCCAAGAAGAAACATTGCTTTTAGAATCATAACCTGTTGCTGAACTTTCTGCTTCAGAAAAATTAGAATGACTGGATGATGGAGCTTGTGTTGATGAACCTATACACATATAAAGAAAAATTATAGACTGCTTTAATGGATACAAAAACTTTAATGACAGACAAAAAAGTTTTATTTGATGTAGAAATTGAATCAGTCAGTAAAATGAGTAATAAAGAATAATTTTATATATTGCATGATTCTAAGCAATATACACTGAAGGGGCAAATCTGAGGACATTCAGTGTCATTTAACAGTTTTTTTTTTTTTTTAAATATGCACTACACAAGCATGAGATCTTTATTCCTAACATTTAATTATAAAAATTAAATGTAAGGCAGATAAAAGCAATTTAATATTGAAAAATTAGATTTTTAATTTTTTACAATAACTACTAAACACTAACTCATAATAACTTTTAAAAGTAAAGGATGCATACCGTTACGCCATTACTAATTTTTAAAAATATACCAAACTTGTTCTAATTTTATCACGGAAATTTTTAAACAACAGTGATCATAAATTGGAGGAAAAAAAAAATGCAAATCCATGATCCTAAATTAACTGTGCAAAAATTAAATACATGTATTAGTGGTGTTATTTTCTGTTTTTATTGAATTGGTGTTTTTAGATGAATTAAGTTTACCCCGTACTAAACTGCCTGACTTCATAGACAGAGAGAGCTTTAAAGGGCTATATATAATGATTGCAAAATATCAAACCTTCTTCTTGTGTACACTCTGATTCTGATGGAATTTTAGGAAGATAGCTTCTTGAAGCTTCTGATTCAGAAGTAGCTGATGGGCGGGGTTTACTTGTGACACCTTTTCTTTTTGAAGGTGAATGCTTGAGAGCTAAAAGTAATTTTGAATGTGAATGTGATACATAAATTTCTAGACTTTTAAAATAACCACGCATTAAAGACAATCATGCATTAAAGAAAATCATGCATTAAAGAAACATTGACAGAATTGTTATTTTAAAGAAAGAAAAAAAAATTATTTTAAGGAAGATATTCAGTCAAACTTTGAGACTTCTAGGAGTGTATGAAAATTGAAGAGAAGTATTAAGATTTTGAAACATTTAAAAGTTTCAACAAATGAATTAATAAAAGTAGAAAAGGGTACAAGCAAATTTTGAAAAAAAAAATAAAAGTAAATGTTAAACCATTAATTTAGAGATATGACTGTACTTATGAAAACTGTTAGGATATTACAAAACATGCATAAATGTTATAATAACTTAAAAAACTGTTCTTGGAGTGTCTATAGTCAACAGATATCATGCTAAGAATATATGACTATCATATAGAAGATGTTAATGTTGTAAATGGCTGTGCCATCCGTGACATGTTATATTTAGAGAATATTGATGACAATTGGATAAAATTTGGCTTTTATGATATTAAAAGAAAACACATTTTAAGGATTATCATATTTACTCGTGTATTTTGTGCACTTTTTTCCCACCATTTCTTTGGTTCTAAAAGTATGCGAAAAATAAGCTAGTTTTTCTACAGTACTAATTTTTATTGGAGAACAACTTAGAATAAAAAGAGAAATAACCTTCAATAAGATTAATAAAATATTTTAATAAATGAATAATTAAGATGAAATAAAATGTATAACAGCTTCAAAAGTTCATAACTTTTGAACTGAGACAATTTCTTATGTAAGTTTTTTACAATAATATATGGAAAAACCATCTTATGATTCGAAGCAAGAAAATATCTTAATCTCAGCACCTTCTATTAAGTGTATTTCCCAGATTTATAGCCACAAAATTCAATTGTAATTATCTTTCTTAGTGGATATTGCTGTTTACACTAATATTACATAAATGTTTAATTCACTCCAATTTCCATCCCATCTGTCCTTTTAATGTTTGATCTATTCAACAAGACACTGTCCCATGAATAAGTATTTTCCAGTATAAATAAATAGCACTTATGTATCACAGCATTAATGATATTGCTTTATCAGTTATAATACTAATTGCACACAGTTGTGCTACAGCTGAAAGAAACAGATTAAAGTGAAAAATAATTAATTCTAAATAACCAATTTGAAACATTGAAAAATAGAAACTACGAGGATATTCTTATAAGGCTGATGCAAATTTTTGTTTTTTACTCAAATTTTCTTTTAAAAGTATGGGGTGCATAAAATATGTTTGGGCACAAATTACGCGAGTAAATACGTTATCTCACTTATAAAATGTCAATAACTGAAAAAAGTTGAAATGTGTAGATGAAAATCAAAAGAATTAAAACTTTATGAAGGTCATATATATTATATAAGGTAATTTTTTAACCATTAGAAATGTTTAGGAGTTTGCTTTTGAGAAGCTAAGTTTAATTTGTGATTAAAAATGTATCTGTATATATATATTCGACAAAGATTGATTAAAGCGACAGAACACAGATGCATTATAACAACACACCAAAATATAAAGGCATACCTAGGACACTAGTGACCATGGTCTTAAATTTGCGATGCTGTCCTGTTGAAGTCAAATCCAGATCAAGAAGGCAGGAAAGGATAGCAAAATGTCAAGTATGAGAAAGGCAAGAAAACTGCCACTATGAAATGTTTAATTGTAACAAAGCATATGTACATAAAGTAACATGCATTAATCTAATTTGCAAGAAGCCATATATATATATATATATACATATACAGCCATAACAACATGGAGAAAATATAGTGAGGAAAACACCAAAATAATTTTTTTTATGAAAAAGTTAGTATATCTGACAATATAGCTGCCAACCCCAAACTTTAAACAAGCACAAAGAAAAAATAAGCATATAGAGAAAAACAATGGGAGTAATTTTTATAGCATAACTTTCAAATGCAATGAACATACCACAATCAAATTTGTCTTCTCTTAAACATTTTTTGTTAAATTCACTTTCATACACAAATATGCTGTTTTTGATTTGGCACTTCAAAGGTTCTTTTGTGGTTTAGTTTAGATATTACTTCAACAAAATTTCTTAGAAAACTTTCCAAAGAAACTTTAATAATATTATAATCGATTTTAAAACATACCAGAGAACTGTTTAGATGTATATTGGACTTCTAATTGGAATGCTATTAGTCAAGAGAAAACTTATTAATAGAATAATTACCATATTTTCAAGAATATAAGAACTTTTTAACCATAAAAATACACCTTAAACATTGGAGTGCATCTTATACAATGAAAGCACAAATTATTCTGATGTATATTGCACTTTTGTTAGTACTTTATTTAAAAATTTAAATGAAATAGAAGAATGTAATTGAAAAAAAAAATTTTTACAAGATAAAGAAAATATATATTTTTAACTGTTATATTAGATATTGTCATTCTTTTACTTTCATGTTTTTCCCCCCTAAAAAGTATGTTAAATGTTCAGGTGCATCTTATACACCATAAAATATGATATGCTGTAACAGTCGTCATATCATGTAGATTGGGAACCAGCAGCAATATTCCTGATATGCTATTTTGTTTTGATAAGCAATAAAATTAGCAACTACAAATATTACAAAAAATTAATGTAATTCATCAGAAATATAGTTATAGTTTAGTAACTTTAACAACTGAAAACTCACAAAATTGGAGAGTACAACCACATCATTGAAAGAAATTTAAAATACATAAAAGGAACCATTAAGACTTAAAATATATTTTATTTTCAAGAAAAACCTAATTCTCACATTTTATTGAGAAAACTAGAGAAACAGAGTAAGAGCCTTTAGCAGCTATACTTAACAACAACAATTCTTCATTATAAAGCAATCAGAAGGAGAGGTAGATATGTCAGTCACTAATTTATTTAAAAGTACAAATAAACATCAATTCAATGTTGCAGAAGTTGGTGTATTTATATTTATACTGCTTTAAAACACTAACAAACTGAACAACATGACACAGAGGTCAGAGTGACTTACGAGCAACAATGCCAAGGGTACCTATTTGTTCTGTTTGTATAAGGTTTTTGTTATTAATTATTTTTGATTGGTTGCTTCATATTTTTCATCATAAATTATAATTTTTTATGTCTAATATCACTAACCAGATTTTTTATAATTGAAATTCAACTTCTAAATTTTAACTTGTGTTAAAGCACTAGTGACACATAAATATTTAATAAGCAGAATTAATTTGTTTAAATAAAATTTTCTTAAATTTGTTTCTCCACAGGTAAATAATGTTATTTATTATAATATTATATTATTTATTATTATATATACATTTCCCTTTTTACTACAATTTAATTTTTTAATAAAGTATGAACAAAAGAGTGATACACATTGCAACATGAAAAGAATAAGATAATAAGGCATAAGTTATAATATATGAAAAAGAGGCAAATGCATGCACAGTACTTAAAGAATGTTCTCACAGTTAAAAATATATTTTATTAACATAATAAACATAGTTCATTCACCACAATATCTGGAAACAGACAAAATATAGTTAAATGTTTCTTTAAAAGCAGGTGCTGATATTTGTTGATAAGCAATTGAGAGGAAGTATTATTATATGAAGAGCTCAGATGACAAAGATGGTAAGTGACACAATCACCATTTTGAGTAAAAGAGCTATAATGTTCCAAATATCTATTTGCATTTATTATCAAAAGCCTCCTTTATCAATTAAAATCTCTGTGAGTATTAGTTTTTTTTTTTTTTTTTTTTCAAATAGTAATTTAACAGATGGACCATTGATTATATTCAATCATATGATTAACTCAATTTTTTTTTATGCTGTCACATACCACCTTCATCATCTGAGCTCTTCAAATATTTTGTACTTACTTATATAGTGAATTACTTATAAGTGATTTTTAACACTAGTATGTTTATTGCAGAATCCTTCATAAAAGAATATTCGGTCAATTTTATCATTTGTGTGTATGGATTTAAATCTTTTCATAACATTGCAATGAAACTAAATATTAAAAGTTTCATTTATCATATTTGAACCTTTTATTTTAATTATAAGAAAATCTGATAAGTCATATTAGATATGAAAATTCAATTTTATTAATACCTAATTTTTGATGATAAAATAAACAAAGTAACTGATATATAATTATTAAATAAATATAAAAATGAAAATCTGAAATAACAGGAAAACATCCTCAACTTATTAGAGTGACAGAACAGTGTAAGTAGATATCAGTTTTTAGAAAATTAAAAATTAATTTTTATTTCTTATTTTTGACAGATGCACTTTATTATTTTAAGAATATTACATATCCCAGTTCCTCACTAATCTTTAATTTTTTTTTTTTTTTACAAATTATTAAATATATCTCTGAGCTTCTTCTTAGTCAAAGTAATTTATTTACCTACCAACAGCAATGTATTTTATTACACAAAGGTAAACGTTGCATAATTAGAATGGGACATTTCATACTAGAGTAACTCTTATGGTTGTATTTATGACGGCCAATTATCTGCACGAGGGATATAGGCCCAGGGGAGGGAGGATGCCCTTCGTGGGGGTCTTTCTAAGGGAACCTAACCTGTATTAACGCTTGGAAATCCAAGGTTCGAAGAAAACCACGAAAACTCCGAACGATTAGGCCGATGGGTGCTATTGGGACCAAACCCAGTACCTCCCGTCTACCAGCTTTGAGAGCAGAACCTCTCAGCCACTGGTAGGGCCAGACTAACTCTTATGAATAAGCAAGTTTTAGCATGACGATTCAATAGCATATTAATGACAAATACTAATAAACTATCCTGGCTAACACATAACCTTTCTCCCACCATACGAAAAATTAAAACTTCCATTTAATAATCTGTTTAAACATATTATTTCTCTTCTTAATTAACATGATCCACTCAGCTACTCACTGACCACATACACATTTAAACATAATCTCGTATATGAGCGAATTATGCTGTATGTAGTATGTTCTATCATAATTTCTATAAATACTGTTGATTTTCCACCCAATTAATTTACAAGAAAAACAATGTCATCATGTTTTACATAATGTTTCAAAAATCATTTCATATACACATATATAGATTTCTTTAATATTTATGCTTGGAAATGTTTATAATATTTATGACAAACAATGTAAATTTCCACTAAAACATTTATTTATATGCTTTTCTAATCTTGGATCTTTTAATTTTTTAGTTATTTCTTCCTACTTTTACCTTTTTAGTAATTGTATGTGCTTCAGCTTAAAATCCTTTAAAATGTGTTGCTCTCTCTATAGTTTTGATTTATTTAAAAGTTTGTACTTTGTTAAACATGTTTTGCACCAATTATTTTACTGTTTACTGCAATGTTTATGGAAAAACAAATATCTAAGCAATTCAATACAAGGTTTTGTGAATGGAATTTCACTCCATGAAAAGGGATATTTTCAGAGAATGCTAAAAATTTTGCGTCAGAAATTTGGTTTCATTGGAATTATGGAGAGCTAAACAAAGCTAAATAAACTTTATGTGATTGACAAATGTTTGAATATTGTAATTGCAAGTTACATGGACTTCATATAAACAATAATAAAATAGTCACTAAAATTTGCTAACAAAATTGACAGCAGGTACAAAATGAAACTGAAAAATACATATATCTAGAGAAGTTAATAATCCATAGCAATGATACATTAATAATAAGTTACAACTTATTTATTAAGCACTATGGTTAACATCAGAACTAATCATAAATAAGTAAGGTTATATAAGCATAAAAGAGTAGAGACACATATAGGATGAGCCACATCTTAAATTAAATGTCTGGCTATAATGCCAGCAAAAGTAGAGAAAAACTCACGTTTTAAATTACACTTTAAATAAAAAGTCTCTAAATTTTTAAATAGGCAGATAATAATGACAGAAAATATAATTTTCTCAGAAATCTAATGTCTTATTAAGATAAAACCTATCAAATATAATCAAAAGGGCTAAGATGATTTGATTGACGCATTATTTCTTTTCAATTCATTCTTTTCTTCCTAAATTTCAATGTTTCTGGTTATGAGTATTTTATTTTTCTGGTGAGGCATAGTAAATTAGATGCAATTTTAAAAACACACAAAATGACTAAATCGTTACTTGCTCTGAAAACTCTTTGTATTTGTCTCGGAATAAGCTATATTATTTACCCCTTAAGGCTGAATTAACTAATCTGAAGACCCAATTTTTCTCTTATTGTCTGTTTTAGTGAGATTGAAAAAAATCCCATTGTCTTGCCCCTCAGCGGTTGAGAACCACTGAATTAATAAACTAGCTAATTAGATCACTTTTACTTCATTGTATTAAGATATCCTTGATCTTTTCTAAGATCACTTATTATAAACAAAAATAAACTGTCAAACACACTAATAAAGTTATTTTTATGCAGATGGATTAAAACAACTGCTGAAATTTTGTATGCATAAATTAGCTAATAGTGCATTTATTTATCTATAAGACAAATACTTGTTAAAAAATATAAACCATTTAGAGTTGAGCTACTTTTACTTTAATTTCTAAATAGTACAGATGGAAATTATCTTGGGAAAATTTCTGAAATGTCTGGTTTGCAATACATATATAGACCTATGTACAATAATAACAATTAACATAAAGCAGCTATGTTTAATAAATTTGTAAGAATGATGGTGAAAGAACAAAATAACAGATTATGCATGAATACAATACCTGGAGCTTTTCTGAACACTGTTTTACCCATAAAATCTTGAAACCTTTGAGCATAAAATCCTGGACGATGAACACTAACAGTGTCCTTAAAAATAAGTATGATTACAAATAAGTAATTATAAAATGTTACATAGCATAAACAAAGAATAATACATAATAAAATTATTTATTTACACTCCTAAATGTTTAATCAATGAAGTGTACCAATATTAACTTCTAGATACACAAGTTCTTAATTATAGATGTTGTTGTGACCAAAATTAGATGTATTTAAGACTTAAAAATTCTTACAATTCAGATTTAGGATTTCCTGGTTGAAAATATAAATAAAATTAATATAGTAATTTAAATATATAATTAAATAACATTTAAGAAATAAGCTAATGAAAGCAGAGCTATTAAATTAGAGGATTTGCAATGAGGGTGGCTTGTTTCTCGAGAAGGTAGGAATGGAAACAGACTTTTGGTCAGGGCTGCGGAGTCTGTGGGAAAAATGGATGACTCCGGGGATTTTAACACATCAGACTCTGACTCTTTCGCTCAAAATTGGGCCAACCCTGACAATGCAGACCTGCTTGTAAAATGGACGACTCTGACTCCGGGAATTTTAACAGATCCGACTCTGACTCTTTCGCTCAAAAATGGGCCAGACTCTGACTCCTGCTTTTGGTGCAGCTGTTTATTGACACAATTACATGCTACGGGTTGAGGGTGCTGTAAAGATAAAAGGATTTAGGAATGTTGCAGGACCTGCTGTTGTTTGGTAGAGATGCAGTTAAAATACACTTTTTTGATAA
This sequence comes from Maratus speciosus, assembly GCA_963932465.1. NCBI lineage: Eukaryota > Metazoa > Arthropoda > Arachnida > Araneae > Salticidae > Maratus > Maratus speciosus. The sequence goes on along the minus strand of OZ010787.1, from coordinate 496,801,713 downwards.
ATACTCAAATAATATAATTTTGATAAAATACTCTTTTTTGCATCACCAAGTAAATGAAAATCTACATAGAAGTGGCGTAATTCTATAAACATAAAAAGTATATCTTTCTGGAATTTCAAGAGGGAGAACAAAATATGCAATAAACAAAAAGCAATCTTTGAAAATTTTCAGTCTGTGTTTCTTTTCTTAACCCCCTTATCTGTAAATGAAGCAAGATGGTAAACGAGCGATGTACCACATGTCACAATTTGATCAGAGGGAGAAAGCAGTGTGCTGTTTCCTCCACTATTGAGTTCGTAAAGAAGGGGGAAAAAAGAGGAGAATTTTCAGCTATTTCGTTGGGATTCTAAGGCCATTCTATTTTTTGGAGCTTGGAATCTAAAAAGTTAAGGAACATTAAAAAAGAACCTTCTGTTTTTGATTATTATGCATATTTACGAATTCCTCAACAAATACTGAATGAATTTTGATGTAACTTATAAGAGAACTCAAATTTATCTTTTATAGGTAGATTGCCTGATTTTTAGAATCACTACTTTTTTCAGCACCATACTTCCATTAAATTCCTTGATGTATGAACTAAGGTGAATAGAGCCTTTATTGCAGTTGATTACCATCTTCTTCAAGATAAGTGAATGCAATTTGTGGATGAAAATCTTTGTTCACATGGCGTTGCAGTGATAGAGGAAATTTTTTTGTTTCACAAATCCTGCTTCCAAGCTTACAAGCTCAGTCTCCAAAGTGGCTGGTATGAGTAAAATTTTACCAATCATACATAGATTTCTATTTGTGAAATGGTGAGTAATATTCATTAAGCTGGCATTAAATACAAGTGATAAATTGGCAACTAATAATGTGTTTATAAACAAGAGAGCAGCATTTGGCAAATAAAATTGAATTAGTCAAGAAGATTGAGGACAATCTGAGCCTGTACCCTGTGCATATGTTGCCACTGTATTCTTTATGAAGTCTCTCTACTGGCAACAATGTAGACTAAATTCAATGTTGTGGATAATAGAAAAGGATTGTTGCAAATTACAAAAACTGATGTGCAATAAATAAATTACAAAATAGGCAATATTAATAACGTGAGTATTTCTGCACAATTGCAAACAAGTCACAGGTATAGAAACTGTCATTTGAAGTCACCTGTCATTTTTGTTTGAAAATTACTTGTTTGTTATTAACCTTTTACATGCCAATGTTCCATAAAGGGAACATCAACTTCGAAATTCTCCGAAAAATACAATTTTATTCGTATTGCTCTATAAAAATTATTGTTTAAAAAGAAAATATGGATTGATTTTTTTATGTTGATATTACGGTAATAAAATAAATAGTAGCTAGGAGAAAAAAATCACAATTTCGGTCTTTTTTTTAGACTTTTCATTGGACAAAATTAAACAATTCATGTAAAATTCAAAATTAACAAATTTTTTTATAACTAAGTCGGAGTAATTAAAAATGATCATTTTATTGGTAGAACTTAAGTTATAACAAAAAAGATTAATTTTTATAGTTTATTTTAGGTAACAAATTAGCATGTTCCAGAAGTGGAACATTGGCGTGTAAAGATATATTTTTAACATGATTTTTTTTTTTTTTATTACAAAAAAGTTTCCAAATAGGAAACATTTCAGTGAGTGTCAACGAAACATGTTTATGACTTTGATCTACTTTCTATTCCCTTGCCCCCTGCCTCTCTCATTCACACACATTCTCCGATCTGAAGTGGATTGCTCATAGCTGTTGCTGAAAAACACATGTGTTTGTTGATATAGTTAGACATTGTTTATTAGTCAAATTGGGAGCCAAGATAGTATTGGAGAAGTGACATTGGAAAATAAGGAATTCTTATTCTTTTATTTCCCTCTGATTTTTTTCAGTTAGTTAGGATACATTATACAGATGTCTCATTCAAAAACATTTTGTACAGTAGAAGATGCACTTGAATACTTTTATGAAATATAGGATGATTCTGAAAAAGAATGCATCAATATTTGTCAACTACTTCTAGAAGAAAGTGGATGTTTAATAGATGAGGAAAATTTAAATGAGCAGGATAAGCCATTTTTGAGCAGGATAAGCCAGCAGAAGTTTGTGGTGAAATTGAAGTAGCTACAAAAGTAGATGATAATGAAATTTTGAATGAAGACGGATTTGATCCTGAAGTACCTTCAACGTCAAAGCTAAGACGAAGTGAAAGAAATTATCCAACATCGCTGAGAAAAAAAAAAAAAAAAAAAAAAAAAAAAAAATTAAAAAAAACTAATAGCATTGCAAATATTTCAGAAATGTTTCCTGAGTTGGTTACTCTATCTCCAATTGAAATATTTCATAAGTTCATTTACAATTGAGTATAGATGAATCCGTGGTACTTTATTATGGTCATCATTAAGGTAAAATATTTATACGGAGCAAACCAATACGGTTTGCTTTAAAAATATCTATGTTGTGTTCTAGAAGTGGCTATCTATATGCTATGAAAATCTATAGTGGAAAAAGTTCAGAAATAGAAAATTCTCCTGAATCTAGAGTTGTGTAGGAGCTTCTACCTAGTGTTGAAAATCCAAAAAAATCTTTAAATTTGCTTTAATAATTTTATTTCTTCATCACATACGCAAAAATGGAATTGGAATCTACTTAGCGATGAGCTAAACAAGGATACTGCAGCTGGATGGATTTTGCATTTACATTTGCACAAAGGTAAAGCAGCAAAACTATAACATCTCAATTTCTGGAGAGAAGTAACTTTGTGTTTGCTGCTCCGAATAAAACCAAAAATTCATTCTGTTCCTGTACATCATGCACACTGGTCTTTGAGACAATCAGATTATCTTGTGCCATCAACACAAGGATGATGTGCTGTATGCCATAAGTACACTAAAAAATGGTTTGAATGTGAGAAAAGGCTGCATGAGAAATGATTTTCCATGGATAGTAGAAGAAATGTAGCAGATAAAAGCTAAGGACAATAATAATTTTTTCTTATTATTTTAAGAAATCTTGATAAGTTTTTTTTTTTTATTTCTCCTTGTATTTGTTAGACTTTTCATTTATATGATTATTGTGCTGTGAATTTTCGTACAGACATTATTATCAGAGTTGTATAATATAGACACACGTGCGAACGCCGTGCGTGGAAAATTTTCCGAAAAATTCGGAACTTTGCGGAAAATATAGTTAAGAAAATAAAAACATTGTTTTTGTAACTTTTTTTAATAGCAAAAATTTAAAATATTCCCCAATTTTATGTGATTTATATATTGTTTGTCCACAATTCAAAGTTTAAAGACTCAAAACATTATTGTGAACTTGTGACATCACAGACCCTTTTATTTCTATTTTCCGCAGACTAAAACTTGTTGCCGATTGGTTTTCCATCGGCGGCTGCAGTGACTTTTTAGCCCGGCAACAGCGGTTAAATTGAATAATTTAGTAGTGTTATAAGAGTAAGGCCTTTTGTGCTAAGAGATCACAATATTAAGGATTTGGCTATTTCTAAATGCATTGACAAAATAATTTAAAATAATTCACCCCTTCCTATCATGGATTTTTGCTTTATTATTTTTTATTTAAAATAATTATTCTTTAATTAATATTAATTTTTGATTTAAATAGCAATTATTTTAAACTATGATTTTTAATTCATATCATCAAAATAATGCAACATGTAATTTTAATAAACATTAAGTTAATTTGCAGAAAATTTTTGACCCAATATTTATGTGCGCGGAAAGTTTTTGGTTTTATACAAGTCTGATTATTATTTTCTTATGCTGTTTTTATATTTTTTTTACTATTCTCATAAACAATTGTAAAAATTTTTTAATACAGTAATTCCTGCTCATCATCTAAATAATATATTTTTTAATTTAGTGGCAAAGCTTTTTCTGTGAAAGCTTCCTACCACTTCTTGACAATTTTTGCTGAAATCTGGAGCAAAAAGAAGGCTTGACAGGCGAAGCCCACCTTTTATTCTAATTAACCTGTGTTATTCCTGAATAACTTTTATAACTTTGTAGTTCTGTTATCTTTCAATCATAGTGCGACGTTTAAAAGGTTAAGATCCATTTTATTTTGTCTTCATTTACTGAAAAAATTACTACAGCACTACAAAACCAATTAGAAATATTAAATAATTACTTTAATGGACATAAAAAGGTTAAATATCTCTAGTTTCAGGAATGAAAGTGATAAATTACATATTTAAAGACCCTTTAATGTTTTATATTTTAACCTGCAGTATAACATAAATTTTTTAAAGTAAAGTTCCAATGATTTTGATTACATAATTTTTATTACCACATTAAAAAAATATATTTAAATTTAAGTGTTTAAAATTATACATTATCAAAATTCTAGAAATCTTTTGCAAAGATTCAATCCTGGTTGACACACAATATGTTAATTAAAACATGTTCACAGAAATTTAAAATAATTAGGTTAATAACTTATAGGAAATAAGTATTGTTTTTTAACCGGCAAGATAAAGGCATTGAGTATCTCATTTTTTATAATGTCAGAGAAAATACAAACAAATTTATTGGTAAGATAACTGAAGTAAATATAGAGACAGCTTTAAACCCTTACAACAAAACATCCAACTCATTTAATAAAATCTGCTGTCTCAATGTTCAGTCGTGGGAAAAAAAAAGTAAACACCCCCTACTAACTCCTCAACAAATCATCGTAGAAGAAAGTTACTGGTACCGAACGATTGGAAATAAAGTCTACTTTTAAATGATGTATATAAAATTTTCTTAGAGTGTCCTCTACATATTGAAACGAATCCAAACTTCATTTTTTTCAATGGCAATACCCAATTTTAACAAGATATTTCAAATCTTTGGTTCAAACTATGCCTAGACACCAAATTTCAAGTCATTTGAATGATAAGTTTTTGAATTATAAACATAAATTACATTTTCATATTTTTATTTATATCTCCCGAAATTATGCTCCTAATGTGCTAATTTTTTTTGTAGTAATAATACTAATATACCCAAACATAAATAAGCTGAATTTGCAATTTTTATAATTTTATGATATGAATTATGAAATTAATATTCGAAAAAATTATGAATTGCAACCTACAATTTTTTTGATGGATTTAGATTTATTAAGTCCTGCTTTATGGAAATTCAAAAATTTCACATTTTTCTTCCAAGTAGTTTTCAAATTATGCTTTAAAAACGGCAAAATGATAGTTTAAGGGGCCGTCTATGATAGAAGTGAGTAGACATTTTGAAATTTACTCTGCTGTACTGTAATCTAACATGCTTCATTGACTCCTTGAGTGGCGCTTAAGGTGCCTTGATCAAGGAAGGGGCTCTCTCGGTATACGGAACTTCAGTTTGGACACAGCCCTTAAAATATGCTCGTTTTAAAATAATTAATTTCTCAGAAACTTATGGTACGAATTGCATAAAAATTCGTTTTTAGGCTAATTGAAGGGTGTAGAGTTCATTTATGCTGTCAGAATTGGGTACTGCTATTGAAAAAAACAAAGTTATGGTTCATTTTAATATGTAGATGGCCCCCTAGGCAAATTTTATATACATCATTTAAAAGTAGACTGTATTTCCAATCGTTCGGTACCAGTAACTTTCTTCTACAATAATTTGTTGAGGAGTTAGTAGGGGGGGGGGGGGGGTTACTTTTTTTTCCACGACTGTACATTAAAAGAAAAAAAGTTGTAAGGCAAAAAGCTTAATCTTGAAGTTAAGCCAAGAAGTAATAACCTATGCAAGTTGATAATGATGAATTTAAAGCATTGTTTGAGTCAGATTAACATGGCAAATATAGAGGATTAGCTTTACTTTACTTTAAAGAAATAACAGCATTGGGTCAATTTAAAATAATATTCATAATATTGATAGAATTCCACTAACTTTATGATCAATCCAATATATTTGTGAAAATTAAAGATGTTAAAGAAAATAAAAAAAGTAGTATTTTCTAATAAAGTCTATTTCCAAAATTTTATATAAACAATAAGAATATTAAAAATAATATTACTCCATCATGCAAGACACTCTTCCAGGCATGCTCTAGTTTCTTCTTTAATCGAAAACTTTGTAAGATATCAATTATGCCTAGGAACAATAGTACATTTTCTCCTTTAGCATTCTTAGCTGGAATTCCTCCAGGTCTATTGTAAAAATGTAAAAGAAAAATTGGAAGTATTAAAATATATTGCTTAACTAATTAGCGGAAATACATTTTTAATGCAATAATACACCATTTAACTACCTTCAAATTATTAAACAACATTTAAAAAAAAAGTTAATGAAGAGTCAAACAAGATTCCAATTAAATTTACATTTATTTTTGCTTGGGTTTCAAGACATTAATTATGTCATGTTTCTAGGTAAAGGGAATCCACAAAGCGCAATACATTGTGACAGGGAGAGGGTATAGTTAATATATTTTGACATTACATCTAAAATATGATAACAATTTGGTAGGCATTATCGCAAGCAACAGAGATCTTGATGGTTTTATGGTATTTATTTCAGTAGATATTAGATTAATATGTAGCTTTTTAAACAATAATTGCAAAGTTGTTTTAATTAAATATTAATTCTAAATTAACAATAAAAAAAATGTGATATCAGAACAGGAGAATGGGCAGTGGTCTTAAAAACTACTTTTTTAATGTAGTGAATTATAACTGTTTCATTGTAAATGTAGTTAACTACAACTACTTGTTTTCAAAAGTCGCAACAATAAAGTACTTCTCAAAAGTAGTCATTAAATTCAGATTTTGTCAAAGGATTCAATCTACACTCGAAATTAAGGACACATATTAAATAATACAGTGATCTCTCATGATATCACTTCTGTCAGGATACAATAAAATAAAAGCAATCTAACCAAGGGAATTAAAAAAAATTAAGAAACATAACATATAAGAAAATGTTTAGTGTTTGCCTCCAAAACGTTAATTTATACACACATCACAATACCATTTAAATTTAGTATCATAATAAATGTGATTAAACTACAATAAGGATGCACAACCTGCGCCCCGCAGAGGCCTACTAAGAATGTTGAAAATGATGAAATTTGAGATTTTTTTTCATCGACTGACTGACAAATTCTCAATTTTTTTCTGAGATACACTGGTGAAATTACCGCTTCTTCAAAAGAAATCTCAATACTGTTTCAGATATATATAAAAATAAAAACTATATTTTTTAATATGAATGAGTAGTAGAGATCAGCATAAGTGCAGGTTGGGTTAATTTTAATTGCTTTGGATTCAGATTGGTCGAATTTTGATTCTTGCGGTTCAAGTTAACCCTATTTTTCATTAAAAAAAAAAAGCATAGAATATGAACAAGTCTTTATATTAACACATTCTTTTTTCTACATAAAAGAAAGTTGATATTAGTGATATAATTACAGACTATTTTTGATATAATTATAATGGCATTAAATTGTGGATGATTTTTCTCTGATTTTGGTTTCAGTATTCTGGATTGTGCTAAAGTTCTGCATTGTGCCAGGTAAGCCAATGTTACTTGAACCTCATATGGTGTTTGAATATACAGTAATTGTTTTTGCTGTGTGGTTGACTTTAAATGTTTCAGGTTAAAGTTGGTTTAAAGTTAGGTTTTTTACTCTTTTGGATCAGCTTTGAATTGACCTGATTTTTCAGAAGAAAGTCCTAAATATTTTTCAAATGAAAAAAAGAAAATACATATTTGAATATTGCATGTATATGTGTTCATTTTTATAGATAAAAAAAAGAAAATTGATATTAGAAATGTAGACTACTTTTCCACAATTGTATTAAAATATGGATTAATTTTATTTTACTTTGGGTTCGGACCGACTTAAGCACAATTTTCAGATTTGAGTCTGACACAGTTCGACCCGTGCAGGATTCTAGGTTGCAGTCGTCTTTTTCTTTTCATGTTCGGATGCCTACACAGGACTCTAGAATCTGATCGAGCCATGCTATTTTTTTTTCCTTTCTGTTTTGCTGATCCAGTTGGTTGAGCTTGGACGACATTTTTTCAAAGCCATGTTTTCGGGTTAGACTTGAGTAAAACTTGCCCCATGCAGAGATATTCAAAAATTTATCTATACACAAATAGCAGGTAATGCATGCTTCCTATTTTTCCTAAATATGGGAAAGTACTTTTTCCTCAATTATTCTTTAGTTTTATGTATTAAAATTGTCTAGCGATATTTCTTTTATTTTACTTAATTAGAATAGTTTTTTTACTCAAAACTGAATTAATTATGCATTATTTCCATATCAGATGTTCATTCATAAAGTTGAAATAAGGCCATATTCTTCTAGTCAACTAATGATTTTATAAAAACTTCACGAAAACCCCCACAAAATATCAAGCGTTCAGTTGAAATTTAACAGCATTATGGAAACAACTTTATATCATTCTGCATCTGTCAGTTTTTAATTTCATTTAAAATTGAATATAAGTAATACCTACCAACTGACTCAGAGCGGTTTTGTATCTGTTTATTTTGTATATAAAGGCATCTATAGATTAGAACTTCAAGAATGATTTTCCTTTTTTTAAATTTTTGACTATGATGAAAGGCAAAATGATTTTCATTTGAATTGATATTTAAATGTTGCGTTTATGCATAATTTTTGCAGTTTAAGGAAAGAATGTATATTTTAAAAGATTATTTGTGACAATAGTAAAAGGGAAATATTAGAAATAAGTTGTGCTTCTTTACGCTGCAATGACGATGACGCCAACGGTGAATTGGCATCAAGTGCTACGTCAGACTAAGAGCTTTATTATCGCACTCAGTTATCATCACTGACAAATTAGAATCCTATATCGGCTTGATTTCGCTCTGATTTCTGATCAATTTCCAACAAAGGAGGTTATACAAGCTGCTCACATATTTTTTTTTTTTATGTATTGTTTTTAAACAATTCAATTTTGATTTTTTTTTTTTTGTTTGAAAAGGCTTATTTTAGGTATGGTGCCAATATAACCTTTAACGAGATGCAAAAGTTTAATGCAGTTTGATGCAGCATAATTGTTTGCCAGTTTTCTTTACCCTTTTTAAAATTTTTTAAGTATCTTTAGGAAAAATTAGGAAATTGCCACGAAATTTCAATATGTTGTTATGGTATGCAGTACTATACTACTTTATGTTTTTTAAATAGTTGTCATATATAGTTCTTTTATAGGGATACATAAAAAAATTAATTTATGATCACCTATTGTATGCCAAAATGAGCAATATTGTCAACAATGGCACTTAAGGTTGTTGTCAAATTTAACTTGGGTACTTTGCAACACATTCGCGAAATCAGCTTTACTCAAAAATGCATGAAATTTTGAGTTATTGAGTGGTGGAAAATACTTTTTTGAGAACCCTCTCTAAAAATAAATATGAGATAGAAGGATTGTCATAAACAGTGCCAAGCTATTATCACTGAAATATACCAACTGGAAGACTCCAAGTGTTGCAGACCTGCCAAACTTTGAGAATGAGAAATCGCAGTACACAAAATTAAAATGAATCAGGAGGTTGGCTGGTTGGTTTTTCGAGTTTCGCAGCCATTTTTTCACATTCGTAAAAGGAATAAGGTTTCAATCTCAACTCAATATATATAGTAATTATTTTTCCTCTGAAAATTTGTATACGATTTTTAGAGTTTCTTCTCGTTTCACAGTGTCTTTTTTCTTTCTTTCTTTTTTTTTTTTTTGGACAGTTGTAAAAGAAACCTTGTTCCAATTTTGTAGACCCTTGCAGTAAATTTTGACAAAATTTGTGATTTTTATCCTGCGATCATTTCAAGATATTCACAATTTTTCCCCTGCAAGCAAAATTCACATTTTTTTTTTATCACGATTCTTTGTTGAAATCCGCACTTTTTACCACAAACTTTTGACGAAATTCGCATTTTTTACCGCGATCCATTGACGAATTTTGCGTTCTTTACCACGATCCTTTGACGAAATTAGGGTTTTCCTTACACAATCTTTTGGTGAAATTTGCGTTTTCTTACTGATCTTTCGATGAAATTTGCATTTTCTTACTTCTCCTTTGACGAAATTTGTGTTTTCTTTCTGCGATATTTTGACAAAATTCACTTTTTTATTATGATCCTTTGACAAAGTTTATTTTCTTCTGCGCCCAATTGACGAAATTGACTTTTTTTTATGCGTCATTTGTAGAAATTCGTGATAGTTTATCGCAATCGATTGGCAAAATTTTCGATATTTTTCGTGACCAATTAACAAAATTCACTACTCATTTCCGTGACCTTTTGACGAAATTTGCAATATTTTTCCCTCGATAATTTATGGAAATTCGTGATCTTTTGTGTAAACTTTTGATGAAATTCACAATATTTTTCCCTCGATAGTTTATCGAAATTCGTGATCTTTTGCATAATCTTTTGATGAAATTCACAATTTTTAACCGAACTCTTAACGAAATTAGCGATTTTATTTAGCCACCAATTGAAGATAATCACTATTTGTTTCTGATATCTTTGATGAAATACACGACATTTTTATACGATAGTTTGAATTCCCCCCCCCCCCACCCTTGATCGGTGCACGAATCAATTTGGGGAAATTCCATAAAAGAAAAAAAAAAAAATTGCAGACTTTCAAGAAATTTTAAAAATATACTCGCAGAAGAATCATAGGTCTGTGGAAGAATTTGCAGGGGGAAGTACTGCACGGCATTTTTCATTATGCAGGAGTTTCCTTTTCCATGTGCAAATCGCGCGATTCCACACACTATTTCCAACCTTGGCCCTAAAAAGAACAGCCTCCCCCCAAACTTTTAAAATGGCACCCCTGTTTCTAAGGAGGGAAATTCCTGAATAATTATTTACAGAAACACGATTCACTCGTGGTTAATATACATGAAGAGGGTTTTATGTTAAGAAGCTTGTTTTGCAGCCCAGATTTTTTTTCCCCCCCAAGAGCACTTTTACTGTCCGAATTTTCGAACTAATGACCAATTATTTAAAACTTTCGGAAATGAATTCTTAAAAATTTTGGAAAATTTCGGAGCAGAATCACTCCTGAAAAATATGCTGCACAGGCTAAAAATTGCAACTAGAAACAAAAAATGTATTTGTGTTTTTTGCAAAAAATCTTAGTTTAAAACCGGTTTTCGTAGCATCGTAGCTTTTATGTCCAAATCGCAGTAACTACGATTTTTTTCGTAGCAGCTGGCAGATCTGGTGTTGCCACCAGCACTCGGCTGTTCGCAGGACTCGGCAGGGGAGGAAGACTTGGTTGAATCATGACTCACGCATGAGCTGTCTACTGGAGGGAGGGGCTTAACGGCTCCAACCAATGGGAAAACAGCTCCATATGCACTTACACCCTATCCATCTTAGCAATCTAATGTTACGTCCTTATTCATGTTCATTGGAAATTTAGCGGAGAGGTATTAACTCTCTGTAGGCACTCCATAAGCTCAGTGATGACTATGACTGACCAAATGGCATGTAATATGTTTTAGCACAATAAGGTAAGAAATAATCCCATCTGGGATTTATTTATTTCTTCAAAATTACTTGTTTTGCTTCAGTTGTTTTTTTTTTCTTCTTGGGTCGGATTTGAATGTTATCGACTCTTCAGGTTAGTTTTGTTTCTCGCAGGTCAGGTTTGGCTATACCCGAATTTTAAAAGGAAAATCCAGAATCTTATTTTCGATGATATATATTTAAAGATCAACGGGCATACAAATATTTATTTCATTTTACGAGGGATAAAATTATAATACATATGTGTAAAGTTTCTTTTTTAAATCTTATACTGGCAAAATTTTGCATGTGATGTCTGAAATCGTGATTGGATGGACTGGTTAGATGTTTATGCTTTTATTTTTCCTATTTCTTCAAAACGATCATTTTCAGGAACATTATCAAGTTTCGTGGTTTGAATATTTCATTGTTTTTATTTATTTCGTTATTTTGTCAGAGTGCGGCGAACATTAGAATTTTTGGTACTATTGTTCCATGTGGTCTTGATAACTGTTTGCCACATTGGCCAGTTTGAAAACAAAGAGAACATTTTCGGAAGCATGGACTACAAAATTCTTTTTTGTCGAGAAGGACAGTCAAATTATTTGCTTAACATTTTTACAGCTGCTGTTTGCAAAGAATATAATATTAAGTGGCACTATGAGACGAAAAATTCGACATTTCAAGTTTTTAACATGTTCGCTGCCAAAGCTGAGATAGTGCATCTGTTCATACACGCCAAGATCATATCTGCAATTTAGTACTTTTAAATTTATTTCTGTTTTATAATTTAAGTACTATATATATAACAAATTACTTTTAGCAACAAATAAATTCACACGAGTATGCTCGTTGTTGGCATATGAAACATTGCAGGTATTATCTATGGCAGTGCTCATAATCGGTGATTTAGATAAGAAGATCAATAACGAATTACCTCATAGATGGCAGCAAACGTGTTAAGTGAAAGAACGAGAGCGCAAAATCAAGTTACTTTGTCATTCTCATATTTCAGAAAGAGATATGATTGCAAAGGGGACTTCACAAATAAATGATACTGATTGTGCCTAGGAATGGCTTCTGTTAGTTGCCCAAAGTGCGTCCAAAAGTAAAAAATAAATGAATGATTATTCAAAGAATTGAAAATTTAGCTGACGTTACAAAAGGAACTATAGACTGCTGCCACCAAATTTAAGTACTTTTCTCTATAGCAGGGGAGCTGTTGAACATTTTAGGGTAGGTATTTGAGACACCATAAAAATTTGTGTAACACTTCTTTTGCAATGTCTGAATCCAAAATTGAATGTCTGGCTGAAGGATCGTTGCACTTAGCTTACTCAAGAATTTTTAAATTTCCAAAATTTTCGTTGCAAAACAATATCCTTGAGGCATTTTGAAATTTTAGTACCTTCAAATTTAGTATTTAATGAAATAAAAAATATCAAACCCAGACACTTTAGTCGGCCCAAAAACTGTGCCAGACACGTGTCAAGTGCCATTTTATGACTACCAAAAAAGGTATTTGAGGCACGCTGAGATTGAGACAGAATAACATTTATGCTTAGAAAAATATATTTTGAAAATGGCAGACACTTTTGTCGGCACTTTCTTCTTGCCAGACAACATAGAACTTGAGTGCCAGTAAAGCTGGACTAGCGGTGCTTCGCTGAAGATCCATTTACTGACATACCATACAAACAAAGTGTAAACCGCGTTGCATCTTAAGATGAATTTCAACTAGATGCGTGCGCAATCTCAACAAATTTAACTGCGATAGGCTCTCGCAAGACCACGTGACTCATAGCAAGCATGCAGTTGTTCGAAAAATTTTGGAGTAGTAAAAAGATTCTCAATTGCAGTATGTATATGTATTTTTAGAATTTTCATATATTTAACTTTAAATGATAAAGATATGATGCATATCTATTGATACACGATATAACAGAGAATTTCAGAGAACAGACAAAAATGTACTTAAGAACTTTTGTGCAGCCTTGTATATTTTCTATAGAATTTATACACACCAAGCAATATTTAAAAATATAGTTCAATTTAAAAACGCGTCCACAACTGAAAATGCACTTTCAGCAATTATTGCTTATAGGTTTTAATTGTTCAATTTCTTTTGTAGTAAAATTATTTTGTGTGTCGGTGTAAATGAACAATAAATTTTATGCATGCCATATTATACAATAAGTTCTGTGAAGTATACCTCAGTACTATATATAAATTTCGGTATGTTTAAAATATTTTAATATCATTAAATTAGATCGGAAACAATTTTTCTCCATAGGCCGTAATGTAGCAAAGTTTTTTAGTGTCACTGTAAACGAACCATATATGCTACACACTTCATTTTCTATACCGAACATGCCATAGTGTTACCTAATAACATCTATGAATTTGTGGTATTCGGACTATATTTACTAGAGATATAGCACTGAGGGACAGACAGACAGGCAAACCAAATTCACAAACACTTTTTAACTCTGTTGGAAAGTGTTAAAAATGCTTATTAAACTTATATGCTTATTATATATACATATGTTTTAAAGTATCAGTAAAATTTAGCTGCAGAATTTCAGTAGAAAGCCTTTAAAAAAATAAAATATTTTAGATTATTTGGCGCTAACAGACGAATGTGCATGCAATTTGGCAGGCAAAACTTTTCCTCACCAAACACAAATATTTTATTGCATCTGAAAATTGCTTGTTAAATGATTATTTGAATGCGTGGTACTTAATGAATTTAAATTTAAATAATGAAACATTTTGTTATTTTTTCTATAAGCTTATGTAATATATATAAGTTGCGTGTTGCTGAAGTTATTTAATATTCGGATGGTTTCACCAGTTGGATAAATTTAAGTGCACTTTAAAAGTAACTGTTCGATTAAGAAGTATTTCATTGTACATTAAATAATTAAATAAGACATTAAATAAGTCGTTTCTATGATAACAATACTTTTCTCATGTCGTCTCTGACACTAACACTATAGAAGTCATATTGACAGTGCTCAGAATCAGCCCTTAACTTTGAGTTTGAAGCAATTTTAATCAGTTTAAATTTTAAATTAACCGTCATTAAACGATCGTTAAATTTCATTACATGTACATATAAATGTATATGGCAAAATCATAGTTGTAGAAGTACTTCACAACATTTTTGTAACGCTTTTTCACGAAAAACAGTGATTTTTTCGTCGCTTTTTGTACAAATAACACTTTTTTTTTACTTTCCATGATTACTACTCCAAATTTTTCAGAACAACTGCATGCTAAGCTATGAGTCATGTGGTCTTGCGAGAGGTTATCACAGTTAGATTTGTTGTGATTGTGCACGCATCCAGTTGAAATTCATCTTAAGATGCAACACGGTTTATGCTTTGTTTGTATCATAAGTCAGTAAATGGATCTTCAGCGAGGCACCGCAAGTCCAGCTTTACAGGCACCCGCGTTTAACATTCATGTTGTCTGGCAAGTAGAAAGTTCCAACAAAAGTGTCTGTCATTTTCAAAATATATTTTTTTTGTAAGCATAAATATTATTCTGCCTCAATCTCAGCGTGCCTCAAATACCTTTTTTGGGTAGTCAAAAAATGGCACTTGACACGTGTCTGGCACAGTTTTGGGGCCGACTAAAGTGTCTGGCTTTTATATTTTTTATTTCATTAAATACTAAATTTGGAGGTACTAAAATTTCAAAATGTCTCAAAGATATTTTTTCTAAACGAAATTTTTTGGAAATTTAAAAATCCATGAGTGGGCTAAGTGCCACGATCCTTTAGCCAGACATTCAATTTTGTATTCAGGCATTACTAAAGAAGTGTTGCACAAATTTTCAGGGTGCCTCAAACACCTTCCCTAAAATGTTTAACAGCTCTCGGCCTACTAAGCAAATGATGAGTACACAGACATTTCTTCAAAAGCTCAGCTGCTTTTGTCTTTTAGAAAAAATTTTTAATAGTTTTTTGAATAAGCTCAATGAAGGGAGAACAACTGGAGCTGATATTTTATCCTTCGTTTTGAATTTGTGTTCTGAACATAATTTTGATCTGCACAACCTTGTTAGTATCACTATTGATGGTACTCGACTGGGATTTAGAATGGTATGGTAAGTCTGCTGAGAAACCATTTGGGTGAATATGGAAAAGATTTGGTTGGATATCGTTGCATTAGTCAACAGGAACAGCTGTGTGCAAAAAAATTGGGATTTGACAGTTTAATGAAAGTAGTGAGTGATGGTATTAATTTTATTCACTCACATTGTTTAAAGCAGAAACAATTTCAGGAAATATTTGAACATATGAATGCACCACATAGTGATCTGATATACTATTCTGAAATATGGTGGCTGAGCTATGGAGAGGCATTAAAAAGTTTGTTGACTTGATTGATGAAGTAATACCATTCCTTGAAGACAAAGGTAAACAAATTAGGATGCAAAAAGAACAATCTTTTAAGTGTTACCTAGCATGTTTAGTTGATGTGACAGCACACCTGAATGAGTTAAACAAAAAATTGATAGGAAAGATTCAATTTGTTAATCAACTGGCCAACTGCATTATCTGCTTTCAAACTACAGCTATTTTCAAAGCAGCTAAGTTCTCGAAACTTCACCAAATTCCCTTATCTAAAGAAACTCAAGAAAAAATTTCCAGATAAACAAGTGGATTGTTCAGAACAAATAAAAATGTTGCTTAGCTGATTTGAAAAACGATTTTGAGTCACATAAGCTTGATTTAAAACTATTCGCCGACCCATCTTCAGTTCCACTTGAGGAAGCACATGAACATATGCAAATGGAACTCATCGATTTCCAAACTTCAGACTCATACAAGTCTAGATTCAGAGACTTAGGCATTCTGAATTTTTATAAAACTCAACCTGTCGAATTTCTGTATTTAAAAATAACTCAAGAAATGCCCAAAAAATGCACCACCTTGTTTGGTAGCACTTACATATATGAGCAGACATTTTCGGTTATGACTCAAAATAAATCTAAGCTAAGAAATAAATTACACATTTTTGTAATCTTTTATTTGCATATACTACAAATATTTTTAATGTCTCCACAAGTGTATTTCACATATTAAAAATCAAAATTGTGCTTTAAAAATTTAATCATGTGTATTTAAATTTTTTTTAAAGAAAGTTATTCTCCACAAAAATTTGTATGGCAATCAATAATGTTCAGTTTTTTAGAAATTTTGCATGAAATTTTTTCATCATCAAGTCACTATTTAACAAGAAGAAACAGTTAGTTAATCTCCATAAAGTTTGGTATGGTTATTCATAAGCCCACCATGCAATTATTTATTTCTATTTATTTATTTAATTTTTGATACACAAAAATCGCCATTAATCAAGAATAAAGAATTATTTTCCACAAAATCTTGTAATTAATATATATGTATATATACAGATGTTTAGGAAAACTATGTACATCATCAACATCTAACGTTAGGAAAAATGAACTTTTATGCCTTGTCAGCTTTCAATATTTATTAGAAATTTGTTCTAATTTCTTACATTTACATAAAGGATTCCATTAAGGAAGATTCTTTTATCTCATAAAAGATTATACGGTGAGTGATATATCAATGCATATTGTGAGATTTAAATATTTTAATATGAAAATTTATATTTATTATTAAAATTGGTCATTTTCTATTATTTAACTTATATTACTAATTTTTTGATATCAACATTTTATGATTGAAAATGTTAAAGTCGAACCTCGTTAAGATGAAAACGCTTAACATGAAATTTCACTTAAGACAAAGGAGTTTCGCCATCACATTATCTTGGAAAACAATGGTAATTGAATCGTTTAATACGAACATGAAGACAAACTTCTCCCGTTTAAGACAAAGTAAATATTGCACCTAATAAAAAAATTTCCTCATTGTGACCTTTCGGCGATCTTCCACGTTGAAACAAGTTTATTGCTTTTCCTGAACGGGACGAGAGAGAATATGCATTTGTTCTTGGAAATGAGGTGAGTGAAGAGAGGTGGGTGTAATGCTGACCGTGGGGAGAGTGAAAAGAGTTGCATTCTTTCTCTGCTGATATTGAAATTATTTTGTGAGCGATTCATTTCATTGCTATCACGTGATTGATCACTTGATGTGAAAGTTATTTACAAGAAATATTTTATTGATTGAATAGCAATTGTATGGGAGAACTAGCTGTGAAAATGAGTGGTAAAAAAAGGCTCTTAGTTTGGAAACTAAGCAGAAGATTTTATGTGATGTTAGTGATGGGATTTTATGAAAATCAAAGATTGCAGCCAAGTATGGGATGCCTGCTACTCTTTCGACAGTTATGAAGGATAGAGAACAAATTGAAATGGCTTGTGCTGTCACTCAATCACACGTGTAGGAAAATGAATGAGAAATGCTAAAAATGAAGAAATTTAAGTTGCTTTATTAAAGATGGATAAGAGAAACTAGGAACCAGAATATCATTTTAATTGGTGCTGTTTTATAAGAAAAAGCAAAGATTTTGCAGAAACTCTTGGTATCGATGATTTTACATGCTCAAATTGATGGCTAGCAGGATTTAAAGAACACCATGATATTGTTTCCGAAAGGATATGTGGTGAAGAGGCTAGTAATGGTAATGTAGATTTGTTTTTCTCTAAATGGCCCACTATTAAAAGACATTATGCACACCGCAATATATTCAATGCAGATGAAACTGCGCTTTTTTATAATGCACAGCCTTCATCTAGATTAAGTTTTAAAGCAGGGAAGTGTTTCAGTGGAAAATGTAATAAAGAAAGAGTCACAGTACAAGTAACATGCAATATGGGTGGTAGTGAAAAATTACCTATCTATGCTATCGGAAAATTCGCAAAACCATGTTGTTTTAAGCATGTAAAGACATTACCTGTTCAATACACATTCATGGAAAATGCTCCGATAAATAAGGAAGTGTTTGGTGTTTGTAAAATGGTTATTAGAATTAGACTCATGACTTATCAATCAAAAGAGAAAGATGTGCTTTTTGTTGGACAATTGTACATCCTACAAAGATGTAAAAGGACTAATGTCAATAAAATGAGTTTTCCTCCCTTGAAATACTACAACAAAGCTTCAGCCATGTAACCAAGGTATTATTCAATGTTTAAAAATGCACTATAGGAATGAAGTTATCAAAATAAGTTATCGGGTACTTTGACAAACAGACATTATTTTCTATCAGTCCCTTAGAAGCAACGTGTTTTCTAAGAAGTGCATGGAACTGTTAGTTCCACTGTTATAAAAAACAATTTCAGGCATGGAGGTTTTTCAGAGGAAGATGTTGCGCAAACAGATGAAGCAGAAATGGATGATGTGATAGAAGAAGCTGAAAAAAAGAGGAATAATTTCTCCCCTGTCGTTTGAAGATTATGTTCGAATTGATGAAAATCTTATGACTTCACAACCCATGACAGATGAAGATATTCTAGCCGATTTAACTGAAAAAGAGAATGAAGAAAGGCTGAATAAAATGGAGGCTAATGCATAGGTTGAAATCCATTCAGTGTTTTTCAATGAAGCGACAGAGGCTTTAAAAACTGTGCAGTGGTTTCTGTTTCAACAAAAAAAATGCCAATTGTGCTTTGGACAATTTGAAAAAAGTGGATATTTTTATAAACAATTATGGAATGCAAAAATTGAAACAAAAGTCAATAGAAGATTTTTTTAAAGTCTAGCTTAAAGAAGTAAACATATTTTTACATTGTATTTTTCCTTACTCATTTACTTTTTATAAGAATATTACAGTACATATAGTACTACTATCTGTGTGTGAATGGATTTTGTACTTGTATGGTGATGTTATAAATGTACCTTTTTGCACAAAAATAATGATTAACATAAAATGAATATAAAATATTTATTTCTATTCTCTATCCTTTACATTCTTTGATATCTTCGTTTTAGTGCTTTATTTTTTTAAAAAATCCTAAAAGCATTTTGCTGTTTTATCGGTTAATACGAATTTCAGTTAATACAAAAAGATTTTTGCTGCCCTTTGACTTAGTTGACAGTAGTCTACAGTAGACCCTTTGACAAGGTTCGACTGTATAATTTAGAACAATATATGTTTTTCCTCCTTCCCGCTTTGTTTATAAAGCACACTTTTTTTGGTACTGGCCACTTTCATGGCTATCTTTGTTTTTTTAGCACTTTTAATAAAGCTAAATTTACTTCTCCAAATAGTCAAGGAACATTTTCACTCCTTGAATTTTGAGCATCCTAGCTATAAGTCTGTTCTATTTACAAACAAACTGTTAATATAGCCTTGCCAACTGAATTGGGCATGTCGACTGAGTAAGGGGAACCTAGAGGGCTAAAACTTATTGATAGAAGGATATTTTTGTCTAGATTTAGCTATCTTCCTGACATGCAGACTACTTTCTAAATTTATAAGTTGCTTATGCAACCTTCATAAATTTATTTACTTACAGATATTTTAATTTAAACTTATATTTATCTTGTTTTAAGGGTCTTTTTCTTTTTTAGCACATTTAATTTTTATTGAAGGCTTGATTTGCTCCAAAAAAATTTATGGCCACTTTCTGCCAACCTCAAAATTTTATTGGCTGTTGGAAACTTGCTCATGAAAATGCCAAATCTATTTAAGGCCTGCTTTTTCCATCTTTTCGATTCATTCCTTCCAAAACCGATGGTGTATACACTCATCCATTGTGCATGGACCTGGGAGCTGTCCCAGTGAAGCAATGGCTAAGGGCATGCTGCTGCAATGGTCAGAGATTTCAGAATTAATTTCATTTATATAATTTTCACTTACACTTTTTAACATTAAATTTAATTTATCCTTTTTAGATACCAGTCAGTGCTGAAATGTTTGTTTATTAGTCGTGTGTGATTTAGTTGCGGTAAAGGTTCTTTTTCAAGGCTGACCCATCCAAACTGTTCCTGAAAAACCTCAACTGGTGGCAGGCACTATGCAAAGACAGTCAAAATTATTTTTCATATTATTTTTTATTTTAGTGAGTTATGCCATCCTAAAGTTAATTTTTTTTTCTTTTACAGTTCTTTAAATTTAAGATAGTTCAGAGCCTCTGGTATATCTAGTGCCTTGCTCTCTGAGCACTTTCAATCTTTACCAAGTCTAGACTTGCCCCGTCAAAAAAGTGTACGATGCCCAAAAATTATTGATGCTCTAAGTGCCCATTTTCAAGGGCATATTTAACCTCTGGTGCTCCCAACTCTGGAATGGTCCAGTTATGCAAGCCTCTATCAGAATTTCAAAATTATATTTTCTGACTATTTTTATTTGTTTCACATGGTGGTTTCACATTCCATGTTGGTACTCCTAAGCACTGCGTTAACTTGACTGCATAAATTTTATTTACTATTCTTAGAGAGAAATATTATTCTTACACATTTTGATACAAAATAACTGTTCAATTATGCATTTGGCAATAGATTTGTTTACTTAACTCTCCAACATACTCTTAATATATTAATTGTATTGAGTTTTAATGAGAGTTAATTATACTGTGTTGCATAATCTTATAATGTTGAAAGTTATAGAAAAACAACTCTAAATGAAGCCAATGAACAAATCTGTAAATAAAGCAATTCCAAATGAAGAAACCTGACATTAAAAAATATGAAGACCTAAAATCGAGTAAGAAGACAAGTGTTGGCAGTAACCCCAGTGGCAGAAAGTTTTGTAGCTGTCTGCGACAAGCTTTTAAAATTTCATAATTTGTCTGCAAATTTTGCGTGTCATTTTAATGAATAAATGATAAATTAAACTAGGAACTTTTTATCATTCCATTTAAAACATGGTAAGCATGATGCATTATCATTAATTTTGCTTATAACTTTTCATCATCTAACTTCTTGTAGAATTTCTAAAGTGTGAAGGATAAACAGAACCACACATAGGCAATAACGATGCTTTTAAAAACCTTCGGAAGCTTCAGAGGCCTCAAAAGCACAAAAAGCATTGAGTTTTTTCTAAAACCCTTGAATGAAATTTTTTTTTCCCAATCCTTTGACAAAATTAGTGTTTTATCCCCGACTCTTTTGACGAATTTTGCGGCAATTTTTGGACGAAATTTGCGGTTTTTTTTTTTTGTGATCCCTTGACAAAATTCGAATTTTTCTTTTCTGCGTCCTTTTGAGGAAATTATTTTTTTTTGTAATTCTTCTGTGAAATTCATGTTTTTTCCATGGTTTTTTGACAAATTTCGCGTTTTTCCCGAAATTTTTGGATGAAATTTGCTTTTTTTTTTTTTTTTTTTTTTTTGTGATCTTTTGACAATATTCGCGTTTTTTTTCACAATCCTATGATGAAATTTGTGTTTTGTTCCTCGATACTTTGATGAAATTCGTACTTTTCCATGATCCTTTGATGAAATTCGTACTTTTCCGCGATCATTTGATGAAATTTGAGTTTTTTCATGATCCTCTGACGTAATTCGTATTTTCCGCGCTCTTTTGATGAAATTTGTGTTGTGTTCGCGATCCTTTGACGAAATTTGCGTTTTGTTCGCGATCCTTTGACAGAATTTGCATTTGTTTTACTATCCCTTGACGAAATTTGTGTTTGTTTTACTATCCCTTGATGAAATTTGCGTTTATTTCACGATTCTTAGACGAAATTTGCGTTTGTTTCACCATCCTTTGCCAAAATTCACGTTTTTTACCCAATCTTTTGCCAAAATTTACGCCTTTTACCCGATCTTTTGCCAAATTAAAGCTTTTAATGCGATTTTTTGCCGAAATTCAGACTGTTTACGTTATCTTTTGCCGAAATTCTTGCCATTAACACGATCTTTTGCCGAAATTTGCA
The DNA here is from genome assembly GCA_963932465.1 of Maratus speciosus. Lineage (NCBI taxonomy): Eukaryota > Metazoa > Arthropoda > Arachnida > Araneae > Salticidae > Maratus > Maratus speciosus. Next base: position 496,779,399 of record OZ010787.1, on the reverse strand, counting down.
CTTTTTACGCAATATTTTGTCGAAATTCGTGATTTTTACGCAATTTTTTGCCAAAATTCGCACTTTTTATGCGATCTTTTGCCAAAATTCGCGCCTTTTACCCGATCTTTTTCCGAAATTAAAGCTTTTAACACGATCTTTTGCTGAAATTCGCACTTTTTATGTGATCCTTTGCCGAAATTCAAGCCATTAACACAATATTTTGCCAAAATTTGCACTTTTTACACGATCTTTTGCCAAAATTCAGCTTTTTACGCGATCTTTTGCCGAAATTCGCACTTTTTATGCAACCTTTTGCCGAAATTCACACTTTTTACGCAATCTTTTGCTGAAATCCATGCCATTAACATGATCTTTTGCCGAAATTCGCGTTTTTTATGCGATATTTTGCCGAAATTCGCACTTTTTACACGATTTTTTTGCCAAAATTCACGCTTTTTACACGATTTTTTGCCGAAATTCACGCTTTTTACGCAATATTTTGCCAAAATTCGCGTTTTTTTCGCGAGGAAAAATTGTCTGAAAGTTGCGGACAATTTTTTTAATTGATTTCATTAGTGCAGACAATAATTGTCCACAAAAGATTTTTCTTGTCTGCGACTATGTCGCCGTGTCGCGGTGTTTCTGCTACTGGGGCAGTAACAATATTTCTTTGCTTAGATTAGCACTAGGCTTTACCATAGGTTTTACCAGCAAGTGTCCATGGAAAATTCTCACTTCATCTGATGTGTTGCTAAGTACTGCAGCTGAGATTAGCAAATTATTGAGCAGAACACACATTGCATAAAAGAAATAAAATTAAGATCACGTGATTTGTACACGGATGCCACTTAGAAAATATATATATATAAAAAAGGAAATTACGCATAAATTTTGAGAAGTATATTAATTGAATATAAAATAAATACACTGACAAATTTCTTATGTTAAAAAGTTTTATAGTATTTTCTGTAATAAATATATAATATGTATTGTATTTTCATAGTTCAGTTGAAATGATTACTGGCCAACATCTACAGTTTTATAAAACATTAATATTATTTCACCCAAATGTAGAGTTTGATTTTCATGTATTGTAATCAGAAGCAAATAATGTGAATACTAAATAGTTAACTATAATTTTTATGTGTACAGAAAACCATAACTTGGTTCAAATTTAGGATTTTTTTTCCACCACTGACTATGAAAATTGAGATTTTTTTCACCACTTCATGACAAAATTTGCTATTTTCTTTGTGATTGTTTGATGAAATTTACGATTTTATTCGAAAATCATTTGATAAAATTCTCAATTAAATTTTGCACATATTTGATGAAATTTGCGATTTTATTCTGCGATTGTTCGATGAAATTCACCATTAATTTTTACAATTTTTTTTCAACGACCAATTGCTGAAATTTATGATTTTTTTCTTGAGTGATTGTCAAAATTTGTGATTTTATTCCACAATTGTTCAATGAAATTCATGATTTATTCTGTGATCGTTTGATGAAATTCACAATTGTTTGACATTCATGATTTTATTCTGCGACTGTTTGACAAAATTTGTGATTTTATTATGCAATTGCTTGACAAAATTTGTGACTTTATTATGTGATTGTTTGACAAAATTTGAACTTTTATTAAGTGATCGTTTGACAAAATTTGAAATTTTATTAAGTGATCGTTTGACAAAATTTGAAATTTTATTAAGTGATCGTTTGACAAAATTTGAAATTTTATTATGTGATCGTTTGACAAGTCACAATTTTATTATGTGATCGTTTGATGAAATTCATGATTGATTTCTATAATTATTTGACAAAATTTACCATTTTTAAAACTAAATTTGCTATTTTATTCTGCAATTGTTTGATGAAATCTGTATTTAATTTTTGGAATGTTTGACAAAATTTGCGATTTACTTTTTTGCGAGCGATTGATGAAATTTGTGATCTTATTCTGTGAGCAATTGATGAAATTCTCTATTTTTTCATGACAACCAAATTTAAGGCTTTTTTACGTGACTGATTGATGAAATAAGTGACATCTATTCAAATTCATGGGCTTTTTTTCAGAGTGCACATCAAAGCGATTTTTTTTACGATTCCGTAGAAATTGCCAATTTAAAAACAACAACAACAACAAAAAACCAAGTGGAAATTTGAAAAAAGTGGAAAAATGGTATCCCTGTTTGTAGAATAGAACTTTTTATTCCAGAAGTAGCATGAAAAGTGGCTCCAGTGCTCTCTATAAACTACTGATTTTTTGTATCATGCTACACTACAAACTAATGTAAAAAGTAGCGACTGCTGTAGTTTTGCTACTTGTAGTGTGTTACTTCCAACCACTGGGATGGGTATCACTCAAGTGTGACAACCTGTGACATAGGGGGAGGGAGTGGTAAAAAACTATGAAATTTGTATGAGGTAACTAATGAATGTTACTGAAAATACATGCGTAAATAGTTATTGAGACTTACGGAACATCTTCATCTTCATCAGCAACTTCGATTTCAGCTTGTATTGATTCCATAGCAGTTGAGAATGCAGCCAATCTTTGCCTATTTATTGATTTACTTCTTACTAAGGCCGTATCACTCTTTACAGAAGTCACTTGAATAGGGGATGCTACAAAATATACAAAAGATATATTTTAGAAAACATTTAACACAATAAGCTAGCTATGTAATAAAACACTGATGGAGTACTAATTCTAGGTGTCAAATGATGATTGATTCTAATTCATTCATTTGATAAAAAGAAACTATTTAGATCATATCTTGTGAATTAATTTTGTGAATGGAAAATAAAAAATATTTATTGCATCAGAGAAACATAAAGCCCCCACTTTATTAAGAAATACATACATTCATATTTTTACTAGCCTAAAATCATATGTTGCAAAATTTACCAATTCTACATAGCAGGGTTTGAAAAATGTCAGTTGCCACATTGCCATGGAAACTAAAAAAGGATATACAAATTAAGAACTGCTAAAAAAACTTCTTTCTACCCAATAGCAGAATTTTTGGTGTCTATCTGCAGCAAACCAAAACTTATCTGCGACCCAACAATACTGAACCAAGCTACTATCTTAAATACTTATAGTAACACATAAAAAATAAGCGAAAATTGCTTTTTACAAAGAAAATTAATAAGAAATACAATAACTCTTAAAACAAAGTGAATTTTTGGTGAAATTTTTTAAGCACACTATTTATTTTTAAGCTGGTAGATCAATCTGCAAGGTCTAAAATAATCTGCAGTGCTGCTGCTGTGCTGCACAGTTTCTGCTATGGAGCTGAAGAATTATGGCTAATTTGACAGAGAAACTTGATAAGAGCATTGATAAGATAGAAATAATTTTATTTTACGTGAACCAAAGTTGACTACTAAGAATTCAACTTTCCTGACATTTTTTTTCTCCAACTGGTATCATGTTAAAACACATTTAAGTCTATTGGAGTCTGTCATAGTAAAAGAATGTCTAACCTACAAGAAGTTTATCCTAATTTTTAAGCTATTTTTAAGAAATTTTACTTTAAAATTTGGAATTTCTCTTACCTTTGCATGAGGGCTGTGATAGTGATGCATCAAGCAATTAAAGAGGCTTACAGAGTACTCGGATAACATTTTGTAAGTACTAAATATCAGGGCAGGATGGTGGGATTCATGCCAAAAATTATGAAATTCCCACCTGGTAAAACATCAAATTGGAACACTCCCACATGCAAGTGGCAGCATGCCTATAGATGTCGATCACAAAAAGTAGTTATTGGGTCAAGAAAGTAAAAAGCAACAAAATTCAGGCATAAAATTTTCAATCTTTTTTTATCCACAATACATAATGTCAAAATTATGTATAAAAATAAACTTGTTACAGTAAAATCCAAAATTGAAGATTTAATAAAACTACAACTTATTTTTTGGATATTTCTTACTTTTTTATAAAAGTCTTAAAAAAAAAATCTTAGAAAATGAACATTTGGATTTATCATTGAACTCATTGAATCTGTGTAATCAATTGAAATTGCTGCTCCATCAAAATATTATTATAAAAAAAGACTGTTTGTGTTACATGCATAAAAGTCAAAATGTCTGTGATCAATCTTTTTTCATCCACAATATATAATGTCAAAATTTAAATGTATAAAAATAAACTTGTTACAGTAAAATCCAAAATTGAAGATTTAATAAAACTACAATTTATTTTTTGGATATTTCTTATTTTTTTATAAAAGTCTTAAAAAAAATCTTAGAAAATGAACATTTGAATTTATCATTGAACTCATTGAATCTGTGTAATCAATTAAAATTGCTGCCCCATCAAAATATTATGATAAAAAAAGACGGTTTGTGTTACATGCGTAAAAGTCAAAATGTCTGTGATCCCCCCATTTGCAAATGGTAGAGAGGAATCTCCTCTTGACTTTTTGAATTTTATCTCCAGTTTCTGTTGAGAATTTCTTTATGCAATCAATAGTCCAGGGGAAATGTACCAAAAAAGGAGGTTACCTTGCAAAAGGTCGGGTAGAAGATTACCTTTATAATTTGTTTATACTGAAACAAGCATCGGAAAACCAACTTTTCTAACAAAATTTCTTAAGGCTAAATTTTCTGTGGCCAGAAAACCACAAAATTTTAGGACCTTTGATTTTTTAAAAATATCTCGAGACCCGTTGCCGTAACATATTATTTGTCAATTACAATAATAAAGAAGACAAAATTCCCTACAACTCTCATATTTACAACTTTTTTATACACTCAATAGCAAGTGCAGTACGCCAGTTCAAAAATAGGACAATTTTTTTCAATTTTCTTAAAAACAGTGAAGAACCTAGTTCTGTCCCGATTGTTCAAATGTTTCCCATGGATTTAATTGTGTATGTAAACTTCTATATATTGGTAGCAGTAAACATGTATTTTGGCGTCCCCCCCCCCCTAAAAGGAAATTTACCACAAGAATTTTAATGAATCTCTAATAGCCTGATTTTGAAAATTTTAAGGGTGTAACTTTAAATACGTAATGCTGAACCATAATCAGCTTTGTCAAATATTGATTCATTAAAACCTTAAAAACTGAACTGAAAGGAAACAAATTATATTCCGCTTTAAACAGGTTTCCATCTTAGCAGGTATAACTGTTCATATTCTTTCTCTTGAAAAAATATATTTTTTTCTTTAAAAACCAGATTCCGTATATACCGATTGCATTTTGAAAGATTTTACAGTAGTTGAGTTACGGTAGTTAGTATTGAGTCGTTTAAAGTCACAGTTATATGAATTATGAGACTAAATTAGTCACATGTAGACATTTGCAAGGGAATATTAAACCTATGGAAGCATTCTTGACAAATACCTCGGTTGCATTTTATTACTTTTAAATAAATTTTTTTCATGTGATACCAGAGAACAATATCTAATGCTGTGCTTTTGTACTTTTTCAGCTTTATACTTCTAGATGAACATAATCTAGATATCTCTTTTATTCAGGATAAGGATATTTCGTTCAAATGGGATGCTAATCCTACAACTGTGACATCAGAGAGAAAAAAAAATATTGTTAAATAGCCTGTAGAAATTATTATAATTTAAATACATCTTTTCATTTAGCTTAGGCAGTCATGTTGTGTACCTTTTTTAATTGTGTAGGGAAAGTGGAGTTGAATGACACAAGGGATCAATGCGAAAACAAAACTTTCTATATGGTCTATAATCACAAATAAATTGGTATTTCATTTGATAAACAGTAGCACTGAGACCATTAAACAGAAATGTTTCAAAACAGTACATATTACAAAAGATTAGAATATTCCACAAAGTGTATTTTTCAACAACCAAAGTAAGTTTTTCTACTCGAGCTTTAAAGGAATTAATAGATAATCTTAAAGTTTTATGTATTTTTGCATGCTAAAACGGTATAATCTCTTATTATATTTGTTGATAATAAGTGGGGGAAAAATTGACAATATTTATTAAACTAATCTTTTAAATATTTTTATGAAACTAGTGATCTCAAATATTTTATTGAGAGAATTCTTAAATTTTACAAGAGATAAATTCATAACATTAGTTAGTGAAATAATCTGTTGTCATTTTTATTGTAGCTATTTTATAAGGTAAAAGTATGTCTTATATAAAATATTTATTTTTTGTGTCCCCCCTTTGATATGGAACTACAATCCAATGTTTGCTACCTTTAAAACAATAAAACATATGTTATCAATAATTGATAAATATAATATACCATTGTAGTATGGAATAAAATATGTTTTTCGTAAATTTTTATACCTATCCCATTGATCCCTGTAAAAATATGTATGCATTACAAAAATTATTAAAATTAAACAAGAATTCTTTCTTAATTGAAACTATCGTGCCAATAAGTTACTAAATATTGAAGTATTCGTTTAAACAATGCTTTGAAATTAACATTGTATATACTTAAAGTTACTGTCTAAATATGAAAATTGTCTATTCATCTACACTCTGGCCTACTTTTAAAATTATATAAATTTATTGAATATCAAATGTCTGTTGAGAGGAAAATAGAGATGTGGGTGTGAAAATAATCGATAATTTACTGCTACCAATTTTTAGAAGTCGACATACATGATTAAACCTGCGGGGAACATTTGAATAATCGAGACAAAACTACGTTTTTCACGGTTTATAAGAAACTTGAAAAAATTGCCTTATTTTTGAAATGGCGTACTGTGCTCGCTATTGAATATATAAAAAAGTTGTAAATATGAAAGTTGTAGAGAATTTTGTCTTCTTTAATATTGTAATTGACAAATAATATGCTACAGTAATGGGTCTCAAGATATTTTTCAAAAATCAAAAAAAGTCCCAAAATTTTGGTGTTTTCTGGCCACAGAAAATTTAGCCTTAAGAAGTTTTGTTAGAAAACTTTGTTTTTCCATGCTTGCCTCAATATAAACAAATTAAAAAAATAAAATCTTCTACCCAACCTTTTGCAAGGTAAAATGTACATTTCTCCTGGACTACAACTTCAATAGCGAATATTAAATTCTGATGAAATAGCAAAAGATTATGCAGAGTAAATGAAAAAACAAACAAAATTGTAAAGTTATCATGTTCATGTTTTAGTCATAGATTGTATTGTTTGTATTTTTATTTAGATTATGATCAAGTGAAAAATATTTGTGACATATACTATATTTCTCAGATATTTAGGAGTCACATTTTGTATAGAAGTTAAAAGCCCATTTTTCAAAAGGATATAAATTATATTTCCAGCATACATGAAGAATGGATTTTAAAAGCTAAAATTTTTTAAAGACTATTTGCTTAAATTTGCAGTGCTTACCAGATTCTGAATCATCTGACATTCTTCCATTACCAGGTTCATATCCCTCTTCTTCTTTACGTTTTTCTTCCTAATTTCAAATAAAACTTAATTACGTAAGAAACTTACATCTAAAAACTTACACAAACATGCCAAAGAACAAACAAAACCAATTTAATCATTCATTTCAGAAACTAGAAATGCAGAATTTCAAGTTTTGAAATATTTTAGAAAAACTGTCAAACCAAGCTATAAGTAGATATTTTTGCAAAAAAATATTTTAGAATGCAATGGACATCTCTCAACATCAATGGTAAATTAATTTATTCTTTAAAGCTAAAAACAGAGGATTAAAAAAAAAAATCCTTAGAAGTTATCAGGTTTCTGAAATAAAATACATTTCTCCTATGTACTTTCGTCTGTTTTACTATTTTTATGATATTATACAGTTGAGTAAAATATAAATAATGTTACAAAATTATGCCTTTAAGTCAGACATATTCAATCTATGGCCTGCATGTAACCTGGAGAATTTTTATATGTAGAACAAGACACACAATCAGATGTGTATAAGATATTGGTTAAGCATGCAATTTCTAACTTTACGCTATAAACTTTTAAATCACTGATATTTCTTTTTAATCTAATTGTTATGCATTATTTTTGGATTATTAATAGTTTATATGCATTAAAAAATATTTAAAACCATCTCAAGTATTTTAAATGTTTTTAAGGTAAAATAAAATCTGTCCTGTTACACAAATGTAACTAACTTAAAATTATGTTAAAACACTCTAATGTAATTTTCTAAGGCAAAAGGTTTTTTTTTTAAACATGCAGTTGTTGTATATACTTTAAAGTGGATATATGAATCATTAAATCTTCATCACTAATAAAACATGACTTAAAATTAATTTGATTTATATACTTTTGACATAAAAAAATAGATTTTTTGATTGAGAAACAAACCTGATTTTTTAAATAAAATTTCATGACTTTTTTTTTTTTTTTTTTTTTAATCTTTAGAAATTGTGCATTATTTTATTCTATATAGTTTAGCTAATATAGATTATATTAATTTTGTTATATGGGTTTGTTTTACTACTTCTGAAATCGTATTATTTTAATTACCTTTGTTATTATATTATCCTCCTTTTACATAATTATGTTAATATGTTGTAGTCTACTTAACATAGGATATATATGTTTGTGGCCTGCAAGGGGGAAAAAGGGGGTTGAGTATGGCTGCTATAAGTGACTTTACTTGTGGGGTATCTCAATCAAAGGAATATATTAAGGATATACAAAACATTGTTTTAGTGGGTGAAGTGTCTATGAAGATTAAACATAAAAAAAAAAAAAAACAGTCTTAACTCAATTTTCTAATAATTTGTTAGCCAGGAGGTTTCTGAAATAAACAATTCAGTCTAAAAAGCAAATTCAACAAGCTTTGGATGGAATGTGTACAAAGAACATGACAATATGAATTATAAAATATAATAGAAAAGATAATTAAGTGTTCAAATTGTATTTTTAAATAAGCAATATTATATGAAAAAAAATCGCATATTAATTTGATAAACTGGGTCTAGGAGTGTTGATGGGCATTAGGGTGGTCCTTATTTTCGAAGTTTTAAAATTTATTGCTCTTACCCTCTAAATATGTTGCATTATATCTAAAAATAATTCTTGCAGAATTTAATCAGTAAAAAATAATATTTAGAGGTAGCTCAAAGAAACATAAGTTTCATAAATCGGGGTCATTTTGCTGTTTTTTTCTCGTTCTACTTGAAAAAAAATTCTAATCCTAATATTGATAAATTATTTCAATGTATCAAAATGTCAATTATCTATACTATAAAATCTGTCAGAAGAAATTAGAAAAATTATTTGAAGAATGGGGACTGTTAGAGAAGAACAAAGGACGTAAAACACCTAATCAGAAAGTTAAAGAAAATGCATTTTCTTCAAAATTCGATAACTTGTTTGATGTTGCTCATGTCGATGCATTAAGCATAATCAAAATAGCTGAAGATAGATATTTCTTGCTAGCACAGCGAGAAGATGGCAGACGAGGATCAACGGACTGGTGTTGACAAAAAGCACGTGCGGAAAGAATTGATTGCTGATAAAAAGAATATTCTTCTGAATAAAAGATTAGAAAAAATTAAACATTCGCAGGAGAAAGAAATGGCAGTAGCAGTACTTGAATCTTCTACAGATAGCTCAAATGGAAATGAAACTGAAAAAGTCCTTCCGGCTAGTGCCGGGAGGAAGAGGTAGCTTTCATAATCCTTATTTTAAAAAAGCCAACTTATATCATTCAAACACACGAAGCTCAATTTAGTGGAAACCGAATATAGGAGATTCAATACTAATTTTTATCAATATAATGAATGAGAATTTCGCGAAATTAGTCAGCTTTATCCAAGCTGCTTTTCTTTAAAGTAACTTATATTTGGCTGCCAAATTCAGCAATTTCTTAAAGTGCCTGTCATTTTAAGACAGCATGGTGGATGAGGCTAAGCAGTGAACTTGGTCGAAACCTTGGTAATTGCTGTGCACATGCTCACTCAAATCAGAATCGGTTAATATATAGGAGTGCTGTCGCATGCAAAAAATCAGATTTTTCAAAATGTCACCCACAATAGAAATTGAAACTGCTATATCTGAGTCATTTTTTAAGGTAAAGACAAACAAAAAATGCTCCTGAATCCTTATATCAAGGTCAAATACTTAAGAAAGAAACCTTTTTCAATTTCTATTTTTTTTTGCACCTCACTTTAAATATATATATATTTTTTAATTTAATGGCCGCCATTTTGAAACAAGAGGGCTGATGAATCTGGCCAGCTAACTTGGTGGAGGTGTTGATGTATACTATCCACATGCCTTCTTACATCGAAATAGGCGAATACGTGTGTTATCACGTGACAAATACAAGATCGTTTCAAAATGTTAGCCATGCTAGAAATTCAAAGTGCTATAAATCAACCATTTTTTAAGATATAAACAAAAGAACAAATTTTCAGAAACAAAAACTGCTCCGGAATCTTTGTAACAAGGCCAAACACATAAAAAAATCTTTTTCATTTTTCAATTTTTAATACCTCATTTTGAATTTTAAATTTAATTTTTTTTAAATGGCAACCCTTTTGAAACAAGATGGCGAATGAAGCTGGCCAACGAACTCGGTCGAGACATTGGTATGTACTATGTACAGACCAAGTTACATCCAAATTGGTTCATAAATACGCCTGTTATCGCGTGACAAAAATCAGGTCGTTTTAAAATGTCAGCCATAAGAGAAATTCAAAATGCTATTACTCAGCCATTTTTTTTAGATATAGACGAAAGAAAAATTGTTCCGGAATCTTTGTATTAAGGTCAAACACAGACAAAAAAATCTTTTTCATTTTCCAATTTTTTGGTATCTCATTTAAATTTTTTTATTTTTTTAAATGGCCGCCATTTTGAAACAAGATGGCGGATGAAGCTGGCCAACGAACTCGGTCGAGATATTTGTATGTACTATGTACACACCAAGGTACATCCAAATCGGTTCATAAATACGCCTGTTATTACGTGAGAAAAATCAGGACGTTTCAAAATGTCAGCCACGCTAGAAATTCAAAATGCTATAACTCAGCCATTTCTTAAGATATATACGAAACAAAAACTGCTCCAGAATCTTTTTATCAAGGTCAAATACATAAGAAGAAAATAATTTTTCAATTTTCAATTTTTTGATACCACATTTCAAATTTAATGTTTTCTTAAAAATTTAAATGGCCGCCATTTTTAAACAAGAAGGCGGATGAAGCTGTCCAACGAACCCAGTCGAGACATTGGTATGTACTATGTATAAACGAAGTTACATCTAAATCGGTTCATGAATACGCCTTTTATCGCATGACAAAATTCAGGACGTTTCAAAATGTCAGCCACGCTAGAAATTCAAAATGCTATAACTCAGCCATTTTTTAAGATATAGACGAAACAAAAACTGCTCCGAAATCTTTGTATAAAGGTCAAATACATAAGAAAAAAATATTTTTCCATTTTAAATTTTTTGGTACCACATTTCAAATTTTAAATTTTTTTAAAAATTTTAAATGGCCACCATTTTGAAACAAAATGGCGGATGAAGGTGGCCAATGAGCTCGGTCGAGAGATTGGTATGTACTATGTACACACCGAATTACATCCAAATCGGTTCATAAATACGCCTTTTATTGCGTGACAAAATTCAGGACGTTTCAAAATGTCAGCCACATTAGAAATTCAAAATGCTATAACTCAGCCATTTTTTAAGATATAGACGATACCAAAACTGCTCCGGAATCTTTGTATAAAGATCAAATACATAAGAAAAAAATATTTTTCCATTTTTAATTTTTTGGTACCACATTTCAAGTTTTAAATTTTTTTAAAAATTTTAAATGGCCGCCATTTTGAAGCAAAACGGCGGATGAAGCTGGCCAACGAACTCGGTCGAGACATTGGTATGTAGTATGTACACACCGAATTACATCGAAATCGGTTCATAATTACGGGAGTTACAGTGTGACATAGGTCAGATATATATATATATATATATATATCAGTTTTGAACGGAGGGTGGTTTCGGGGTCTGGGGGTCATGATCGATGAAAATATACCAAAATTTTTTGAAATCGCTTTCCTCCGAACGGCTGCAATAGGTAGCTTTTTGTAAAGAAAGCTACCTAAAACGCATCACAAAATTGAACTGCTTGAGGGTGCAGCAGCAGATCCTGGGACCTCTAAAGCTAAGAGAGGGCGTATAGATATCATAACTCCAGAATTAGCAATAACTCTAGACAGGAAAAAAGTATCAGACAGAAAAACAGTATTTGTAGTTGCAGAAACAGCAAAGAGTTTAGGATGTGATATTAAAGAAGTCAGTCTGAACAGGAGTACAATTCGTAGAAAAAGAATTGTTAATAGAATTAAACAATCACAGAAATTAAAAGAACAACTACAGTGAAATATTCTCCTAATTGTCCGTTGGGATGGAAAACTTTTAACAGAGTTAACCGGTTAAGAGAAAATATATAGACTTCCAATTATAGTTTCTGGAAAAGGAGTTTCTCAGATACTCTCAGCTGCTAAACTTCCTTCTGCAACAGGCGAAGCACAAGCCCATGCAATTTATGAAGCTTTGAATGAATGGGATACTGCAGATAAAGTGATTGATGAGCTTTGACAGCACATCAGCAAATACTGAAAAAGATAAAGGTACTTGTGTCCTTTGAGAAGAAAAGCTTGGAAAGAAACTTTTTATTTTGCCTGCCATCATCATATTATGGAACTTATCATTGGAAAAGTATTTCATATTTCTTTGGGAACTTCATCATCAAGTCCAAAAGTACCTGTATTCAAACTTTTCCAAGAGTACTGGAGTTTTCTAGATAGAGAAATTTGAAACAGGATTGAAAGATGATAATATTCGAGCTCTTGAACAAGATGTAAAAGATGAAATTTTGGAGTTTGCCACTACACAAGAATCATCAACATGTGGACTAAGAGGTGATTACCAAGAATTTGTTGAACTTGTTATTATTTTCCTTAGGGAAATACCTGTCAGGGGAATTCATTTCAGGCTGTTAGGGGCAATGCATCATGCTCGTTGGATGTCTAAGGTAATATATTCTTTGAAAATATTCATCTTTAAGCCCCAATTCAAGCTTACCAAAAAAAGGAGAAAGAGGTCTTCATGATGTTTGTGTTTTTATAGTCAGGGTGTATTTTAAAGATTGGATCACTGCTTCAATAACAGAAACCTCGCCGTTTAATGACTTTCAGTTGATGAATATTTTATTAGAGTATTCAAGAATACATACAGAAATTGCAAGGGCTGCATCAGAGAAATCTTTGAAGTTGTTCAAAGAAATGAATTTAACACAAGTATTCTTTCAAATAGACCCAACACATTGGAACTCTAATTCTGATTATATAATTGCATTAGAAATGGTTCAATCTATTAAAGTGGTAAATGATCATGCTGAGAGAGGTATTGCTTTGATCAAAGAGTACACTGGAATCCTTACAAGAAATGAACCTCAGTTTCAGCTATTGACGAAAGTTGTGGAAGAGCACTGAAAAGCGTATCCTCACTGCAGAAAAATGGACTTAACAAATCAAACTAATTACTGATACTTTCAAGTTTTCATATGCTTAATATTGTGTTTTTGTGTTGTACAAAAGTAAAATTAATTTAGTATCATAATAAAAATTATCATTTTGGCTTAGTTTCTTTTTGTCGATATCATCATGTTTTTTAGTGTAATCGCCAAATTTCAGCTAGCTTGAGCTACCTCTAAATATATTTCTTTATCATTCAAACTTTTTCTACTTTGTTTTTCACTCTATTGGAACAAATTTTGAGGGTAAGACATAAGAAAATAAAAAAAAATTAAAAATTGACCATATAAGAACTACCCTAATGGGCATGCATTAAGGAACATTAAAAACTAGATGACAATATGGATCACAAAATAGTTTACTAGAAGTTTGATTAAATTATCAAAATTTTAAATTACTGAAAGCATTTATTAAAGAGAGAAAAGGAAAACTATATAATGATCTGTTTTAGTCATTTAAAAAAAAAAAAAAAAAAAAAAAAAACACAAACATACTAAAAAGTAACTTTCTTTGGTATAAAATAATTACTTATAAACAGCATTTCTGACAGTAATAACAGTAAAAAATTATCAGTAAGAATGATAATTAAATGGTGGAATCTCAAAAGCAATTGCTTGCTTTCAGAAGTAAAAAAAAAAAAAAAAAAAAAAAGTAAATCAAGCAAAACTTACAAAAAATTCTGAAGTTCAAAACAAAAGAAAGGTTTATTTTACATATCATTTTTATCATCCTAATTTATGATTAATTGTATATGGTTAACACAAAATCAAATTAATTTAATGCGATCATTTGATGAAATATGTATTTTTTTCTCGTAACCATATTGTGACAATCATTTTTCAACAACTATTTAGCAAAATTCATGAATATGTGAGTGTAAATTTTTAGAAAATCAGAAAAATCAGAGTCTAGATCAGCATAAAATAACTTTATATACACATTATACACATGATTATTTTCACATTGATGCCACATTTCCAAATTTCATGCCAGTATGATATAACAGCACTATACATAACACTCTGAGTTGGGAAAGTTTAATTTTAACGAGCTTGTGCTTAGCAACTTATCTGTAACTAAAAGAAATAACTGTGCACAAGACAAGAAATCTAAAAAATAATGTCATCATCAAGATGTTCCACATTAAGTTTCTTATGTTAAAAGCCTGCAACCAAGAAAACAAAAATAAAAAGAGACAAATCTAAGTTTTTGTTTGTAAAAAATATATTATTACAAAGTAACTGGCAAATGTTTATTTAGATGTTTAACGCTCGTATTCACCAACTACTTCAACCCTGAGCTATGCCAAAAACCCGGGTCAAACACTCACATGATATTTATTCACCCTTTAGCTCATTGAACCAGTTCGAGGTTGAAATCTAATATCAGGTTCAACACAACTGTGGTTTACAGTGAGTTGAAGTCAAAATTCCTCAATGGAGCATGCATAGTTAACAAAAAAACAACAAACAAGCGGTAAGAGGGAGAGCACATTTTGCAATGGCAGCATACTGAATGAAGGTGCTGTGTAAAATATAGAAGTTATGCTATTAACCTTCTCACCACCGGGAACTGATATTTCCGTTCACTAAGCTGCAGGTTTCATTGCAATAGAAGCATTATTTAAATTTATATAATTCTACATATATAATTCAGTTTTAAGAAATTAAGTTATAATTAATACTCTGAAGGCTTATATGCCTATACGTAATAAAAATTTTTGTGTCATGTTGGACAAAGCATCTTTTTTAAAATATTTAAAAAATATACAGAGAAAACAACATTACAAATGTGCCCTTTTGCTTGGCAGTCAGGTGGTTAAATATAACAGAAGAACATTATGTAAAGGTATGTAGTCTCATATATATATATGCACTATCTTCAATATTTCTATTTGATTTGTTTATATTTATATATATATATTCTCTATATTATATGTTGAATTGTTTTTTTTACATAAATACATGTGGTCGTGAAAAATTTATTTACCTTAAAAATAGCCAACAATACTTAAATGGCCAATAAATTGCTACTAAAACAGTAACGGTTACATTTAAGGTCATTTATGATCTTAAAAAAAATTCATGAATGTATTTTAACAGTACCGAAAATAAATGTTGTACTTACATAAGTTCTAATTAAAATGCGAGACATCATTTTGCATTTTTGTTTAAATAAAGAAATACATAGATTATCTTCAAATATCCATAGATTCTCTGTAGATTTTTGATTAGTACTTATACAATGTTTGAAAATTAAATTTTGGGTCTATTGTGTGAAAGATGTATTATTGTTTATGCACAAACTTAGATAATTATATATCAGATCTATAAATTAGATATTTTAACTTAAAATTTAAACAATTCATTTGAGTTTTATTACTTTATTGAAGTTCTTTTAGGAAGTTTGTTCTTTTTAAAATTATGAATCTCACTATATTAAATACCTCTATCATTGATTAACACTATAGCATTGTTATTTTTTGCAAGCTTCTACCTTATGTTTCCCAATTTTTGTGAAATTTTAAATATTTATTTTAATTAATTTATTTTAATTACATTTATTTACTGTATTTTAATTTTAAAGCTATATATAATATAAAATATTCCATTAGAAGTACTATTTTCTACGAAAATAATAGTAATAATTAATCCTTTATGGCTACTTAAAACATGAGCCTCGTGGATTTTAAATAAAAATGAATCACTTTTCAATGTTACCACACGAAATTGTGAAGTTTTTTTAAAGATCACTTATAATTTTTGCTTCTTAACTGATAGCTAATTAAAAATAAATTACTAAAGGGTTGAAATACGTTGATAAATAACTTATCTTTTTTAAAATAACCCAACACCAAAAATACTTTTATCAGCCCTTTCAGTAAATTTTTAAGGCAAATAAACTCTTTGCGATCATGAGTATTTATGTAAGCAAACAATTCAACCTATAGCAAATTTTCCCAGCAAAACATGACTGGCAAATTCCCTGACTTTCCATGACCAAATCTAAAAAAAATTCCATGACTTTCCCTGACCAAACGGGCATATAACAAAATTTGCTACTTATTTTTGCAGTCCACTGTCAAAATTAGCAATTTTTTTTCCCCGAGGCTATTTGATGAATTTCGTGTCATTTTTTAATTTTTCGATGAATTTTGTGTCATTTTTCTGATGAATTTTGTGTCATTTTTCCTTTTTTCGATGAATTTTGCATCTTTTTAAATTTTTCTCCAAGACCTTTTCATGACTTTTTAGAAAATATTTGTAAATTTCCTGACTTTTCCTATATATTTGGAAATTTCCTTGACTTTCCCTGACTACTTTGAAATTCCATGATTTTCCAGATTTTCCCTGACTTTCCATGACGCTGGGAACCTTGTATAGTGTAGGAGGTATATGTATAAACATAAACCAGTTAAAAGATTTACAGACTATATATATATATATACTAGCATTATAATCCCTGTCAAAAATGACAGAAAGTGAATGATAAATCTTAAAAACAATAGTTTAAAAAATATTTTTCCGACTTAAAGATGTCTCATGTATTTTATTAATCAAAAAGTTATCCTTTGATTTTTTATGATTAGAACAAAGAAATTATGTAAACTACAATTTAGTCACCAGCGCTTAAACGTGCCATTTCCAGCTACACATTCTATGATGAAAATACTTGTTTAGGTTACCTCTACATTAAAAATTTGTTGTTTAGCGTGACTTTTTTTCGCTACAAACTATGTTAAAATTCATAATTTTATCTGCAAGATAATTAAAATATGTTATACTGATAAGAAATATTTATTTTATTTGCAATGTTTTCAAATCTGATAAAATGCATTGTAAAAAAAAGTACGATTACAACAGAAAGTTGATGCCAAAAGAGGCTTACAGACGCACACCTTGCAGCCTTCGGTACAGAAAAAAAAATTGTCTCTTTAAATAATGCTAAAGTGCCATTGAAATAATTCTTTATTGTATATGCATTTAAAAATTTTAGATATTCAAATTTGGATAATTTTTACTTTGTCATATACGACAGAAAACAAATGTCACAGGAAATCTGAAATTGTGCAAAAGAATAATCATTGTGAATAAATTAAAAATACATGTAATGCAATGTGCTTGTACAGACCTACCTAGAGCAAAAGTTATATCTTTTCTCCACCAGATGGCGATAGTTATCCATTATTTTCTATTCAGAACTTGTTGTTGTTTTTTTTCATTTGGCCTTTAAATTTAGAACTTAATTGGACAGTTTTTGAAGGTTTTAAAGTTAAAATATTTAAAGGTTTTAATATACTTTTACAAATACATTAAAACCAGCATCGGTGTTAACCTATATAATTTTT
This sequence comes from Maratus speciosus, assembly GCA_963932465.1. Classification (NCBI taxonomy): domain Eukaryota; kingdom Metazoa; phylum Arthropoda; class Arachnida; order Araneae; family Salticidae; genus Maratus; species Maratus speciosus. Next base: position 496,761,592 of record OZ010787.1, on the reverse strand, counting down.
TTAAATGAAGCATTCCAAGAATCATTCATTTGTTTGTAGATTTGTGGAATTTGAAACTGAATGGCAACAATATTGCTTGTTTAGATCCGATTTCTATGTTTATAATAGCTTAATTTTAATTTAGAACTTAATACATTATAAATGGATATGATACACATGTTTTATGTGAAAATATGCTGAACGGACATGATTTCAAGTAGAAAAAATTATCATTTAGCTATGGTCGATTCTCAGACCAGAGTGGTTCGCATCGGCATGGTTACCAACAGTTTCATGCACTCAGATTTATATATATATGTATGTATGTATGTATATACATATATATATATAACCATTATATAATAGCAATTTATCATCTATTTCCAATTACTAAAATTAAATTAATAAATTTAGCTTCAATACATAACACTGACATTATACAAAATAAATATTATATATATATGTACATACATGTATATGAGATTACACACCTTCTTCTACTTTTGGTAATATGTATTTTAAACTTTTTTTTTGTATTTCTATATCTTAGACAGTATCTTGAGTAATGTTTTAATTTACTTTAATTAACATATGGAAAATTAAATTAGAGGGAATGGGAAGAGTGGTGTAAATGGGGACTTGTTCTTTTCCATTCATTCACAAACAAAAGAAAGCTATTTTATTTATTAGATAATGTAAAATTATATGAAATTATCAATAATGAATTTGAACTGTTTTTGTTAGATTTCTAACTATCATTATTCTGTTTATCTAGTCTAGAAATCTATCATTAATCATAAACAAAAAATTAAAAAGAACAAAAATTAAAATCTCACTTTTTTTTCTATTCTAAATAAATAAATATTTTCAAAATAAATACATTCTATCACACAGAACACTGCATCCAAAAAAAGGTGTCTGCATGCATGTAATAATATTTTGTAATTACTTGGCTAATTTATCAAAAAATATTTAATGAGAATCAAGTTAATAGCTTCAATCTTGTAAATCTGATCAGTGTTGGGCACGCTCACAAAAATAACGAACTAATTCAAACTCAAGTTCAATTTCTCAAAAATGAGTCAAGCTCATGTTCAAGCTCGAAATTTTTTAAACGAACTTGTTCAACTCAAACTCATCTATAAAAGTGAACGAAGTTCACTAAAAGCTCGTTTTTTTTTTCTTTTTTAAATATATTAGTACTTTATCGTCCAAATTTACAAAAATTTGTGAACTAATCTTTTGGTTATTCGATGTAAGGATCTTCATGGGCCTGGTCTAATTTTCCTTCCCGAAACTGTCTGAGCTTGGTTTAGGGATTAATTTTTTCTAGAGGTTCGGACCCAGATGAGCCGGCACTAGATTTATTTTCCGACCTATGTCGGGGCTGGACTGCATTCTTCTTGAGGTCTGAACAGGCAAAAAATTTCAGTCCCAGCTCACATGAAAATCATTGGACTGGCACAGCTCTGGCCTGTCCAGTAAAAATATCAGTAAAATTTGGCCGGGACAAAATTGTTTGTTTAAAAAAATGCACATATTTTTAAATTGTCATTATTCCACAATTAAAATTGATATATTTATTATTTTTTAAGATGAGTAGATGCATTTCTAGGCAATAAAATTAAAATACGGTAAAATCGGAGACAAAAGAACCTGCCTATGAAGGAAACCCATGTTTAACAAAACAAAATGGTGATCTATGTAAAATGAGGATAACAATACTTGTGAAAAGAATGTAATGCATTTTCAACAGACGATGAACTTGCTCATAGGGGAACCAGCCCATGGTGGATTTTTCTTCTTTCTTATGCAATTCCGTCATAGAAGATTTTATTGTATAGAATTTTTTAAAATTTAAATCTCCAAGCCATAAAATATGGATTAACGATATTAATGGTAATTGTGATATTTACATATAATCAGATGCATTTAAAAAATAAATACCACATCTCAGAACACTTTTTTTTTAAATGAAGAATATAAACATGATTTTAAAAAGTCCTTCCGGCCAGTGCCGGGAGGAAGAGGTAGCTTTCATATTCCTTATTTTTAAAAAAGCCAACTTATATCATTCAAACACACGAAGCTCAATTTAGTGGAAACCAATTATAGGAGATTCAATACTAATTTTTATCAATAAAATGGATGAGAATTTCGTGAAATTAGACAGCTTTATCCAAGCTGCTTTTCTTCAAAGTAACTTATATTTGGCTGCCAAATTCGGCGATTCCTTAAAGTGCCTGCCATTTTAAGACAACATGGTGGATGAGGCTAACCAGTGAACTTGGTCGAGACCTTAGTAATTGCTGTGCACATGCTCACTCACATTGGAATCGGTTGATATATACGAGTGCTGTCGCATGCAAAAAATCAGATTTTTGAAAATGTCACCCAGAATAGAAATTGAAACTGCTATAACGGAGCCATTTTTTAAGGTAAAGACAAACAAAAAATGCTCCTGAATCCTTTTCAAGGTCAAATAGTTAAGAAAGAAACCTTTTTCAATTTCTAATTTTTTTGCACCTCACTTTAAATATATATTTTTTTCTTAATTTAATGGCCGCCATTTTGAAACAAGATGGCTGATGAATCTGGACAGCGAACTTGGTCGAGGTATTGATGTATACTATCCACATGCCTTCTTACATCGAAATAGGCGAATACGTGTGTTATCGCGTGACAAATACAAGATCGTTTCAAAATGTTAACCATGCTAGAAATTCAAAGTGCTATAATTCAATTATTTTTTAAGATATAAACAAAAGAACAAATTTTCAGAAACAAAAACTGTTCCGGAATCTTTGTATCAAGGCCAAACACATAAATTTTTTTTTTTTTTCCAATTTTTTAATACCTCATTTTAAATTTTAAATTAATTTTTTTTTAAATGGCAACCCTTTTGAAACAAGATGGCGAATGAAGCTGGGCAACAAACTCGGTCGAGACATTGGTGTGTACTATGTACAGACCAAGTTACATCCAAATCGGTTCAGAAATACGCCTGTTATCGCGTGACAAAAATCAGGTCGTTTTAAAATGTCAGCCACAATAGAAATTCAAAATGCTATTACTCAGCCATTTTTTTAGATATAGACGAAACAAAACTGTTCCGGAAACTTTGTATTAAGGTCAAATACATACAAAAAAAATCTTTTCCATTTTCAAATTTTTTGGTATCGCATTTTAATTTTTTAATTTTTTTTAAATGGCCGCCATTTTGAAACAAGATGGCGGATGAAGCTGGCCAACGAACTCAGTCGAGACATTGGTATGTACTATGTACACACCGAATTATATCGAAATTGGTTCATAAATACGCCTTGTATCGCGTGACAAAATTCAGGATGTTTCAAAATGTCAGCCACGCTAGAAATTCAAAATGCTATAACTCAGCCATTTTTTAAGATAAAGACGAAACAAAAACTGCTCCGGAATCTTTGTATAAAGGTCAAACACATAACAAAATTATATTTTTCCATTTTTAATTTTTTGGTACCACATTTCAAATTTTACATTTTTTTAAAAATTTTAAATGTCCGCCATTTTGAAACAAAACGGCGGATGAAGCTGGCCAACGAACTCGGTCGAGACATTAGTATATACTATGTACACACTGAATTACATCGAAATCGGTTCATAATTACGAGAGTTACAGTGTGACATAGGTCAGATATATATATATATATATATATATATATCAATTTTGAATGGAGGGTGGTTTCGGGGTCTGGGGGTCATGATCGATGAAAATATACCAAATTTTTTTGAAATCGCTTTCCTCCGAACGGCTGCAATAACCTAAAAGGTAAAATAAGTATTTTTAGCTAGGCCTTCTCGTACAAGACACTTTTGAACCTATAGGCATAAAAATCTATGTTCAGCTTGGTCGGGCCGAGCGGGGTCAATGTTTTGTGCAGATGGAGCCGAAGTTTTAATTTTTATACCGTACTTGGTCAATAACTTTTTTCAATTGGCAGAGTTGTGCTCGGAGCAGTTCTGGCCAAACTTTGAAATTTTTTACCAGGCCAAAAGAGAAATAGAGCTCGGCCTGAAAATTTCGTCCTGTGCATACCTCTAATTCAATGTATTTTTAGGGTTTCGTTCATCTGACGAATCCCTATTCGTCTCGCTCCTCTGTCTGTCTGTCTGTCTGTCCGTCACAGAGCCCGTTCTCAGAAACTACACATGTTGGAGATTTGAAATTTTGCATACTTATAGATGACCACCACACATCATACGACAAATCATAAAATTTTGAAAAAGTCGTACATTTAACCCTTTGGGATCCCACATGTGTATTTTAAACAATTCTTTCTAAGTGAGTCCCTAATTAGGTTGCAGGCATGAAATTCTGCATACTTATAGCTGAATACCTCAGATCAAACGACAAATCATAAAATTTTGAAAAAGTCATTCATTTAACCCTTTGGGCTCCCACATGTGTATTTTAAACAATTCTTTCTATGTGAACCTCTAATTACATTGAGGCGTGAAATTCTGCATACTTATAGCTGAATACCTCACATCAAAGGACAAATCATAAAATTTTGAAAAAGTTGTACATTTAACCCTTTGGGCTCCCACATGTGTATTTTAAACAATTCTTTCTATGTGAACCTCTAATTACACTGGAGGCGTGAAATTTTGCATACTTATAGCTGAATACCTCGCATCAAGGGACAAATCATAAAATTTTGAAAAAGTCGTACATTTAACCCTTTGGGCTCCCCCATGTGTATTTCAAACAATTCTTTCTATGTGAACCTCTAATTAGGTTGGAGGCGTGAAATTTTACAAACTTATAGCTGAACACCTCACATCAAATGACAAACTATAAAATTTTGAAAAAGTCGTACATTTAACCCTTTGGGCTCCCACATGTGTATTTTAAACAATTCTTTCTAAGTGAACCCTAATTAGGTTGGAAGAGTGAAATATTGCATACTTATAGCTGAATACCTCACATCAAACAACAAATCATAAAATTTTCAAAAAGTTGTATATTTAACCCTTTGGGCTCCCACATGGGTATTCTAAACATTTCTTTTTAAGTGAGCCTCTATTTAGGTTGGAGGTGTGAAATTTTGCATAATTATAGCTGAATACCCCACATCAAACGACAAATCATGAAATTTTGAAAAAGTCGTACATTTAACCCTTTGGGCTCCCACATGTGTATTTTAAACAACTCTTTCTAAGTGAACCCTAATTAGGTTGGAGGAGTGAAATTTTGCATACTTATAGCTGAGTACCCCACATCAAACGACAAATCATAAAATTTTGAAAAAGTCGTACATTTAACCCTTTGGGCTCCCACATGTGTATTTTAAACAATTCTTTCTAAGAGAACCCTAATTAGGTTGGAGGTGTGACATTTTGCATAATTATAGCTGAACACCTCACATCAAATGACAAACCATAAAATTTTGAAAAGTCGTACATTTAACCCCTTGGGCTCCCACATGTGTATTTTAACACTAGAACGGCGGGAAAATCTTACCTACTGGAACGGCGAGAAGGGGTCATTTTGACCCCTCGATGAAAATACTGAAATAACAACGCTAAAACACTTTTAAATGTCATACATTGGCAAAAATATGTAATTTCCGTGTATTTCAAAATTTATATTTAATATTACTCGATAATTTATTGAATTTTAGAAGTACTGTATATGTAACGCCTACACGGCGATTAATTGGACCATACTACAACTACTCAAAAAACTCATTAATATGATATAAAAATCGATTTAAAATTAATGTTTTCATAAATTAAAACTAATGTTAACTAAAATAAAACACATTTTATAAAATTATATATATATATATATATATATTCATCTAACTTATTCGCCGAATGATTCCCTCTCTAAATCCATAAATGTGAAATTTGTTCTGTTGTTTCAGTTATTTCATTATAAGTGTAGCTGAATGGTTAATATGTTAAGCATTCTGTTTCAATATTTTATTTAATGCTTATAATACTCCAAATTGTGCACACGTATTAGGAATTAATTCAGTTGTAACAAAAAAATTGCAATTTCTCCAGTACATTTTCTGAACACAATTTTGAAACATGGTGCGCAAAATTCTTGAGATTTGTTTCCATTGCATGTCTGTACTTGACATTGTTTCTCTTCATATCTATTTTATTTTCGTGTTTTTTTTTTTTTTTTTTTTCTGAAGACTCAGAAAAGATCTTTGGGAGTTTTAAAACCATAAGATCCATTCTGAACACATCTCTTAAATTTAATAGAAAATCTCTTCTACTGATAGGCTTGCATGTTACACTTTTATAAATTATCCAGGTGTTTAAAGCTGCATGATCCAAAATATTGAAAAAGATATGTACAGGCCATCGTCTAGAAATCGATTTTACGGAGTATTTTTGGCACATGTGATCATGGATATCCACACCATACTTCGTTGCGTTGTAATATTTTATTGAATCGAGCAACTTCTTGAGACCGTCTTCAGTTTTTATAGTAGAATGTAATGAGCTCAGTAGAAAAACACTTTTTTTTTTCTTTTGGCATGATAGATGGTAAGTGTCATATTATCACATTCCACTATCTTCGATGAATAAATAGTACTGCGCATATTTTTCAATGATATAGGAATTTCTCTTCGGTTCTTTTTCATTGTGGAACCAAACTTGTATTTTTAGCTTTTAACATTTCGGCTAATTTGATGCTAGTAAAATAGCTATCTGTCGTAATATTCCTCCCTTCGTTTATATGGGGATCTGTTAATTTCATGACAACATTTTCCGATAAACGTAATTAAGGATTGGCTGTTTCATCTTTTTCTAGATAAATAAATTCATTCAAGAGGTATTTAGTATCAACTTCAACAGATCACCAAAATTTTATTCCAAATTTATCCGATTCTGTCCTAATATTCTTCCCTTCGTTTAGATGGTGATCTGTTAATTTCATGACAACATTTTCCGATAAACGTAATTAAGGATTGGCTGTTTCATCTTTTTCTAGATAAATAAATTCATTCAAGAGGTATTTAGTATCAACTTCAACAGATCACCAAAATTTTATTCCAAATTTATCCGATTTATTTTGCATATATTGCGTAAATTTATATCTATCTTGAGATGGGAACAATTGTTCATCAACTGTAATATTTTGTCCTGGTCGGTAGCATGTTTTGCAATTTTCAATAAATTTATTCCACATTTCAGATGCAAGAGCAAATTTATTAGTCTGTAGTCTGCTAGATCTCGTTATCTTTTCATCAAACCTAAAAAATCTTTTTCTTTCTTTGAATCTATCTCTTGAGATAGTTTCTTTGCAAAATAGTATTCCTCATGCCTTGGAAGACAATGAATAAAAATCTAAACCCTTTTTTATTGCTCCTCAAACATATAGTATAGTAACAAAAGCAGCTTCGAGTACAAAGAGTATTTTACTAAAAGGGTCAAAATGACCCCCGTCCGCCGTTCTAGGAATACAAGTCAATATTTCAAAAACTAACAAATCTAGAAAGCTGAATTTGTTTTCAGAAATATATGTTATCTATTTAGGAAAAGTCAAAAAATTTTAAATGATTTCGCCCAAGCAAACAAAAGTGATCAACGGGCGAAAGTACTCAGGTGTCAAAATGACCCCTCCCGCCGTTCTAGTGTTAAACAATTCTTTCTAAATGAGCTCCTAATTAGGTTGGAGGCGTGAAATTTTGCATACTTATAGCTGACACATCAAACGGCAAATCATAAAATTTTGAAAAAGTCGTACATTTAAGCTTTTGGGTTCCTACATGTGTATTTTAAACAATTTTTTCTAAGTGATACTCTATTTAGGTTGGAGGCATGAAATTTTGCATACTAGCTGAACACCATCATGCGACAAATCATAAAATTTTCAAAAAGTCGTACATTTAACCCTTTGATCTCCAACATGTGTATTTTAAACAATTCTTTCTAAGTGAGCCCCTAATTAGGTTGGAGGCGTGAAATTCTGCATACTTATAGCTGACACATCAAACGGCAAATCATAAAATTTTGAAAAAGTCGTACATTTAAGTTTTTGGGTTCCTACATGTGTATTTTAAACAATTTTTTCTAAGTGATACTCTATTTAGGTTGGAGGCGTGAAATTTTGCATACTAGCTGAACACCATCATGCGACAAATCATAAAAAATTGAAAAAGTCATACATTTAACCCTTTGGGTTCCCACATGCGTGTTTTAAGAAATTCTTCCTAACTGAGCCCCTTATTAAATTGGAGATTTGAAATTTTGCATGCTTATTATAGCAGAACACCTGAGGCCAGGCGACAAATTATAAAATTTTGAAAAAGTCTTACGTTTAACCCTTTGAGTTACCACATATGTATTTTAAGCAATTCTTTTTAAGAGAGCCCCTAATTAAGTTGGAGACATGAATTTTTGCATACATATAGCTGAATACCTCAGACCACACGACAAATCATAAAATTTTCAAAAAGTCTTATATTATTTACTCCTCCGTGCTCTAACGTATATTTTAAGCAATTTTTCTAACCTCCGCCCTTTTCACATGGGGAGCACTTTTCCAACTTTTGCCGACACCCCTTTGACCATTCTTTCATATTATGCATCATAGCCTTACATATTTGAGTTCCACTTTTTACCGCCAGGGGCGCCTACTTATCTCGTGTGCTATGGGCCCAATCCCTTCGACTAATATATATACGTATAGTATGTTAAATGGAGTTTCGTTCGGATAGAGATTTGTTTAGAATAGAGTGCGGCCCTGGTTGCAAAATGTGGAACTAACAGATTTTGCAAAAGGATAAAATGTTTTGAAATGAATATTAAACGAAACCCTCTGTGCGATCTGTGATCACACTTACCCACTTGTTTTCTGTATCGCATCTGCGAGTTTTTATGAAATAATTGTATATAAAACGAATGAAAAATAAAGTTTAAATCTAACGAACATGGAAGATATATTTTCAATCGTTCAATGGTAATAAAAATTTATTATTTTGTTTTTTATACTTTTTCATTTATACAAAAAGGTGATTGGGAATAAGTATTATATCATTAGTTTTTATTGATTATTTTACATATACAAATAAGTATAGACACCGTCTCGGAAGGTATATAACTGCCAGCTGTATCTTGAAATTAAGTTAAATTTTTTTCATCTCTAATTTGTTAAAAAAGGAGTAAACTTTATGCATCTGAAGTAACTTAAAATAATTAAACACACAGAGAAAGAATAACAAAAATTCTTTTGTCAGGATACCTCAGTTTCTCCAACCTTAATCCCCAGAAAAGTGTTATAAAGGCAAAGAATCGTATAGAAAATGAACATTTTAAGCCAAGTTTTAGGACTTAAGGCTGTTCTCAAATACAAAAGGGCAACTTTCTGACATAAGTTTTAATTTATTTTTGTTTGAAAATGCATGAAACTAGCTGGTGGTGTGTTCAGAACTGTTTTTTTTTTCATTTTTTTACAAACACAACAGGTCTTTCAGAAAATAGTGTCAAAGTGGGCATTTTGAACCGAATTTGCATGCGAAGGAAGAAAGAGCACTCAAGAGCAGGCAAAAAACGTGTTTGTCATGTGATCAAAATGGCTTATAACTCAATACGTTATAGGTGATTGACCAAAAAATGGAAAACAGTTCAATTCCATAACGCTTCCATGGTTCATAGTATTCCTTTGGCCTCCATGGCCCGGCTTTCCAATTTTATACCTTTCTGTTAAAAAATGAATTTGTAAATGTGTCAAAACGTTTTGCGCTTGTTGAGCAGAGCAGTTACAAACAGCCCTAACAGTTACAGAAATGCCATCATAAGACTAAGAGTGCATTGGCTGTCGCATTCTGAAATTCAGTTTAAACCCCCAAATTTTACGAAGATTTCTCAAAAGATTCTTTACCTTTATCGCAACATGGAAAATGCTATTTCAATCGCATAACTCCTGAATAAATGCACTTGTAAATGTCTTGCTTGCATCTAAGTTTAAAAATGACTTCATTACATGTGTCAAAATTTATCTACTTTGGATCTGAGTACAGCTTAAAAATTTAGAAAGATTCGCATCCTAAAGCAAGGGGAATTTTTTATACATTTCATTTTTTAAATGTTCCTTAGAAATTTTCTTTGTTCAGAACGGGGAGGGGGGGGGGGGAGCTGATGACTCTTGTGACCTCTCACTTTATCAGATTAATCTAAAGAAATTAATGTTTGTTTTGTTCGAATTATACATTTGAGTAAGTGGATTTCATCTTTCATTGCAAAATTTTATTTTTTATAACAATGTAATACATTTCACAAAAATAACATTGATTTTTCACAAAATATAGTCCCTCCCCCCCCCCCCCAAAAAAAAAAAAAAACCCCTTCATCGAATGCTGTCTATATATCTTTTAAAAATAATTTAAAATTTAATAAATCATAATATATAATTTCCTATTTGTTGGAAAATTATCTTTATATATATGATGTGTGGTTTTGTTTAAATGCCTGTGTCAATTTTAAATTTGAAAAACCTTTCTTAATGGAAAAATCACTTTACACGTATAGAGAATGGCCATGAAGTAAAACCTTTTATTAACCAATTGTCATTGCATTATACGTTTAAAAAAAAAAAAAAATGTATTAACTATATTTATATATACAGATTTCTTTATCTAACAAATACATACATCGATTTTAGAAAAATCAAACAATTAACCCTTTAAGCGTTCTAACCGGGTTTTTCCGTCACATAATCATTGAAATCAAGGGCTGATTTAATACAAAACTGATATTATTGTTATTTTTTGCAGTGCATAAGATAATTAAATATGTAAGGAGATCATAAACAAATCCTCATACAAATAGTTTTCATAGGTATTATTTTATGAATCATTAAACATAAAGTAAGAAATATGCCGGACGCTTAAAGGGTTAAGAAATCATTGTATATGCAATGATTTGTGATACATCCTAAAATTTAAAGCCCATATAATTTTTCTACCGGAAAAAAAAAAATCCCTGTAATTTAGGCGAAATTTGCATGAAAAAAAGTTGAAACGTGAGAAACTGCCATTCCAACAAATTGGCAAATTGATTGAAGGCCGGATTGCAGCAGTTTCGGGAAATGTCTTCCTTTTCTTTCCTTATTTTCCGCTACCTTGCATTCAACAGAAAGATTTTTTTATTCATACCATAACAATTAACGATAGACGATTAGATAACTAAACAGACGCAAGACTACAGCGTGTTATCTCAAAAGATACTTAGCAGCGGTAGGCTTTTTTTTTTCTATCCAACCTTTTAAAATGGATACAATAAGAATACTTACCAATTACTTATAATAGTCTGTGCAACAAAGTACCAAACCAAAACAAACTTCACTGGCGCCTCGTACTGTAACAGTAATGTACGCATCGAACACGGTGTTGCTTAGATAATTCAACCTAACGTGACTTTCTTCTGTCCTTGCACAGTGTGGGATTTGCCTTTCTTTATATGCTTTCTCTTCTCTATTCTTAGTAGTCTGGGACTTGGGGCAAAGATATTATCTGTTCCACAAATTTTCCTTTTTCTTTAAAAGAAACCTTTATAACCAAAAAATAACACTATTTTATTTTCCCACGTGATGTTTATCCGGGCTGAGAAAAATTTTTATCCCAATTATAAGTGTTTGCAAAACGTAAGAGGTCTCTGTAAAAAAAAAGGGGGGGGGGGGGATGTACCCGGAAAAATTATGTCATGTTGTTCATTCACAGAAAAATTCAGTGTGCTGTGACAATTTGATCATGAGTTATCAAAGTTTAAAATTAGCGTATTTTCATACGAAAGAAAATATGATTGCAATTTCCAATGAAGCAGAGTTTAAAAAATATATACATTTTCGAGATTTCTAAAAATTATCTTTTTTTATTTAATTTAAACAAAACAAAAAAAAAAATGTATGCAAAATTGTCTCATTCTTTTTACGCATTTAAAAAAAAAAAAAAAAAAAAAAAAAAGAGGAAGATTTTTTATTAAGTACGAAATGAAAAGTACGTTTTGATTTAACTTTTTAAACATGAAAAATAATAATTAAGATTTAAAAAACTAGTCAGATGTGGCAATCCCAAAACTTTCTTCTGTCTCATACATGGTAATACATCCTGATAAATGCAGCCAGGCTTTAATTTCTAAGAAAAAAGTACCGGGGCTCTGATATTTTGTGATAACAGTACTAACAGTTGTACCGTCCCCCCCCCCCCCTCTTGTCACTCCAATCATTTATATTTTGAACATTATTTGCAAAATTTAAAGCATTTTTTTTTTCCTTTAGCAAAATAAAAAATTTAAATAGTACATTTATCAGCATATACTCGTACTTAGCTGTCAACTATTCAACTTTTTAGTTATCACTCCTTCTGAATAGTAATCTTTGCCTAATTTTAATGTTAATTATTGTCACAATTCTGCGATTAAATATGGTAAGGATTATGATTCGGAAATAGTGGTAACACAAAAAAGAAATAGTTCGCAACTATGCATTTTTAAGAAAAAATGAATGAAATTTACAGAAATTAATATTTATATGCTGAAGAATGGAACAAATATTTTTTATTTCCTATAAAAGGTGCATATCTTAAACTATAATAGATTCTTTCCGCATAACAATCTTTTTTGGCGAGTCCCTGAAAATCAGATTAAATTTTGACATCGTTATCAGAAAGATTCTATGCTTTTATAGAAAAAGGGAGAACACCGCTCGATTGCATTTCTATCAGAATAATAATGCATGGCAATTATATCTATACTTAAAATGAAAGTGACTTCATAAATGTGCAAAGCAGAGCCTTAGCATGGGCAGCATTCATGATAAAAAATAAATAGAAAAATCAGTAACGTGATTTTAATAATCGTTATCGCGCAATAGAAGAGAAAAAACCTCAAGCTCGGGGGTTAAAAACAGAAAATATTACTTTCAGGCTAGATATCTAAATAATAATAAAATAAAAAACAGCCAATTAGAAATTATCCTACTGTCACAAAAGAAAATAGAACTGAAAGCAAATTCATTGTTCAGTCTCTTGAGTGGCGCTGTATCAACACGTTGCCAACATAAATTTGAATATAATAAATTTGAAATAGAAAAACACGATTTCTGTTCTCCCTTCATTCTGATCAAAATAGCATTAAAATTAAAATTTTGAATGTAAGTCTCGATTAGGACGATTTTTACAACGATTACGATTTAATCGACTAAGATTAAGGTAGAGTCAGTCCAAGCCCCAAAACTCATATAAAAATGACATCCATTTTATCTCCATCTCCTGCGTGTGCGACACATTACGTCAAATATATTTGATTAAAAAAAATATTTGATGAAATATTTGATAAAAAAATAATGCAAAAGCTTGGAGATGGGAAGGGAAGGAAAGGATAATTTAAGCTTCGGTTTTTTGGAAGCACTATTACGTTGGGCTCCGGAGCCCTGTATTTATGAGCTCTGGTGAATGCCGACAATTATTTAAAAAAATACCTGCCGGCCCGGCCTACAGGCAGAGGTAGATTTCAAAGTTAAGTATACTAATTTCACAAACGAAAACCAAATCATGATTAGAGATAAACCCACTTTAACAATTTTATCTGGCCGCTTTTGACGAGTTTTTATTTCATTTTTATATAATAACTGGTTTTATCAGAATCATGTTAGGGCGGTATTCAAAAAAATACTTTTCCATGCTCAACAACTTGAAATTTTCTGGCATAACTCCAGATTCATTTTTAATAGGAAAAACATAAAACTTGTTGACGTGATTTTTTAAGAGATTTATAAGCGACCTGTGTTTTTAATTTTCGTTCAATTAATTAAAACTTGATATATAAATAATTATTTTCTCAGTAAGACAACATTTTTCGTTTCTAACACAATCGCTTCGGGAAATTCCGTTCAAAATGCCCACTTTAACATCATTTTTTGAAATATATTCAGCCTCTGTCAAAAAATCAATCATTACAGTACATTATATAGTTTCTGAATAAGCAAATCTACCAATTGGATGCGTTTGAGAGCAAAAATGAATTTAAAAATGAGTCAGAAAATAAGCAGTTTGGATTTGAATACTCCCTTAATACGATGATTTTTTCAACACAATCCGCTTCAGGAAATTCGGTTCAAAAGGCCTACTTTGACAGCATGTTTTAAAATATATTCTGCCTCTATAAAAAAAATTGACCATTACGGTACATTATATAGTTTCTGAGTAAGAAAATGTACCAATTGGAAGCCTTTGAGAGTAAAAATGAATTGTAAAATGAGTCAGAAAATAAGCAGTTTGGATTTGAATACACCCTTACTAATATGATTTTTTACTTCAACCGCTATGTATTTTTAATTTGTTTTAGCTGTAAGAATTGGTCCTATCCAAAACTTGTCTATATAGATGTTGTAGACAATATTAAGAAGATATATGATAAATTCATGGGGATTTTATATCTTTTGAATTGACGGAGTTATGGATTTTTTTCTTCTTCAAACGCCCTTTTTGTTTTTGTTTTTAATTTTTTTTTTTGCAGTACGAATTGGTCCTATGAAAAACTTGTGAATATAAAAGTTGTAGATAATGTTAAGGAGATTCATGATAAAATTAACTGGATTTGATATCTTGAGAATTGACGAAGTTATTATTTTTTGTTCTCCTAAAAACCCTATTTTTTGCACCCCTTGAGCCCATTTTTAACTTTATCAAAAATCTGTGATACATAAATTTTTGGCCCTATTTTTAGAAGTAATAAAAATGTTAAACTGATTTGATATGTACAAAATTTAAGAAGTTATGGGGTTTTTTTGATTTTTACAAAACCCCTCCCTATTTCCATCCCCTTGGTCCGATTTTGCCCATTAACGAACTTGACCGCGATTTTATGCCCCTAGATTTTATGTATCAGTTTGGAAGAGATTGGTGCAGAATTGTGGAAGTTATCGTGTCCAGAAGAAAGTGATATATATAGATAGATACATACATAGATAGATAGATATATAAAGGTTTTTTACTGAGGGTGGTTTTGGGTTCTAGGAGTCATGATCGGTGTAGATCTGCAAATTTTTTTCAGAAATTCCAACATAGGAACGACGCCAATAGGTAGTATTTCATACGAAATCTACCTAAAATTACTAAAACCAGAGGAGTACCGCAGCTGGGTTCCGGCGCAAATTAAGCCCTGAATGCAACACAGCACCGCACCGGTTAGGTGATTTACAGCAACAACTTACATGAACTTCTAACTGAATTTGAAGTTTGATGAAAATCCGTGCATTAATTTTTGAGATAGAGCTATTGCGGAAATAGTGAAAAGTTCTGTATATCAGTGGCACCCATTCGGCAATTTACACAAAAAACTTATCAAGATCAATTTATATCAGGAACTAACTGAATCTAAAGTTTGATGTGTAAGTATTCATGCATTATTCCTGGAGATACATCAATTGCGGAAATAGTGAAAAATGCAGCATAGTAGCACCGCTTGTTTGACGATTTACACCAAAAAGTAATCAGCAACCATTTAAATCAGGGACTAACTGAATCTAAAGTTTCATTAAATTCCGTTCATTAGTTCTTGAGATAGAGAGAGCGCTCACAAAATTTGTGTCACACACAGACAGACAGACTTACAGACAGGCATTTTGTAAAAACATGTTTTTTGTGATCTCTGACCCCTAAAACGTATAAATCCGTCGAAAACTGGATTGGAAACTTTTAATGAATCCAATACTTTCTTCTTGTAAAAATAGAAGAAAGTAAAAATAATTATTTCAGTCTCTTTTTCATGTTTATACTGTTCATTTTAAATAAAAGTGCTACAGACCAGAGGTCTGCACAGGCTTATTTTCATTCACAGCAATCAGGCCGGACCCGGGTCGTACTTTTTTCTGAAGGTTGGGGCTGGGAGAGGCCTAGTCACTATGCTTTCCGGGCTAGGCCTTTTTTCCTAAAGGACCGGGCAGGACGTCTCTTTATTTTCTCTGTACCAAATCGAGACTGGTATGGTATCATTCTTCCTAGTCTTCACGGGCCTAAATTTTCAGTCCCGGTTTCAACCCAGCCTCGTATGAAAATTATTGTTTCGGGGTGGCCTGGTCCATTCAAAGATCAGTAAAATTTGGCCTGGCAGAAAATATTTTGCAAAAAGTGCATACATTTTTAAATCGCCATTGTTCTACAAATAAACATTTAATTTTATTCTTTATAAATAATAGTACATTTCTAGGCTTATTAAAATGTAGTAATTGTTAAAATTAAAATACTGTAAAATGTGTGAAAAAGAACCTGCCTATGGCCGAATCCTCTCTTAACGTGAAAAATATGTTGATCGATGCAAAATGAATGTACTAATACATAAGAAAAGAATATATAATACATTTACACCTGCTAAAAAGGGAACTTGTCTATAATGCATTTTTTTTCCTTCCCTATGCAATTCCGTCTTAGAAGATTTTACTATATTACATTCTTCAGATTTTTAAATCTCCAATATTTTGAATATGGGTTAACTATATTAATTATAACTGAAACATTTACATACCACAAATAGCGATTCGTTAAAATAATAAATGTTGCAATAACTTCCATAAAAATGAAATCTATAAACATGACAATAAAAAGTACAAGACAAATTTTTAAACAAGACTCCTCGTACAAGACAAATTTTTAAACAAATCGACGTAAAAATCAATGTTTTGTAGAAATTCATTCGCGACGGCCCGGTCTCGGGTCGAACTTTTAGCTGTTATACCTGCCCAATAATTTTTTCTCTACGGGCCGGCCCCAGGCCAAACTTTTAATGTTTATAGCGTCCCGGGCCGCATTTTTCTTCTATGGATCGGGCCGGGCCTTGAAATTTCGGCCTGTGCAGCCCTCTATTGTAGATTGCATAATACTAAGGCCTCCGCTCCAAAATACTGTTTCTACTACATTTCTTTCTATATATCCTATTGTAAGCTATTATACTGATTTTTTAATCGACCTTTATTTGTATGTTATTTGTATGTTAAATGTTTGTATGTAATCTGCAATATTATTAATACCATTAATCTATTTACACGGCTTAAAAACTTAAAATCTGAAAGATTCTATATCGAAAAACCTTCTAAGATGGAATCACATAGCTATAACTATATTTTTTCTCTCCTAAGTTCCTTTTTTACCAAGTATGTCGTCTCTTGCAAATGTAGTATTTATTTTTAAGTGGATTATTATATCCATTTAAAACAGGATCTCATCAGACACAGATTCTTATAACAGGTTTTAAAGTACTGTATCTCCCGCCTCCTAGAAATGTATATGTAGTACTATTCTTTAAAGAGAATTTTAATTGCAGAATAATAGTAATTTAAAAATATATATATTTTCGGAAAAAATTGTTGACCTAAAGTAGGTTGTTCCTTAAACAGATTTTTCCACAAGTCATACTGGGTCGGTGCAATAATTTTCATACAAGCAGGGACAACCGGGCCAGAAAATTTCTGGCGGTGCAGACTTCTAGGAAGAATAAAGCACATGTCCAGAAATAAGTTCGATTTGGCCCAGCCTGAGCCTTCAGAGAAAGCAAGACCCGGGCACGACCCAGAAAAACTGATGATCAGACTCGACCCATCCCGAGTCGGTTTAGTCCTCTAAATGGCATTTGAATGGGAAAAACGTGTTCTCAACGGCTGGAAAAATTTAAAAATACGTTGTGGAAAAAACTGAGTTTGAGTTGTAAATTTCATTCAAACTCACAGATTTTTTGAGCTTTCGTTCAGTTCACGCTCGTTTATCAAAAAGTTCACAGAAAGTGAGCTAAGCTCGTGAACGCGTTCATACCCAACACTGAATCTGATAATGAAAAAATTCCCATAAAAAGGGCAGGAGGAGGAGAAGGGGGGCCTAAAAGCTGGCCAATAAAAATTCAACTGTTTGTAAAATTTCATTTTTATGTCCAGATAGTGTTCAGAATTCATTTATCATGATTTAGAAAAGGCCTTATTCAATTCTGTGGGTTAAATGGAAATTCATACACTAGTAATCTTAAAAGGTTTAAAATGTTTGTGTTCCTTAAAATAACATCTTATAAAATATCTCCACTGTACACACTTTAAACTTATAAATGTGGAGTTTCATTTAACGACTAGTTAAATGGAAAATGTTTATCAATCAATCGGAAGTGATAACTGGATGCGCCCATGGAGTGCCTCGGCGGCTTGGTGCCGGGACACCACCAGAATCACCCACACCACTTTTTATGTAGTTCTGTTAATATTATTACATTCCTTTTTTTCCAGTCAACCTGGAATTTTAATTACTATCTAATTCAATTAGAATTAATCATTTTAATTAGCTTAATTATTAATTAGAGCTATTAATAATGAGAATCAACACAATTGCTGTGGAAATAAAATTCTACTTTTGATTCAAATCAAGTTTGATTAGTTTTGAATCAAATCAAGTTTCGTTTTTTAGCGACCATGCAAATCTTTATTTGAAAAAGAAACTTCTAACATTTATTTTAGCAGTTAGCACATTTCATATCATTGACCTAACTCATTTAAAAAATTTAAAAAAAACAAAACAATGAATTGTTTAAAAAATATTAAAACTTTTTTAAAAAACCAATAAGCACACTTCATTCAACTGGAGTCGAAGAACTCTGAGTTGGGTAACTTTTCATCCGAAGCAAACTCTGAATAAGAGTCTTCAACTCCCGATTGAAAATTTCAACCACGGGTTACTGGACATGCATTTTAACCCTCGGTCAAAGTTATTCGTAAATACAAACGTAAGATTTAGTTTCATTTGTAGAGGTTAAAAAAAAAAAGATATGCATTTATTTTTATATTTCAGAAATGAATAAGCATACAAAACACATATCAATTTTATGATAAAATGATTTTTTTAGCACATTTGAAAGGTAAACTATACATATATTTTAAGTTATTTGTATTCCTTCTGAACAAATTTTCTGAATTTTTGTAAATTTTAAGTTTAAAATTGCTAATTATTATTAAAAATGTCATTGAAATGTGACAAACATACAAATAAGTAATTTCATTTTTTTAATATTTTTTATTTTAAAAAATAGTATAAAATTAATTGAAAAATTGCTATTTTCTTAAAACTATTTTATAAATTCCATAATAAATATAATCATTTTTTACAGAATTAGACTACATTTTCTGACAATAGTTATACGCTTAAAAAAACAAACAACCTTGAAAATTCCTGAAAAATGTTAATTCATAAATTTAAACTGTGCAATTCCTAAACTTTTCAATAAATCAGCATCAGAATAGTCTACTCTTTTTAAATATATATTTAAAGCATAATTTAAAAATTTTGTGGTAATTGAACTATTATTTATTGAGTTACGACAATTTTTCCAGCACAATTTTACAAAAAATATCTAAAATTCAACTTTTTCAAAATTTTGTAAGAAATATAAATATTTAAAAAGCTGCAGGATCATAAAAAGTTCATGCTCTCCTATTTTCTAAAACAGTAAGTATTTGAAATGAAATTTTTATAAAAATTGACATTTTAAAGGTATATAGATACCATAAATAAAAATATGTTGATATCTTCAGACCTGCCAACTTTTGAAAATGAGAAATCGTAGCACAGAATATTGAAATTAATCTGGAGGTTGGTTGGTTGGTTGGTTTGTTTTTCGTGTTTCGGAGCCATCTTTTGACATTCGTAAAAGGAATAAGGTTTCAGTCCTTCAACTCAATATAGTAAATTTTTTCCTCTGAAAATTTTTATACGATATTTAAAGTTTCTTCTAGTTTTGCAGCATTTTTTTTTTTACATTTGTAAAAAGAAGCCTGGTTCCGCGACCATTTCAGGATATTCACAATTTTTTCCCCACAATCGTAATTCACATTTTTTCTATCACAATTCTTTGTTGAAATCTGCACTTTTTACCATGAACTTTTGACAAATTTTGTGTTTTTTTTTGCCACTGAAAATTGAAATGTTTAATAATAATTCTTAAATTGAAATGTTTAATAATAAATAGTACAAATCGTGCGATTTTAAACACTATTTCAAATCTTGCCCCTCAAAGATTCCCCCCCCCCCCCCTCCAGAAATTCTTAAAATGGCATCCCTGTTTCTAAGGAAGGGAATTCCTGTATTAATATTTACAGAAACACGATTCACTTGTGGTTGATATACATAAAGAGGGTTTTATGTTAAAAAGCTTGTTTTGCAGCCTAGATTTTTTTTTCCCATGAGCATTTTTTAATGTCCGAATTTTCGGATTAATGACAAATTTTTTAAAACTTTCGGAAATGAAAAATTTCAAATTTTGGAACAGAATCATTCCTGAAAAATATGCTGTGGGGGGATAAAAATCGCAATTAGAAACAAAAAATGCATTTTTTTGTTTTTTGCAAAAAATCGTAGTTTAAGACCGATTTTCGTAGCATCGTAGTTTATTGGTCCAAATCGTAGCAACTACGATTTTTTCGTAGCAGTTGGCAGGTCTGTATCTTATAAAATTCAGGAGGCAAAAAATTTATATGAATTAATAATTTTATCATTTCTATGCTTAGATATACAATTGAAAACTTGCTACTTTAGAACTTACATTTATACATATTTTTAAAAGATGTAAACATAAATGAATTTCATCAATGAAAAATTTATTAGTAAAAAAAAAATCCATTCATATTATGTAAGTACTCAACAAAAAGGAACAAAAAACACGAGAACAAATATATATTTTTAAAATCTGTACGTTGCTTACCTGTTTCTCTTTCTTAGCTAAATCTACATTATGGATTCCAACAAGTAAACTGTAATCCATGATTTTAAAACTTTCTAAAACACGACAGTCTCTAGATATAGTTTTTGTCAGTGCATTATACGTTTCAGGTTCCAGATAAATACCATCAGGATGCCGCTCCATAAAATCAAGATCTTTATAAGTAGGTGACGATTTTTTTCTTTCATGCTTTGAAGCTTTCCTTTTATAAGTTGAACCTTTCAGATCATACTTTTCATGAATTTTTATCGTAGTAGGTAACAAGTTATTCATCACGGCAAGTCTAATGTTTTTGCCACCACACTGAAAATTAAAAATAAATAAATTTTAGCATAATATTAAATTTAATCTTTATAATGGGTGTAGTAAAAAGTTTTAAAGCGTTTTTCAGAGAAATGAATATGCAATTAAGAGCTGAGAATAATACCTTTATTCACCAAAATAATCTCCATCATTATCGAAGACCTTCTGCCATTAGTCGGGCAGTTGACGGATGCCAGCAGTGTAGAATGATTCATCTTTTGACGCAATGAAGTCGTCAACCCAGTTTCACACTTTGTCTACGGTCTGGACGTATATAGATGACAAGGCATTCTGCATCGACCGAAAGAAATGATAGTCCGAAGGGGCTATGTCAGGACTATACGCCAGGTGTTCCAAAATTTCCCAGCCAAGAGTTACTAACGTGTCCTTGACTGGTTTTGTAACATGAGGAATGGCGTTGTCATGGAACAACTTTACGGGGTGCAAACCTTTGCCAGTAAATGGACGTTTTCTATGATTCCCTGGTTCAATTGAAGCAATTGTTGCTTGTAGCATTTAGCAGTTACACTTATACCAGGCTCTAATAGTTTGTAACAGAGCACATCCTTCATATCCCACCAGATGCAGGGGAAAACTTTTTTGTACTGAATGGCTCGTTTCGGCATTGATGTTGCTCTACCGGGATTCAACCAATATTTTTTGTGTTTCGGATTGTCATAACATATCCATTTTTCATCTCCCGACACAATTTTCCACAAGATTTTTTTTCTGTTGCCTGTTTAGCAGATTCATGCACTTCAAGACACGCTCATCCTTGTTCCTTTTGTTTAATGCACGTGAAAACGATCTTTCTGCCTTCTGAATCTTTCCCATTGCATGTAAAAGATTACAAATCGTTTTCTGTAATAATCCTAATTGTTCGACAAGTTCTTTTTTGCATCTGAGATGCATCTTCATCAAGCAGTGTTTGCAAACCCTCATCACTAACCTTCAGTGGAGCGCCGCTACATTCTCTGTCGCTAACATCAAAATCACCATCTTTAAAAGTTGAAGCCAAAATTAACATGTGCTTTTCGATATGATTTCCTCTCCAAGAATAGAACCGATTGATTAATATGCTTACACAGCACTTTCATAATGAATGTAGTGACGAATAAATGACTTATCATATGACCTCTTTCACCTTCGAAATTTCAACTTTATTTCCACTTTTCTCCCAGCTTCTGCATTGATTTGAAAATGCTGAACTGCTTATCACATGACACAAACGTGGTCTACTGATTGGTGTGCTATTTCACAGTAAACATTAAACAAAATTAACTTTACAACTTCTTACTACACCCATACATGGTATAAAAATAACTGTCCTTAAAAAAGATTAAGACTAACTACAATATCACAGATGCAAACATCATAAAAACAGAACTTTCTTTACAGCTTCAAGGGGAAAAAAAGGGGGACAGATTTAAGAGGGCAAGGAAGTTTTACAGAGTCATAAAATGCACTAAAAAATTTTTCTGAATGCCTGATATTTAACAATGTTCTCTCAAAGACATTTATAGCGATTCTTTTTGCATAGCGCATGAGGCGAAACAAATGTACTTGTTGAAAAACTTTAAATGTGATTTTCTGATAATGAACGTACTAATTTCCTTGTCGTTTTTTAAAATGAAAGCTTAACAAAATGAGATTTTTTGTTGAAAGCAGATGAAAGTTTGATAAAGTGCATTTCTGTTAAAAATGCATAATTAAAAAAACCGGTCAATCAAAGATTAAACTATTATATATATTTTAGAAAAACCTTGGGTGCTGTGGAATGCTG
This sequence comes from Maratus speciosus, assembly GCA_963932465.1. Taxonomy (NCBI): domain Eukaryota; kingdom Metazoa; phylum Arthropoda; class Arachnida; order Araneae; family Salticidae; genus Maratus; species Maratus speciosus. The sequence goes on along the minus strand of OZ010787.1, from coordinate 496,738,782 downwards.
CATGGCATGCAATATGGAGGGAAAAAATCAAGACCAAAAGGTACTTTTTAAATAAAAATCACTGCAAATTTGCATTTTGAACATTTAAAATAAGTTTTTTAATTAAAAAACTTACATATTTTTAATAAATTCCTACGTGTCAAAACAACTTCATAAAATATCTTATTTTTCAAGCTGAAAATCTTTCAAAATCTCAAAAAAATTTAAATGAGAAAAAAAGAAGAGGTTCCAAAATCTATTTTTAATTTAAAATAGACAAATGGCACACTTAACAACCTAAATATAATCATAAGAAACACTTGTCAAAAATTTGAAAATAAATTACAGATATATACAATTTTTAATTTACAATGCTCTATTTTAACATTTGACTTTAGAGAATGTTGTCGATTTTGCTCAAATATATATATTTTTTTACAGCAGAAAGGTAGAGATTGGGAGAAATTTAGATAATTCCTTATACTGAAAATTTTTAGAATACAAATTAAAGATTCAAGTTTTGTTACTGACCAAGAAATCCTGACTTTTAAAGGCTTCAAGATAAAATTGACATCAATTAAAAGCTTTAAACGAAACCACTATCACTGCAATGTTTGATAGATTTAAAAATAAGTAGAAATTTTGTGGAAATGTATTATATTAATTTTGTATTATTACATCATTTGTCTAATCTTGAATAATTTTTTTTTAATATAAAAAAAGCATTTTCTTTCATTTCTGTTTTATTTATTTACTATGTAATTATTATATTTGTAGATAAATTCCAAATATTAGAATGTAAATAAAATGACTTGTAATCGGCAAAATTCTATAATCTGCAAAATCCTTGGCCCAAACCTGTGCAGATTAGAGGGAGTGTACTGTATTTCAATGCTACATCATTTTTATTATAGTAACAAATTGCAGCAGGCATAAGTCACTATTCTAGACTAAAACATTGTAGTCAGAATTCTTTCACAAATGTCAAAAAATCGCTGCAGAATGCAAAAAAATGCTAAGAATCGCGAAAAAAAAAAAAAATTGTTGAGACTAAAATTCATTATATTAGACAAAGTTTGAAGCTGAATTCCTTTTATGAATATAAGAAAAATCCCCATAAAACATGTAAAAACTTTAAAAATCTCATAAAATTTGCAGAACTTTAAAAAATTGCAGTACAAATTCCGGAAAAACTTTACTGTAAAGAGGACAAAATTTACAATGTTGCGATAAAAGATTATGGTAAAATTTACTACACTGTGATAAACATTTATTATATTTAGCTGACAGATTAAAACCAGATTACTTTTACTAATATTGAAAAATCAGTGCAAAATACAAAAAAGAAAAAAAAAATCGCAGAGGGGCAAAATTCATTAAACTGGGCTTAAAGATTATAAGCAGAATTCTTTTATGAATGTCACAATATCACCATGGAGAGAGAAAAAATGCTACAAATTGCATTAATCGCTAAAAATTCAAAATTCACTGACAATAAAATTTACAATATTAGGCTGAATGTTAAACTTCTTACTAATGTCAAAAAATCTCTAAACTTCATTGAAAAGAGGACATTTACTATATTTGACTAAAAGATTAAAACCAGATTCCTTTTACTAATGTGGAAAAACCACAGCAAAATTAAAAAAGGTAAAAATCGCCTAAAAAATTAAATAAAAAAAATCCAGAAACAGGCTTTGAGAAGCATAACATCTGTACTAATAAAAGACAGTTTTGCTCTGTGTGCGTGTCTGTCTAGGTGTGTGCAATGGCTAGAAAAATCTACCACACGTACAAGGCTGAAAATTTTTGTAAGTGCAGTACAAGGCAGGTCTGAATGTACCTGAGACTCAGAATTTTAAAATTCTAATAATTAAGGGTGGGGAATTTCTAGAAAATCTTACCAGCCAAGGATTTATTTCACCAGCCAGTAAAATGTAATGTACAGTTGAAAATTTTTATGACAAAATTATGCAACTCAAAAATAGTTGGTTACTATTACTATAATGCATTTTCATATTTTTCTTCCCTATAAATTTAAAAAATATAAACAAGAGATGAGAGTTTAATATAAAATAGAACTTAGTACAATGTTTACATCCCAATAATTAGGAAAGTTGAAAAATATAGCTAACTACTAAAAAAAAAAAGGTTTCGGCATATCTCTATAGTTTGCAGTTTTCAAAAACTACCTAAAAATTCACTTGCCCGGTTAGAAAATTCACTCGCCAGTGGTGAGTAAAATGATTTCCCTACCCCTGCTAATAATAATTAACTGACTTATTAATTAAAGGTACAAATTTATGACTTTCTAGGAACCGAAGAAAAAGGGAAAGAAACACACCCAGGAGCACCATTTGAGGGGGGCTGGGGAGAAGCTATTTCTCCCTCCAAGGAATTTGATATTTCAGAAAATTTATGAAACACAAAATGTCAGTCTCAAACAAAAATTAAAAAACTGCTCAAACGCTAAGATAATTTTATTAAATTTGATTGCAATAAAAACATATGCATTATATAAATGCTTTATGCATATAAATTAATAAATTATAATAAAAAATATTCCTAAAGCCTTACTATTCGAACCTTTTTAAGGTGAGACATATCATTAATGAGTACTTTGGCTAATTTAAAAAATATATGAGAGAAATTGTTTTTATCAATTGCTTCTCAGCTGTGTACAATTTGATCATAGGAAAATTCATCCCCTCAGGGCTAGAAATCCAAGTGGTAGTGTTTTTTCAGAGTTTTTTCTTTTGTGGGGGGGGGGGGGGGGATGGGTTAAGGGGCTGGTATAATTAAAGTTCTTAATTATCTGACTTCTTTTACTTTTATGATTATTCGTGTCACATTATATTTAGTGCAATCATTGCAATGTTATCAAATTATTTAATTATTTGCTTTATTAAACCATATTACATATGGTACACTCTCAAAATTCTTCAACGTCTAGAACTGGAGTCTGTGTGCACTCAACAAAAATATTTCTTCAACCCAAAAACCAACAGACTTCCACCAAAACTCAAAGTAAAAGAAAATTACACTATATTTTAACACATTTATAATAATGTAGTCTATAATTAGGCCTGGGCCTTAAATCGATTTAAAGCTTACATCGGAAATCCGATTTAACCATTGGTCTTAAATCGATTTAAGCTAAAATCTGAAATTGCGATTTAGCTAATGTCAAATCGCAATTTAGCCATTATCTTAAATCGCGATTTAGCCATTGTCTTAAATCGCAATTTAGCCATTGGCTTTAAATCGATTTAAAACTCAGAGCTAACATCGGAAAACTGATTTATCTACTTTGATGTATCTACCACTTACATGTCAAGCTGGTGTTAAATCGATTTAGGAGGATCCGATTTAAGCAAACATCGCAAGCCTCAATGCTTTCTGATTTAAGACAAACAAGGCAAGCTGGTGTTAAATCGATTTAGGATGATCCGATTTAAGCAAACATCGCAAGCCTCCATGCTTTCCAATTTAAGAAAAAGACGATTTAATGAAAAAACAAGGCAAGCTGGTGTTAAATCGATTTAGCAGGATCCAATTTAAGAAAAAGGCGATTTAAGAAAACGATGATTTAAGTAAGAATTCATATTTATTTATTTATTTTGTAAACAAGATTCAGAGTTTACGAGATTGGAATGTGTATTTTTCAGAAATTAAGAACTTATATAGTGGAAAGTTGAAAGGAAAAAGTAATGTTTAAATCTTAAAATCCAAATTCATCGAATTTCAATTTATATGCTAATGCAATCTTTTGATGATAAATTAAGTTTTCACATATTTGAGTAATATTTCAATATGTATTTTTTATTTTCCAATATTCTGTAATTAATTAAAATGTTTTAAAGTAGAAACCTGCATTGTTTCAAAAGATTGTTTTCCTGAAATTCATTCAGCATTTATATGATTAAAAATAATAATAATAAAGTTTTATATTTAAAATCCAAACTCATCGACTTGCAGTTTATACTTTTATGCATTCTTATGATGAAAAATTCATTTTTTACATGTTTTAGTAATATTTTAACATTTATTTTTTATTTTCTATTATTTTGTAATTAATGAAATTATTTTAAAGGTATAGTCATGCATTGTTTTGTGTATCACTATTTGGCTGTGATCCACATGAAATATTTTTCTTTTACTACTAATATTTTTTTTCCTAAAATTGATTGAGTATTTATGGTTGGAAAAAAAAAAAGAATAAAGTTTCATATTTAAAATCCAAATTCATCGAATTTCAGTTTTTATTTTTATACATTCTTTTAATGAAACATTCATTTTTCACATGTTTGGGTAATATTTTAATACATATTCTTTATTTTTTATTATTCTGTAATTAATTAAAATATTTTAAAATAGTCATGCATCAGATTTGACATCCGATTTCAATGCCAGTCCCATGGATTGAGTATCTTGCTGAAATTGATTCACTATTTATATCCAAATTCATCCATTTTTAGTTTATATTTTTATGCATTATTTTCATGAAAAATTAATTTTCATATGTTTAGGTATTATGGGAATATTTTAGTTTTAATTTATTATTATTTTGTAATTAATTAAAAATACTTTAATAAAGTTCTGTAATGAGTCAAGTAACTTTATTTTTACAGCAGAATGAGGGAGGGCTGGAGGAGGCATTCATTAGATTTTTTCTGCAGATCTGCGATTTTTTGCTTTTTTGACATTTTGTTATCATTAAAAAGAGATATATTTTAAGATTATATTTTATTACTAATCTTAAAGGATGGCAACAACCACGAAAAAAATCAGCAATTTCAGTGATGTGCTCCAAGGGTCACACTTTCAATCCTTCTCCATCCGCTATATAAATGTCAGCATTTATGTTAAACAAATCTTATTTTAATCTAAAAGTTAAAAAGATATAAAATTGCACCTTATTTCTCATATCTCCCCCCCCCCCTTTTTTTTACTACTTTTCTCATCATGGTAAATTAATAGTTAAATTCATCATTGAAGTCTTTTAATATGCTTCTGTTTTACCTCAGTAACTTTTTTAATCTGTGTCTGTAAAAAAAAAAAAAAAAAAAAAAAAAAAGTGTATGTAGGCTGTTAGCAATGAAGTGCTATTTGAGTGGGCTAGGGGAAGCCCCCCCCCCCCTCTTAAGGAATTTAGATTGTAGCATGCATAACAAGTCAGACAAAAAAAAAATCATTTTCTTTTATATTACTTCTTATAGAATGAGTTTATAAAATGTATTACAATAGGTCACTAATTTTTAAAATGGAAAAAAAAAAAAAAAACTAGTGTTTTGGGACATTCAAAGCTTTTTTATGTGTAAAATATACCTCTTTTCAAAATTATTTGACAAATTTAAAGCTAAGTATACTAAATAATACAGGAGGGGGGGGGGGGGGCACATAAAGATCATATTTTGTTACTAAAAATTAAAAAATAGGCTTCCATATTCTAAAATGTAAAATCGGTGTTAAATCGCGATTTAGCACTAAATCGCTATGTTGGATGGATGATAAATCGATTTAAGAAATTTCTACATCACCCAGTCCTATCTATAATCTTATCTCTTATGCACAAAAACACATGTATGTACATCCATTAATAGCCAAATATATAGTTTTTTCACCTCATGTCACACAATACATCAACCTATCCTGATGCAGGAGTGTAATTTCATGTATATACGAAAACTGCTGAAAAGATTGCCACTGAAAGGGAATATAACCCGAAATAAGAGAAAATTAATACATATTTTAATACAATTACTGCAAAAGAAGCCTACAATTATACTTTTAATATAAACCTATATTATATTTAATATAAACCTATACATTTTGCCTTTTAGGTCGAAAAATGAAAAAATATATATACAGGGTGTTTCAAAGTTATAAGTCAGAAAGTTAAGGGCAGGTAGAGGGGACCTAAATAAGCGGATTTTATATGGGAATGTAGGTGCAGAAATGCACCATTGAAGTGGTAGAGAGCGCTGTTGAGTTCAGCGGATGAAAGCATTTCCCTTGTTTGAATCGTCATTCCTTGCACAAGTTTTGAGCAGCATGCATCGTTACACCAATACGGAGCTTGCTGACATGCATTTCATGTACAAGGCTGTGCAAGGAAATGGCGCACATCCAATGCATGTCCAACAGCTTGAGCTTGTCGAAGGACTATTCTCTTCTGTGCATAATACTGCTTCTTCCACTGCAGATATTCTGCGATGTCTTCCAGTGCCTGTATCATGCCTGGAAGAATAAAACAATCCACTTGCACATAACTTCCGATGAAGACTCTCTAATGTTCGGCAATCTGATGGATTCCTACCCAGAAATCATTCTGTGTACATATTTTGAGCAGCCGCTCAACTTCCTTCCGCAGCCCCATAGATGAAAAGCATGTCAGTAAGCTCCGGATTGGTGTAACAATGCATGTTCCTTCAAATCCGTGCGGTGAATGACACCTCAAGCCAGCAAAGCACTTTCATCCGCACATCTCAACAGCACCCTCTACGCTGAATTTCCGCCGCACATTCCTATACGAAATCTTATTTAGGTCCCGCTCTACCTAAAACCTGAAAAAAAAAAAAAAGGGACTAGAAGAAGGTTCCTTTTTAGGCAGGTCTCTGTCTTAGCAAGTATAATTGTATGTTTTTTCATGGAAATTTGATTTTTTTCCCCTTTGTGAAAGAATTCTGTTATAGACAGGCTTAGTTTTTATAACTTTTACTGTAATACACTTCTTTTCAGAGCTATTCTATAGAGTGGCTGGTTTAACGGTCTTTGAGGATACCTGTAAAAACGGAACTTGTCTATAACAAAATCATGTCCAAACAGAAAAATTTTCATATTCAATATATTGAAATTTTACCTGCTAAGACAGAAATCTGTTTAAAACGAAATATTTCATTGGTTCTAGAGTTTCCATATTCAAGGTTTTTATTGTTTTTGTAAACATGATTAAGTTTACGCTTCTCGTTCGGGGTGTGTATGTGTGGGAGGAATGGGGGGAGGGTGTTAGACCTCTGGATTCTACCATTAGCTATATAACTTCCCTCAAGAAGTCTTTGCCCCCCCCCCCCCCAAAGAAAGTTCTGGCATGGTGCCCCTGAACACACCCAACATCTGTTTCTATCTCTTCAGAGCAGAAGAGAGTTGCCAGACTGTCAGGTGTTTCACGAAATTGTCTGACTTTAAAACCACAGATAAAGAACAGACTGTGATATTTCAGAGCATATTGAAATTTCAAAAACTAAAATCAAGAAATTTGGTCAAAACTTCCAGAAATCTATACTAATAAAAGAATAAATCGCTCTGTGTGTGTATGTGTCTGTCTGTGTGTGATGGCTAGCAAAAACTACCGCACGTAGAAGTCTGAAAATTCAGATGTGATTAGTCCAAGACAGGTCCTGATACACCTGAGGCTCTGATTTTTAATTTTTTAAGGGCCAGGGCCCCTTTCAGTTTTTATGCACTAAAACGTTAATAACATGCCTCTTTTCTATCCGATCTTCTTTTTTGGGGTGAATTATCCTTTCAGTTTCTGCCCCATTTCTACATTTCACTTAAGTCCCTGGCACCTTTGCAAGGGGGCCAGTACAGGGCCCCTTGAAGTTTCAGTGCACTAAATTGTTAGTAACATGCTTCTTTTCTATCCGATCTTCTTCGTTTTTGGGGGTGAATTCTCCTTTGAGTTTCTGACCCACATCTACATTTCAGTTAAGACCCTGGTACCCTTGCAAGGGGCCCAGTACAGGGCCCCTTGAAGTTTTAGTGCACTAAATTGTTAATAACATGCCTCTTTTCTATCCGATCTTCGTCCTTTTGGGAGGGAATTCTCCTTTCAGTTTGTAGCCCATTTCTACATTTCACTTAAGACCCTGGCACCCTGTCAAGGGTCCCAGTACAGGGCCCCATGAAGTTTTAGTGCACTAAATTGTTAATAACTTGCCTCTTTTGTATCCGATCTTCTTCGTTTTTGGGGTGAATTCTCCTTTCAGCTTCTACCCCATTTCTACATTTCAGTTAAGACCCTGGCACCCTTGCAAGGGTCCCGGTACAGGGCCTCTTGAACTTTTAGTGCACTAAATTGTTAGTAAATTGCTTCCTTTTTATCCGATCCCCACTTTTGGGATACTTTCTCCATTTAGTTATACTCCCATGTCTACATTCCAGTTAAGACCATGGGTCCGTCTAGAGTCGTGTAGGGCCCGTTCCAGGGCCCCTTAAATTTTTTGTGTGCCATGCGTTTTTCACACCCTAATTTTCTGACCTTCGCAATGCGTAATTTTAAAGTTGAGTCTTAAACTCTTCTCCTTAGACCAACAATCACATATTTTTATTGGGGCCCTAGGGCCCTTTTTTAAGCCTTTCCCAAATTTTTTGCACATTTCTTTTAAATTATATTCCAATGATTAATTCGTACCCTATGCTTAATCTCAAGTAATCGAAGATCTAAAACGCTAATTACTAAAACGTTATAACATGTTTTCATGTTAGAGCCTTTTCTCAACTATGAGTTGGCCCCTTTTGGGCCCCCTATTATAACTCCCTTAAAAATAGTCCGATTTACTAGCATTTTTTTCCCTAACAACATCTTAGGTTTCCAGCTATTACATGAACGACAAAAAAAATAAATAAATAAATAAATAAATAAATAAAAAAAATAAATAAATAAATAAATAAATAAAAAATAAAATAAATAAATTATTTCAGGCTTCACCTACCACCAATTTTGAATATAAATCGTCTTCTTAGGGCCCTTGGTGCATTTTAATTAAAAATGATCTGAATTCCTTGCAATTTTCTTTACCATAGTTCTAGCGTCCTCAGATTACATTAAAAAATACTAAAAAGTGTATTTATACCAAACTACATGCCACTTAAGTCCCGTCCACCTTGGGGCTTCTGCACCATAAATTATTAATAAATTGCCTCTCTTAATCCGATCTTTATTTTTTGAATCATTTTTCCATTTAGTTATTCTCCAGTTTCTATATTCCAGTTAAAATCCTGGGGCACCTTAGGGTCCTGTAGGGCCCGATCAGGGGCCCCTTCAACTTTTTGTGTGCTATGCATTTTTTACACCCTAATTTTCTCACCTTCTCACTGCATAATTTTAAAATTGAGTCTTGGGCTCTTCCCTCTAGACCAACATCCTCATATTTTTATTGGATCTTTAGGGCCCATTTTTAAGCATACCCTTTTTTACCCCATTTTTGCACATTTCATTAAAATATTATTCTAATGATTATTTCATACCCTATGATTAATTTTGACTAATTGAAGATCTAAAACGCTAAGTACTAAAACATTTAAGCATGTTTTCATGTTAGGGCCCTGCTCTCAACTAACAGTTGGGCCCTTTTGGGACCACTGTTATAGCTCCCTTAAAAATGGTCCGATTCACAACTTTCTTTTCTTAACAACTTTTTAGGTTATCCAGCTACTACATGAATGACAAAAAAAAAAAAAAAAAAAAAATTGCAGAATTCAGCTACCACCAATTTTGAATATTAATCGTCTTCATGAGGCCTTTGTTGCAGTTCCTTTAAAAAACTATCTATTCTATTGCAATTTTCTTTAACATAGTTTTAGCGTTTCCAGCTACTTTAAAACCCCTAAAAATTTTCTTATACCCAACTATATTCCAGTTAAGACCCTGGCCCCCCCAGGGCCCGGTCTTTCTTTATACCTCAGCTACCACCTTTTTCGAACATTAATCTCCTTTTTCAGCATTAACTTAGGTCTACTCACTACAGCCGTAAATTAAAAATTGCGTTACTTTAAAGGTTACTTTAGAGAAGGGATTTCATCCATTTATTAAATATTATGTTAATGCTAACAGTGATTGACGAAATTTACAAGGTGAGGAGGCTTCTTCCACTGCTTGGTGGTGCGTTATTTCCTAGGGTTTAAGGGCCCAATTTCAACGGGATTTGCTTCCTTTAACTTAGATTACAATTCAGCTACTCTCTGTATTATGAAATTTTATCTTAGATTTTAGTTACCAACATTTTCTAACATTAATGGCGCATTCTTTTTTTTTGTTGTTGTTTCTGTGAGCTTGATTCCTACAAGGTTTGGCTTACTCAACTGGGTTTTCGATTGTCTCCGGCACGTGCGGGCATTTCCGGTAAATGCTGCCATATGCAGTGGGGATCTAGATTACAGGTTCATTCGGAAAGAAGTTTGATGGGAACACATTAGACGCCGCGGAAGGCAATGGAGCCTCCGAAATTAGGTTCATTTAAAAGAATTTCGAAAGATATAAAATCATACAAACTTAAGTTTTGTTTAAGGTTATTATTTACAAACCCCGGGCGGGTCTGCTAGTATTAAATAAAATCTCTTTCCCAACATCTGTTTCTATCTCTTCAGATCAGAAGAGTGTTGCCAGACTGTCTGTGAGGTGTTTCACAAAATTGTCTGACTTTAAAACCACAGATAAAGAAAAAAGAAGAGACTGATATTTTACAGCATATTGAAATTTCAAAAACTAAAATCAATAAATTTTGTCAAAACTTCTGGAAATATTAAATAAAATCTCTCTAATAAACACGACTTTTTTTTCCCTTCCAAGGAATACCTAGAGGGTTTGAATTAAATTTATTTCTGTTTCAGGGACAGACATATTCAATTAAATTTTTTATATTATCAAAAAAGCAATTTTTTAAGGAAAAGGAAATGCTATCCTATCAGAAATTTTTAAAATCTTAGTGTTTTTTCCAATAATTATCATTAAGTTTGAAAGAAAACTAATCAAGTTATCTATTTTCAGATATTTTATAACACATAAAAATTTTAAAGAAGGAGAAAAAAGGGGTTAAGTGAACAAATTTTTAAAATTGTACATTTTCTATAATAAATATCATTATTTTAGATCTGATTTTTTTTACAGAGTCCTGGAATACATATTTTTTATAACATATAAAAATTTTGAAAAGGAGGGAGAATTTGAAAAAGAAACATTTTGACAATGGATTTATAAAGAAAAGTTAGTATTTGTTATATTTGTGGGGATTGGGAGGGAGAGGAGAAGTACTTTTGATTAAATACGGCAATTCGTCCACACGACAGATATTATGATAGAGACTAAAAAGGCTTCACCCGCATCGGGTTTTATTCATTTCAAAGTATCTTGGGTTCAATGGGCCCGATGACAATGGGGTTTGGTTCATTTAACTTGATATTGATAAATTTACATACTTTAGTTTCACTTTCCACGTACAGGGGGCACATTCCTGTCTCAAATTCTATGGGCCCAAAAACAACGGGGTTTGGCTCATTCAACATGGTTTTTGAAGGTTTTGTTCAGAAAGTGGTTTGTTTATAACAGAGTGCGCTTCCCGGTAGTGAAAAGTGGAACTAACAGATTTGCAGCACGTCTGCTACACGATGCTGGAGGGAGCGGGGACACATGTCAAGAGTTTCATTAGTTTGGTGGATTGTTTAGAACTTCCCTGGTGGTAAAGTGGAACTAACAGATTTTGCAGTGTGTGCTGCAATCAGTGGGGACACGCATCGGAGGTTCATTTAGAACATATTGCACCCCCTGGCGGTAAAAGGCAGAAATACAAGATTTTCTGGATGTAACCACTTTGAAAATGAAAAAAATTCACTCAGGATTTTGATGTGGAAAAAAAATGGTTACTCTTAATTTAGGAATTTTTGCAGTTAATTATCAATATTTTAGCATGAAAATTACACTTTCATCGGAAACATATCGCCCCACTTGCCTTCTTTTTCCATGGCAGTTATTTTGAGCCTTTTAACCGTTAAATATCAGGTTTACATTTTTACTGATTTTTCACACAGTCAGTGGGCACGCATTTCAGACAAAATCAAGTTAAATGTATAAAATCATACAAATTTAAGGTTCATTTAAGAATATTATCACAGACATGGACAACGACGGGCGAGTCAGCTAGTCAGATATACAGGCACCTTTCTGTCAAATCTTGTAGCTCTACATACAGCAGTCTCTTAAGAACACAGTACACAGGCAAAAACAAACAAACACACACGACACACACATACATTACTTCTATCTTTATTAATATAGATTAAATTAGGTCATTTTCTATTTAACTTGTACTTGATATCCACATTTTACGGTTAAATATGTTAAGAAGCACAATTTAGAATAATATATGTTCATCCCCCACTGCCTTTCAACTTTGTTACTTTTTTTTGGGGGGGGGGGGGGGAAGAGAACAGGCCACTTTCATGCCTGTGTTTTTGTACTTTTAATTAAGCTAAATTTACTCCTCCAAATATGTCAAAGAATATTTTCACTCCTTGAAAAAAAAAAACCTAGCTACATCTGTTACAAATGTAAACTGTTGATATTTCTTTGCCAAGTGAATTGGGTATGTTGACTGGGAAGATGGGAAGTAAGTCTGAAGGGTAAAACTCCCCCACCCTGCAAAATCTACCCTGCTGTGTTTTTTATGTAATAAGCCATAGATTCTCTTCCCCTTCTTCCCTAAAAGAAACTCTATGTTAATAATGATAGCCCTTGACAACCCAGTCATTTTTGTAGGTGGCCTTTCTCTTACGAAGATTGTGCACGCCTATTTTAGAACTATTTAAACTTATGAATGCAAGTATATTTCAGAAGATATACAGACTATTTTTAATGTTTCAGTAACTATTTCACGGGCGATTCTGAGTAAAAAAAACTATTTTTGAACTTCACAGCAAATTTTCTAAAAGATTTCTAGTGGGAGAGGGGAATTCTCTTTCCTCTGATGGAGATATAGAAATTCATCCTGGAGAAAAATGTCTGAATTAGAGTCCTGCATCAGGTTGGCTAAGATGACCAGACACTGCAGGTTGGGTCAGCGCTAATTGTTTTTGTTGCCGGTTGGGTTGATAGTATTTTTGGTTCAGGTCAGTTTTGGGCTGAGATTAGATTCCTGAATGTTGGGTTAATCCGATTTTTCAGAAGTTCAATATATTGTTTCAGATTAAATATTATATCTATAGTAATAAACATAGATTTTTGTCTGTGTGCATGCTGTTTCCTGAATAGGCTGCTGCATACAGAGCTATAAGATTTGGCAGGACGGTATCTGTATGTCTGAAGGTGTACACCTCAAAGCCAGCATTTACATTTTATAATTTAATTTTTTATGCATTTTTTGGCATTTCACGGCAAATTTTCCACATTAATAAAAAGAATCTGCTTTCAGTTCTACAGCCTAATATAGTAAATTTTGTCCTCTTTTAAATAAAGTTTATTCAGAGTTTTTACAGCTATTTTTGACAATTTTAGTGTGATTTTTAACATTTTTCTGGACGATTTTTTGACATAGAGTAAAAGGAATCGGATTTAAATCTTTCAGATCAATACAGTAAATTTTCTCCCATTCGAATTTTATACGATTTGTAGAGTTTCATCTCATTTTGCAGCGATCTTTTGACATTCATAAAAGGGACCTGGTTTTGATGTATTAGCTCAATACGGTAAGTTTTGTTCTTTGCAATTTTTAGCATTTTCTTGCATTCAAAGGCGATTTTTTGACAATCTTTTCTGAAACAGAGAGACTTCTCCAATAAATTTTTTCATCTGAAAAATATTCAGAATTTATTTGAAAAATCATGTCAACACAAACCCACCCACAATAGTGGAAACCCAACACAAATTCGAAACAAAGTGAACCCAGCCTGTAAAGAAAAAACAACAACAAAAAAAGCAGCATCAATTGACCCGATGCAAGAATAAGACCAAGGGAATTGCAGATTTTTTAATTATATAGATTTTAAATCACAGTATAAAGAGGAAATCAGAAAATCTTTATTCTGATAACATCGTGACAGATTAAATTTAATTATTTCCTTTCTGTGACCACTTGATTTTTTATTTTTTTTTAGATCGTCTAACGAAATTTGCGATTTTTTTTCAGTGATCGACTGACAAAATTCGCGATTTTGTTCTGATGAGCAATTGAATAAAAGTATTTCTCCCACAACCATTTGTGGAAATTCAACATATTTTTTTAGCCCAGTTCATAAAATTAATGATTTGTTTTCGCGATCATTTATCGAAATTAGTCATTCCCCTTTCCCCCACAACTGACGAAATTTAAAATTATTTTGCATGATTACTTAAAAAAAAAAAAAAAAAAAAAAAAAAAAATTATCAAACAATCTTTAGCAAGTTGCATAACTGTTTCACATATTAATTTTGAAAAATTTCACAAAAACACAGACTTCTAAGAAAATTAAAAATTAGTTGCTAAAGAATCCCATGCATGTGAAAGAATTTATGGGGTGAAAAATAATGCATAGCATCTTTTATTACATGGGATTTTCCTATTTTGTGTACAATTCAAACAATACCGCATGGTATTTCAAATCCTACCACTCAAAAGAACCCCCCCCCCCCCTCTCTCCCAAGAAACTCTTGAAATGACACCCATGCTTCCGAGGAAGACAATTTGTCATGTAAATATTCACAGAAACATGATTCACTCATGGTTAATATCCATTAAGAGGGTTTTATACTAAAAAGTTTCTTTTTCCACCACAGTCTTTTTCTGGAATTGAATGCGTTAAATTTTCAGAAATTTCTTAACAGAATCACCCATGAACTATTTTTTAAATTAATTTCCATTTGAGAAAAATGAAAAACTATTATTATTACTAAGGTGGTTTTCAAGTTCCCTGCTCAAAAACGCGAAATTTTCTAACACATTTTTAAACATAAGGGTAGAAAACTGGCAGGCCTGGATATTGAAGCGATTTCAAATAGAAACTAGTTTTCCATTTTTTGATAAATTACCTATTGAGTTACAAGTACAGTAGAACCTCTTTTATCCGAAACTCTTTTAATCAAAACCCATTTGTAAAGCTTTTTTTACTTATCACATTCCTTGTATGCAAAATACATTTTTAAAGCTTTTTTTTTAACTATAAAAGACTGTATGTATACGATAAGTGAAGCTTGAAAATTGTTCCAGCAGCATATGTTCATTCGAAGTTGGAGAAAACTTGCTCCGGGTTTAGCTACTGAAATGAACGAAAACTTTATGGATGAAAAAGAGAATGATGCTGCCGATTTGGAATCAGTATTTAATAAAATACCTGGTTGTGATATTGTAAGAATAAACGATTGTCTAAATTGTGACTCAAATGATCTCGGATTTCATATAGTGAGCAATGAAGAAATCATTGACGATATCCAAGGAACATGTGCTGATAAAGCGAAGAAGAGGACAATGATGTGGGCGAAAAAAACCGAACAAATTAGCAATTCTGAAGCTTTTGAATGTTTTGAAAAAGTTTGGCATGACTGGAGTAGCAGAAAGTCTATGATACTGGTGAACTAATAGTATTAAAAAGACTTCGTGATTGAGCTGCAAAGCGAAGGCAATCAAATCTGCAGCAAACAAAACTTTGTTTCAAACCCTTGAGAAATATGTAAAAGTTACTTAATTTCAAAATTAAAATTCAGGTAATTTATTCTTGTTTCTATTTTGCTATAGCTTTATTTTTATTAAGCACTTGTTTCCATAAGAAATAACGCATACATTTGTTCTTAATCTTAAAATTGAAGCATTCTCGATTATCCGAATATTTCGATTTTCTGAAAGATGGTTGGTCCCAATTACTTCGGATAATAGAGGTTCTACTGTAATTCTGGTCTTTACAGGTTTTTATAAACATTCAATATATCTTAAATATCATGTCTACTTTCAATGTTGCTCCGAAACATTTCCATTACAATACGCGAATTTGACAAAGGCTCAGATTATCACTTTTATTTAGGTTTGGTACAATGTACAAACTAGGGAATTTATTTTTTAAATATTAGCTCAGTTTTTTTAGGAACATGACTGAAAAAAAAAATTAAAACTATATAATATTCAGGATTTCTAAATTGTTTTCTCAATGTATAATCATATTTAACTTATTAATCGTTTAAAAAAAAATTCTGAAAATATGGAAATATTGTATTGTCACAGAGTACATGCAACTGTACACAATTTCTAGAACCTCAGCACATAAAAAAAGGTGAAAAATGAATTACCAAATTCTATGTTTACATACATGAACCAAGTTAAATAAAAACATGCAAAAATTAAATTGTATACCGGTTTTTAAGCAAATTGCAAGATCATAAACATTATGTTAAATTTGCTTTGTTTACACTGTACTGACAGTGTATCATAAAGTGATCTAATAAAGTATTTTTATAACGTAGAATTACTCTTTTAAAAATTTTTAAGTATGGGATTTTCAGCATTTTAGCAGCACTTATTTAATTTGAATCAATAAAAATGTATAAGAATTACAAAAATCATGATTCTATAAAATCATAACACTACAATAAAACAGTGCTGTGAAGGAACTTTCACCTTGATTAATATAAAAGTTAAAAACATATATATATATGTACTGAAAAGGTAATTAAATATTAATAACATCTTTACATGTGTTTTTAATATTTTATTAAGTAAATAAATATGTTTTTAACTTTTATAATGATTCTATTTTAATAGATTTAATTATATAGATCAGTGGTTTCCAAACTTTTTTCTTATGTGATTTACTATAAAGTTTGAATTTTTTCATGATCCACCTAATGTGTAGCGGATGTATAACAAAGATTGAAACACATTTTAATTTTTTACCTGTTGGAGGTACATAGGCAACATAAGTTGCACATGCGTTCAAAATAGGGTAGGAATTAAGATTACTTTAATGAAATAGTCCTGCCAAAGTGAAAAATTTATATAATTTATACAGTGGAACTCCAGTTATACGTTTTGCTTGGGACCAGACAAAAAAACATAGAACTCAGTAAAACGTGCAGCTCAATTAATGGTCTACCTGAACAATTTTTAATCGAACATTTTATACAGAAAACTGAAGTTTTGTAATGGCATAAATTCATTGAAATGTAACAGAGTAAAAAGCAAAGGTACGTAAGAAAAAGTACACATGAAGTTATTTTATAATAAAAGCTCTATTAAAAATATTTTTTACACATATAAAGTACTCAAAAGAAATCACTGAAACCGCTTTGGTGTGTAAATATTTTATCAAAAGGCATTTCAGCACTTTCCTAAACTTTATTTAAATAGTGACTAATCTTAGATTGTTTCTTTTCTCCAGAACCAGCACTGAACAATAAACTTTACATTTCTGTTAATAATGCAACCGCTTTATAGTTATTGGTTTGTACTCCTGACAAACCGCTTTACTATGTCAAAAGCCCTCAGAGCATCTTCGAAGTTTGGGTATCGATTGAAAGTTCTGAGTGGGATCATCATAATCCGATACATTGTCAGTCGGCAAAAAAAGGAGGCAAAGCGAAGCAAAAATTCTGAAATTATTTTTAACAAAACGTAAAAGTCAGACAAAATTTCATCCAGAAACAAAAACTTAACGCATCACTGAGGAAAATGTATAACTCAGCTAATTTTTAATGGCAAAGAACTGGGACCACTGAGTTGAAATGTATAACCGAGGGAAACGTATAATTCAGGTGACGTATAAGTGCAGTTCTACTGTATTTAGAAAAAATTTCTCCATGCTCTGTTACATAAAAGAGTAAAAACTCCATTCTCCTATGATGAAAATTCAACGGGTAAAGATACTTTGAATTTTATGAAATTTCAGAGCTTTCCAGCACTAAAAACAGTAAAACACAATTTTGGTGCTGGAAAACTCCAAAATTTTTATAAAATTAAAAGTATCATATCTCGGTGAATTTTGGTTATAGAACAATGGAATTTTTACTGTTTTATTTGTCAGAGAATGCAGAAAAGTTCTCTACATATAATTTGTAGGACCCAGAGACCATATAAAAATTAAAAGTAACTTTTTGAACATTAATGGCAGGATTATTTCATCAACACAATCTTAAATCTTATCTTGAACACTTTTACAATTTATATTATCTATATATCTCCAACAGGTAAAAAATGAAAACACATTTCAGTCTTTTTGGACCAACCTGTATATAGAAGTTTTGTATGATCTCTCCCATGAAAAAGACAAAATTTCACATAAAAACAGTAATAGATATTCCTAGTGTGAATAATGATAACAATATTATGCTATGATTGCACTACATAGAAAGATACACTTATTAATGAATGTATTATTAAAAAATACAGTTTAAAAGACATTTTATTCAAATGAGTAAGTCTATATCAGGGTTGAAACTTGTTAATTTTAAGCTCAAGTCACTCTCTGAAAGTGAGAAAAAGATAAGCAGAATTTTTTTTATAAACTATTCGGTTCTAAAAGAACCAGTGGTCTGTCCAGATTTTTTTCACAAGGTTCTGTTTTTGTGAATTTAAAATTATAGTTAGATCTTGGTTCTTATTTATGCACTTTTAACATGATCATTTAAACATACATATGCTAGATAATAAATTCTTTAGCAACTTCAGGTATTTTACAACAGAAGAGATTTTATTTTCAAGTGATTAAATATGTGGAAGGTTCAGTTTGGAGAAGGAAAAATTTTGAGATAAGTCTATTTTAAGACAAAGAATTTTGGGAAGAGTCCTGCTAGATGAAAATTTTGGGAAGTTTTAAGACTGAAAATTTTGTGTAGGGTCCTTTAAAAATCCCAGATTCTTTTTTTAAACAGATTCTTGAGAACAAATATTGATTTTACAAAAAGATAAAATTATTATTAAGGTAGGAAATCATTAAATGTTACTTACTATATAACAATATAATCCAAAATATTTAGGTAGAAGAGTTCTTGGATTTTCATTTAAATTCATGTAATACCCTGGTAAAAGCTTCTGAAGAAATTCTGCTTCTCGATGCATAACTGTCTTGATAATAAATTCTCCATCATCAGTCAGATAAAATATGCTCCCACTGGCACCAGGATTTGTCAATTCTTTCATTGGATAATTGCATAAAGACAGCTAAACAAATAAATAAAAATGTGTAAGTTATCAGCATAAAAAAAAAAATTACATTTTAATGATAAAGTGAAGTCACATTTAAACCACCAATTGAAAGAAGGGAATAAATGCCACTTTTTGACACATTCATTTTTCTACACCGAAGAAAATAAAAAAAAACATACAAAGCAAATGGTTTTTGTTACTTTCTTCGAACTCACAATTAAGTGCTACACGTCTAACGAATGTAAAAATGTAGAAAAATGAATGTGTCAAAAAGTGGAGTTTATTCCCTTCTTCCAATTGGTGGTTCATTTACGAGCTTGCTTTTTCCCCCTTTACAAATTATGACAATCAAAGGTGGTAAAAATTCAACATTTGGATATATTAATTCTTTTCACTTTTCAAATACATTTGATTTACCATGTTGTACGGTGGTGTTGATTGCTCAGCTGTTGTAACTTAAAAGTTGTTGATGAAGAAGTGAAGAAGAAGGAAGAATGAAGAAAAGAAGACAGAAGAATGTATTTTGGCATGTAAATAAACTCATAATGAATTTGTATTTCCTTGATAGTCTAACATGTGTTTTGGTTGTATGGCTGTATAAATATGTAAATAGTTTGTAAATCCGCACTCGTGCGGATCTCACCCATATCAAATGTACTCTGTATGTTGGATAATAAAGTGGTGTAAAATTTGTAGTTGAGTCGTTATTTCACAGGGTACTAGCCCAATTTGAGGGTGGAGTCGACGAGCTAGGCAGGCCCAGATGTGTACAGATGTGTACCCTGGATGCAAGCCTCGTTGCATGCAAGCCTCGTTGCAGTGCTAGAATGTGCCAGTGTTCGTTGTCTGTCGTGATGGTGGAATATCAAAGTAGAAAATAATTTAAGGGAGTGACTTTGACCCACGCGGACATGTGGGTCCGATATTCCCAAAAACTGTGCAATACTGGAAGGAAGCCTAAGGGGGGTCCCTGCCTTGGTGATCTCATATCCGGGTCTTGACCCGTTCACTCAGTGGGCCGTGAAACTCATATCATGTGCCCTAAGGGAGGTCGCGACCCTTTGTGAATGGGTCCGAACGCATGTGAAAGATGGTCCCCTTGGTAGCTTGGACGCCATGGTGGCCCTTTCCTGGTGCACCGTGTGGTGACCAGCAGCGGTCAAGAACATGTATGTAGTTTGCTTACCATGTTGTAAGTAAAAATGTGGAAGCTCCTATAAAAAACTAACAATGTC
Source organism: Maratus speciosus (assembly GCA_963932465.1). NCBI lineage: Eukaryota > Metazoa > Arthropoda > Arachnida > Araneae > Salticidae > Maratus > Maratus speciosus. The sequence goes on along the minus strand of OZ010787.1, from coordinate 496,718,690 downwards.
TGAAATTTACACTTTTGTTTTCAAAATATTCATATTAAATGGGATGTGAATTTTCTTGAATGCAGTTTCTTAAAGACAATATATTAATAGTTTTTGATGATTTTATCATTTCTTTAATAAGATTTCACAACAGATTTGAATATCATACAGCCGGACCCATATTCAGGGGTCGATGCTGGGTTTTTTTCTAGGTACCCATTTTGTGAAAAGTAAAAGCTATTTTTGTGAATTTTATTATATTTTTGTGAAAAATAACTTTTTATAATGAAAGTTAAAATCCAGTGACTCAAATTCGAACTAAGCATTTATTAACAAAACTTCTTTAAACCCTTTTGCTAAAGTTTTTGTTTCTGGTGAACTAGTTTTATTTACAAATCACACATTTCTAAACCTAACAAAATAAAAATAATATATACAGTATAGAACCACTTATCCAAAATGGTCGGGGTCAGATGTATTCTGGATAGCTGGTTTTTCTGGATAACTGGTTGAGCATTAAAGCAACATCTATTTGATCAGATTGGTAGAATATATGTGGCTGTGGTACTGACTCTGATTTCAAATTGACTTAGATTACACAGATTAAGATTCAGTCCAAACAGGATCAAAAGTTAATTGGAGTTTGAAAGAAGACAATTTATGGGAATACTATCTTGAAAACAAAAATTCTCATGTTTCCTTTGCATAAAAATCAAAATGTCAAATGTCTAGCTAAATATGCTTCTATTTCAAGTACTAGATGTTGGCATCAAGTAACACTATGCATATTGTATTGTGTCTAACTGGCACTGTATGGCACTTTTTTTTCTGAAAAAATTCTGAAATCAATGAATTGGAAATATCACTCTGGATAACTGGTTTTCTGGATAACAGGTTTCTCGATAACTGGTTCCATACTGTAGTAGGAAGTTTTTAATGGAAAGGAATTTTGTGAAGGTACCCAATTTTATTAAATTCATTTTTGTGAAGGGGCCCATTTTGTTAAATTCATTTTTGTGAAGGTGCCCAAAACAGGCCCCAAATTTTGCTTGGATCAACCCCTGATATTTAACAAATTTTTTAAACTCCCAAGCTAATTAAAAACAAAATCCCTTGTTTAGTGAACAATTTAATAAACTATCACATTTTTTTATGTGTGTTTTCAGCTAAAAAAATAATTTTAGTAATTCGTTTTACATTTACATGTAGTTTACCAGAACATGAAGGAGAACATTCATGGTTGAACATTGATCAATCCAGTGTCAGTAGACGTCTACATGGAATAGGAATGGTTCAAAAATTTGGAAATTGGCTACCACATCCAGAGTTGTATAATACAGATGCACGTGCTCATGCCGTGCGTGGGAAATTTTCCATAAAGTTCGGAACTTTACGGAAAAATTAAAAAAAAAGTTATTTTTGTTCTTGTAACTTAAAAAAATAATAATAATAATAACCGAAAAATAACAGAAAAAATGCAAATTTCATCAAAGAACCTCAGAAGAAACACAAATTTCTTTAAAAGATCATGAAAAAAAAAAGAAAATTTCATCAAAGAATCGCAGAAAAATTGCAAATTTCATCAAAGGAGTGCAGGAAAAAATGAATTTTGTAAAAGCATAGCAGAAAAAGCTCAAATTTTGTCAAAGAACCGCGGAAAAAAACACAAATTTTGTAAGAGAATCGCAGAAAAAACTAGGGGTGATTCTGTTCCGAATTTTCCAAAAATTTAAAACAATCCGTCTCCAATCCGAAAATTCAGACATCAAAAAATCGCGAATTTCGACAAATAGTCACTGAAAAAAAAAAAAATTTGCCAATCATTTTTGAAAAATCGCCAACTTTGCCAAAGGATCACGGAAAAAATGTAAATTTCGTCCAAGAAACATGAAAAAAAAAACACCCACAGATTTTGCCATAAAGTTGCGCAAACAAAACACAAATTTCATCAAAAGATTGTGAAAAAAACCACAAATTGCTTTAAGAGATCGTGAGCCCCCCCCCCCCCAAAAAAAAAAAAATTCCGTCTAAGATCACATAAAAACCGCAAATTTCGTCAAAAGATTGAGAAAAAACACAAATTTCGTCAAAAGATTGCAGAAAAAAAAAAAAAAAATGCCGTGTCAAAGGGCCACGGAAAAAACCCATAGTTTGTGCCAGGAGTGGATTTCCCCCTCCGCCCTCCTCAGCATGACAATGCAAAACCACATACTGAAAGCATCGTTAAAACAGTGAAAATAAAAGGGGACAGTGGAAGCTGACAGAGGGCACTTTTTTCAGCGAAAAAGGGCATTGATTCTTCAGAAAATGTAGGACCGAAACTACCCTTTCTTGCACCCGGGGCAAACATGGATTTTGGCGCACCCCCCCCCCCCCCCCCCCGCAAATGATATTTACAAAGAGAATTTTATTAATTTTCTAATAGCCGGCTTATTTTAAAATATATAATCATAAAATATGTAATACTAAACTACTTTAATCTACTTTACTTTGTCAAATATTGATTCATTAAAATCTTGAAAATGGAATTGAAAAAAATTCCGCTTTATAGAGCATCCTTATGCCATATCCTTAGATTCTTCTGTGATTTGGCATATCCCAGACAGGACGATTTTAACAATACAGTGCTAAACATGGACGTGAGAAAAATCAACAAACAAAATCTTCATTTGGCATGCCTTCGTTCTGGTGCCCCCCCCCCCCCCCCCCCAGTTTCGACCCTGTGAAAATGTAGATCTTCAAAACTGATATAAGAATTATCAGGGGTGCAGAAAATGTTTCTACTCCCAACATTTTCCCCAATCCACACGAAAATTTCCCCAAAATTTTACGGTATGTTATAGGTAAGTGCTGTATTACCGTAGATATAGAAAATTTATTTTTCAAATATTTCTCAACTTATGCACGAGTATATATGGCAGGGGTGATTCTGAGTGAAAAGAAATTTCCTAAAATTCACAGCAAATTTTCTGAAAGGTTACAGCAGAGTGGGGGAAATCCACTCCCAGCACTATGTATTTTTCATGGATATTTTGATGCAATTCGCGTTTTTTCGTGATCTTTTGATGAAATTTGCGGTTATTTCGCGATCTTTCGATGAAATTTGCAGTTATTTCTCCCTCTTTTTGACAAAATTCACAGTTGTTTTGCCATCATTTGATGAAATTCGTGGTTGTTTTGCGCTCGTTTCATGAAATTTGCGGTTCTTTCATGGAAATTTGTGATCTTTTAACGAAATTTGCAATTATTTCGTGATCTTTTGACAAAATTTGCGATTCTTTCATGATCTTTTGGCAAAATTTGCAGTTATTTTGCCCCTTTTTACGAAATGTGCGGTTGTTTCGCAATCTTTTGACAAAATTTGCATTTATTTCGCAATCTTTTGAGTAAATTTACATTTATTTCATGATCTTTTGATGAAATTTGCATTTTTTTTCGCTTTTCTTTGACGAAATAGAAAGTTATTCTCCCTGTTTTTACAAAAATCGTGGTTATTTCACCATGTTTTGACGAAATTCGAGGTTGTTTTGCAATCTTTTGACAAAACTAGAGGCTGTTTTGTGATCTTTTGACGAAATTTGCGATTGTTTCGCGATCTTTTGGCAAAATGTGCATTTATTTTGTGATCTTTTGACAAAATTTGCGTTCATTTCACGATCTTTTGACGAAACCTGCAGGTGTTTTGCAATCTTTTGAAGAAATTTGTGGTTCTTTCGTGATCTTCTGACAAAATGTGCGCTTATTTTGTGATCTTGTGACGAAATTCACGTTTTTCCATAATTCTTCGCGAAAATTCACGGTATTTTTATGTCTGAATTTTCAGATATAACCGATTCCCCCCCCCCTCTGGAACCGAATGTCTTAAACTTTAGGAAAATTCGGAACATAATCACCCCTGATATATGGTACATATTATTCTGAGATCGATTTTATAAAGGTCGCCATACGGATATTTTTATTTGTACTGAAATTGTTCTATCTCAGGGAATTATGGAATTCGTTGTTAAAATCGAAATCAATTGTATATGTTTCTGAAAAATTTCCCCAGGGGGTTAAAATTTCCCCCAATCGTAGATCGCCGGATCGGACATATTCTGCACCCCTGAAAATTATACATTACTACAAACTCATCATTGTTTATGTGCACATTTAGTAACAGATTACATATTTTTTTTTTTTCTTAAATTGATACTTCAAAGATCTAGGTAAGTAATTTTGTTTCAAATAAAAAACTAAAAAATTATTAGCCCCATAAAGCATAAACTAGCATTTTTAAGGGTAAAGCAGAATTTTTAAGGGGTATTAAAATTTAGATGGGTGACCAATTAATTATTATTACAATAAATCACCAAATATAATTTAAAGATCATAAGCTTTATGAGCTACGGAGGTGGGGGCAAAGAGACAACAGCAAATATTTCTTTTTTTTTTTGGAGGGGGGGGGGGGGAGGTTGATTATATAATGAATTATTAACGGCTAGTAGAATTTTAACAATTAGGACAGAAAAAATATTAAAAATAAAAGCCTTTAAATTTGATGTGTTTGATAAGAAAGAGAAGCAGAATTTAGATGATTCGTTATTTATTATCACAATGAAGTGACAGAGTTGCAAGTAAAAAAAAAATAGAGTTTTAAAGATTTAAACCTTCGGAGAAGAAGGGAGGCGGGGAAGAAGAGGTAGATTAGACTGGATGATTGATTATTTATACTTTACATTTATTACAATATTTTATATTTATACTTTATAATTTTTTTTTTTACTTTATACTAAAATTTACAATTAGAATAGAAAAAATTATAATATTCTAAGAGTTCAAATTTTTTTATAATAAAATGACAAACAAAACAGAAAAAGTAATGAAGTAAATAATTTTAAATATTTAACTGAACTGTGGGGTTGATTAACCCTTTATGCACCAATGGTACTTTAAAGTACCATTAAAATAACTTCTTGTAAAATTAATTTAATAAATCAATTAATAGTAATACCATTTAGAATGAGTTATAGATACTTTACTTTATCTTGTTCCAAAAGCATTATTGGTCGCACAAAATAAAAACATTTTTTAATGACTGATTTCTTTTTCTTTTAACTTTTGCATCTTTCCAGCTTTTTTGACATTTAAATATTTCTAGTGTAAGAACATTATATTTGTACATTCCTTATTCTACAAAATAGTAAAAAAAAAAAAAAAAAAAAAAAAAGAAAAAAAAATTAAATGAAAGATTTGAGTGGAGTTATATAAATATTGCACAAAATCCCTATAAATTCAAATTTAACTAATTTTAATTGGCAAAATCTTTCTAAAATTTATTAAATGATTGTGTAAATCTTCTAATGTAGTTTCAAAAATTCCCGAAAAAACGTTTTAGAAGATGAAATTTTTGCCAATTCATAATTTGGGACATAAAGGGTTAAGGCTCCAGTCCCTGCCGTCGAAGGAACTCACGAGCTAATGCTAATCCTATGGGGAGGGATTTTTCTAATATCTCGTTTGCATTTCCACTGTTTTAAATATTTTTTTTTTTTGCATTGGAAAACCGAGATCCATTTCTACAGCGCACCTTTTTTACTTTTTCGATTTGGGTTGCAGATATTTTTTAGAATGGCACTTTTGTTTTCAGAACCGGTTTTGAAAGTGAAACTAACTTTATAAAAAATATCTGCGACTAAAATCGTAAAAGTAAAAAAAGTGCGCTATAGAGACGGATTCTCGGCTATCCAAAGCAAAAAAAAATTATTTAAAAATGTCGAAATGCAAACGTGATATTAGATAAATCCCTCCCCATAGGATTAGCGTTAGCTCGTGAGCATCTTCGCGGGCAGGGACAGGAGCCTTAAGGGGAAGAAACGAAATTTCAGAAGGGGGAGGGAGTAGTAGATACATTATAAAAATGAAAAAAAAAATCTGAAATCTGCTAAAATGTGGAAGATTGCATCCCAAATTAAAAGTTAATGGAAAAGGATTTTTGGCACAAAAATATGAACTAGAAATTACCAAAAATTTTTTGAATACAGCTTATCAAAAATATGAAATCATTACCATTCCTAAATGTATTTTTATCTGTTTAACTGGCTGACTAGTCCGACACTGCCCGAACCCTTATAAAAATCGTGAAAAATTTAAAATTCGCTGCACGAATTCCAAATAAACTTTATTGAAAAGAGAACAAAATTTACTATATTGGGCTAAAAAATTAAAACTTTTTTTTTTTTTTTTTTTACTAGTGTGGGAAAATCACCGTGAAACTTTAAAAAAATCACAGATGACAAAATTTAGTACAGCGGGCTGAAACACTGAAACTGGAATTCTTTCACAAATGTAAAAAAATCTGTGTTTTAACATAAAAAATTGCTAAGAATTCAGAAATCATGAAGATATAATGTACTATATTACGCTAAACATTTAAACCAAATACCTTTTACAAATGTAAAAAGAAAAGGGAAGGGGGGGGGGGATGCAAAATAATACTAAAAATCGCCTGAATGCGAAAAAACAGTAAAATCGTACTTAAAATTACTAAAAAATCAAAAATCGCACAGGACAAAATTTACTATATTGGGTTAAAAGTTTAAAACCAAATTCCTTTAACGAAAGTGAAAAAAATAAAAAACGATGCAAATCGCTATAAATTCAGAAGAGACAGACAGAATTTGCCATATTTGGTAAAAGTTTGAAATTGAATTCCTTTTATGAATGTCAAGAAATCGCTATGGGACGCGAAAAAAATCTGAAAATCTCAGAAATCACATTAAAAATAGCTAAAAATTGAAAAATCGCAGAGAAAAATATTTACTATATTGTGCTAAAAGTTTGCAATCATAATAAACCTTTGTAAAGGTAAAAAAAAAAAAAAAAAAAAAAAAAAAAAAAAAAAATCGCTGCGGAATGTGAAAAACCGCTGAAAATTGCGTTAAAAATCTAATTCAAAATTGCTAAGAATTCAAAAATCGTATAACACAAAATTTATTATATTAGGCTGAAAGTTTTGAAGTCAAATTCCTTTTACCAATTCCAAAAAAAAAAAAAAAAAAAAAATCACCATAGATCACAGAAAAACTTTATTCACTACATTAAAAATTTCATGAAAAATTCACATAATGAAAAAGACACTAACATAAACGGTAAAATCTGCATGCTTCTGAATTTTCATTAAATTATATCATTGAGGTTTTAAACTACCTCTGCCATTGAAACAAAATATAATAATGAAAATATTGGTCACTATTTAGTAGAAAGAAAAATAACTTATCTTTGTTTTTAAGCAGTATTTGGTCTTGCATTTTTTGCTGACATCTCTCTTTTCTCTTCCTGTATTCTTTACCTACCGCATGAGGCATTTTAACTTTTTATTATCAGAGAAACATGTGTGGAATTTGCCAAATGTACAGATGTTTATAATGCTCGCATCTTCACAGCACTGTTTCCTGATCTTTTCAGTGTTCAGCCGCTTCCAGCCCCTCCCCTGAAGTCTCATTCATTTTAAAAACGTCTATTATTGTACATATAAGATGCAGTATACTGTACAAAGGGGGAAAAACAAACGGTGACAACTACCCCCACCCCGCCTCCACTGAAATACTTCCCCGTCCCAATAGATACAACTAATTAGATAGGAACTTTTCAGGTGGCATTCTCTATTCAGCAATACGGGGAGACATTTTCCCTGGAGCTATTTCCGCTGGATAAGAACCGCCAGAGACTTAAATCAGAACCAACGAATTAGAAAAAAGATACAAACATGAAGGGGGGGGGGGGGGAATTGTATAAAATAGACCAGTAATATCACAAAAGTTCATTACCAGGACTTGATTTTCGCCTTCGCCAGAATTTCGTACCTTCCTGATAGATTTATGTAAAAAATATTTTATTAGGATTTTTTTTCTTTCTTTTTTTGCAAATTGGATATTTTAATAAACGTTAAAATTATTTATAATGCTTAACTCTCCATCGATCGCAACAGGCCTGACAGGTACAGCACAATTATTTCCGTTCTTCTCTCCACCAATACAGTGCAATAAACGAGTTTTTTTTTTCATTAAAATTTGAAATACAGTGAAATACGTTTAACACGAAACTGAGGGGACGGAAATTTTTTTCGTGTTAAAAGAATTTCGCGTTAAAAGATTTTTTTAAAAAGAGCAAAACTCAAACATTTTTGAATCGTCAAATTTTATTTTGATTTCCTGTTAAACTACTAGTACGTTGCATCGATTAGGATAAAAGCAAGTAAACAAAATATTGTTTTGTTGGGAAAAAATCAGATATCTTTTTTTGAAGTGTCTTTTTCAACATTCTGAGATCTAGCTTGTTTGAACCAAATAAGCAAAGCTGTCTATAAAGCTTCGTGCTTAGCAATTCTCATACGTTTTCTCTCAGGTTTAAACATACTGTGCTCAAACATTAACGTAATGGGATCCCTGTTTTTTATTACTGTTGATATTGTACAATTGGCAATGCAAAACTCTTTGCTGATTTCTGTTTTTGTCCTTCTTTTTCATCAATTGCATTAAGCAGCTTCATCTTCATTTGAAGCAAAATAGCAGTTTGTTTTAGCACCGATTTCTCAGCCATATTGTGCTCATAAAACATAAGCTAATTTACAAAAAACAGGAAATTCACTGATTTTCATCCAAAATTACGTGGTTTTAACACAAAATTTGCCAATTTCAAGTAAAACTAACTAGCTTGAAAGCAAATTTTTTTCGTGTTAAACAATTTTTGTTTCGTGTTAAAAGAAAAAAAAAGTATTAAATTGCATTGTATACTGTCCGGACTGCTATATCATTTCGTGTTAAGCGTATTTCACTGTATTATTTCTTAGTACATCCTAATGAAGGTCACTGATCACTTTAAGAGTGTTAGAATTGCATCAAATAATTGCTAATGACGATTTTCTAAAAGGTGCATGTGAGGCGCATTGCGCCCGTACTCAATATGTCCCATAGTTGCGACCGACAGAGTGTTAATTATCCTTTAAACTTCGTACAAAGTTGCAAAAAAATACCTAGATTAGATTCATTCAACTCATAAATTTTGCTCTCGTACAAATATTGGCAAGTTTAAAAAAATACTTAGATTCATACAATTCATAAATTTTGATCTATCTTGGACCATCTCCTACCCAATAGCATGTCTGTGTACAAGGAAGTACTACTATTCCCGAATAGTAATGTTCACCCTATAGCTGGCTCGCCATTCCTCTTGCCGAAATATTTTATTTGAAAACTATTGTTATAATTTATTCAGGACTGTTCAAATCCTGTTTTTATTACACAAATTAAGTTTATTTTTAGATTATTAATTTTGTTCATATTTGAAATCATATCAAATAAGTTAATAATTGGAGTCTTGAAAGATTAAAAAAGTAAAAGAAACAGCACATTCAAAAAATGGCACAATGTATTCTTAAAATAACATAGCTCATTCAGAAAAGAAATGGCGCATCCAGAAAAAGACATTTGAAAAATGCCTTATTGGGGCTGATACATAAAAGTATTTTCGTACCACAATAACATCCGAATTTAGAATCTTTGCTCTGAGTATTAAAGAGCATTGCTTAACCCTTTCTGGCGCAGAGTAAATCTGTTTGTAAAATGAGGAATTGACACGGGAATTCATAATCGAATTTATTAGAAAATAAAAACTTGCTACTTTTCCTGTAAATTATAAAAGGAAATTTTTAATAAAATGTTATTGGTGCCAGTATTCTTAAAATTAGATGTCCTTTTTTGTGGACATCGCCCGCTAAAGGGTTAAGGGGGGAAGACATGACTGGGAAGAGATGGTTCGAGCCTGTTTTCATTCACGACACTCGGGCCTGGTCTTCACTCTTTTCGGGTCGGGCCTGATTTTCACTCTCTTCGAGCCGGGCTTAGTCACTACTCTTTCCAGACAGAGCTGGGCTCGGGCCTTACTTTTTTCTGAAGGATCGGCCCGGGCCTAACCTATTTTATCTGAGCTGGGACTGTCTTCATTCTTTTTATGTTGCATGGCCGAAATTTAAAAGATTTTCAAAAAAATGTACGTATTTTTAAATCACCATTATTCAACAACTTTATAATTTATTCTTTTTAAAGAATAGTAGGCAATAAAATTAAAATACAGTAAAACCTGTGAAAAAAAAAACCTGCCTATGACGGAATCCTTTCTGAAACGGAAAAATGTGTTGATCCATGCAAAATGAATACAATAATATGTGAGAAAAGAATATAATACATTTACACCTGCTAATAAGGGAACTTGTCTGTAACACATTTATATTTTTTTTCCCTATGCAATTCCGTCTTAGAAGATTTTACTCTGTAGCATTTTTCAGATTTTTAACTCTCCAATACATGAAATACGGATTAACGGTATTAATGATCAACATGTATACAAATATTTATATACAAATAGATTCATTAAATATATTTATATATATTGCAGCCTAAGGTGCTTCTTTAAAAATAAAGATGATAATAAAATAACTATTTTTGATCAGAACTCTTACTAATCAATTTTTAACCACATAGAGATAAAAATCCACATTCTGTAGAAATTCAGTTGGGCCGGTCTCGTACCGAGATCAGTCGGCCTAATCGTTCGGAGTTTTCCGTATTTTTCTTCGAACCTTGGATTTCCTTACGTAAATACGGGTTAGGTTCCCTTAAAAAGACCCCCAATGGAGGGCATGCCCCCTTGGGCCCATATCCCTTGTGTAGATTATTGGCCATCAGAAACAACATCAACACCTCGGGCCGAGGTTTTAACTATTTTCCGTATCGGGTCGGTTCTCGTACCAAACATTTAGCTTTTATGCCAGGAAGAGCCAATAATTTTTTTGCATGGGCATGGCCGAACTTTTAACTTTTATACTGGTCATTCATTTTTTTTTTTGTACGGGCCGAATTTTCTTTCTATGGGTTGGGCCCGCTCTGGGCCTGGAAATTTTGGCTCATGCAGACATCTAATCTGGCGTTACCAAGTGTATGTTAATAAATGCATAAATTGAAAATAAAGAGAAGTTACTAATTAATTACGGTAAAACTGCTGACATATCAACAAAATGCAAAGTTGAATGCATTAATTGTGCCACTTTAGCTCTACGTTGTTTATCAAAATAAGGCATGTCTTCTTCCTTATGTAAACAACCTAACAGCTGTACTTCCTACTGCATATGTCCATTTTCGATTGCGTTCAAAAGTAATGTAAAATACTTAATTTGCTAATGTGGTTTCATGTTTGTATAATATGTGCATCTGTAAATTAAAAGTGAAAGAATAAATTTTTTTTTTCTTTTCTTTTCTCTCTAAATGTTGAGATTATGATGGAAGCAGGTTTCCTTTTCCATTGATATGATATTTATATATTGGTACCATACACAGTCTTCTTAGTTTAAAAAAGGAGATGCAGCTTTTCTGAAATATTAGGCATGACATGACTGACGGAGTTGGGGCGAGGGTGGTAAGAAGTAGAAAAGCTCTTGCTCATATTTCTCCTTTGAGTCATTTTTCTTTGGCAAGCAGTGTTGGGGGGGGGGGGGGGGGAGGCCATGGGGTTGAGTTCGTCTAACCCAGTTTCGTAAAAGGAAATCGTGAATAATGTTTCCGGTATAAAACGAAACATTTGAACAAATAGACACCTAGATGCATTATACGCAGAGATTCTCCCAGACAGTTTCAGGAGGGTGCTGCACCCAGGGTTCATACAGAGTTGGGAAGAAAAATTCCAAGGAGTACCCAAAAAATCCAAGGAGTTCAAAAAATTTTAAGGATTTGCCATTTTAGGTAGATTTTGTAAGAAATACTACCTATTGCAGTCGTTACCATGGTGCGACTTTTGAAAAATACCTTCATAACTTTTCATTATATGACCCCAGGAACCCAAAACCACCCCCACCTAAAAAGTTTATATATATATATATATATGTGTGTGTGTGTGTGTGTGTGTATGTATGTATGTACTAAATTTTGTCCGCGCGATAAAAGTCGCAATTATGCACGGATCGTCTTCAAACTCGCCATCAACTTTGAGATGGTTAATATCTCGGCGGGGATTGAAAATGGACAAAATCAGCCCAACGGAATGGAAATGGGGAGGGCTCAAAATTTTGAATACCGTCTTAACATGATTCTGATAAAACCAGCTCTTACACAACAATGACAGGAAAAAATAAATATTTTTCGTTATAGCAGTTGCCAACAATTAAAAAAAAAGAAATAAAATTCTCACCACAACAATTGCTTTTCTATTGCAAGATTTCACGTGAAAAATTAAATTAAATAAGCAGTTTTACGAATTGAAAACAAATTGAATATTACGTCATAAGTTTTCGAGAGCAAGATTTCGGCATGAAAATTCAAAATGAAATAAATAGTTTGACGAATTAAAAAAATATATATTGCGTCATATTGGAAATATAATGGACCTCAGCAAGTGAATAGGTAACGTTATGTGAGTTTAAAGAAACTTATTGAAACATGATGAAAACCCGACTATGGAAATATTAATGTATTTTAACACTTTGAGGTTCTCTGAATTTGCTTTACTATTTTTAAACCTATTCCATATACATGCGTGTGTGTATTCGTGTATATTAGAATTTTTACAAAATGTTTAGCTCCCTTAGAGCTCATTCTTAGTGAAGGAACTGAGTTTATCTCTAATCTTGATTTAAGTTTTGTTGTTGAATTTAGTACTTAACTTCGAAATCTACCTCCGCCTGTAGGCAAGAGCCGGCAGGGTTTTTATGTTTTTATGTGCTGCATCGTTATGTGGTATGCACACTCCAATTTTTAATGCCCAATTTGGAGAGAAAAACATTTCAAAAACAAATTTTACTCTATTAGAATCTAATTGTGAGTGCTAAAATTGCACAGTATTCACAATATATTGCTTATTGATTTCGTAAGTTTAAATACAAAATTGACTATCTACTTTTTTTGTGGCCAATGGCCATGTCACAGGGGTGATTCTGAGTAAAAAAAAAAATTCTGAAATTCACAGCAAGCAAATCTTCTGAAAAGTTACACCAAAGAGGAGGGGGGGGGGGGGGGGGATTCCACTTCCAACACTAGCTATGAGTTTTCTCCGTGGCGAAAACTTTGACGAAATTTGTGGATTTTTTCGCAATCTTTTGATGAAATTTGCCGATTTTTCGCGATCTTTTGACGAAATTTGCCGATTTTACACGATCCTTTGACGAAATTTGTCGTTTTTCCGCGATCTTCCGACGAAATTTTTGGGTTTTCGCGATCTTTCGACGAAATTTGTGTGTTTTTCGCGATGTTTTGACGAAATTTGTGGGGTTTTTCGCAATCTTTTGACGAAATTTGCGAGGTTTTTCGGGATTCTTTGACGAAATTTGCGTTTTCCCGCGATCCTTTGACGAAATTGGCGATTTTTCTGCAAACGATTGACAAAATTTATTTTTTTCGGCGACCATATGTCCGAATTTTCGGATTGGTGACCGATTTTTTTTAATTTTCGGAAATGAATGCTTTGCATTTTCGGAAAATTCGGACTAGAAACACCCCTAGGTCATATAAATAGAGATTAGTCAAACCCCAAACACTTACTATGTATATCACATGCACGGTACATCTTAAAGAAAATTTTAAAAGGCAAAAAAAAGAATGCTAAATGCAACATACAAGAAAAAATATAACAAATTTTGAATTTATTCTTTTAGAACAGCGGTAATCGCTTTCTTTGAAGGTGAAATTTTGACGAATTCGCATTTTTTTTTTCGCGATCTTATGATGAAATTCGCGTTTTTTTCGCGATCTTCTGGGGGAAATTCGCGTTTTATATTCGCGGCGACCTTCCGGGAAAATCCAATTTTTTCTCGATCTTTTAATGGAATTCGCGTTTAATTTCGATTGTTGAACGAATCGGACTTTTTTTCGCGACCTTCCGGGAAAATCCAATTTTTTCTCGATCTTTTAATGGAATTCGAGTTTAATTTCGATTGTTGAACGAATCGGACTTTTTTTCGCGATCTTTTGATGGAAACCGCGTGTTTTTCGCGATCCGCTGGGGAAAATCGCGTATTTTCGCGATCCGCTGGGGAAATTCGCGTATTCTCGCGATCCGCTGGGGAAATTCGCGTATTTTCGCGATCCGCTGGGGAAATTCGCGTATTCTCGCGATCCGTTGGGGAAATTCGCGTATTCTCACGATCCGCTGGGGAAATTCGCGTATTTTCGCGATCCGCTGGGGAAATTCGCGTATTTTCGCGATCCGCTGGGGAAATTCGCATATTCTCGCGATCCGCTGGGGAAATTCGCGTGTTCTCGCGATCCGCTGGGGAAATTCGAGTTTTTTCGCGATCTTCTGAGGGAATTCGCGTTATATTTGGATCGCTTGACGAAACAAACGTTTTTTCGCGATCTTTTGGTGGAAACCGTGTGTTTTTCGCGATCCTTTGAGGAAATTCGCGTGGTTTTCGAGATCTTTTGGGGAAATTCGCATTTTTTTTTTCAATTTTTTGAGGAAATTCGCGTTTTATACGATCTTTTGAGGAAATCTGCTTCTTTTTTGATAAATAACGAAATTCGCGTTTTTTCGAGATCCTTTGAGTAAATTCGCGTTTTTCACGATCCTTTGACAAAATTTACGAATTTTTTCCGCGATCGATTGACGAAATTTGCCGGTATTTTTTTGGAACATGTTTTCGAAAAACGCGATTTTTTGGAGATTCTTGGCTAAATGCCAAACATCGATAAAATTTAAAATAAAGGTCGGGTAACAATGTCGAAAAACGGACTTTACGGACCTAATAATTGAAAAACAGAACTAGTGGGAGTCCTGCTATTAAGATTACCCTATCCAATCAATGTTGTGCTTCAGATGAATTACGTGCATAGCATAAAGCATTTACCGTGCGTTTTTCAATCACGATTTTTTTTTCCTCGGCAGCAATATCGCTTGCGTCCGAAGCCGCAATAGAATATAAGGAGTTTCTAAGTAGTAGTTTGCTTATCTAAGTAGTTCTAAGTACTACTTGGGAACGTTTTCATTTCTAAGGAGTTTCCAAGGAGTCTAAGGAGTCTGTGCGAACCCTGTGCACCCTGCCTGCCCTTAGATTTACAAAATAGCACCCCTCTTGCCCCTCATTTGAAAAATTAGCTCCCTTGTTGCCCTCACCTGAAAAAAGTGCTTATACTCCTTTGTTTATTAAAAAATTTACTTGCATAGTAAAAACTGACTCATTGCTGTCTTTAAAAAAATAGTTTTCTGTCTATTAAATATTAAAAAGTAGTTTTAAAAATCAAAAGAATGCCTTTTAAATTTTCAAGAAATGCCCTTAAGAATCTAAAACATGCCCTTCGGAAACTAAAAGTGCCCTTTTCCTACAAACAGCACCCTGCCCTTTTTTAAACCTGGAGGAAACTCTGATTATACTTAATAAGAAAATTCCGAGTTCTGGTCTGAGTTGAAATAAAATGAAAATTTCTTATTCTGGGTTTTTAATTCAATTGTTAAAAGGTTAAAACTTTACTTATAGAGTTGCACAACAAAGATAATTAAAAGGTATGTTCGGCATGTTTGCATAATTCTTCGAAATCATATACCAAGCTAATCATACGAAAGGTGCGATAGGTGCAAAGTATGCAAGACTCGTGCTTATAGAGACCCCCCAGAAGACTAAAATACCTTTAAATAAAAAAGGACTTCTGAAAAATGTTTTCATCTGGGTTAGTAACTAGCAACTTCTGCTGGAGCTCACAAGTAGATTGTGAAAAGAATCTTGATACTCCCCGTTGGTGTCTTCACTGTGGTGGGGACAACTCGATGAACTATCAAAACTGTTCAAAGTTCGACAAAAATAAATCCCTAGTGAAACTAAAAAAATTAAAAGTACAATCTGCTAATAGTAAGATTATTCTAAAAATTAATTCCAATTGGACGTTCTTGTCTACGAAGGTCTCTGTTCTAATCTTACATGGAAGCTGCAAGTATACAAAGTTGAAACCCTGCTTCTTCCTAGCACTCAAAATTCCAATAGGTTGGTGCCAGTTCAGGATGCTTTTTCAGCTACCAACTTCACAAAAAATCTGCTGGAATTCCAAAAAGCATTTAATCCTGATAAAGTCAATTCTGTTTTCACAAAAACATACTCAGAACTCCGTCTATCTTCCATGGAGATTGCCTAGATTCATATGCTGTACAAAAATATCCTCCCTATCTCCAAAGTTGGTTAAATGGTGCCATCTGTTGATACTTTCCATCCCTATTTTCTATACACTATATGGCCAAAGGTGACCGGTCACTTGCGATTTTAGATGTTTTCTTAAATATATACAAAAATAAATGAGGAATTATTTTGAAACTCCAGGTGTGTAAACAAAATAGTACAGGTCATATTTCCATGAAGATTTTTCCCCAAAACCCCATAGGGGACCATCAACAAATTCAAAAAGAACGAATATCCTTTGGATAACCCTGTAAAAACTAACGTAGCAAAAGCGTTCAACACAGTAGATTATGATTAAATGCCTTATTGCAATAAACTGTGTTCATTTATATGAGAATAGCATGTATATTCGTAGAGAAATTAAAGTTTTTATAAAAAGAGTCCCAAATTTTGCCAAGTTTTTTGCTTATAATTTGTAGAGATCTTAATATAAAAAAAAGTTCTTTTCAGAAAATATGACAAACAACATTGCACACAATACCCTGCAATCAGAATTAAAAAATAATAAAAATTGGATGAAAAATGAGCAGGTTTACTAAAAACTGTTTCACTGTGCATGTGCGAATGCAATCAAAATATAATGTGCATAATGTGTTAGCTAAGTGTATAGAGCAACTTTTGTGAAAATCTCAAAAACATAGCTTGAAAATTCTGAAAATTTTCTTTGATAGAATAAGCTCGAAATCCGTTGTTCCCAAAATGAAGCAAAAAGATGAGGGGTTGTATCCATATATCCATTAATTAGTGCCAATATATCATACACAATATTGCACGTACTACTGTATTTGGATACAGCCCCTCATCTTTTTGATTCATTTTTGGAAAAACGGATTTCAAGCTCATTCTATCAACGATAATTTTCAGAATTTTCAAGCTATGTTTTTGAGACTTTCACAAAAGTTGCTCATACACTTAGCTAATACATTAATTTTTATTGCAATTGCGCATACGTAGTGAAAAAGGTTTTAGTAAACCTGCTAATTTTTCATCCAATTTTTATTATTTTTTTATTCTGATTTCAGGGTATTGTGTACAATGTTGTTTGTCATATTTTCTGAAAAGAACTTTTTTTTATATTAAGAACTCTACAAATTATAAGCAAAAAACTTGGCAAAATTTGGGACTCTTTTTATAAAAACTTTAATTTCTCTACGAATATACATGCTATTCTCATATAAATGAACACAGTTTATTGCAATAAGGCACTTACTCATAATCTACTGTGTTGAATGCTTTTGCTACATTAGTTTTTACAGGGTTATCCAAAAGGTATTCATTCTTTTTCAATTTGTTGACGGTCTCCTATGGAGTTTCTGGAAAAAATCTTCGCGGAAATATATGACCTGTACTATTCTGTTAACACACCTGGAGCTTCAAGATAATTCCTCATGTATTTTTCTAGATATTTAAGAAAACATCTAAAATCGCAAGTGACCGGTCACCTTTAGCCATACAGTGTAGGTCTTTTCTATCGCCATGCTCCTGAGTCTTCATTACTGGAAATTTAGATTCCTTTTCCGTTGGTATATTCAAAGTCAGATGATGGAATTAAGTGCATGGGTGATTGATCATAATGATTTAGATTTTTTTGGCTAGTGAGGCACATTTTTACTATGGAAATGTTAGAAGGATTGCAACCCAAGAGTTATGTAAAGTGGACAGGGCTCATAGTGCCAATCATACCCTTGGGCTATATGCAAGCTCCATTAAAATTCCCATTCTAACCCTATTATTTTGAATTTCCCCTTTATTTCAAAACTTCTTATTCCAGCCACTTACATCCCTCTTAATAGCAATGTGAACCTGTTGGAGCAAGATTTTACCCAGCTTCCTAAATTGTTTGAAAATTTAATTATTGCAGGTGATTTTAAGGAAACTAATCCTTCTTGGCATTGCCATTTAACTAGTAAATATTGTATTAAATTGTATTGAGATGGGTGGATCAAAATTTTGTGCAAATTATACCCTCCGCCTTCATTAGTTTACATCGATTTAGCAATCAGCCATAACTTTCCCTATCCTTACCCCAGCATTCAAATACTGAACGATATCATCTCTGCCTGTGATCCTTAGATACAGAGTTTATTCATATGACTTGAATTTAAATTAATTTCCACCAGATGGCAAGACTTCACCTTTCTACTAAAGTAGAAGGAAACTCCACCCATCATACCTGAATCCAAGCAGCAGGTTAAAGAAGTTGTCAGTCAACTTGGAAAAATCCTTAGATATGTTTGGCTAGTGCTCACAGACCAAGCATACAACAGTCAGCATTACTCGGTTGGTAGAGCAGATAAGGCAGATGGTTATAGAGCAAAATTGTGCTTGAAGGATGTGACAGGATCATAGGACTCCCTATTTTGGAACCCAATCAAATCAGTTACATAGGAAGGTACTGGCTGCTATTAACAAGTTAGAAATAAACGCTGGAACAATTCTGTATCACTTTTCATGGAAGACAACACAATTTGGAAGATTGCTTCTTGCATTTGCAGGACATGCACACACAATTCCAACTATTAATACTCCAAATAGAATGGCATATACAAGGTGGCCATAATTAAACTGACGGTACTCAGAGTGTTCTGTGCAATCTAATTGCGAGAATGTCACCAGATTTTGTAAAAAGATTAAACAAGACTGGGGACGAAAGATTCCACGGAAAAAAAAAATTAGTTCCAAAAATCACCGCCAGGGGAATATGTGGTGCTGTGTATTCGAAAAAGAGAGCTTCAAAAAATTAAGAATCGATACTGAAATAAAATTACCATTTATTTAACGAATTTAGCAATTTAATCCAAGCTCAAAATGGTAACAATTTATAAAAAGCTAAAAAGTTACATAAACACTGCTAAATTTTCTTTCAGAGACAGAGCCCCAAAGAAAGCAACAGCAGAAGAAGAAGTTCTTTATTCAAATTTCACATTACATCTTTTGGCCCAGTGCCAGCTTGTTCGGCTTTAAAACATAACGTGCTACTGTTAGAAGCAATTTCATTGAAAGTTTTCTTTCATAATGTCTCTTTCTTTAGTCGAGCGAGCTCTACTAGTCAAATTCTTTTACCTCAACCAGTGCAATGCGAGAGCTGCTCTTCGAGCTTTTAGAAACTGCAAAAAAAGTGTAAAGGTAATGGTCCCTTGTCAGTTAATGGTTTAAAAGCAATGGTTGAGAAGTTAGAGAAAACAGGTTCCTCTAAATGTTTAGTCAGGCAGAGGACAAAAACCCGTTTCACAGGATACAATCGAAGAAGTGGATATGGCGATTGTCGACAGAGCACCAGATAATATTGCTACCACTTCCAGCACTTGTGGGATAGCTCGGAATCTGGATATGCCTTATTGTATGGTATGGAAAATCCTATGAAAGATTATCCACATCTATCGTACAAGATCAGCCGTGTACAAGAGTTAGTCACACCGACCATGATAAGCAATTGATTTTTGCTCTCGCTTTTCTTGCCAGAATGGAGTTGGATGATGCTTGGCCCTGGAAAATATTATGGGGAGATGAGGCCCACTTTTACCTGAATGGAACTGTAAATACCCAGAACTGCTGAATTTGGAATAACAAGTCACCAAGAGCATTCAAAGAAATTCCTTTGCATTCACCAAAGATAACTGTTTGGTGTGGTTTCACAGCAAATATGATCATAGGTCCATTCTTCTATGAGAGCATTACTCTGACAGGACCTGTAACTTGTTCTGTTACTGGAGACAAATATCGCCAAATGTTAAACAACTTTGTTATTCCGGCACTTCATCAAAGACAGTGCCTGGAGAAAATCATTTTCATGCAAGATGGAGCCCTTTCACATATTGCTTTGTGGGTACAGCAGCTGCTATGACAGAAATTCACAACAGAAAGAGTCATTAGCCACTGTTTTCCAACTGCATGGCCACCTCGATCCCCTGATCTTACACCCTGTGACTTTTGGCTATGGGGTTACCTAAAGTCCAAGGTCTATCATGAAGGTGTCCAGGACCTGCCTACATTGAAGGATAACATATCACAAACTGTACAGGGGATTCCTGCAGACATTTTATTCTCTGCTGTTGTAAATGCTGTGCACAGAATGCAATATGTGGTCCACAAAAACGGCGGCCACATCGAACCTGAGTTGGATGTGCTAAATAAATGGTAATTTTATTTCAGTATTGATTCTTCTTTTTTGAAACTCTCTTTTTCGAATACACAGTGCCACATATTTCCCTGGCAGGGATTTTTGGAACTAATTTTTTTTTTTTTGCAGAATTCTTCATCCCTAGGGTTCCAAAGTATGGAATGGCCATGCTTGATGGGTTCCCTGCCAGTTTTCAAAGTTATGTTTTTGGTGACCATTTGCTTCTAAATCTAATTTTTATGTTTTACTTCACTTTCAATGGACATTTTGTGTGGCAGTTTTATTCTATGTTGCACTCCTTAAGTACCAGCACTGGCTTGGTGATAGATATTAGGTAAAATTAAATTTCTTTAAGAATAATTAAAAATTTTGAAAAACAGAAAAATGTTGCAAAGCATGAAGACAGGAATTCAAACAAAAATTGGTGACTTCCTGTCAAATTTGCCATTCAACTGATGGAAATTGTGAAAAATGATTCTAGGGAGAAAAATGTGACAGTAAAAAAGATAAAATCAGCAAATCACAGAAATGAGACAGATTTTCATCCATGATTATTATTCATGAATTGTTTACAATAAAATGGAATACAAAATCTCATTACACTTGAAATTATATATTCTTTGAGAATATTTTAATATTATGGTAATTTTACATGGATTTTACATACTTATATCTGGTATCAATATTAAATTGACCAAAGTATTTTTTTTTTTTTTTTTTTTTTTTTACTGTAAATTGATTTGTCACATTGCATTTACACAAAAAATAAAATTTCATGGAAGTATAACAGAAGTAGGGAAATATAAAGGAAACATGTTAGAGGACTGTGCATAAAACTCAGGAAAGTAATATTAAGATTAAATAGGGAAAAATTACTTTGTATTATTATTTTTTAATCTTTTTTTTTTGTCTCTTTTTACATGAAAAAAAAAATTCCATTATTAAAACATCACTTCAATTATCAGATTATCAACCTTTCCTGTGTTAGTACTAAATAAAACAGTAATAAATGAATAAGAGATACAATTTTATTAAATGTTGAAAAACAGTTTAATTATTATTTAAACTTAATGATTTTAGCAACAAAAGATACATACCAAATAATCATCTGGCTGAATACCAAATAAGTCCCTAAAATATCGAAATGCAACAGGAGCATATGATTTGAATTTGAAATCTGAATAGTGATGCGCGGGGGTCATACTGCTTCCATCTTTTGGGAATGAAGTAGTTTCTACTATCGTGAAATCTAACATAAGTAAATCTCTTTCTGGTTTAGATGCTAAGCTCCCTACAGCATGACCAATACCTAACTGTATACTGCCCATAATTTGGCTAGTTTGAATTTTTTTGAAAGTAATCTGGCCTTCTTCATCAACTCTTCTATGGCCAATTTTTCTCTCTTTTAATTTTCTTCTATCAAGCTGTCCTTTCGCTGTAGCACTAGTAGGAGTTTTTGGACCACCCATGGCTTGATAATGACTGTCAGTTGCTGAAGGAGCACTAGAAACCTGGAAAACAATATTTTATTCCCTTAAAATCTTTCAATAATAAAATATTCACGTAAATAAAAATAAACATTGAACAAATAATATGTAGTCTAGGATTTGACGGATGTTATTTCCCTACTGATTTTAATCACTATAATAGGGAGAAAAAAATTGGCAAAAACTCTTTTTATACAAATATCAACATTTAATATATATATATATACATACCAGGTGTCCCAAAAAGGACTGACTGATTTTAAAATTCAATAACTTCCAAACGGTGACAGATATTAAAAAAATTCTTGCAGGAGGGTTATGCATAAAGTCAAAAGTTGTTTTTACAGTGATTTTCGATTTTAGTTCGAATTACAAACAATAGATGGCGTTGCGATAAATAGAGGCTAAATTCGGCTCGATTTTTGGTACTTTGTGGCCTGGATAATATATTTCCATCTCCTTTTTCTGCATGGAACAACAGAAAGGACCAAAAATCGAGCCTGTATTTAGCGACTATTGCTTACAGCACCATCTATTGTTTGTAATTCGAACTAAAATCGAAAATCATTGTAATAAAACTTTTGACTTTATGCATAACCCTCCTGCAAGAATTTTTTAAATATCTGTCACCGTTTGGAAGTTATTGAATTTTAAAATCAGTCCGTCCTTTTTGGGACACCCGGTATATATATATATATATATTGCACTTACCACTTTTTTTTTAATTAATGAAACACACTACATAAGCAAACTTAATGAGAACAACAGTAATTTTATTTTTGTAATGATAGTATTTTTGTTATAAAGATATAATTACACTCAAAATGTTATCAAAATAGAAAATCCAAACACTCCCATTTCTAAGCAAGCACATTATTAGGCTAGTCTGAGAGGATGGGGAGGAGTGAGAGTTTAAGAACAATGATACCTTTTACAACAGGTGATCAAGCCATGAAAAATTTTGATTGGTTTGGTTTGTGTTTATGACGGCTGATTATCAATACGTGGGATATAGGCCCTGGGGGGGAGTGCCCTTCGTGGGGGTCTTTCTAAGGGAACCTAACCCGTATTTACGCATGGAAAACCACGAAAACTCCGAAACGGTTAGGCCGACGGGCGCGATTGGGTTTGAACCCAGCACCTCCCGTCTACCAGCTTCGAGAGCAGAACCTCTCAGCCACTGGTGGGGCCATGAAAAATTTTGAATAGGATAAAGGCATGATTTAGTTACAGACTAGATCACGATGAAAGAACATTTTTGCATGCTAACGATCAAACACCATATGGTCTGAAAGTTACTGCAAAGGTTGAAAAATGCATAATGTTTTAGTCCTTCAATTTACAATTAGTAGAATTTTGAAAGACGCTGGTTAATTTAAATGGGTCCAAAACAATGTACCAAGCAGTAAAAATTTTTGGTGACCACAAAATTCTTTAAACTTTTTACACTACAATCCTACAAAAATTTAATAGATTATCAGTAAAACATCTCTTTTTAACCCTCCGACTGTCTTGGAAAAGGGCAAAATTGTAATGTTGTTTTCTCTGCATTTTATTCAAATACAAAAAAAAAAAAATGATTCTTTGAACATTTTATAAAAAAATTTAATAACGAATAGGAATGCAATCCTTGGAAGTATTAATCATTGTTCAATGTATTAAAAATACATTAAATATATAGAATTATATTACTTTAAATATTGCTTGTATTGCAGTGAAACCTGGAGCTTAGTGAACGTATTAACACGGGCTTGTCAGTGAGGGGGTTAAAGAGGATGCAACCAGTATTATGGAATGAAAACAGATTGTGGGTTTACTGGACAACATAGCCTATAAAGACTTTGAAGTCCTTTTTTTTTTTTTGGAATGGTGTGTAGAGATGATTACAAGAGTCCATTTTCCAAAATGGTGAAAACATTAAAA
This sequence comes from Maratus speciosus, assembly GCA_963932465.1. Lineage (NCBI taxonomy): Eukaryota > Metazoa > Arthropoda > Arachnida > Araneae > Salticidae > Maratus > Maratus speciosus. The sequence continues at coordinate 496,694,998 of OZ010787.1, read as the reverse complement.
AATAAACAATCATATAATAGGTAAATTAAAGTTTCTTAGACAAAATAATGAAAGCTTTATTACAATAAATAGTTTCCTGAAAAAGTTATGTTTATTAATATATTTGCCAACTGTTTACTCCCTGTTATAAATGGTTCAATTTCTAAACAAATATAAAACAAAATTTAGCCTTTAACCCTCCGACTGTCTTGGAAAAGGGCAAAATTGTAATGTTGTTTTTTCTGCATTTTGTTTTAAATGCTTAAAGAAAAGATTCTTTGAACATTTTATAAAAAAAACTTAACAACGAATATAAATGCAATCCTTGGAAGTATTAATCATTGTTCAATGTATTAAAAATACATTACATCAATTGAATTATATTACTTTAAATACTGCTTGTATTGCAGTGAAACCTGGAGCTTAGTGAACGTATTAACACGGGCTTGTCAGTGAGGGGGTTAATGTGGTATGTTTGATTATTCTACTTTATACTGAATATTAGATGTATACAAGCCTTAAAATGCAATTTTCTGCTGAATTATATATGCAGTAGACTCTTGATTAACCGGGATTGAATTATTCGGGCACCTTCTGGATGAAAGTATACCGAATAGAAGAAATGAACATTTTTTTTACATTGTAATGGAAATAACTTACCATCCTAAATGAAAGTCAGTTTAAAATGTCTCAAAATAAAAAGATAAAATGCAAATTCTTAATTTTTAGGGTTCCGTACTTAAAAAAGTAAAAACGGAACCATTATAAGATCACTCCTGTGTCTGTCCGTCCGTCTGTCTGTCTGTCACAGCCATTTTACTCGTAAACTATGGAACGTGGAAAGTTCAAATTCGGGGAAGTAATAAAGACCATTGACCCACATATTTTCAGATTAATAAACATTCATAAATATATTTAGTAAAAAAGTAGAGGGGCTAATTATGCTACTTGAAAAAAAAAAAAATCTTCTCTTTGTATATCATGTGGTATATCCTGTGAAAGCTTCTGTAACGCTGAACTCAAAAATACATTCCTTTTAATTTTAGGTATTATATTTTCAATGATATTGTTGAAAATGTTGCACAAAAATATGTTCCCCCTCATCTAATTCCGAATCTACTGAAATTAAAATTATGAAAAAATTAGAGATAGTAGACGTTAATATAAACCTTGCCGGAAAATTATAGCGATTACCCTAGGTCACATAGTTTTTGAGTAATTAGCATTTTTCTGTTATACACAAATTTCGATTTACGGGTATTCGGAAAAATTGTTGAGCATCGCTGAATATACCTATCGTTGCAGAAGAATAAAAGCATTGTTGATAATGATTTTCAAAAAAAAAAATCATCGGTAATTAGCCGAGATATTAACCCTTAAAGGTACGGTCAGTTTGGACATGCACAAGGACAGAGGTGGCGTACTCTATGCCTAGTTAACAACTTTTAATGATATATATGTGTAATGCAGTGATGGAACAGCATGGACCTCATTTTGGAGCAGTAAAAAGCCATTTTGGAGCAGCAAAAATGCTCATTTTGGAGCAACAAATAACTATTTTAGAGCATCAAAATGCCATTTTGGTATTCTTTGACGAAATTCGTGTTTTTCCTGCGATTCTTTGACGAAATTTGTGTTTTTTCCGCGACTCTTCCACAAAATTCGTGTTTTTTCGCACTCTTTAGATGAAATTTGCATATTTTTCGCGATCTTTTGACCTAATTGGCATATTGTTTGCAATCTTTTGACAAAATTCATGTATTTTTCACGTGTTATTCAGACCATTTGTTGAAATTAGTGTGTTTTTCGCTATCTTTTGATGAAATTAGCGTGTTTTTTTAAATCTTTTGATGAAATTTGCAATTTTTCGGTAAAATTTGGGCTTTTTGCGATCTTTTGATGAAATTTGCCGTTTTTTCCTCAATCTTTTAATGAAATTCGAGTTTTTTCACAATCTTTTGGCCCCGTTTTGTTCGCGATTCTTTGACGAAATTCGCGTGTTATTCGAGATCTTTTGGCGAAATACGAGACCTTTTGATGAAAGTTGCAATTTTGTTTCTCTATCTTTTAAATAAATTTGCGTTTTTTCGCGATCTTTTGACCGTTTTGGTTCGTTTTTTGACGAAATTAGCGATCCTTAGACGAAATTCGCTTGTTTTTTGTGACCTTTTGACGAAAATCTCGTGTTTTTCACGATCTTTTGAAGAAATTTGAGACCTTTTTATTAAATTTGCGGTTCTTTTCTCTATCTTTTAAATAAATTAGCGTTTTTTTTCGCGATCTTTTGACCGTTTTTTGATGAAATTAGCGATCCTTTGATAAAATTCACTTTTTTCTCGCGATCCTTTGAGGAAATTCGCGTGTTTTTCGCGATCTTTTGATGAAATTCGCGTGTTTTTCGCGATCTTCTGACAAAATTTTTGCTTTATTCGCTATTCGGTTTAATGAACTCCTGTTTTTTCGCGATCTTTTGACCACGTTTTCTTACTTTTTTTTTACGAAATTAGCGATCCTTTGTTAAAATTTACGTTTTTTTTTCGTGATCATTTGACAAACATGGCGTGTTTTTCGCGATTTTTTGAGCAAATTCGCATGTTTTTCGCAATCTTTTGGCGAAATTCGGGTGGAAAATGATAGATTTGGCTCAAGAATTATTATCGAATTGGCGCAGTTGGGCGCAATTTTGTTGAAAAATGATCGTTTTGGTGCAGAAATGCGCAGCATTATCGATTTGGCGCAATTGGCGCAGCTGTTCCATCACTGGTAATGTAATGTCCAGTAACAGTATAAAAGCAATAAACGTTAAATTGTTAAAAACATACTAATTTAAGGGGTCTCGGGACTCTTTTAGATCAAAAACTACATGTATCATCGCAATAATAAACATAGATTTTTTTTTGCGTGCAGAAATGCCAACCTTTGAAAATGAGAAATAGTAGCACCAAAAGCTTAAATTAATCTAGGGGTTGATTTAGTTGGTTGGTTGCTGTTTTTTTTTTTTTTTTTGTTGAAAATCAGGTTAAGTCTGGTTGCTCTCGGTTTGGACAGTGTTTAGATTCCTGATGGTTTGGTACGGGATAACCCAATTTTTTTAAAGTTAATTCTGTACATTCTTTCAGATTAAAAATTATACGTATCATAATAATAAACATAGATTTTTGTCTGTGTGTGATGTTTCATTAAGTGAGCACAGAGCAGGAATGATTCAGAGTTAAAAAAAAAAAAAAAAAAAATTCACGAAAAAATTTCGGGAAGGTGGGAAGGGGGAGGTTCTTCACGGCGCTCATTATGCATATTTTCCACAGCTCTTTCACGAAATTCATGTTTTTTTTGCGATCTTTTGACGAAATTTAGGTTTTCTTCATGATTTTTTGAGGAAACTTGGATTCCCCCCCCCCCCCCCAATCCTTTGATAAATTCACATTTTTTTCTGCAATTCTTTGACGGAATTCAGATATTTTCCCCCCGCGATCCTTTGACGTAATTCACGTTTTTTCCACGATCCTTTGATGAAATTCATGTTTTGTTTGCAATCTCTTGATGAAATTTGCATTTTTTTTGCGATCCATTTGGAACAATGCGTTTTTTTTTTTTTTTTTTTGCAATCCTTTGACGAAATCTGCGATTCTTTGACAAATTTTGTGTCGTTTTCATGATCTATTCAACAAATTTGGGAATTTTTTTGCTGATTCTTTCACGGAATTTACTTTTTTTCTGCAAACGAATGACGAAATTCATTTTTTTTTGCTGTGTATGTTTTTTGCAGAAAATCGTAGTTTTAGACCGATTTTCGTAGCATCGTAGTTTTTATGTCCAAATCGTAGAAACTACGATTTTTTCGTAGCAGTTGGCAGGTCTGTGCATGTGATGTTTCCTGAACAGAGCACAGAGCAGGGGTGATTCCGAGTAAAAAAAAAAAAAAATCAGAAATTCAGAGAAAATGTTCTAAAAGGTTATAGCAGTGGGGGGGGAAGAGAATTTCTTCACGACGCTAATCATGCATTTTTTCGTGGCCCTTCCACGAAATTCGCGTTTTTCTGCAATCCTTTGACCAAATTCATGTTTTTTTCATGATCTTTTGATCAAATTCATGTTTTTTTCCACGAACCTTTAACAAAATTCATGTTTTTTCCATGATATTTTGACCAAATTTATGTCTTTTCGGTGATCCTGTGACCAAATTAGTGTTTTATCTGCGATCCTTTGAGGAAACTTCCAATTTTTTTTTCCTGCAATTATTTGACGCAATTTGGATTTTTTTCCACGATCCTTTGACAAAATTCACTGTTTTTCTGTGATCATATGACAAAATTCGCATTTTTTTGCCATGCTTTGACGAAATCTTTTTTTTTTTTTTTTTTTAGATCCCTTGACCAAAATTTTTTTTTCATGATTCTTTCACTAAATTCGTGTTTCTTCACAGTCCTTTGACGAATTTTGCATTTTTCTTCGATCATTTGACGAAATTGACTTTTTTTTTGCAAACGATTGTTGAAATTGATTTTTTCCGCCGTGTGTGTTTTTTGTATAAAATCGTAGTTTTAGACCGATTTTTGTAGCATCGTAGTTTTTAGCTTCAAATCGTAGAAACTATGATTTTTTCGTAGCAGTTGGCAGGTCTGCAAAGATTTTAGGGATATCATTAATTAGCAACAAATTTAATGAAGGAACCCCAATGTAAAAAATCCAGGTGACACATTATAACAAAAGTGAAAACATGATTCCAGATAAAAAAAGTACAGTATATGCAGTGGTCAGAAGTAATATGCTACAAGTAGTAATGCGCCTCTTGTTGTGTCACTCATTTAGTTATGCTCTTGGGTCCACTACACTACCCCCACCAAAAAAAAAAAATAATAATAATAATAAATAAAAAATAAATAAACTGTAGTTTAATCACATTTTTAATGTAACTATATTTAAATGTTAATTGTATTACATACAGTGGTGGCCAAAATTGTGGACACTTTTAGGTAGCTTTCATTACAAAAAGTAAAAAATCCCTGCCGGCCCGGCCTACAGGCAGAGGTAGATTTCGAAGTTAAATATACTAATTTCACCAACAAAAACTAAATCATTATTAGATATAAATCCACTTTAACAGTTTTATCTGTCTGCTTTTGACGAGTTCTTATTTCCTTTTTATAAAATAGCTGGTTTTATCAGAATCATGTTAAGGCGAAATTAAAAAAATATTTTTCCATACTCAACAACTTGAAATTTTCTGGCACATTTTCAGAATTTTTAATAAAAAAAAATATGAAACATGCTGACGTGATTTTTGAAAAGATTTATAAGTGACCTGCGTTTTTATTTTTCTTTCAATTAATTAAAACTTGATTAATAAACAATTATTTTCTCAGTAGGGCAATATTTTTCGTTTCTTCGCTTCGGGAAATTCTGTTCAAAATGCCCAATTTGACATCATTTTTTGAAATATATTCTGCCTCTATCAAAAAATCGATCATTACTGTACATTATATAGTTTCTGAATAAGAAAATCTAGCAATTGGATGCATTTGAGAGCAAAAATGAATTTAAAAATGAGTAAGAAAATAGACAGTTTGGATTTGAATGCACCCTTAATAAGATGATTTTTTTCTTCAACCGCTATGTATTTTTAATGTGTTTTTGCTTTAAGAATTGGCCCTATCAAAAACTTGTCTATATAAATGTTGAAGACAATATTAAGAAGATATATGATAAATTCATGGAGATTTTATATCTTGTGAATTGACGAAGTTATGAAAATTTTTCTTCTTCAACCCCCCCCCCCTTTTTTTTTGTGGTACGAATTGGTCCTATCAAAAACTTGTGAATATAAAAGTTGTAGATAATATTAAGGAGATGTATAATAAAATTATTGGATATGATATCTTGAGAATTGATGAAGTAAGGAATTTTTTTCTCCCAAAAACCCTATTTTTTGCGCCCCTTGAGCCTATTTTAAATTTTATCAAAAATCTGTGATGCATGAATTTTTGGCACTATTTTTAGAAGTAATAAAAACTTTAAACTGATTTGATATGTACAAAATTTAAGAAGTTATGAGGTTTTTTCGGTTTTCACAAAACCCCTCTCTATTTCCATCCCCTTTGTCCGCTTTTGCCCATTAACGAACTTGACCGAGATTTTATGTCCCTTGATTTTATGTATCAGTTTGGAAGAGATTTGTGCAGAATTGCGGAAGTTATCGTGTCCAGAAGAAAGTGATAACACAATTGCTTCGGGGAATTCCGTTCAAAATGCCCACTTTGGCATAATTTTTTGAAATATATTCTGCCTCTATCAAAAAATCGATCATTGCGGTACATTATATAGTTTCTGAATAAGCGAATCTACCAATTAAATGCGTTTGAGAGCAAAAATGAATTTTAAAATGAGTCAGAAAATAACCAGTTTGGATTTGAGTGCATCCTTAATGCAATGATTTTTCCAACACAATCCGCTTCGGGAAATTCGGTTCAAAATGCCCACTTTAACAGCATTTTTAAAAATATATTCTGCCTCTATCAAAAAATCGACCATTACGGTACATTATATAGTTTCTGAGTAAGAAAATGCACCAATTGGAAGCCTTTGAGAGCAAAAATGAATTGTAAAATGAGTCAGAAAATATGCAGTTTGGATTTGAATACACCCTTACTTAGATGATTTTTTTCTTCAACCGCTATGTATTTTTAGTTTGTTTTTGCTGTAAGAATTGGTTCTATCCAAAACTTGTCTATATAGATGTTGTAGACAATATTAAGAAGATACAGTAGACTCCCTCAAATCCACACAGCTTGGGACCAGAGGTTGTGCGGATTTTAGAATTTTGCAGATTTCTGATCATTTATTTGTTTACATTTTTGAACATTAATTTGATTGGTAGTTGAGCAATGGAAATTATAATGAATGGTTACAATAAAGTGAAACATTAAAATAATTAAGTAAAATATTAAAATAATTTATTAGTTTAAAAGTAAGTAATTATTAAATAAAATAATTATGCAAAATAAAAAAATTAGAAAAATATTAAAAATTAAGTCATGTAAATAATAATTAAGATACAATACTAAATGCACATATAAATATACATATAAATAACACTAAATACAAACATACAATACTAAATATACATAATAATGAGGAAAAATAAATTTTTCTTATTTTTTTTTTTTTTACAAACTTTACTTATTTTTTTATTTTATATTTTTGAAACATGGATAAAATGGTTGTTTGTTTAATTTTTTGTTTCGTTCTTTTGTTATTGCATCCTGAAGCTGCTGATGATTCATTATCTGTTGCTCAGATAAAAAGTTCTGCTGCTTCAGGAAGCTCAAATATTTTTCTCCTATGGCTAGACCTTCTTCAAGATTAATTTTTTCAAGTTCTTCATCAGATTCAGTTTCTGATGAAGAATCTGCATCAATAACGAAATTTTATGCCATGTTTATCCAGATTTAATAAACGAAAAAGCTTGATTAATTAAAAAATATTTTGGAAAACGATCGCGATCGCCGATGATATTAGCGCCATCTTTATTTATTTCGGAAATAAATGCGTATTTTCTTTATGAAAAAACTTGAGTTCAGTCATATTAATCAGAATTACATATTAAAATAGGTACGCAAAATTAAAAATAAATAAATAAAAATCATTAGATTAAAACCAGTGTTGAATTCAGGAGGTGGCCTGGGGGGACATTCCTCCCCGGAGCAATGAGATGCTCCCCCTCGGAAGATTTGAGATTGTGTTTTCAATGGTCAAAAAGTGCAATTCTCGCCCCCCCCCCCATCCCCGGAGCCTCAGAAATCCCTCCCGGGAAAAAAGTGTCTGAATTCAACATTGATGAAAACTGACGTCGTTCTCTTTCACGCTGCGATCTCAAAACGAAACTTATATCTTATTTGCCATGTTCCGTTGCTTCGCGCATTCGCTCTGCGCATTTCCTCTTTCTCAAGATTTTTCTCAGTTGTCTATACGCACAGATAAGAGATAAGCGCTTTACTGTATATACAAAACAGGGCCATTAGATTTTTTTCGGAAGTAAATTCATATTTTTCTTCATAAAAAAGCTTGCATTTAGTCGTATTAATCAGAATTACATATTAAAATGCGTACGTAATATTGAAAAAATAATAAATATTGAAACACGAGGAAACGAACGGAAGAAAAGTAAACAATTCCACTACAGTTTACACTTGCTAATATTCTACAGAAAATACAATAAAGGGGAATTTTTCAAGGCTCGAAATGTACTGGAACAAATCGGAGCGATATTCCGGTTCTTGAAATTATGATAAATAAAGTTCCGATTCGTAAAATTATGGTAAATATCGTTCCGTTTCATACTTTTATTGAAACATTGTTACTGTTTAATATAGCTTATTGCGCTCTCTGTTACTGTTTTCATTGTTATTTAGAGTCTTGAATGTGTTTTTTTTTTATATTGCTTTGTATGTTTAGAAATAAATTTGTCTATACTTAAAAAAAAAAAAAAAAATCGGCAAAAATAATTTTTAAATAGCGTTCTGTTTCGTAGATTTTTCCATTTCGAGCCCTGGAATTTTTGATATAGATATGCTAATTTATATAAAAATCAAAAGTAATATAAACTTATTTAGTAATAAATCAGCTGTAATAGCCAAAAGAGAATAATTAACAAAAAATTGAGTAAAAAAAACATGGCAGTAGTCGCTGATTTCGGCGCCATCTTGAATTTTGTGCCTGCACCTTAACTGTAAATTTCACTGTTTACATCTGAAAAAATACGCAGATTTTAGGCGTTCGCGGATTTTAGGGTCGCGGACTGGAGGAAGTCTACTGTATATGATAAATTCATGGGGATTTTATATCTTTTGAATTGACGGAGTTATGGATTTTTTACTTCTTCAAACCCCCTTTTTGTTTTCGTTTTTAATTTTTTTTTTTGTGGTACGAATTGCTCCTATCAAAAACTTGTGAATATAAAAGTTGTAGATAATATTAAGGAGATTTATAATAAAATTAATTGGAATTAATATCCTGAGAATTGATGAAGTTATGAATTTGTTTCTCCCAAAAACCCTATTTTTTGTGCCCCTTGAGCCCCTTTTTAACTTTATCAAAAATCTGTGATACATAAAATTTTAGCCCTATTTTTAGAAGTAATAAAAACTTTAAACTGATTTGATATGTACAAAAATTAAGAAGTTATGGGGGGTTTTTGGTTTTCACAAAACCCCTCCCTAATTCCATCCCCTTGGTCCGATTTTGCCCATTAACGAACTTGACCGAGATTTTATGCCCTTTGATTTTATGTATCAGTTTGGAAGAGATTGGTGCAGAATTACAAAAGTTATCGTGTCCAGAAGAAAGTGATATATATATATATAAAGTTTTTTACTGAGGCTGGTTTTGGGTTCTAGGAGTCATGATCGGTGTAGATCTGCAAAAATTTTTCAGAAATTCCAACATAGGAACGATCCCAATAGGTAGTATTTCATACGAAATCTACCTAAAAGCTACCTATTGCAGCCGTCCAAAGGAAAACACTTCGGGAAATTTTGCTATATTTTTGCCGATCATGACCCCCAGATACCAAAACCACCCTCTGTTGAAATGCTGACATACACACACACACACACATATATATATATATATATATATTAAAACTTTTTTTGCATAGGTAAGCTAAGCATGTATGTTTTTTTTTTTTATTATTACAAATGCATAATATTTCATGACAGTTATTAAGATACAAGTTACACAAATATATATATATCAGTAAAAAAAGTAAAACTTGAATTTTGGCATCATATGTGAGAATAAAGTGTAAGTAATATTATGATTTTTATAAAATGTATGTAGTGTTGCCTCTTGCCAGATTTGGCAGGGCACAGCACTCAGAAAGCCCTTTTGATTACTTTATGCACCTGGGGGCACTTTTCACAGTACTTTATGTACCCGATGGTCCTTTACTGCTCTTTTTGATGTGCCCTTTCAGTTAATTTCCTCGCAAAATATGTCAATTAGATGTAAAAAAATTGTGAAATTCATCAATTGGTTGAGAGGATATGAAGTTTGATAATTGGCCGCATGGAGAAAAAAAAATTAATTAAAAAAAAAATCAAGAAATTTATCGATGGCCACAAGAAAAAGTAATTGCCAATCAGTTGCAAGATATAACGACTTGATTTGCCTATCGGTCACGAACAATAATGCGGAATTTGATAACCTGTCAAGAGGAAAAAATCATGATATTTGTTAGTTGCAGGGGGGAAAAAAAAATGTAAATTTAGTCATTCGGCCGCAGTAAAATATCGTGAAAATTGTTAATCGGTTGTGTGGTAAAAAAATAAAAATAATAATAAATAAAAATTGGAAAATTCATCAAGTGGTTGCATGAAAAAAAAAAAAAAAAAAAAAAAAAGTGTTTTGCCAATGAGTTGTGAAGGCAAATCTGGAAACTCGGCATGTCGCCAACTGTATGAAAAAAAATTGCAAAATTTGTCGGATCAGTCACGGGAAAATATTGTGAAATTCATCCATTGGTTGCAGGAATATATCGCAAAAATCACCAATCATTCGGGAAAATATCACAAAATTCTACTGATAACAGGAGACCCCAGCAGCAGAATTTTTTTCTGCAGTCTGCAACACAAGTAGAAACTTTAAAAACAGTCTGCAGAACTTGACAAACGCCTTCTTTCCAATCCTTCATGCACTAAATCCCCCCACCCCCCACCCCAGTATTTGCGATTAACATAAAAGGAAAGTACTTTTTTAAATAATTTACTTTTGTCCTCAAAAATTTTAACATCACTATCTGAAAAAAATTTTTTGTAAAATTTGACAAAATTTCTGTGAAGTTAGAAAACAGAATAACAGTAAAAATAACATATGAACACCATTTTCTAAAATTTTTGAAAAGATTGATACAATGTAATAATATCAAAAATTATATATAGATGTGATAATACAGCGATGAAAGTGCACTAAAGCCATTTTGAATCAGCAAAAATCTAATTTTGTAGCAGTAAAATCTATTTTTGTAGCAGCAAAAATCTAATTTTTTAGCATTAAAAGCTGTTATTGAAGCAGATTGAAATTCTTAGAAAATCAAATTTGAGTAATTCATGCAAATACTATAAGTAACTCTAATACAATGTTTTATTTAGCAATCTTAGCTAGTTGTGCAATTCAAAATTTAACGTGCTTTCACTCAACACATGGCTAACTAATATTTAACCTGCCACTCAGCTGTAAAAAAATCTCGTGAAAACATCAATGTTGCAGCAAATTTTTCCGTGATTCTTTGACGGAATTAACTTTTTTTCCCTCAATCCTTTTGTACGAAATGTGCGTTTTTTCGCGATCTTTCAGCGATGTTCCTGTTTTCTTTCGCGACCTTTCGACGATGTCCGCCTTTTTTTATCGCGATCTATCGATGATGTTCGCGTTTTTTCGACATTATTCGCGTTTTTTTTTTCGTGATCTTTCGATGTTGTTCGCGTTTCTTTCGCGATCTCTCGATGATGTTCGCTTTTATTCGCGATCTTTCGATGATGTTCGCTTTTATTCGCGATCTTTCGACGATGTTCGTGTTTTTTTTGCGATCTTTCGACGATGTTTGCGTTTTTTGGGGATATTTTGACGAAATTCGCGTTTTTTGCCGATTCTTTAAAAAAAATCGCTTTTTCTCCGCGATCTTTTGACGATATAGATATACGTTTTTTTCACGATCTTTTAGCGAAATGCGTGTTTTTTCGCGATCTTTTAGCGAAATGAGTGTTTTTTCGCGATCTTTTAGCGAAATGCGTGTTTTTTAGCGATATTTGCGTGAAATTCGCTTTTTCCGGCGATTTTTCGACGAAATTTGCATTTCTTCTGCGATCTTTTGACGAAATTCGCGTTTTTTCCACAATCCTCTGACAAAATTCGTGCTTTTTCCACGATCATTTGTCAAAATTAACGTTTTTTTCCCCGATCATTTGACGAAACTCTCGTTTCCCACCATCCTTTGTGGAAAGTTGCTATTTTTTCGCAGCCCTTTGACAAAATTGCCTTTTTTTCAATCTTGTGACAAAATTTTCACCATCTCTTGACGAAATTAGCCTTTTTTCCACAATCTTTTGATGAAAATATCCTTTTTTAACCATCCTTCGATAAAATTCGTGTTTTTTCCGCCAGCCTTTGACGAAAGTTGCTATTTTTCCGCAGACTTTTGACAAATTTGACGTTTCCTTTTTGATCTTATGACAAAATTTCGTTTTTTCTTCTCGATCTTTTGACGAAATTCACGTTTTTTTCGCGATCCTTTGACAAAATTGGCTATTTTAACTGCAAACGATTGACGAAATTGTGTTTTCGGCGAACATTTGTCGAAATTCGTGATATTTACGTCCAAATTCTCGGACTAATGACAGATTTTTTTTTTTTTATAAATTTCTAAAGAAATCACCCCTATGAGGATTGACTCAGTTAATAATGGGCGTTTCACGATCGCGTGTCTAGAATTTTCTCCGTGAATTATTTATATTTTAAAGGGAATTGGATGTTCGTCAATCGCATGTGGCGTGGATCGTATTATTATGGCACATGGCAAATAATTTCTAGCAAACTTTTTTTTCTAAATTTTAACAGTTGAAAAATAGTCTGCAGACCTTCTCAAGAGTCTGCGACGTGCGTCGCAGCGTTGTGCCGATTCTGCACCCGGGCAGGAGACTAAACAAACCAGTTCAAGATATGTTTTTTAAACAGGACACAAGAGTGCCCTTTTGTTCTAGAGCCAACACTGGTATGACAGCGCACTCACTAAAAGCTTAAATTCTACATTAGATGCATTTCTTTCAGAATTAATCCACTTAGCTCTTATTCCAAAGTAAGAAGGCTTCAAAAGAGTGTTAAAATAACAGAAGATTGAGAAAATAGTCCCCAGTATAATCTACGTATTATAAAAAAAGACTACTGTAAACGGAAGAGTGACCGATAGTTTGGATGCAATGACATGTTATGTAGCAGCTGATACAGGATGCATTAAACTCATCGAAATAAGGTAAATTTAATATTCCATTGCAGTATTAACTTATGTAAACACTTGTGTGTAGAAATATGCTTGCTCACACACAAACATGTGTATGGGTGCTAAAAATTGTTTGAAATTATGGTGGTGAAGTTTGTCAAATTTGACAGAATTAATTTAAATCTAATATTACATTTCCCCTTTTTTTTGTTTGTTTGTTCAACCAGTTTGGCTTAAAACGATATTTTAGTAGAAGAAATTGAAAATTTTTTATCATTAAATTTTAAAGTCTAATACAGACCTGCCAACCTTTGAAAATGAGAAATCGTAGCACAGAAAATTAAAATTAATCTGGAGGTTGGTTGGTTGGTTTTTCATGTTTCGCATCCATCTTTTGACATTCGTAAAAGGAAAAAGGTTTCAGTTTTTTAACTCAATATACTAAACTTTTTCCTCTGAAAGATTTTTATACACTTTTTAGTTTCCTCTCGTTTTGAAGCGCTTTTTTTTTTTTTTTTTTTGCTTCTTTTTTTTACACATTTGTAAAAGGAGCCTGTTTCCAATTTTTTAGCCCAGTGCAGTAAATTTTGACAAAATTCGCGATTTTTTTCCTGCGATCATTTCAGGATATTCACAATTTTTCCCCACAATCGTAATTTACATTTTTCTATCACGATTCTTTGTTGAAATCCGCACTTTTTACCACGAACTTTTGACGGAATTCGCATTTTTTACCACAATCCTTTAACGAATTTTGCATTTTTTACCGCGATCCTTTGACGAAATTAGTGTTTTCTTTCTGCGATCTTTCAGTGAAATTTGCGTTTTCTTACTTATCTTTCGATGAAATTTGCATTTTCTTATTGATTTTTTGACGAAATTCGCGTTTTCTTTCTGCGATATTTTGACAAAATTCACATTTTTACCACGATTTTTTGACGAAATTTATTTTCTTCTGCGGCCAATTGCCGAAATTTATTTTATTTACACGGTCATTTGTCGAAATTCGCGATAGTTTATAGCAACCGATCGGCAAAATTTTCGATATATTTTCGCGACCAATTAACAAAATTCATTACTCATTTCACGACCTTTTGACGGAATATGCAATATTTTTCTCTCGATAGTTTATCGAATTTCGTGATATTTTGCGCAATCTTTTGACGAAATTCGCAATTTCTTTCTGAACTCTTAACGAAGTTAGCGATTTCATTCAGCGACCAATTGAAGATAATCACTATTTGTTTCTGAGATCTTGACAAAATACCCGATATTTTTACACGATCATTTGAAGAAATTCTCAATTTTTTTCCGCAATCGATTCTCGAATTAATTTGGGGAAATTCCATAAAAGAAAAAAAAATTCGTGAACTTCCAAGAAATTTCAAAATATACTCACAAAAGAACCATAGGTCTGTGGAAGAATTTGCATGGGGAAATACTGCACAGCATTTTTCATTATGCAGGACTTTCTTTTTCTGTGTGCAAATCGTGCGATTTTGCACACTATTTCAAACATTGCTCCTCAAAAAACCACCTCCCCCCCACCAGAAATTTTCAAAATGGCACCCCTGTTTCTAAGGAAGGGAATTCCTGTATAAATATTTACAGAAACACGATTCACTCGTGGTTAATACACATAAAGATTTCGTGTTAAGAAGTTTGTTTTGCAGCCCAGATTTTTTTTCCCCATGAACATTTTTTAATGTCCGAATTTTCGTACTAATGACCAATTTTTTTTAAACTTTCGGAAATGAATACTTTGACCGCAACTAGAAACAGAAAGTTCGTTTATGTTTTTTGCAAAAAATCGTAGTTTAAGACCGATTTTCGTAGCATCGTAGTTTACAGGTCCAAATCGTAGCAACTACGATTTTTTCGTAGCAGTTGGCAGGTCTGCTAATATCACAAGCATAATATATAGCAAAAGCAAGTACATTTATTACATAATTCATGACAATACCAACACATGAACATTTAAATACACACATATATATACTTACACATACACACTGTTACTTGCATATATCACGCATAAAAGCACTTGCTACATACTATGAGGATTAAGTAAAAGGTATTATATTGGCACAATTTCATTGCTTTCCCCAGAATTTTTTCACAATCAGGTCATAGGAAGGAATATCCAGGTGGTGTTTGTGTGTAGAATATATTGTTATAAAAATTTCAGGTAAGCCATATGTATAAAACATGATTTTGAATAGAAGACTGGTAAAATTCTAGCTGGATGACCTGTTTGGTGAAATGATTCTGCGGAAAGAAAAAACTGATTTTGACATGCTAGTATATGAAGAAAGATACTTACCTCTAAGGGAGGAGGCTTGAATTTTATAGCATCTATAAAAAAGATTTAAAGTATATCAGAATACTGAACAAATTGTTTGATGTAAACATTACTTGAATTAGTAATTACTGTAATGTGTGAGAGTTTACTAAAAAAATGTTAAATTGTTACAAACGACAAATTCAGGTGCTTGTTTACTTTCCCATAAAAATCTTTCTGCTAATATGCATTTTGCCAACCAGTGTGAAACTAAATATGAGTAATGGATAAATGTGGAATAAAAACAAACTCATAATATATTTTCTCAGCTTATTGTAACTCCTATTAATTTGCAATAAGCTAATGTGTAAATACTTCATATAGCTGTGCATATGTTTTCCTTATTTTTAAATCGAAGGGTTCTTTTTTCCATTTAATTGATAATATTTTTTCCAGTTGTAAATAAACTTTAGTTTAGTCAAACATAATTTTGGAGATATCGAACAATATTCCTTTTTTATTCGATATTTGCCTGTCACAGTTTTTTTATACTGCATCATCATGGCTTATTTGTTTCCAGATAAAAATCTTTTTTTTTTTTTTTTTTTTTTTTTTTTTTTTTTTTTTTAATGCAAGAGAAAAAGCAGTTAACTTATATCCTTCATTACAAAAAGAAAGTCAGTTTACAAAATAATTAAAATGGAATCAGTATATTGCATGCACCATGCAGCAACACAGTTGGCAACAATGAACTCATCCATTGTTAAGATTACAATTACAAATCACATTGTTCGATGATAAATTTTGTTTACAGTAAACAGCCGACAAGAAAGTAAACATTCACACAAATTTATATTCCAATAAAGAAATTGCAGCACACTATCTCTTAGCAAAAACAACTACGATGAACAGTATGTGACACAATCACTGGCACAGAACCATTGAGCTAGCTTTTTGCTCGGTGCTATGGCACTTGTCTTCTGTACAAAAAATCCATGGTTCAAACCCAGCTAATGCAAATTCCCTGACTTTTACAGAAATTATGCTTTAAAGAAAAAAAAAAGGGAACGGGGTAGTTCCTTATTACAGAAAATTTATCTAAATTGTTATAATATACAATTAGTAAAAAATGAAATAAATAAAATGGAGAAAACAAATTAATATTTTTTCATTAATTAATTTTGTAAAAAGTGAGGCATACGTCAACAAAAGACATGAGTTAAATATGATAAAAAAATTTAGTCCAGTTTTATGTCATATTACTTCAATTTCAATATTTAAGACTCTTCAGGATAGACTAAATAATTTTGTTAACTTCATATTAGAGACCTGCATGGGTTAAGTTATAACTGAAACAAACCCGACCAAACAGAAAAAAAAAAAAGTCTTGAAACAAGAGACCTGTTGACCTAAACCAGGCATGTCAAACTCTTACCATCGAGGGCTAAATTAAGTATTGAATAAGTCTACAGCCCACATTATAAATATATCTATATCTACACATGTATGCATGTATTATTGCAAAATTAAGTTTTACAAAGTACAGCCAGGTGAATATGTATGTAAAATCATGTAACATTAAAAAAGATTTGTTTTTCGAAACAACAACAAAACACTTGGCATGTTGTTTGCCAACCAAATCTACAAAAATTGATGGAGTTTTCTGAGTTTTATTTATTTTGAAAATTTATTCTATATACTAGTTTTGATCATGCTTTTTTTTTTGTTTTTTTTGTAAAGTTGAAATAGGGAATGGGGCACTACCAGACATTGCTACAATGAGTCTTATTGCTAATAATACATACTACTTTGGGAAATTGGAGGAATTAATAATTACAAAAATGCGAAACCCCATATCCATTTGTTTTAGTTTTCATATGAAATCATTATCAATTTCGATTACTTGTAATAATAAATACTCTATACTAGGGATGCACAACCTGTGGCCCGCCATGGGTTAACTTGTGGCCCGCGATCACAATTTATATAATTTCTTCATTTTTTGACACAATTTCGTCAATTTATATTTGGAAAAATTGTAATTTTTTGTCGATATGTCGCAGGAAAAAATCACGAATTTCGTCAATTTGCCACGGGAAAAATTTTTAAACTTCAGAGCCAATTAAGAATCGCAAATTTCATTGATCGAGTTCAGAAAAATCGCAAAAAGTATCGATGAGTCGCAGAAAAATCTCAAATTTCATTGATCAACTGGGAAAAATCTAGAGTTTTGTCAGTTTTTCGCGAGAAAAAAATCGCAAATTTCGACAGAGTCAGTTAAAAATCGTGACTTTCGTTGATCAGACGCGTTAAAAATCGCGAATTTTGTCGATTATGTAATCCTTGATCGGTTGCTGAAAAATCGCGAGTTTTGTCAGTTGATCATGAGAAAAAAATCGAATTTTGTCAATAAGCCGCAGGAAAAATTACAAATTTCGTCAGAGTCAGTAAAGAATCGTAAATTTCGTTTATCCGGTGCGGAAAATTTTCGAATTTTGTTGATCGCGAATTTTGTCGACTCGGTGCGGAAAAGTCTCAAATTTCTTTAATCGGATACAGAAAAATCGCGAATTTTGTCGATGAGGTACGGAAAAATTGCAAATTTTGTTGACCGGCTGAGGAAAAATTGTGAGTTTCGTAAATTTATCACAAGAAAAAATGCCGAATTTCATGAATTTGTCGTGTAAAAATTACAATTTTCTTCAGAGTCAGTTAAGAATCGCGAATGTCGTTGATCGGACTCGGAAAAATCGCGAATTTTGTCGAGGACCTGCGGAAAAATTGCAAACTTTCTTGATCGACTACGGAAAAATAGCGAGTTTTGTTAGCTTATTGCGGGAAAAAAATCACAAATTTCGTCTATTCGCCACGGGAAAATTACAAATTTCATCAGAGTCAGTTAACAATCACGAATTTTGTTGGGCACAGTAAAATCCCGAATTTTGTCGATAAGGTACAAAAATTGCAAATTTCTTTGATTGACTGGGGAAAAATCGCGTCAATCTGTCGCTGAAAAAAATCACGAATTTTGACAATTGATAGAAAAAATTACAAATTTTGTCAATTGGTCGCAAAAATATTGCGAAATTTGTCAATCGCGCGTGAAAAAAATCGTGAATTTTTTGGAAAATTCACAAATTTCGTGAATAGCTCTTGGAAAAAATTACAAAATTTGGGTGTTGGTCCCAAAAAATATCATGAAATAGAAATCCATTGGTCGCAGGAAAAAATCGCAAATTTCATCGATTGTGCACGTAAAAGAAATTGCGATTTTCGCCAATTTATTGCACGAAAAAAATCACAAACTACATCAATGTATATCAGGAAAAAAATCACATTTCGTCGTTGGTCATTGGAAAAAAAAAAATGCAAATATTGTCAATCTGTCACGTAAAATATCGCAAAATTCGTCAATCACTCATGAAAACAAAAAACCACGAATTTTGTCAATGGTTCATGGAAAATTTCGATGGTCGATCGCAGAACAAAAATGTGGTGAAATAATTCGATCAGGGGCGAAAAAAATCACAATTTTCATTGATCAGTTGTGGAAAAATAATCACGAAATGCGTCAATTTGTCGCAGGTATCGCAAATTGGTTGTTTGAAAAGATTGCAAATTTTGCCAATCGGCAATGGAAAATTACCGCAAAATCTGTCAATTGGTCGTTGATAAAAAAATCGCAAATTAATAATAATAACATTAATTTTATTGATACAGCATTTTATTGAAGAAAAAGGCAAAGTATATGAATTAAAACAACTTAAAACTCGCGTTATCATGTCTATGGCTATGTGTATTCAGTTTCAGTATTTATCACTTTCTGAACTCATTATCAGGAAAGTATTGTAATCATGATGTATGTGAGTGAGCGTGGTAAACGGTGTTTTCGATTGAGCTGTCACTTGTGAGTGCACTTGATTGACAAAAGAAAAAAAAAAAAAACGAGTTTTGTTAATAGTCTGCAGAAAAAATTGCACAATTAGTCCATCATGCCTTGTTATTTCAAAAATAAGTTTCCTATTATTTTAAATGAAGTTATTCATCAATAATGTTCCATTATTTAGAAATTTTGTGTAATTTTTTTTCTTCAAGTTACCATTTGTCAAGAAGGAACCATTAGTCTTCATAAAGTGTTGAATGTTTTTTTATACAGATGTAAAGAAGCCCTGCATTCCTTCATATATTATTTCCGCTTGTTTATTTTTATTATAGACAAAAAATAATTATTCATCAAGAATAAAGACTTATTACCCCCCCCCCCTCTACCTCCCCGATATAGAATTTTCTCTGTGCTACTGATGTGGCCCTCAACAACCAAAACATTTTTGTAAGTGGCCCTTCTCTTAAAAAGATTGTGCACCCCTACTCTATACAAACTAATATATATTTGTTTTTGAAAATTGTGTAATGTAGATATTGTAACGTGTTAGGTCCTCCTGGATCCTGGATACTTCACTGATGATGGACAAGTTTTTATTGTCCGAAACTGTTGGAATTATTGTGAGTAGTATGTGATTTTAATTATAGATTTTTAATATATTGTATACACTGATTAGTCATACTTATTGTTTATTTATTGAATTGTTAAATGTGATTATCTTAAGTTTTTAAAGCTGGTGATCACAATAACTCAAATAAATCTCAACCAATTCTCTTCAAATTTTCACCAACTTTAAACAACAACATTATTTAGAGAATGATTGTTCCTTTTGATGATCTGACTTTTTTTTTTTTTTTTACAAACAAAGTTAAATTTCTTGTGAAAATCGGTGCCTTAACTCTGGATGGCCACAATTTTATTCAAAATCAATTTTTCCAAAACTGAATGATTACTCTCTAGTTTTAAGTGTTCGGAGTAAAGATATTATGCATTTTATAGTTTCCGACAACATTTAAACAGAGTTAGGTGATGACGGTGGATGGCTACAAGAATGACACCATCTCCGGAAAGGAGGTCTTCTGAGGACATCCAGCTTTTATTTTATCATTACAATAATCAATTTCTTATCTTTAAAGTGTAATAAACAAATCAAGAAAAGAGTTTTTCAAATATCTTGTTTCATTTTCCTGAAAAAATTTCCAAAAAATACACATTTTTTGGCAGTGAAAATTGGCAGTCGCCACTCACCATATGGTGATTAAAGTAGTAAAAGTGGCGATTAAAAAATCGGCCATCGATCACCACTCTAGTCGTCACTCCCCAAGTGGCGATAAAAATATGTTATCGATCACAAAGTGAAATACAGCTTTTTTTCATGGAAATATGCATCTCTACTTTGATTACATCTAATTAGCAAACTGGTTAATTTTTTTTCCTTCCAGATGCAAGCAGATTTTAATGATTTAGCTGTATTTTCAATATTTCGGCTTTTCGCCATTGCTCTTCAGTGAATATCGTGAATACCTAAAGAAGGCATACCCCTGGAGGGCAAATAAGTTCGAGGGATTTTTTCATCTTAAACATACTTAATGTATTTTTTTGAATGAGAAAATAATATATCAAAAGAAATAGCCAGGTCCATGCAAAGGGGAAGGGGTTAATTTAACCTAGAAACCTGTTTTTTTTTTTCTTTCTTTGTAAAAAAAAATTATATACATATAATTTTTTTCCCAATAAAAGTCCACACATTTTTCATTTCAAAATTATTGCATCATCCCTTGCCCCACACCCCACAACAAATTTCTGACCGAGGACTTCTTCCATTTTAAAACTTGTTTTACATCTTTATATACGTATAAGCATGTGGTTTTGGTTTCCTTCTTGGAATCCAAAAGGGTTGCAAGTTGTTATATTGTATTGTTAGATACATTTTTCCCATACCCATTTCCCAGATCCCCTTTGGGTCATTCCATGTCAAATCAACAAGAAAAATGCAATTTTTGGACCTCGACATCTCAGATTTCTATAATTTTTGGTTTATAGTTTGTATCCATGGAGTATATGAAAAATCTAATTTTTTAATTTTTTTTTTTCTTAGCGGTTTATTTTTTACGGAATTTTAAAAATGGTCAAAAGTACCAAATTTAACCAAATTCTCAACCACAAAATCCTCTATAATTCTTCAACAAATTGGGCTAAAGAGTTAAGTTATATCTTATTTGAAAGCTCTTTTTATGGGCTTTAATATGATAGGCAACACTAACTATTTTGAATAAACTAAATTTTTTGACAAATTTTCAAAATTTTTGAATTTAAATTTTTCAAAAACACCATTTTTGATTTTTTTCAAAAAAATATATGTTAATCTTTGACTTTTTGGCTACAAGTATGCAAAATTTCAAGATGGAGAAATGATGGGATTTCGAGCTATTAATTTTTGAATAAGAATGGTTTATTGAAACTACTGGTACTGGTACCTTATACCTGAAAATAAGGAGTTCTATATTTCTACTCTTTTTATAAGTAATTGAAAGAATATAAGTTGAAACTGGTGTGAAACAATAAAAACTAAAATATCTTCTTAAAACACCATTAAACAATTAAAAATAATAATAATAATGATGTTTTAATAAGATTTTTCAGTTCTTATTTACTTGAAATTCTAATTATATTTGGATGTCTTACTTAATTACAATTTTACTTTCTTGTTTTTAGTTTTGGTTTCAGTTGACTGTAGCCATTCAGGTGGAGAGACTTTTTATTTTAGTTTAGTTTAATCAGACCAGCCAATCAGAGAGCTGTTTTCTTTTTTAGTTTAGGTTTGCATTACAACTGCACTGCAATTTTTTTACTTGTGCACTCAGTGATATAAATTCTGCATTTAAACAGTTTTCGTAAAAGTATGTCCTACATTAATTATCTTTTAACTAGGGGGGGGGGGGGGGCTCAGCCCTCCTGTTCGCTACGCTCATCAACCCCTTTTGTAATCACTTCGCTATTCTGTTCGGTATCGCGAAGCCATCCCTATCTTCTAGCCAACACCATATGTAATTGTTTCGCGTTTCCATTCTGGATCGCTTTGCGATCCCTTATTTCCTATGTATTCAATTTTTAGATTCCACTTGGTAAAAATACGCTCCTCCCCAACTCCTGACAATTTTTTTTCCTATCTCCGAGCACATAATCATTAGAGCTTACTGAGTTTCATAATTATAAGAATTATTAAATATAAAATCATTAAAAAAAGGTAAAATTTATAATTTATTTGAATGATTACAAATTAAATAAATTTATAATTAAATAAAATTATAAATTAATAGAAAATTTAAAATATTGTAAATTTAAAAAGCAACAACTTTATTAAAATTACTGGAATTTTTTTTTCTAATGAAGTCGATAATTTGTAGTTACAGTAAATAATCTTATCATATAAATCTCCTCTCCTCTGAAATTTTCACTTCGCTACCAACATATATGTATAAAATTACATATATATATATATATATAAATATTTCCTTCTATCTTTTTTTATAGTAATAATAATTAAATAATCTACATACCCTCCCTCATAAAAAAATAGCAGAAGACAATTGAAATGCAAATGACCCTCCCCCCCCCCTTCTCATTAGTTAATGTAAATTATCTTCTTTCTGTAAAAATCACCTTTGCCATCGACCCCTTAAATAAGTCTATCGAAATGCAGAAGATTCTTCCCTTTCCCCATCCATCCTCTCTACTTTCATGGTTTCCGCCAAGTGCAATTCCTGCTAAGAAAAGTCAGAAAGCTCTGACTAATTAGATGCATTTTGAGGTATCTATGCAGATTTTCATTGGTTCTTTTCAAAATTGTTTGACACATTCCCAAATCGTTATTATTATTTTTTTTTTACATATAGAAGGATAACTATTTAATAAACAAGCTTCATTTTACTTTAATCAAATGCTTTAACAAAGAAGTCTTGAATTACTACTATTAATGATGTCAGAAGATAAGAAAGACTGGGCATCATTATTTTCTGTTAAATGCTGCAATCCCTATAAAGGTGGTTGTATTGAGTTTTATTGCACAAAATTCCTTTAGGGACATGCTGTGCCAAACAAAGAATAAAACAAAAGTGATTTTAAGAAAAAGACATAATTAAATGAGTTAAAATGGAAATAGAAAAGCTATATAGATGAGGTAACCCATCCAGATCAATCCCTATAAAGAAACAATTCATTCAAAATCAGGCAAACTTAGGAATGTAACAACTTGGTAGTGCAGTTTAAGATTTAATATTAATAAGGGCATGAAAATATGTGATGGCTGTAGAATTAAACTATCAAAAGATAGAAGTGCCAGGTGAAAACACTCTTCACTTACTTGAAAACATGTGCTTGGTAATGCTAAACCTATGGGCAGGCTGTTTTCGAATTTCTCATTTAAATTTGAATATTTTTAAACGATTTTTTTTTTCATAGGATAGCTGAGGTCAATCTTTAATAGGGAATTTTTTTATTTCGGTTGCAGATTTTTTTAATAAAGGTACTGTAACTTTCGAAACCAGTCCAAAAGTGAAAGTACCTTTATTAAAAAATCTGCAACCGAAATCGAAAAATTAAAAAATAGACATGAGAGATCGACATCAACTATCCTATGTAAAAAAAATCATTTTAAAATATTCAAATTTAAACGAAAAATTCGAAAACAACCTGCCCATAGGTTTAACTTTACCGATCAGGTGCTTTCAAGTGAATGAAGAGTCCCCCTTAAGGGCAAATTATATAATTATATTTTGAGAAATATGCTTTAGAAAATTTTCATGCCTTAGAACTAAATTTGCTTAGCATCAAACTCTGAAATTTTTAATGAAAAAGAAGTGTGAATTATATATGAAAAGAAATTGTACAATTGTTAATTTTCCCCTGATACTTGAAATTTTTCATGTATAACTCATATTTAAAAATTAATAATTCAAAACCCCATCATTTCTCCATCTTGAAATTTGGCATACTTGTAGCCAAAAAGTCAAAGATTAACATATATTTTTTTGAAAAAAATTAAAGATAGTGTTTTTGAAAAATTTAAATTCAAAAATTTTGAAAATTTGTCAAAAAATTTATTTTACACAAAATTGTTAGTTTTGCATATCATATTAAAGCCCATAAAAAGAACTTTCAAATGAGATATAACTTAACTCTCTAGCCCAATTTGTTAAAGAATTGTAAAGGATTTTGTGATTGAGAGTTTGGTTAAATTTGGTACTTTTGGCAATTTTTAAAATTCCGTAAAAAAAAAATCCACTAAGGAAAAAAAATTAAAAAAATTAGATTTTTCATATACTTCATGGATACAAACTATAAACAAAAAATGATGGAAATCTGAGATGTTGAGGTCCAGACCCCACGTTGGTTTGACATGGAATGACCCCTTTGCCAAAATATAAGGGCAAATTTCTCTTATGTTGTTTAGTTGTTTGGAATTTCTGAATTAAAATTAAACCTTTTGAAGTTCCAAAACAAATGCGAAATATGTATTCAATAGTTACCGAGAGTGATTCCTGGTCACTGAGTTTCTGGGGGTAATTCTTGGTCATTTTCATTATCAAAATAACAATTTATCAAACTGTAAAAAAATTGAAAGATACTTTAAGACTCTTCTTTGCCTTAATTATTCATTTAGTTAAAATTTAATGTTCAAAAATATATACAGTAACAGCTCTGTTATCCGGCATTCAAGTAACCAGAAAGACCGTTTATTTTTATCTTCCCATAAACAGTTGGAAAATTTTTACTACTATTTTAAGAAGTTTGGGGGAGACTTGGGAGAGTTGATCCCTAGGGAGACTTGATCCCTAGGTCTAAAACCAGAGAAAAAAATGCAGTTAAGTCTCTGAAACTGGAAACATTAATAAAGTGATTCCTTATCAACAGATGTCGCCCAATCCACAAAAAAGTGGACATGAGGATGAAAATTTAAATTTCCTTAAATATGATTGAAATTTTGCACATTAACTGTTAAAAGTGTACTATTTCATATTTTATTGAAAAAGAATAAAATTTTTATCATTAACATACTTATTTTAATTAATAAAGTGACACTATGACTGTGTGAAATAGACTGCACCAAAAATCTTTACATTTTATGGCCTCGTACAGCTGAACAAATATTCTGAAAATCTCCAAACTTAGATGTATATAATCTGACATCTGTTATTGAGAGTTTTTGCCTGCAGAGAAGTGTTCACTAATCTTCGTTACAAGAGGTAAGCATATTTAATTACTCTTAATTATTGTGTCACACCCGCAACAAAAAGTTACATTTATATCTCCACAGAAAAATTTCTTTGACTGTAAGTTATGAAACTTTATATTCAAAAATAGTTTATTATGGTACTTTGAATTACAGACACAAGAAAAATTTAATTAATATTTTAATTATAGTTATTAAGCGTTGCGGGCGTGACATGCTCCTGTTGCGGGTGTGACATTTAATTAAAGTCACACCCGCAACATCTTTTAAAATTGAACACAAATGCAATCTAAATAAATTATATGTAAATTTATGTAAGAATAATATACTGGAAAACATGTAGGTCACAGCACTAACTATTATACCCTTTGATTTAGTTGTGTGAACCTCAGTTCACATCATCAAAATTAGCATCATTTTAGCATGTGATATTGTGTGTAACTGATTTATATTTATTCAGTTTGGATTGATAAATTGTTGCTTCTACAGGAAAATAATATTTTTGTAAATGATATATGAATAAAAAAATAATTTAAAAGGCAAAATTTTTATGAAAATAAAAAAAAATTCCGCAACAATATTTTAGCAATTTTTTTTTAATATGTATGTATGATTTTGTTATTTGATAGCATTTACTTTTTTTTTTTCAATTTTTAAAATAAATAATATATTACAAGAAGATTTTTTTCAATTTTAATTCAAATTAAATAAGAATAATTGAAACTGTTATTAATTAAAATGTTTATTAAGTTAGCATAAAATGTAGATAGTCAGTTTGAAATGAACCAAAATTTAACATATAAGATTAAAAATTTCAAAGAATTTCAATAATATTGACAATTTGTTAAACATGTATTTTTGGACTTGAAGTGCTATATTTATTCAATTTATACATTAATTTCTTCTCTTTTGCAGAAGAATGAATAGCACAGAAAGGTCACGAAATCATTGGGAAAATATTAAGGAAAACCACCTTAAATACGCAGAATATCTACAAAAACAGAAGGAAAGCGACAAAGCAAGGAGGGAAAAGAAAAGAAACTTAAAAAAAAAAAACAACACATCAGCAGCCAAGAAAGAAAAACAATTTCAGCGACAAAAGCAGAATGAAAGAAGCAGAAAAAGAAAGTGTAGAGAGAAGAAGAAATCTTCAACAAAAAGTGTCACACCATCTCCAGCTATAAGGGCAGAATAGTCTATTGGAAGTTACCGAAGAGCACAAACTTTTGGTAAAGCTAAACGAAATCTTCGTTAAGTCCAAGGAAAAGACTCGCTGTAGTGAAAAAATTAGCACATGAGGAAAACATTATACTTCCACCTAAAGAAATATTGCAATAATTACAGAAAATGCACAAAAGAGAATTTGTTTGCTGCTACATTCTGATAAGGACAGTGCTGTAGTTGGGTGGAAACGCCGTTCCCAGAAATATTTGGTTTGTTACTGAAAAAAAAAAAAAAAAAAAAATCACATATGAGCACACACCTTTTTTTTTTTTTCAAGCGAAATGATACTAGCCTGAAAATGAGCCTAGAGCTAAATCCTTTTCTCCAGACTGTGAAAACTATACCCATTTCAACATCTGAATGCCAAGCAGCATTCAGCTGTATGAATAACATCATGACCAATGCAAGAAATTCACTCCTAATAGCAAGAGCTAGTTCACTTATATTCATAAGACGTGTAGTACCCCTCTTAAAAGAATTTTCTCCTGAGCCATGTGAAATCTTGGTTGCTATCAGGAAGAAGATTAACAGACGAGACAGCTTGTCATAAACCACAGAGCACAGAAAACACCTCTCATTATCGTTCTTTATGGAAACTTCTAGGATAGATGTGCCAGTAAGCAATATATGGATTTATTTTTGTTATTTAGTTAAATTTTGGTTCATAATGGAAAATGTTACTATGAGATTGATGAAATATTGCTTTTAGATAAATGCTATACAAATACAATACTATAAAATCTAGAATATAATAATTAAAACTGTTAATTTAAAAAAGTCAGCTTTTAGCTAAATGTTTTGAATTGCCTTTTGGCTCAGCAAAAGTCTGGCAGCATCAACATCTACTCTGTTATAAGGTGAGTTCCCACAAATATTTTTTCCCAACTACAGCACTGGCTAAGGATATAATATCCATTAATAATAAAAGTGAAGTTGGAAATTTTTTGAAGTAGTTTTGTTCTCCACATTAGAAAAAAAAAAAAAAAAAAACAAGAAAAACAAAAAAAAAAAAACAGCGAAAGTTGGTTGTGCAAATAAGACAAATGGGTGGTGATGATATAGAAATAGAGTATCTAAAAAAAATTTCAGAAAATGTGTATGTTTGGCCAAATCAGTCAGATGTATCCTGGGGCATTCCACGTCAAATCAGGCAGTAAAATATCAATATGTAACCCACCATCACAGATTTTAATGAAACTGCGTGTGTTTGTTCTTACTATTAAGATATGATCACCAGTAATTTTTTTTGCTCCTTGGTGAAATAGTTTCTGAGAAAAAAATTGTCAAAATTTTGAAAAACTGCCGTCAGTTGTCATTCTTGATAGCTCGGTTTTCAAATGTAGCATGTCATATATATAATCATATTTCAATATCTACTCTACAAATCATCTTCAAATAATTTATGCACAATATTTAGGGTACGCAGCTTATGTAAAAAATATATTGTTACGCTTATAACATTTTAAGTGTGTCTAAAAAAATATTTAAATTTTGATGTCGTGAATTTTTTATGAAAAATAATGCATTAACAAAAAAGCATTATCAACAAAAGGCGGTATTTTTATTAAATTTATTTTTTATGGGCGATATACTTAAAGGTGTCCTTTACCTGATTCTGAAATAAAAATAGTGGGATTTTGGGTGTTTTTGGTAGTATTTCCTATTTAAAAATATTTTGAGGTGCATTTCATATCAAATCAAGCAGAATCATTCCATGTCAGTTCCCCTAACCCATTTAATCACTGTCTCAAATTTCAATGAAATTGGGTTTGTTTATAGCTTATTTTAAGACGTAATCACCTTTAATTTTCTTGATCCTAAGTAAAATATTTTTTAAGATAAAAAATATCAAAATTTTGAAAAATTGTTTTAAATTTTTTTAATGACAGTTCGATATTCAAAGACTACATAAAAAAAAGTCATTTCAATATAAAATCACTAAATAAGTTTCAAATAATGTATATGTGACAAATAATGTAGGCTGATTATTATTTCTTGTTTTTTATCATGTTTAAATACTAAGAGTGTCTTTTATCTTATGAATTTTTAAAATCAAGAATTTTGTCAAAAATAATGTGTTAATCAAAAATTTATTATTAACCGAAGGCAGGGTGTTATTGCTTTTTTTTAATTGTACGTAAAAATATCTTTTAAATGGTTATAAAATAAAAATAGTGAACATATGAGAAAAAATTATCAAAATTTTGGAAAAATGCCACAAGTTGCCATTAATGATTGTTCAATTTTCAAAGGCCTCATTTTATATATAAAATCGTATTTCAATAACTAATAAAGAAATCTTCTTCGAATAATTTAAGCAAGGTAAATAAAGTATGTAGATTATGAAAAAAATATTGCTGTAATGTTAAAAAATATTTAAATGTGTCTAAAAAATTGTATAATCTTTGAAATCAAAAATATTTTACAAAAAATAATGAAATTATTAAAAAATCTTTATCAATCAGAGGCGGAGTTTCTATGACTAATTTTTTAATTTTAAATTGTACATAATACTACATTATAACTGGATCTGAAATAAAAATAGTGGGATTTTGGTTGGTTTTAGTAGTATTTAAATCATATTTAAAATTATCAATATTTTCAAATGTAAAACCTATCCAATGTATCATCCCTGGAAATATTTTTATTTATAAATTTATTTTATTTTTCAAATTATCTTTTATGTTCGTTTCTTAAGGAAAAAAATAAACAATATTGTTTTTTAGTAAAACTTCTAGGGCGAAGAGCAATTATCCCTTTCCAAAAAAGAGAAAAATCACTAGCTCCTCACCGCCCAATAAAAATTTTCAAAATGACAGTCCTGATCTTTAAACTCATATTTGGCTGTTAATATTGAAAATTTAGCATTGAGCTGCTAATATTGAAAAAAAAAACCAACTTTCACTCTGTTGAAGAAAATTTTGACGTATTGTGCTTTAAATATACGCAAAAAATGCATAATCCATTATATTTATATCTTTCAAATAACTATATCTAAAAAAATATTTAAAACTTAATGAGTTGCACTTTTGTAACTTTATTCAGTTTCTAATGATATGTACCGTAATTTCGGGTGTATAGCCCGCAGATCAAACAATTCAGTTTGGACCCAGAAATTTTATTCAGTATTTGAAGACCAATATTTACTGTGATCTAAAAAGTTACATTTTATTTTTTAAAATTTCTGGGTCGAAACACGATTGTATGATCCGCGGGCTATACACCGGAAATTACGGTAATTTGATTTATTTCATCACAATATTGCTGAAAGATGGATTTTCAACAGATATATGTGTGTATATATATCCCTGTTCTCAAACAAATTATTTAAAAATTATTCATTTATGTTTAATAAAGCATATATATATTGTTTATACACTTACAGAAAATACATATAGCAAATTTTATGATATTATGTCAATAATGTCTAAAAGTAAAGAACTTATCTAATAGCATGTAACGAAAAATATAACATCTGGTGTAATGACAACAAAATTTTATAATTGTTTTACTTAATTTGAATGAATGAAAAAAGCTTACATGTTTATATTTTATTGAAGTACAGGTGAAAATGTCACAAAGACATACCTCAACAACCACTGAGTATGTCACATTCACACTACAGATGATTTTTTTTTTCTTTTGATCTTTCGGGTTTGATTTCAGATGGTAATGAATTAATTAGTTTTGTTAGAAGTGTCATTGCAGTCAGCATATTAGGCTCACTATTTTTTTTTATATAATTTGTTTTGATTGACTCGATGAACAACAATATTTAAAGGGACCATTTCATGACTTTTCAATTAAAAGCTGATTTATAAATTCATCATGTTGTTTAGTTATTATTATCGTCTTAAAATAATAAGTTGATATTAAAATTTTTAAATGCAGTTTATTTATTATTTGAACAGTTGAAAGTATTTTTCAATAAGATTTGATTTTAAGTCGGCTGTTGAGCAATGTAGTGTTGGTAAAGGAACTGGTACTATTTAATTTAATTTTTATTGCTGTAAATAATATTTGTTATTTTATTATTGTATGTATTATATTTAAGCAAGAGTAGAAATACACGATATCGTAGTCATTTTAGTACATCTTAGCATGAAAAGCTTCAATATTTATCATTAAACATTCACATTTTATGAAAATTTTGTTAAAATTGCTCATATTTTCACTATTTTTATTTTATAACTATTGAAAAGATATTTTTACGTACAATTAAAAAAAGTAATAACAGCATGCCTTCGGTTAATAATAAATTTTTGATTAACACATTATTTTTCACAAAATTCTTGATTTTAAGAAGTCACAAGATTAAACACACTCTTAGCATTTAAACATGACAAACAACAATAAATAATAATCTGCCTACATTATTTGTCACATATACATTATTTGAAACTTATTTAGTGATTTTATATTGAAATGACTTTTTTGTAATGCAGTCTTTGAATATAGATCTGCCATTAAAAACATTTTAAAAAAATTTCAAAATTTAGATATTTTTTTTTATCTTAAAAAATATTTTACTTGTAATTACCTTTAATTTCCTTGATCCTGTCTTAAAATGAGCTATAAACATACCCAGTTTCATTGAAATTTGTGACAGTGAATTAAATATCTTAGGCGAACTGACATGGAATGACTCTGCTTGATTTGATTTGAAATACGCCTCAAAATATTTTTAAATATGAAATACTACTAAAAACACCCAAAATCCCACTACTTTTATTTCAGAATCAGGTAAAGGACACCTTTAAGTATATCCCCCACAAAAAATAAATTTAATAAAAATACCGCCTTTTGTTAATAATGCTATTTTAGGTAATGCATTATTTTTCATCAAAAAATCACGACTTCAAAGATTAAACATTTTTTTAGACACACTTAAAATGTTATATAAGCGTAACAGTATTTTTTTCATAAAATACGTACCCTATATATTATGCATAAATTATTTGAAGATGATTTGTGGAATAGATATTGAAATATGATCATATTTATGTCATGCTACATTTGAAAATCGAGCAGTCAAGAATGCCAACTGATGGCAGTTTTCAAAATTTTGACAATTTTTTTCTCAGAAACTATTTGACCAAGGAGTAAAAAAAAAATACTGGGAATCATATCTTAATAAAAGGAACAAACACACGCAGTTTCATCAAAATCTGTGATGGTGGGTTACATGCCTGCCTGAACTGACATGGAATGACCCTCCTGGGAGAAACAGAGCATTATTATAAAAAAAAAAAGCTGCCACCGGCAGAAATTATAAATTCAAGATCAGAAATGAAATTTATTTGATTTTTTTTTGTTTGATATTATAATTGTATTATTCATTAATTGGTTAATTAAAAAAACCCTGCTTTGTAAATATTTGTGTATGTCATTATTTTATTGCCCATACAAGTCACACCCGCAACGGGGCGTCACACCCGCAACGAAAACTTTAAATATTTTCTAAACAAGCAAGAATTGAGTAAGTAATTTACTTTTTTCATAAAATAATTATTTAACTATTACTGTCTAACATATAAAAAAAAAACAGTTCATCCTGTTGTTATAATTCACAGAGTTTTGAGTTTTTGTACTGAAAGATGAAAATGCATGTCCTTTTTATGTCACACCCGCAACAGGAGAGAATTATTTTTTTTTTAAATAAATAAAATACTGAGTAACTTGAAAATTTGGATTAATGTATGTGTAAGTGGTCCACATTGAAATCCATAAAAATTGAAACCATAGCTCAAAAATATTTTAGCTGATGGCTAATTTAGTTTGTGTAAATGTCACACCCGCAACTTTGGATTGGGCGATCTAGCAACATAATTTCATTCAGTCATTTTTATTTTTGTTGTAATAAAGGAATCTCTGTTGTCTTACAATCAAACTTCTTTTTCAGTAGGTAGTTTGAGTTTCATATTTTTTGCTAAATATAACTAAATTACTTAATTTCATTGATATAATATACTACCATTTCTCACTGCTTAAATGTTGTTATTTAAATCCAACAGTTTCTTTATTTTTGATTTAGCATTTTTTTCCACAAACATGCACATTAGGGACACTTGATCCCTGTTGTATGGGGAGACTTGATCCTGGGGATTGAGTGTTCCCAAACCAAAGTTAAGCTAAATTAATTTTAAATTTTATTAATCCCCTACTTCTCATTGTGACATTTAGATATTATCTGTATTAGTTCAAATATGGTTGCCTTGATTTTAGATGGTTGACAAAGATAGAAAGTTAATATGTGGCTGCATATGATGGTTAGCATAGCAATCACATGGTGGATGAATGCACATGCAAGACATACGTCTAACTTTGCAAAATTTTTACAGCACTTCGTAAAGAATGTAAGATATTATAATCAAAACAGTAAAGTGTTAATCATAAAAAATAATCATGATAACTATATAAGCATTGAGAGTTTGAATTATGCCAAAGAAAATGTAATAATTTTGTTACAAATATCACCACACACTTCTCACAAATTGCAGCCTCTGGATTGTACTCTATATAGACCACTTAAAAGATATTTTAATGTGGCTGCTCAAGACTGGATGACTAATCATCCTGCTCAAAGGACAACAATTTATCAAATTGCTGAACCGATCGGAATTGCCTATCCTAAGGCCATGGTGACAACTAACACAATAAATGGGTTTAAAATCACTGGAATAATAACCCTTAAATAAGAATTTCTGAAGAGGATTTTTTATCATCTTTCGTCTCAAATCAACCATTAACTCCAACAAGCAGTAAATAAATTACAGTTAAACCAAACATAGTGACACCAGAAGACATACAAGCCTTCCCTAAAGTTTCATTACCAAAAATGGAAAAATCTAAAAAAAATGAAAAAAGGCTCTTCAAAAATTTTGACAAGCACACCAATTAAAAGACAGAATGAAAAAGAAATACAAGATCATCACCTGAATAAAAAACAAAAATCGGGAAAAACTCATTTCATCTCAAGAAAAAAAGTAAAAATACTAAAAATGAAAGACCCGAATCTTCAGAAAGTTATAAAAGCAGTTATAGTGTTTATGATTCAACCGACCCAGATCCACTTGATGAAGATTCTGATGAAATCATTGAAGATCCAAAAATTTGTCGATTGATGAAAATGACTGTCATGGTGTGATTTCTGGGAAAGAAAATTATTCATTTCGTAGGAAAAATTTAAAAGAAGATTTTATCGGAATGTGAAATAAATTTTCTAAGAAAACAAGGACTTAATTTTGACCAATTTATTTATCCAGAAAATGTTGATAATATAGTGTTATGGACAATGATGACATTGTCAAAAAAGTACCAAAATCAACCATGCTTGGTGGAATTCTTCGAACTGCAATAATTTTATAATATTTACATTTGATTTTTCAACCTTTGAAAATGTTTTTGGATCATTAATTGTATTTTTCATCCTTTTTACATGTTAGTCAACAATAAATTTCATTTCTACTACTTAATTTGAATCATTTCAATGCATCTGTTTCAAGAATCAAGTCTCCCATGGCAAGAGATCAAGTCTCCCTGCAACTGGGGGAGACTTGATCCTTTTTTTATGTTTTGGAAAACAATTTATTTTTATTTTAAAAATTGTTTTTCAAAAATAACAAAAATACTACAACAAGAAAGACACATGAGCCTTTAATAATAACAGGAAACATTTTTTTAAAGTTTTGTTTTTTCCAAAATAAAAATTAAAAACTGAAAAAGGGATCAAGTCTCCCCTACTGTTAACATTCTCAAATTATCTCAGTGACTAATTCGGCATAAAACAAATCTAAGTTCATGACAGTGTATGTTATAAAATAGAAATATAGCATAAAAAACTGTCTATAGCTCGTTAGCATGGAATAACTTCATGTTTCGTCATAGTCCATGATAGTCTACCATGCCAGCTCTTTTTCCTTGTGAAAGAGAGAAGGGGGTGGAAAAGGAATACAAGAGAAGAGAGGCTTGATCTTTCTGCTGTTGACGAAACTAGATGGTGATTGGATGGGGGGGGGGGGGGGACGTGATAAATGGTAGTAAGCTACATTTTTTCTGAAAACTGAACTGCCAAGTAAAGAAGCCAGGAGCATAGAGGAAAACTGTTTTCTAAGAATTGGGGATGGGAATGTGGTCGTTTCAGATATCGTAATTTTTTTTCCCAGATGCATAGTAGCTCTGCCCCCACCCCTGGAGTTATTAGAACTTTCCATCTGCCCAGCCCATTTGGGTCTACTCATTCAGTTTGACGAATTAGAATTTGATTTAAATCATGCTGATGCTTTTTTTTTTTTTTTTTTTTTCGTTTTGGCACATTTTTACTGCTATTCACTATTTTTGTTTGTGCTTAATCAGCTAGCCTAGTGAATTGCTCTCAGCATTTATTAATTGTGTTCTTTCATATTTTTTGTCAAATTAAAAAATGGCTGATAAGTCAAATCCTAATAAAAGGAAACAAGTTGTTTTAACCATAACTCAGAAGCTAGACATTATTAGACGTTTAGAGAGAGGAGAAAACAAAGAAATTGGATCCTCAACGATTTACGATATTAAATCACAGAAAGAAAAGTTGATGGCTTTTGCTTCCTCTGCAGATACAAGCAAAGCGATGGATGAAAGAAAAACTGCAGCAACCTCAGCATGAAAAACAGGATAAAAGTTTATGTCAGTGGTTTATTAAAACGAGAAGAAGGAGTTCCTATTTCTGGGCCTATGCTCATTGAAAAAGGCAAGAGATTTTTCAGAAAAATTAACTATTGCGACAGAATGCAAGTTTTCAGATGGGTGGCTTTCTTGCTTCAAAAAACGCCATGGAATTAGAAAGATTGACATATCTGGAGAACGAAAATCAGTGGATAACGAAAGTGCAGAGGAATATTCTACTTGTTTTGAAGATTTTATTTAAAAAAATAATATTGATCTAAACCACATCTATAATGCTGATGAAACCGGAATCTATTTCCGTTGCCTTCCGACCTCAACATTAGCTGGTCCTAATGAAATGTCAGCAGATGATTTTAAGAAAAACAAAGACAGACTAACGATTCAGACTTGTGCTAATGCAACTGGCTCCCATAAATTAAAACTGTTGGTAATAGGAAAGTCGAAGAATCCAAGAGCACTCACAGGAATTAAACATCTCCCTGTAGTTTACACCAATCAAAAAAGTGCTTGGATGGATAAAGATATTTTTCCCTACTGGTTTAAAAAAGTTTTTGTGCTGTCTGTAATTAGCGAGCTTGAAGCTAAGGGGAAAAAAATTGAAGAAAATAAAATAATTCTTCTAATTGACAACTGCCAAATGCATCCAAGCGAGGAAGAATTGAAATATGGCAATATTTCAGTGATGTTTCTCCACCCCCCCCCCCCCCCAATATAACTTCTCTGATACAACCTATGGATCACCTAACACATTTCATGCGTAAGTTCGTAAATGCACAGACAACGGTGGCAGAATATCAATTAGCTTGCACAAAAAAAAGATACCAATTATGAACTTGCCAGTGCATAGAATGCCGTAAAACCGAAAACTCTTCAAAGGGGATGGAGAAAATTATATTTACTGTAAACTTTTGTTGTGATTCATCAGATGAAGAATTTGAAGGATTTAAACCTAAGAAAAGGAGCAAATCGCATAAAATTATGGAAACATTAAAAAATAGGCCTAATACCAACTTATCACTATCGCAACTGGAAATGCCAGAAATCGAAAATTGGATAGCTATAGATAAAAATATTCCTGTCACCGAAACTTTAACAGAAGAACAGTTAATTAAAAAAATGACAGCTACAGAGGAAGAAACAAATGGTATTTTCTCAGAATCCGAAAATTTAATCAAGGAAAAAATTTCGTGGAGTGAAGCTGAGAAAAGTTTACCTACTTTTTTAAAGTTTTGTGAAAAATAATTCACAGTATTCGGCAAGTTTTAGAACTGCATCTCATAAAAGAATGCTTCATGAAAAAAAGTCCTTCCGGCCAGTGCCAGGAGGAAGAGGTAGCTTTCATATTCCTTATTTTAAAAAAGCCAACTTATATTATTCAAACACACGAAGCTCAATTTAGTGGAAACCGAATATAGGAGATTCAATACTAATTTTTATCAATACTAAATCATTATGAATGAGAATTTCGTGAAATTAGTCAGCTTTATCCAAGCTGCTTTTCTTTAAAGTAACTTATATTTGGCTGCCAAATTTGGCGATTTCTTAAAGTGCCTGCCATTTTAAGACAACATGGTGGATGAGGCTAACCAGTGAACTTGGTCGAGACCTTAGTAATTGCTGTGCACATGCTCACTCACATCGGAATCGGTTGATATATACAAGTGCTGTCGCAGGCAAAAAATCAGATTTTTCAAAATGTCACCCACATTAGAAATTGAAACTGCTATATCTGCACCATTTTTTAAGATAAAGACAAACAAAAAATGCTCCTGAATCCTTATATCAAGGTTTTCCTTGATCATACCTTTTTCAATTTCTAATTTTTTTGCACCTCACTTTAAATAATTTTTTTTTATTTAATGGCCACATTTTGAAACAAGATGGCTGATGAAGCTGGCCAGCGAACTTGGTCGAGATATTAATGTATACTATCCACATGCCTTCTTACATCGAAATAGGCGAATACGTGTGTTATCGCATGACAAATACAAGATCGTTTCAAAATGTTAGCCATGCTAGAAATTCAAAGTGCTATAATTCAACCATTTTTTAAGATATAAACAAAAGAACAAATTTTCAGAAACAAAAACTGCTCCGGAATCTTTGTATCAAGGCCAAACACATTAAAAAAAATCTTTTTCATTTTCCAATTTTTTAATACCTTATTTTAAATTTTAAATTTAATTTTTTTTAATGGCAACCCTTTTGAAACAAGATGGCGAATGAAGCTGGCCAACGAACTCGGTCAAGACATTGGTATGTACTACATACAGACCAAGTTACATCCAAATCAGTTCATAAATACGCCTGTTATCGCGTGACAAAAATCAGGTCGTTTTAAAATGTCAGCCACAATAGAAATTCAACATGCTATAACTCAGCCATTTTTTTAGATATAGACGAAACAAAAACTGTTCCGGAATCTTTGTATTAAGGTCAAACACATACGAAAAAAAATATTTTTCATTTTCTAATTTTTTGGTATCTCATTTTAAATTTTAATTTTTTAAAATTTTTTAAATGGCCGCCATTTTGAAACAAGATGGCAGGTGAAGCTGGCCAACGAACTCGGTCGAGATATTTGTATGTACTATGTACACACCAAGGTACATCCAAATCGGTTCATATATACGCCTGTTATCACGTGACAAAA
The DNA here is from genome assembly GCA_963932465.1 of Maratus speciosus. Taxonomy (NCBI): domain Eukaryota; kingdom Metazoa; phylum Arthropoda; class Arachnida; order Araneae; family Salticidae; genus Maratus; species Maratus speciosus. The sequence goes on along the minus strand of OZ010787.1, from coordinate 496,657,094 downwards.
ATCAGGACGTTTTAAAATGTCAGCCACGCTAGAAATTCAAAATGCTATAACTGAGCCATTTTTTAAGATATAGACGAAACAAAAACTGCTCCGGAATCTTTGTATAAAGGTCAAATACATAAAAAAAGGTATTTTTTCAATTTTCAATTTTTTGGTACCACATTTCAAATTTAAATTTTTCTTAAAAGTTTAAATGGCCGCCATTTTTAAACAAGAAGGCGGATGAAGCTGGCCAACGAACTCGGTCGAGACATTGGTATGTACTATGAATAAACGAAGTTACATCCAAATTGGTACATAAATACGCCTTTTATCGCGTGACAAAATTCAGGATGTTTTAAAATGTCAGCCACGCTAGGAATTCAAAATGCTATAACTCAGCCATTTTTTAAGATATAGACGAAACAAAAACTGCTCCGGAATCTTTGTATAAAGATCAAGTACATAAAAAAATATTTTTCCATTTTCAATTTTTTGGTACCACTTTTCAAATTTTAAATTTTTTAAAAATTTTTAAATGGCCGCCATTTTGAAACAAAATGGCGGATGAAGCTGGCCAACGAACTCTGTCGAGACATTGGTATGTACTATGTACACACCGAATTACATCCAAATCGGTTCATAAATACGAGAGTTACAGTGTGACAAAGGTCATATATATATATATATATATATATACAGTATAGGATCTGTTATCCGGAATGCTTGGGACCTGAGATATTCCGGATAAGGGGTTTTTCCGTAATTCGGAACACTTTACAATAAATGTTAAGAACAGTATAAAATAATTGTATGAAATGTATAAAATATGAATGATATATGAAAATACATAATTATAAATTAGTTAATTTAATAACTTATTTATACAAAATAAAAAAACCTTCTAAATTATAATTCAAATAAAAAAGAAAATTACATTAGCATATAAGAGGAGAGCAGAATCCTTTGATTTGGTTTTTTTAGAACATTTTTATTAAGATTGGTTGTTTATAGTGTGTCTTTTGCACTAATTGCTTCTGTATGCTTATGCTGACACGATTTGCTGTTTGTGGGAGTAGCTTGTTTGTTGCATTCCACAAATCATCTGTTCAATTGAAAAATATTAATAGCTCATTTGAAATCTTTTTACCACCTCATTCTGCTTGTCATCATCTTCACTTCCATTAGGCATATCCCTTGGCATTATGTCACAGATCTCACTGCCAATCATCTGATCACTTACAGAAGTATCGTCATCAGCAATTAGACAATCTTCTACAGGTTCTTGATCCAACAATTGAGCTTCTGAACATGAAAGTTCTTTAGCTTAGTCCAGCAGATCTGTAATAATTTCTTTCTCTTTTTAAATTTAAAGTCTTCAACTTCATGCTCATTCATACCATTAAAAAATATTGCACGATTTTAAGTTTCTGAATTGAAACAAATTATTTTTCAGTTATCATTCTGCATTCCGGATTTCGGAGCATTCTGGATACGGGGTTTCCGGATAATGGGTCCCATACTGTATATATATATATATATATATATATATATATATATAAAATTTTGAACGGAGGGTGGTTTCGGGATCTGGGGGTCATGATCGATGAAAATATACCAAAATTTTTTGAAATTGCTTTCCTCCGAACAGCTGCAATAGGTAGCTTTTTGTAATGAAAGCTATCTAAAAGAGAACTTTCTTTCAAACAGACGGACATTAGACATGCATTTCGTAGTATTCCTAACACATCGAAAGAAACGCAATCAAACACACAGTAACTGCTGAGAAATTATTTATCCCAAACTATTTTTTTTCATCACTTTATTTACTCAAGAACAAGAAATTATTATTTAAAAAGAATTATGTAACAAAGATCTTTATACCATAATTGTATTTTAAATATATTTACTCAAGAATATTTTTTTGGAAATTAAAAAAAAAAAAGAAAAGACGTTGCAGGGCAAGTTTCTTTCTTTTTGTTTTGTTTTATTGTTGGATTTTTATCAGTTCAAACTTTTACTCCCCAGTCGGGAGTTTGCATCAAAGTTTTGCATTGTTGATTTAGAGAGAAAAGATATTTTTCAACAACCTAAACGGTAAACAGAATTAATAATACTATTCTAGATTTAAAAAAAAAAAAAAAGAGAACGAAACGGCACTCTTTTTTCTCCCTTACTTATTATATAAAAAAAAATTGTTTTCTCTGTTGCTAATTTCCCAATTGTGTTCAAATTTTCACCGAATTCAAATAGTAATAAATTAGGCCACTTACCAAATTTTTATTAACATACAATAAGTTTTCAGAAAATTAGAACCCCCCCCCCCCCCAAAAAAAAGACTCCATTACCTGAGCCACTCCAACAAGAAAAACAAAAAAGGCTAACAACTGTGTAGTCTGTTTTTATCGTGATCGGAGAAGTCGGGCATTATCAGTTTTTGCATCTGATAACGTTTTTAGCTATGCAAAAAAGATTCATTATTACTGTGAGGTGGGGTAGTTGAGGTAACAAGTGAAGCATGCCAAAGTTAATTTTCCAAGTTTCCATGTGCTTTTTCCAGAAAGGGGAGATGTCAAATTATAAATAATACAACTTTATAAAAGATTAATAAATAAATTTAGAAATTTGTTTACTTTTTTCTTTTATTTGGAAAGAATAACTTTATGAAATACAAATTTAATAATAATAATTAAAAAGAGTTATTTGATCGACTTTCTAATGGCAGGAAAATAGGCTAAAAATCATTTTCCTGTTTCATTGTTATGTCGATGACCCCCCCCCCCCCCCCCCCCCCTTCTTTCATGATAGATTTTGTAGCGTTCAACTATCCAGATTTTTCAAGTATCTGGCAATTGGTGTTTCCCGAGCATGCCGGTTAGTTGAGCTTTTACCGTATAAATATTCAAAACTGTTACTCAAATTTCTGCAAAACAACACTGACCTTGTATTTTATACATTTTAATAAGATCTGTTGTCATTCTTAAAATTTTATTTTTATTTTAACTATGATATATCACAGTTTTTAAAAGTGATTATAAAATTTGCTTCTACTATATTAAAAACTTTTATATGAGCAAGCCAAACTAAGACCATATGTGGGATAATTCCTGGTCAGTGCTTAATAATGTAATTTTACAATATTTATACACGGTATTTTATCTATTATAAATCCACACCCTAAGAACTTGTCTTACAACTTTTCTTTTTTAACTAAGTGTAAAGTAGCACCCTTAACTGTAATTGTAAAAGAGGAAAACAGTAAATGCTCTCAGGGTAAGACACACCATGACCGAACAGTTAAGCAGAAATCTATCTCATTGCAAGATGCGAAAATGGTGCTTAAAATACACATAATGCAATAGAGGAACATATAAATTAAGCATATTTCAGAAATATTTTGGCAACTAAAAAAAGGACATCCTTTAGGAAAGGTACACACACACACAAAAATTACAAAATATTAATTTCCTGAGGAGATATTTTAAAAATATGAATGCATCACACACACATAATAGGTGCAGCATTAAGGGGCTAGTAGGAGGGGGGGGGGGGATTTGAGATTTCCAGACCAAAAGCTTTAAATCAGATAATCATGACTCTACTGTGGTTGCAAAACAAATTTCAATGTGTGAAGTTTCTTAAGCATTACTCAAAAACTACTTGGCAGAATGAGGTAATACAGTAGATTCCCTTAAATCCATGATCCTAAATTCCATGTATTTTTTCAGATGTAAACAGTGAAACTTAAAGTTAAGTTGCAGGAAAAAAAATTCAAGATGGCGCTCAAATCAACAGTGATCGTAACTTTTTTTTTAGTAATTTAATTTTTGTTAATTATGCTCTTTTGGCTATTCTAGCTGATTAATTACTAAATAAAATTACATTATTTTTTATTTTGATGTAAATTGGTGTATTTATAGCAAAAATCCGCCATATTGTAGGTCCTGCACAAAATTGCCAAATGTAAACTGTAACCGAATTATTTGTAAATTTTTCTCATATTAGTTTCCTCATGTTTCCATCAGAGGGTGCTTATTCCATACCAAAATTGGGAACAATATCTTTAATAGTTTTTATAATAATTGGATGTTGATTTTTGACCTGGAATTACCGCATGTGACGCTAGAATTTATTTCTGTTTCTGAACTTTGCCAATTTTGTGACACCTGTCACAAAGTGAAGGCAGGGGAGACACCTAATTGTCCAATGAATGCAGATGAATAGCAAGAAATTAAGGATGACATGATTGCAGACATGGTTAAAAACTGCAAACAAGTGAGCAATAATGATGAAAGGGGAAAGGGAAATCCGAACCGTAACTCCAAGCTGTAAGCCTGATGGAGTGTTTTCCTACAGATGGCCAAAACCCATTTGTTAGTCTATTCTTTTGACAACAGTTTTTAAAAGATTGGTCAATGTTTATATTTATGCTTTAGTAACTCAGGAAAACTGTGATTCTCAATATACCTGCCTGGTTCAAAACAACAGCAGTTTTTAAAAGATTGGTCAATGTCTATATTTATGCTTCAGTAACTCAAGAAAATTTTGATTCCGAATATAGCTGCCGGGTTCCAAATATGACGATTTATTAAATACAAAATATTAGTAACAAAAACACTACTTGTAATAACTATTTTAACAATAATAATAAAAATAATAATAATTGCAATGATGATGAAAACAACATCCAAAAGAAAGACTCATTCTGAAGGTGTAAGTTCGATTGAAAAAATTGAATGTATTGATCAGCAAGAGAATACCTATATTTTTTATGACATAATACAATGGTGTAAGATTGCAGCAAAAAAATGTTTATCGTACAAGAAACAAAAAACTCTCATGACTACTTCAAATGGACAATTTAATTTTCCATTTTTATGAAAATATTGGAAGTGTGTATCATAAGGATGCTCAGTGGTACCATAAATATTAATAAATTGTGTGTAAACTTATACGGGGTTCATACTCTATTTGAATAACAAAATTCTCTGACTTTTCCAGGTTTTCCAGGCCATATTTCCTACAATTCACTGACCAAAATTCACGACATTTTTAGAAATACGAATTACAATTCAAGATCTTAATGATTTAAACTTACATCTGAAAATTAAAATAACATATAAAATTGAAACTAAAAATCTGCATTTGACATTTACAATATACATACAACCCGTGGCCAGAAAGTTCGGTGAATGAGCCTGTAGAAGTCGCTGCTGTACTAGTAGAATATCAATGCGCCACGCGTGGTGAAGGTCAATATCTGTTTGAATGTTTGGCAAGGTTCCAAGTGTGTTTATTCCCTGTTACGTTTAATGGCGAGCGCGAAAGGTTTATTGTGGATTGTCGCGGTAAACAAAACGGATCAGAGAATAAACATGTTGTTTTGTTTCAAACTTAGGAAATCAGCAAAAGAAACTTACGAAATGCTCAAAGAAGTTTATAAAGATGAAGCCGCCACAGCAAAGAGTGTTTATGAATGGTTTAAGCGTTTCCGGGAAGGGAGGACCAGCCTGGAATATGCCCCCCCCCCCCCCCCCCCGAGCCAGCAGGCCAAAAACGACACGCACTGGGGAAAACATTGAAAGAGTTAAGCAGCTTGTGGAAAATGATCGTAGTCTGACAAAGCGAATGATTGCAGAGGAACTGGGAATTGGCACAGAAAGTGTTCGCCTCATACTCACTGAGGATTTGGGAAAACGAAAGCTCTGTTACAGACTCTTACCCCATCATTTAATGCCTGAACAAATGGAAATGCGGCTTGCTGCTTGCGGAGACCTCATTGACATGGCAGATGGAGACAGAAATTTCCAGAACAACATCGTCACAGGCGATGAAAGTTGGTGTCTCAAGTACGATCCCGAAAGCATACGACAAAGTTTGGAGTGGCGGAGTCCGTTGTCGCCTAAAAAAACCAAGGTACGGTCGGAAAAATCACGCATAAAGACAATACTCATCGCATTCTTCGACTCTAAGGGTCTCATTCACAAAAAATTCCTCCCTGAGAGTACCACATTGAATGCTGTTGCCTACGCTGATGTTCTGAAGCGTTTACTGCAACGGATCCGTCACATTCACCCTGAGTACGCCATGCAAGGCTAGTGGACTCTTTTCCATGATAATGCCCGGCCACACACTGCCTTAGTTGAATGATTCAACAAAATGGCTGTGCAGTTGTTAAAACAAAAACATCACCCCAGTCCCGTCACAATTATTAGACACTAATTATGATGTTGGACACTTTCTTCCATAAAAGTTTATCCTACGCATAAAATATACATCCTTGATCTCAAAACACTACAGCATTTAAATGACAAAACACGTATCATAGTATATAATTGTATGTGGTAGTTAGTACATTAATTAAAAAAAATAAAAATTTTGGAATGAAATTTTCCGGTTTTCAGATACTAACCCATATAGGCTCAGCACTAGGGGGGAGGAGGGGAATTTGAGATCTCACAGACCAACAGCTTTAAATCGGAAAAACAAATTTCAATGTGTGAAGTTTCTTAAGCATAACTCAAAAACTACTTGGCAGAATGAGGTAATACAGTAGATTCCCTTAAATCCGCGTATTTTTTCAGACGTAAACAGTGGAACTTAAAATTAAGTTGCAGGAACAAAATTCAAGATGGCACTGAAATCAACGGCGATGGCAACATTTTTTTTTCTTTTTTTTTAGCAATTTATTTGTTAATTATGCTCTTTTGGCTATTACAGTTGATTAATTACTAAATAAAATTGCATATAAAATTTCTACATTTTATGATTATGGTGTAAAATATATTCTTATCTATGATAAAACTACGGTGCAACAGTACCTTTCTCACAATAACTGTAACTGTTGAAGCCATATTGTTTATGTTTACTTTTTTGCGTTTGTTTCAGTTTTAATCTGTAATGATTTTGTTTTTCTTTATTTCGTACATAATTCTGTCTAATATGGCTGATTCCTATATTTCTAATGAAAAAAGACAGGAAAAGAAAACATTAGTTTGACAATAATTCAAAAGGTAGGGCTCATAAAAAAGCTTCATTCTGGTTTTAAGGCTAAATTTTTATTATTTTACATAATTATTTTAATATTTTACTTAATTATTTTAATAACTTACTTTATTGTAAGCATTCACTATAATTTCCAATACTTAACTACATTCAAATTACTTTTTTTATAAAAGGAAACAAAACAGTGACCAGAAATCCACACAACCTCTGGTTTCAAGTTGTGTGGATTTGAGGGTCTACTGTATCTTAGATTTGCATATTTGAAGCTTCTAGAAATAGATATCTATTAAAAATACACATAAATTAAGAGAATCCAATCCTTCTCATTTTAGATGACTTTAGAGGTCACCCTAAATGCTATATATAGGGGAGAGGGGGGCACATGTGAACAGTACATATTTCACTCAGTTAATTTGAAATAAAAAAATTCAAAAAATTAACAATTGATGCTAGTACTGGTAAAATCTTTTGGCTAAATTTTCAGAACAATAGGCCATTTTGATTTCTGGTAGTTGTAATTTGTTTGTTTTAGAAGGTGTGAAATAAAAAAAGTCTTCTAAGTTATTGAAGTAAAAATTCATTCAAGACATTTTTTAAAGAAGAATATCAGCATTGCATTCTATAGTGGCATTAATTAGGTAAGTCTACAAAAAGTTTTGTTTCCTTATTTCAATTAAAAATATCTTTTTTTTTTATAAGTTAGGCTGAAGTTGGTAGATGGGACACTTGTGAACAGAACATATGGGGCAGATGTGAACAGTTCACAAGTGTATTTTTAAGTCTGTGAATGCATTTTTTTTTTTTTTTTAAGTTTAAAATTTAATTACCTTGTCAAACATTGAGCTATATATTCAATGTTTTTAGGATTGCTTCACAGTTTTAATTTACTGGAAGTTAGATAACAATTAAAAGCGACTCAAAAGAAGTAGGCATATTAGTGTACAATTTTACGAATAATTTCTTGTATCTATGTTGAAACATTGATTTATTCGCACAACTAGAAAGAGGGCTAATTAGTTTTAAATGCAGCTTTTATACGCAAAAAATTATTTTTGTCTTATTTATGCATGTGTTCGCATGTGTCCCAGCTATGTTCACAACTACCCCTCCACCGGGGCACATGTGAACAAATTTAGACAATTTTTAGAATGATGATAGAAGTTAGAAATTCTTGATAAATGCATCCAAAAGTTTCACCAAAAGAACAAACATATTCTAAATATCCATATAAATCAATTTTTGGTTCAATAGCTCATAACAATTTTGAGAAATAGTCAAAAATGTAAAAATTGTTCACATGTGCCCCCCTCTCCCCTATACATACATAAGGTGTTAAGAATATTTTGTGTGTGGAGGCAGAATTATAACTTTAATTCTCTTCACACACATCTTCAACTTTAATCCTCTACACACAGAAAAATCAAAGACTTTTGGTACCATGCAAAATTAGCTAATTGTATAGTTCAAACAGCTGAAGACAATCTAATTTTACCAACATCCACAGCCATAGATGACAACTCAAAAAGAAACATTCTTTAAACATTTAGTGCAAAAAAATTGTTTTTCATACTGTTTTTTTAATCTTTTAGATTAGGAAATGACAGAAAATATGTTTGAAATTTGTCCTGAGGTGCAGAAGGTTAACCATGAAGAATTCAAAAGCATCGATAAAATGACTGAACCCTAGTTGAAATGAAAACTATTGACCATTTTCTTGAGATAGAAATGGAAACTTTGGAGAAGGGTGAGGATTTGGATGATTGATTACAAGTGTTATTTTTAGTAAAAAATATGCAGTTGTCTTATAATTAGAGATTGACCGAATACCGAATAGTTGATTCGGTATTCGGTGGTTCGGCATGTAAACCGAATATTCGGCTTCGGCCGAATACTTTTAAGTATTCGGCCGAATAATTGCAGATAAGTATTTTGTTAGAAGTAGAAGAATTCTCTTTTACTTAGCAGTAGGATAGGCTAAACAATGAGTTTTAATATTATGTGCATGAGTTCAGAGTTCAGCTGCACTACAAAAAACAAGTCAGAGGCCATTTTTAATTTAAAAAAAAACTTTTTTCGTCCTAAAATAGTCTACGTAGGTGTGAAATCAGAACAACTGTCTACAACAGAGAAAAAAAAAGTAACGAAGATGAGCATCTTTCCCTTATCATTTAATTTTATTTAATTTTACATTAGTTTTTTTTATTTAAATTTATTTAATGTGTATTTTCTTTTATGTACACATCAAATAAGTATATCAGAGCTCATATCTGTATATCTAAAGTGTATATTAAAGAAAATACACACATCAAATAAGTATACCCATGTGCCTATCCTATAACTTTTATAACCACTATATCAAAATCGCTCAAATTTCTTTTCTTCATCACCACAATATTAAAATATTAATCAAAATACAAATATTCTATCAATAATTTCACAGAAAATAGTTAAATGTACAAATTGATATGATACCTTTTGTATTTTGAAAACATACCTATTGAATATGTTTATAATTAGACTTAGACAATCAGTAAATCAGCTTAATGACAACATTGTTTCTTTGTATTTGAATGAACTTTTGTTTTTTTGAAAATCCTTATCCTTAATAATACCCTGTATAGTTTAATACTTTCATAGGTTATTTTTGGGTATGGACTAGTGATAAAATAATAAAAAATAAGTGATGGGTTAATGAATTTGTGAGTGGAAAGAAGTCATTAAATTTTTTTGTGTAATTAGATTTAAGAATAAAAATGTAACTGAATAAAATTATTGAGAATTTAATTTCAATTGAAGCTTATTAAAAAAGCTAATATATGCAAAAATGCGTATTAAAAAGTTTCAAGTATTCGGTTGCCGAATACCGAATACACCGGTATACACTTCGACTGAAGCTTCGGTATTCGGCAAAATTGCTGCTTCGGTCAATCCCTAATCTTCATCACCACAATGTTAAACCATTAATCAAAATATAAATATGTATCAATAATTTGACAGAAAATAGTTAAATGTATAAATTGATATACCTGGGAACATTCCTATTCAATACGTTTATAATTAGACAATCAGTAAACCAGCTTAATGGCAACATTGTTTCTTTTTATTTGAATGAACTTTAGTTTTTCTAACAATCCTTACCCATAATAATAGCCTGTATAGTTTAATACTTTCATAGGTTATTTTGGGTATTGACTAGTGATAAAATAATAAAAAATAAGTGATGGGTTAATGAATTTGTGAGTGGAAAGTAGTCATAAAATTTTTTTGGTGTAATTAGATTTAAGAATAAAAATGTAACTGAATTAAATTACTAAGAATTTAATTTTAATTAAAGTTTACTAAAAAAGCTAATATATGAAAAAAAGTATGTTAAGAAATTTTAAGTATTCGGTTGCCGAATACCGAATATTCGGTGTACACTTTGACCGAAGCTTCGGTATTCGGTAAAATTGCTGCTTCGGTCAATCCCTACTTATAATGTCAAGCTTCAGCATGGGATTAGTGACTTTTAAGCTGGTGATTGGATATAAAAAAAAACTTACATTTATGGCTTCTAATAAAGCTATTCTTACATGCAGACATCATTTCACACAAATTCAAGAAAAATGTATACTTTATTTTCACGATTTTCAAAATAGGTACAATAAATTTTACATTTCAACACTAGATGGCACTGCAGTCACTCTCATATGATGGCACATAATCATTTTACTATAGGCAGAGACTTCTTTTACAACTCTGGCTTTATCTGTTCAAAAGTTGAGAGTATCCAAACTTTTGTTTGGATCTATTTCATTTAGGATGAAGTTCCAGTGTCTTAAATTGTCTCTTAATTAAGTGGTTACCACTATACAAGAGTGATTTAAAATTTTTATAATATTAATTTTTTTAAATACTCAAACAATCAAATCACTCAGTCAAAGAAAGGATATTTTTTTCTATCATTTAAGCAATGTTATAATCACAACCATATAATTTAATCTAAATTTTAAACTGATAATCACATTTCTCAAAATTATACTAATGTCTTAAAAAGTGTTTACCAAAAGGAAACTTACAAGGGTTTTACTTAAAGTACATTGTCAAACAGCTAATTTAAGTAAAATATCATAATAATCAGGCATGAAAGTGGGAAATGGGAAAAAAGGTGGAAATTTTTTTCCATCTATATAATAGGGCCAAACTCGTATAATTTAGACATATTTTAACAGTTATTCATACAATAAAATGAATTATAACTGTACATATTGTTATTTTCTTTTTGTAACTTAGAAAGTATTAAAAAATAAATAACAATAAATGTATAAATTGATTAAATCAAAAAAGAAAATTGGAAACGGTTTGCTAAAAGTATAAATCTATCCAAATGTATCGGATGAACATATGTGAAGTACAGAGATTAATTTTTCAAAATAAATGTATTATTTTGAATGATTTGACTGTTTAAGATTTTACCTAATATATATATACAGTAGAAGATCTTTATAACGCAAACCTAAAAACGCAAGGTTGTGCGTTATATAGAATTTTGCGTTATATGGATCACATCATTAAATTCCCCTTGTAAACATGGCCAAATATGCCTGAAACACATCAAAATACATTAGAATATCTTTATACTGCATTCCTTGTTACTTAGAGTTATCCAAATTATAAATTTTTGCATAATATAGGTCAGACATTGTTAAATTTACTTTATAAACATGATCCAAATATGACTGACATAACCATCCCTTATATTAGACATTTTCAAAAATGTTTATTGTAATAATAGCATTTTTTCAGTAAAAAGGTCTTAAATTAGAAGATAAAGTTGAACTAATGTATCAAATTTAGTCCTCTAGAGAGTAGCAATATTTTAGAATGTGAAAGTGCAGGTGCTTTTTAACTGCAAAAATCATTGTTTACATCTGAGAAGTTGTGCGTTATATGGAGAATTGCGTTATATAGAATTGCGTTATAAAGATCTTCTACTGTGTATATATATATATATATATATATATATATATGTGTGTGTGTGCTAAATATAGGCACACCAAATTGATCTTGACTCCTGAAATACATTTCCAAAAATGCATCACTGAAATGACCCAGAAGTGTGTTTTACAAATAGAATAAAATATTCTATTCCAAAAAGAACCTTATGGAAACTTCCTTTCCCGAGTTAAAGAACTTAATCTACATGACTTTCAGATGCTTATAATAAAAGCTCGCCTTTGATTGGATAGTACAGCAATTCAGAAACAAACTCCAAGGATTTGAGTAGACAAAACGCCTAATTATTAAGCTTTCTAGACCCCCTCCCCCCTGCCAAATATGCTTCTAATATTTTCTTTGCATCAATCCAGAGAATGACCAAATTTGCTGTTAAAAAGGTGGAATTCCTCCTTTAGGAGGAACTCTTTCATGCCTGAATAATACACTAAAAAATGATCTGTGTTCATATATTAGTTACTTGTTCAGGAAAATTTCAACAGACTGCACGTTTAAAGAAATGATAACACATTCAAGAGTTAGTTATAAAAGTTAATTTGTCTAAGTCGATTAGTATGAGTCATTAAGTTGAAGTTAGCAAGTTAGTATTTTTAAGTAGGTTAGTATCTTAGAGGAATTTCTTTTCGAAGTACTAACCTGTTGCATCCGCAACCTTAGATAAAAGCAGCTCCTCACTTTCATCAATAACAACTGTAAAATATTTTTTTTTTAATTCTAATTGTAATAAATTAGACTGATAAGCACAGGATGAAGCATTTTGAGCTCAATAAATAAAATAATAAATAAAGTTACAAAATAATAATAAATATAGTTAAAAAAAACATTACCATGGAAGTTCATTATTTTAAACGCTAGTCACCCTCATGTAGTAATAATCATTAAATACAGAATGATATACTTTAAACAGGGCGACTCTGAATAGGGATGCAATGAATATTCAACCTTTTTGCTGAATACTGAACAGAAGTTTGTCAAATATCTGTAGATGAATATTGTTGGATATTTAGTTGAATACATCCAGGATCAGCCGAGTGCATTAATCCTTTTTTCTTTATGCACTGCTTTTCTCAAATCCAAATTGGGTCTTTTCTAACACATTCATGAAGCCTTTTTCATTCTTAAATGCATAATTTTTTCAGAAATTCTGATTCAAATAGTACTAAAAGAAATCAAACAGAATTTTCTATAAAGACTAAGGATCTTTACAAAAATAGTGTCAAAGATGGAAATTTAAACCAATTTTATGGGCTCAACAGCCAAAGTCTGTAGGGAACAATCAATTACAGCTCAAGATGAAATACGTTTGTAGGAAAAAAAAAAAAAAAAAGTTATTTGATTCTAAAGTACTTGGATATTGATGTCTGCAAATCAGGGTTGGGTTTTTGAAATGACAAGCGTCAAAAATTGGTTTAAACTGTCATAAACTGGTTTAAACCGCCGAAAACTGCCAAATACAGGTAACACACTAAAACATTTTAACAATAGATAAACATTAAATAAGTCAATGATTTATGTGATCTTTTATTGAAATTTAATAATTTAAAAAATATATTATTCGCAATAAGATTTTTTTTTTTTTTTTTTTTTTTTTGATTTTTCAACCATAAGAAAATAATTTTGTACAATTAAATAATCTGGATCAATTTTACCCCGCAGCATGCTGCAGCACACCACTTGTTTAGCACATTTATTTACACCCAAAAGATTTTTGAGTTTAGAGTGTATGAAGCGTTAGAAAATAGTCTGTCTCTTAATTGATGCTGAGCTAGTAGGACTTGATAGCAAATGCATTGCTAGATGAGCAAGTTTTGAAGCAGGCTCAAAAAGCTGTTGCATTTAGTGATACCTTTCCACCAAACAATGGAGTCCTCCCTATAGCACTGAAATAAGAAGACTGGAAAGGGGATTCTTTAGCTTCATACACAATCAGTATGGGTAAGCATCCATAAACTCTCTCCGTAGCTCAAGCGCGAGCTGAATCAACTGATACAGCAGTCAACCCTTGCCCCTGATGGTTGGGATGCAAAGTATAAACCAAACAATGGTATGGTTTCATGATTTGATCCCTTCTATTATGCACTTTTTCAATATGGGCTTACAGGAATTTTCTTTTAGATGACCGAGCCAATTTTGTTCAGTTTTAAAATCGAAAACATTTTTATATATTGAAAGAAAGCATGTTTTAAAAAGATTTTGACTTTAAGCTTTTTTTTTTTTTTAATTACTTCTCTTATTTTGTAAATGTTTAAAATTAATAATCCAATTTCAATTTTGAATGAAATGGTTATTGCCTAGACTAGAATAACATTGATGCACATTATCTTGTTATATTATACAAAAAATCTACACTTTTCTAAGTTTTTTTTTCCCCCATAAAAAAAGCTAGCTAGTGCTTTAAGCTCTCAAAAGTAAGCGAAATTAAAACGATTTTAAGTAAGAGAAAAAAAGTACAGCTCAGGTGAGCTTAATGTCTACTTTTTAGAAAAACACAATTTTACAAAAAAAAAAAAACTAAATAAAATTTTACCCTGTTAAAAAGTTGTACTTAACAATAATACTTTACTATGTACTAATTACTAATATACAGTAAGAGTGAATTTAAAATATTACATGTAATGTTGTCATGTGTGACATTTAATTTGAATTTTTACAGATCAATTTAGTATTTGAGGTTTCTGACATGACGGTTTAAACTATGGTTTAACCCCGACATAAACTGACACATGTCAAAAACCTGCCAACCCTGTAATTATTACTAATACTATATACTAATTATACAATTACAGTAATAGTGAATTTTAAATGTGACATTTAATGTGAAATTTTACAGATCACTGTAAGTATTTGAGGTTTTTGACATGACGGTTTAAACCGCAGTTTAAACTGTCAAAAACTGACATGTGTCAAAAACCTGCCAACCTTGCTGCAAATTTCATGCACATATAAAAATGGCTTTGTGATTGTGTCAGAAAAATTTGCATTGTTCAGCAGTGTTTTTTAAGTATATATTTTTTAAAGAATAGTTTTAAATATAATTAATACAAAATATTACTGAAAATTCAAGATGATCCATATTGTCAGCCTCAGTTTCTTCATATATTTTCAATGTGTGCTGAGTTAAGTTGTAAAACTACGTTGTGCATACGTTGATTCAACTATTAAAAGTTTCGTTAAATATGTATTTTCTACTTTTTACAATTATGTTGACCTATAGCAACACAAACACCTGGCTAAAAAATTTACTTGACTAAATAACAGCTATAGAAGGAAGTGTCTCACTGTGCATCATGAGAGACTAATTTATTTTGAATGTAATAAAAGATAAAAGCATCACTGAATAGTGGAAGTGAAGAATTTTCTTTATATTTTAATGAAAATATTAACCTATCATGACTTACAGACAGTCAATTTGATGTGTCTAAATATATTATACAATAGGATGAAACACAAATTTTTATTTTTTTGACATGAAAGAAGTTTTCTAAATAAAATAATAAACTCTAAAAAGCACATTTTACAGTGGTCATGAGTTCTTATATTAGATAAAATGTATATGGATTGCATGTATCTGTAGATAAAATTATGCATTCATAATTTAAACTTTGTAAAAATCATGTTTTGCTAGCAAGGAAGCCCAATAGTGTAACAGCCAGCACACCTGTCTGCCACACTACAGGTCGCAAGTTCGACTCGTGGCTGGATAAGGTTCACTCGACCTTTCATCCCTTTGGGGTTGATAAAATGAGTACCATGCTTGCTTGGGAACTAAACATTGAGGGTCTCACATTAGGCTGACCACCTGTTGGGACATATGCTGTAGTATAGACAAAGAACGTAGAGGAAAAGAAGGGAAGGCTTTGGAAACTGTAACTAACCAAAAAAGTGCAAACAGCTCTGCTGGGAAACAAACTCAAAGGGATGACCCAATCATAGGCTGCATTCTTCATTGCAGCTACCAATTCAACAAATTTACTTGTAGTAAACCTAAGCTAACACCTTCGTGCCAATACCCCCTGAGAATTCAAAACGACATTTCTTTGTCAGTTTGACTTGCGACTCAACAGCGATTGGGACAGATTTTTTAATATGATCTGTTCATGTTTGGTTGTTATGATATATTTTCTGCATTGCAAACAGATAGCCAATGAATACGTACAATGGAAAAATCTTCAGTGATACAGCACTCTGTAAAATAATAAATTTTACATATCGAAAGTTCCACTTTTACTCGAAATCGAACATAACAACTAACAGATTCATCTAACGTATCCTATGATCTTTGACCTAACTCCCACCGGAGGGGTTTCTCCCTCGGAGAGAAGCTCCATCCACGAAAAGAGGGGGGAGGGGAGCACACTACTTTCGCGCAGACAGGGGACAGCACAGCGTTACGCCTCATTTTGATAATTATCGCTACTGGCAGTTACGCAAAAGCACGCCAAGTAAACCCTGTGTTTTTCTTTTGCCCCTTTATGCGACTTCTACCGCTTAGCTGTTTGCCCTGTTTCGCTGAGGGTCAGGGATTTACATTGAGTCTATGAAAGTTTCCCTTCTTTACGCTTCAATTTCTTTGGTATAGAACCTCTGAGACCAGGGTCAAGTAAACAGGGTTGGGCCCTGATCCTTCATGGATCGTTTAGCCACATATTTAGTTTATTATTAGCAAGAAAGAGTTTGAAATATTACAAAAATAAATCTAGCTCTTAAAAATTTTATACATACAAATTAAATCAATTTTTATTTATATTTAATTGTATTTCTATTTTTAAATTAACATGTATGTATGGAAAATTAACACAAATATATAATCAAAATGCATATATATTTTTAAATGTTACTAATTACCATACAGACTAAAACTTGGCTGAATATTCAATATTTGGCCAAATCAGTAAATTCGTTATATTTCTAATTCTGAATTCACTGGTAAAATTTTGAGGTGGTAGTGCTGTTCAATGGAACAAAAAAAATGTTGTATAGGAAACCAGAGTTTCAATCCATTTATTCAGATACAAATACAAGGCATCTCATTCCAAGTAAGATCAGATTTTGAATCAAAACTTTAACAGGGAACTTCATACACATTTCTTTAAATAAAAACTCAAGGACTTTTTCGAGGGTGTGGCAGTAGAAATTTAGGAGACTGATTATTTATTTATAGTTATTTCAAAATAACAAATCTGGCAAAAAAAGGAATGTTACAGACTGTAAATTTAGTGTGATGGAAGAAAAGGAAGGGCATGGGATAAAAATTTTGGAAGGAGAAATTACGATGATTATTTAACTTACGAATTGAATTTTTCTAACTGAGGAAAAACTTATGTTACTGCAAAGGAAAAAAAATAGCGCAGAAAAATGTAAAAAAAATTACAGTTC
Organism: Maratus speciosus; assembly: GCA_963932465.1. Classification (NCBI taxonomy): domain Eukaryota; kingdom Metazoa; phylum Arthropoda; class Arachnida; order Araneae; family Salticidae; genus Maratus; species Maratus speciosus. Next base: position 496,639,739 of record OZ010787.1, on the reverse strand, counting down.
CAAATATCTGAAAAAAGCAAAAGAGGAAATCAAAATTTTTGTGAACGAGGGATGGGGTAATTTATGTAGCATTAAAAAAAGAATGAAATTTATCAAAACATAGAAGATTCTCACTCATGATATAGTAGATATTCGTTCCATTTATAAACAATGAAGAAGCATTTTTGGGGGGTCTAGAGTGATGGGGGAAAGAGTTGATAGATTATTTATTAACATTACTAAAGATTTATAACTAGGACAGAAATTGCTTTTTAAAATTTAAGAGTTAAAACTATTAAGACTCTGAGAAACAGCAATTTTGGGCAAGAATTTAGAATGTTACAATAAAATAATAAATAGACCTGAAAAACTTAAGAAAAAATGAGTTTTAAAGATTTTAAAACTTTTGTGAACTGTCAGGGAGAAGCAAAATTTCAGACGTGAGGTAAGATTTTTTTTTATTATTATTTATTTATTTTTAAAGCCAATATCTCTTAAAATGCAGAAAAATGTCCCCCCTGATTAAGAAATAATAGTAGGGTAAGATAAACGACTTTTTCAGATTTATTTTGCTTTGCGTGAAATGTGTTGACATAATGAAAAGTGCTGGAAATTCGTAGAAGGAATAAGGTTTCAGTCTTTCAACTCAATATAGTAAATTTTTTTCCTCTGAAAATTTTTATACGATTTTTAGAGTTTCTTCTTGTTTCGCAGCTTTTTTTTTTTTTTTTTTTTTACATTTGTAAAAGAACCCTGGTTCCAATATTTTAGCCCAGTGCAGTAAATTTTGATGTAATTCGCGATTTTTCTCCTGCGATCATTTCAGGATATTCACTATTTTTCCCACAATCTTAATTCACATTTTTCTACCACGATTCTTTGTTGAAATCCACACTTTTTATCATGAACTTTTGACGAAATTTGCATTTTTTACTGCAATCCTTTGGCGAATTTTGCATTTTTAGCCACGATCCTTTGACGAAATTAGTTTTTCTTTCTGCGATCTTTCGGTGAAATTGCGTTTTCTTACTGATCTTTCGATGAAATTTGAATTCTTACTGATCTTTCGATGAAATTTGAATTCTTACTGATTTTTTCACGAAATTCGCGTTTTCTTTCTGCAATATTTTGATTGGCAAAATTTTTGATATCTTTTTGTGACCAATTAACAAAATTCACTACTCGTTTCCACGACCTTTTGACGAAATTTGCAATATTTTTCCCTCGATAATTTATCGAAATTCGTAAGTTTTGGTGAGATTCGCAATTTCTTTCGGAACCCTTAAAGAAATTAGCGATTTTATTAAGCGATCTATTGAAGATAATCACTATTTGTTTCTGAGATCTTTGACGAAATACCCAATATTTTTACACGATCGTTTGAAAGAATTCTCAATTTTTTCTGCAATCGATTCATGAATTAATTTGGGGAATTTCCATAAAAATAAAGAAATTCATGGGCTTCCAATAAATTTCAAAATATATTTGCAGAAGAATCATAGCTCTGTGGAAGAATTTGCAGGGAGAAATACTACACAGCATTTTTCCTTATGCAGGACTGCTGCATGCAAATCGTGCGATTTTGCACACTATTTCACACCCAGCCCTTCAGAGAACACCCCCCCCCCCTCCCTCCAGAAATTCTTAAAGTGGCATCCTTGTTTCTAAGGAAGGAAATTCCTGTATAAATATTTACAGAAAAACGATTCACTCATGGTTAATACACATAAAGAGGGTTTTATGTTAAGAAATTTGTTTTACAGCTCAGATTTTTTTTCCCTATGAGCAATTTTTAATATCCGAATTTTCGGACTAATGACCAATTTTTTAAAATTTGCGGAAATGAATACTTTGAAATTTTTGAAAACTCAGAACAGAATAACTTTTGAAAAATATGCTGCGTGGGATAAAAATCGCAACTAGAAACAAAAAATGCGTTCATGTTTTTTGCAAAAAATCTTAGTTTAAGACCGATTTTTGTAGCATCGTAGTTTATAGGTCCAAATCGTAGCAACTATAATTTTTTCGTAGCAGTTGACAGGTCTGTGTTGGTTACAATCTGATTTATGGAGTATCTAGCTCAGTATTATTTGAGGCGTTCAGAAGACAATCCGACTAACTCCAGTTTAAGTGGCGTTTTTTTAAACAAAGGAACATTGAAAATTTTCTATATATTTATGCAGTGATAAAAAGTTACCCTTGATTAAAAGAAAATTAATGTGTTCAATCAAAATATCCCGAGAAAAAATATTATATAGATACAATATTTTTATAGTTACAATAACTTTAACTGTTTATACTGAACATTTTCATTTGATGGAGTTAATTGATTTGTGCACTGAACGGCTCATTTAAAAGCAAATGAAATGGTAACCATCTTGCTTTGTTGTCTGAAATGTGTGGACATCATGAAAAGTGCTAGAAATGCACAATATGTAGCCAGTGACAATGCATGTAACATCAGTAACATTCTGAATTATGGAGTGTCTAGCTCAATATTGCTTAGATGCAAATGGTAGAGTTTTTGTCCTAAAGTCATTACATTTTCACTAGAAACAAGACAAGTGTATTGAAATTTTGGTTAAAACATCTTCATTATTGCTTAAATTATGAACACAAATCTGTGTTCAGCTTGGAGTGAGACACCGCATTTTTAAATGAATAAATGGATTGCAAACCTGGTTTCCTTTTCAAAAAATTGCTTGTTCTATTGTCTTTTTTTAATCCCTCAAATTTTTTTATGTATTTATTTTCTTAAACATATGATTGACTTAGAAATTCCAAACTGCCACATTTAAACATCTTCAAAAATGATTGAATTTAAGCATTTTAATCAGTTTTTGCATTCAGAGTAATGATATAACCCATTTCTCAGGATTAATAAACTAAAGCGAGGTAAAACCTAAAAAATTTTTTGTTACCATAAACACTTCTGGCATAGGCAAATGGTTAGCTAGGGTTCAATTAAAGGGGACAACAGTTGTGAAATAACATGTAAAACAGTCTGACATTGACATATATTTTCTTGGGAACACTTTCAATTCTTTTTAAAAATAATTTTGGCAGTAGATAAACTATAAATTAATTGCTTCAGAAAGAAATAAAAATATAACAATTGCATAATTTCACAAAAATTCATTTTTAAATTATCACAATAACTTTTTTTTTCTTTGCAAAATGATGAATTCATAGTTTAGTTACTGTCAAAACCATTTAAAAAAAGTTTCACTACTTCCAAAGAAAAGGGATTTTTTATGGACAATCTATCCTTAATGTGAATTTCATAAAATTAAAGACTGGATTTTCAATAATATAAGTAGTTTATTTAAAAAAAATAAAAATGGTAAATAAATAGCCAATTTTACTGTATATTTACATATGTTATAAAATTTTATCTTTTTTTTTTTTTTAATTAGTTTTTTTTTTTTTTTTAATCTGATCCTTACAGTTAAAGGGCAACATTGGAAGGGAAAAAAAAAAAAAATTATAGTCTTGTAAGACAAGTATATATATATTTTTTTTAAAATTAAATAAGTTTAAAATTGTAAAAATGAATGCAATTTTAAAATTTTCTTTTTTGAACAAAATTTTTCCAATATTTAACAAAAACAAGAATTTCATTTTTTCTTGACTAAATCATTTTCCTTCATAAAACCATTTAATATTATGCAAAAAAAGATAGTATAAAATACTAAAAAAAAATAGTTCAAATGATACCTACTGTGCCCGTTTAAAAGAAAGTTGAACACAGTGTTTCTGCAATAAGCTTTACAGGCAAAAGGCTAATTTACACAAGGTAATAACTGCAGTTATTTAGATAAATAAACAGAATCATATAATTTAGTTAATAAATACCTTTCTTAGTTTCTTGCTGTGAGCTGCCACTATCAACATTTTGATCTAAAAAAAAAATAATAAGATTTGTATATATTTAGTTAAAGGGAAATTTTATTACAATACAAACACTAACCTCTTAGTTACCATACCCTAACAGAGAAATAATTAAAGCTCCTTTTCCGATTAAAAAGAAATATCAGTTTTATACAGTGTTTTCATTACTCATAAAATTGAGGTTCAGTTAGACAATTAAGAAAAATTAAGAATCAATTTTTATAAAAGAATATGAAAAAAATTGTATATTTATAAGAATATTGACATGGGGAACATACAGCTGCTGTAATTGGAGACTTAGCAGCTAACCATAAAAAAATAACTATGATAATAAATGCAAATATTTTACATTGCTTCAAAACCCTTTATAGATTTCAGGTATAGAAAATTTGTGACAGTTTTGTCACATAAATATAGCACAAAATTAGCACTCGCCAATTGTCGAGTAACACTTAAAATGTGGCGATTAACTTTATTGTCCTCACTCGCCAAATGCGATTGTTGAAAGTTCGATGCCAGGGAGGAAAGGGGTGAAATCTGGTTGAAATTTACGGCATCCAGATTGCCGATTCTCCCGAATGCAAGAAAAGAAAGTAGCAGGGGTGATTTTGTACCGAATTTTCCAAATATTTAAGGAATTTGGTTCCGAAAATTGAAAAAAAAAAAAAAAAATTAGTCATCAGTCCAAAAATTCAGACATAAAAATATCGTTAATTTTGATATGGTCATTGAAAAAAATCAATTTCGTCAGAGAAACGCAAAAAAAAAGTGAATTTTGCCGAAGGACCACGTAAAAAATGTGAATTTCGTCAAAAAATCATGAAAAAAAAAATTGCAAATTTCATCAAAGAATCGCAAAATTCGTCAAAGAATCAAAGAAAAAAATGCAAATTTCGTGAAAGAACGCAGAAAAACGCAGATTTCATGAAAAGATCGCGGAAAAAACAAATTTTGTGAAAAGGTTGCGTAAAAAATGCAAATTTCATGAAAAGATCACGGAAAAAATGCAAATTTTATGACAAGATTGCAGGAAAAAATGCAAATTTTGTGAGAAGATCACGGGAAAAACGCAAATTTCGTCAAAAGAATGTGGAAAAAAACAAATTTTGTGAAAAAAATTGCGAAAAAAAACACAAATCTCGTGAAAAGATTAGAAAAAAAGCAACTTTCATCAAAAGATCACCTAAAAACGCAATTTTTTTTTCAAAGACTGGCAAAAAAAAAAAAAAAAATCACCCCACAAATTTTGTCAAAAGATTACGGAAAAACGCAGATTTCGTGAAAAGATCATGGAATAAACACAGATTTCGTCAAAAGATCACGAAAAAAACCCAGATTTTGCCAAAAGATCATGGAAAAACGTGAATTTTGTCAAAAGATCACGAAATTCTTTAAATGGTCACAGAAAAATGCATAGAGTGGGGGGGGGGGATCCCCCCCCCTCTGCTGTAACCTTTCTGAAAATTTGCTGTGGATTTATTTCATTGCAATTAATAGTAAAAATAAAATATTCAAGATTTTATTAAAATAATCCCCTCTCTCCCTTTTAACAGCATATTTCAAAAGTACTCATTGACACCAATAATCAAAATATGCAAAAAAGAAAATACAGTAGAAGATCTTTATAACGCAAACCTAAAAACGCAAGGTTGTGCGTTATATAGAATTCTGCGTTATATGGATCACATCATTAAATTCACCTTGTAAACATGGCCAAATATGTCTGAAACATATCAAAATACATTAGAATATCTTTATATTTATACTGCATTCCTTGTTACCAAGAGTTATCCAAATTATAATTTTTTGCATAATATAGGTCAAGCATTGTTAAATTTATTTTATAAACAAGATCCAAATATAACTGACACAACCATCCCTTATATTAGACATTTTCAAAAATGTTTATTGTAATAATAGCATTTTTTTCAGTAAAAAGGTCTTAAATTAGAAGATAAAGTTGAACTAATGTATCAAATTTAGTCCTCTAGAGAGTAGCAATATTTTACAATGTGAAAATGCAGGTGCTTTTTAACTGCAAAAATCATTGTTTACATCTGAGAAGTAGTGCGTTATATGGAGAATTGCGTTATAAAGATCTTCTACTGTACAAAACATCATTATACTTTCAATTCTCTTTGTAACACTGCAAACAATTTCAAAAAATCCGAAAATTAACCCTTTGAAAAAAATTTATTACCCGAAGTTTCTTTTTGTTTTTTCCATGCATTTGGTTGTAGGATTCAAATTATGCATATTTTGATTTAAAAAAAAAAAAAACCACTTAATTGTATACAAGAGTTCTGAAATTTTAATACTATACCTTTATATAAACTAACCTTTTTAACTAATGATCGAGTATACATTTCATTCAGGTACAATCAAATTTAAGGGTGAAATAGTCAGTTTGAAAATCAAAAGGTTTCCCTCAGGATTTCAATGTGAAAAAAATTAAATAAAATAATCGGTTTGAAGATAAAAAAATTTCCCCATAAAATTTCAATCTTTGGAAAAAAAAAAAAAAAAGAAAAATATTATATTTTACAACCAAATATCAATATTTTAGCACAAAAAATATACACAGGCTTTGGAAATATATTTATAACTCAAACATTTCAAAGAGTTTGGACAGCAAGAGCTATTAGGCTGTGGGACAATGCTGGAAAAGAAGTTTAGAAACAGACTTCTGTTGCATCTTTTGGGGGGCAACTTAATTTTAAACTTTTATGTTATAAAAAGTCCTTAAACATTGAAATTGTCAAAGTTCTGGATGCAAAACTTGCACATTAATTAGAAATCAGAGAAAATATATCGCACTATTTTCTCTCGACATCTAGCAGCCGATTGGCTCAATCTCTCCATTCTCTCATGCATTAGTCAATCCGAAGCGTAGGTTTATGAATTCGACATGGATAGCGTAAAAAATTAGCGAAAGTTTCACTTTTATGCTTAAAAACAAAATTACCTACGATTCTCCAAAATGAATTATTTTGTGATCATATACTATAGCATATTTGAAACTTTAAAAATATACCAAGGGTGATTTTATTACCATACTACAGATTTCCATCTCACCTTTATCTATTGTGACTTCTTTAAGTACTAATATTAATGAAAACAGCCAGATTTCCTGTTTTGGTAACCGGACATCTCATCTATTATGTATATACTTCATAATATTGTAGAAAAATATATTCTTATATGAAAACTTATTACTACCCTTTTTTATTTTCTTACAAATTTTTAATATCTGATGAAATAATGCATGCATAAAAACAGTCCTGTAAATATATATAATAAACACATTTCTTATATCATGCTTTAAAAAGCTTCAACTGATTTACTTTCAAAGGAAAATATCATAAATTTAAAAGAAATTCAAAGACGAAACTTTTCATTCCATACTAATTTTTTCGTTTCCAGATATTTGTCAGTTAAACGTTTAAAAAATCACTATATACTTAAGTGACATACAATACATGCAGTTAGGTATGTCTTTACTTGTATTGTAATTATTTATCCATATATATGCGTGTGAGTGTTTTAGTTTAGGAAAAATCATTTTAAAAGTAGAATTATTCTTCAGAGAAAATACAAAGGCCAGAATTTAAAAAAAAAAAAAAAAAAAAAGTAAAATAAAATATGTAGCATTTGACACACTCATGAAATATATATGAGTTTTATTTTTTCTTACATTGTTTTTTTTTTTTTTTATGTATGTACCATAAAATCCCGCTAACCCGCACCCCCAAACGTGACAAAAAATCTTTAAATAATCAGAGGAGGTGATTTTTCCATGATCTTTTCACAAAATTTGCGTTTTTTCATGACCCTTTGACGAAAATCACGTTTTTCCTGCAATCCTTTGACGAAATTCGTTTTTTTTTTTTTTTTTTACGATTCTTTGTTGACATTAAAAAGATGAAAATAAGCACTCGCCAGTCGCCACTCGGCGACTAAACGTGAAATACTGGCGACTAAAAATATGGAAAGTACCGGCCAAATGCAGGATTTTCCAAAGGGATTTCGTCAAAGAATCTCGGAAAAAAAACCCCGCGAATTTTGTTAAAAGATCGCGAAAATACCCAAATATCGTCAATAGATCGTAAAAAAGCTAATTTCGTCAAAGAATCGCTCAGAAATCCAAATTTCGTCAAGTGATAGCTGATAAAACGCAGATATACTGAATGGATAGCGGATAAAACGCAGATATCGTGAATGGATCGCGGAAAAAACGAGAATTTCGTCAAAAGATCGCGTAAAACGCACATTTCGTCAAAAGATTGCAAAAGAAAACGTAGATTTCGTCGAAGAATCGCGAAAAACCAAAACATCGTGAATGGATCGCGAAAAAAACCCAAAATCGTGAATGGATCGCGGAAAAAACTCAAATATCGTCAATAGATCGCGAAAAAACGAAATATCGTCAATAGATCGCGAAAAAACACATATCGTCAATAGATCGCGAAAAAACCCCGCAAATATCGTCAATAGATCGCGAAAAAACCCCGCAAATATCGTCAATAGATCGCGAAAAAAACCCGCAAATATCGTCAATAGATCGCGAAAAAAACGCAAATATCGTCAATAGATCGCGAAAAAAACGCAAATATCGTCAATAGATCGCGAAAAAAACGCAAATATCGTCAATAGATCGCGAAAAAAACGCAAATATCGTCAATAGATCGCGAAAAAAACGCAAATATCGTCAATAGATCGCGAAAAAACACATATCGTCAATAGATCGCGAAAAAACCCCGCAAATATCGTCAATAGATCGCGAAAAAACACATATCGTCAATAGATCGCGAAAAAACCCCGCAAATATCGTCAATAGATCGCGAAAAAACCCCGCAAATATCGTCAATAGATCGCGAAAAAACGCAAATATCGTCAATAGATCGCGAAAAAAAACGCAAATATCGTCAATAGATCGCGAAAAAAACGCAAATATCGTCAATAGATCGCGAAAAAAACGCAAATATCGTCAATAGATCGCGAAAAAAACGCAAATATCGTCAATAGATCGCGAAAAAACGAAATATCGTCAATAGATCGCGAAAAAACACATATCGTCAATAGATCGCGAAAAAACGCAAATATCGTCAATAGATCGCGAAAAAAAACGTAAATATTGTCAATAGATCGCGAAAGAAACGCAAATATCGCCAATAGATCTCGAAAAAACGCCAAATATCGTCAACAGATCTCGAAAAAACGCCAAATATCGTCAATAGATCGCGAAAAAACGCCACATAACGTCAATAGATCGCGAAAAAAAACCGCAAATATCGTCAATAGATCGCAAAAACCCCCGCAAATATCGCCAATAGATCGCGAAAAAAACGCAAATATTGTCAACAGATCGCCAAAAAACCCCGCAAATATCGTCAATAGATCGCGAAAAAAATCGCAAATATTGTCTATAGATCGCGAAAAAAATCGCAAATATTGTCAATAGATCGCGAAAAAGACGCAAATATCGTCAATAGATCGCAGAAAAAACCCGAATTTTGTCAAAGAATCGCGTAAAAAAGAGAATTTCGTCAAAGAATCGCGAAAACAAACGCGAATTTCATCAAAAAATTACGAAAACAGCGCGAATTTTGTCAAAAGATCGCGAAAAAAACTCGAATTTTGTAAAAAGATCGCGAAAAAAACGCACATTTTATCAAAGGATCGCGGAAGAAGCACAAACATCGCCAATGGATAGCGGAAAAATGCGAATTTTGTTAAAGTATCTTGTAAAAAATGCATAATTAGTGCCTGAAGAGGCCCCCCCCTCAGCCCCCCCCCCTTACTTTACATTTCAGAAAATTTGCTGTAAATTTCAGATTTTTTTTTTTAATTTTGAAAAGTACCTAAGTATAGTGGACTATAGTTAGCTATATAAGCATGCTACATATAACTTTACTGTTAACTTAATTTAAAATAGATTGGAAATTAGTATCTTAATTTTATTCAAAACAATATGAATTAAAATATTTTTATTTATTATATAAATTACTTATTTACTCTAAACTTATATAATTAAATATTCAGTGACATAAATGTACTTACTGGCGACTAAAGAAATTATTCTCACTAGCCAGTAACTGGCTACTAAAAAATATCAACTTACCGGCCAGTGGCCACTAAGCAAAATTCCTTATTTTCATCTTTAGTTGACATGCGCGTTTGTTTTGTAATCCTTTTATGAAATGTGCGTTGTTTTCGTGATTGTTTAATAAAATTCGCATTTCTTTCACGATCTTTTGACTAAATTTGCATTTTTTCTGCTATCTTTTGATGAAATTCGTGCTTTTTCTGCATCTTTTGACGAAATTCGCATTTTTCTGAGATCCTTTGACTTAATTCGCATTTTTTTCGCAATCCTTTGATGACATTCGTGTTTTTTTCACGATCATTTGATGAAATTTCAATTCTTTTCACGATTCTTTGATGATATTCGCATTTTTTCAGTGATTCTTTGACATAATTCGTATTTTTTTAGCGATCCTTTGACTGCATTTTTTTTTTTAGATCCGACATATTATCGTTTTTTCCTGCAATGTTTCGACGAAATTCGCATTTTTTCCCGCGATCCTTTGACGTAAATCACGTTTTTTTTTTTAAGATCTGACATAGTTCGCGTTTTTTTTCATGCAATCTTTTGACGAAATGAGAATGGGGAATTCAAACATATTGCATTCATATGTGTATTTTTGATTATAGTTTGTTTAAAAATTGCAAAATTAAACAATTCACAGAATTTTGAGAATTACTTTGATATGTCACAGTTTTCTAGTTTGTGTGATTACGTCCAACACCGGTTATTTAAATATTTTTTTCCAGGATTTTAAATATTCAGAAATGTTTTTTTACATGCTTTTTGACAAAGTGTGATGTGATAAGTACCTTGTATAGAAATTTGATCAGTTAGTTAAAATTTATGTACAAAAAAATAAATAAATAAATAAATAAAAGATTGTTGTAAGAAATTTGTGTCCGATTTTTATGTCCGACGCCATGGAATTGCCCTAAGAACATTATAATAATCATGAAGAAATTAAGTTGGCCCCCAAATGTTGCAACGAAGTTGAACGATAATGTCTATGGCCCCCATGGCCTATATTTTTTTATTAAATGACTCAATGTAAAAAAAAAAAAAAAGTGAGAAGAAAAAACTTTTTAGCTGCTCAAGACAGTAGGGTTCATTTGAAAAGATTTTTGTTTAAATATATATATAAACTCATTCAACACTGGTTTTAGATGTATACTTAAGGATATTAACAGGCACAGGCTATGCCAGTCTTTTGTTTTAGAATATAAAATCAAAACCAACCCGAGTGTGCGTAACACAACAGGTGTACTATACTGCTGAAGGCTGCGGCTAATATGTTGCCAGTGTCATAAAAAGTGGGACAGGGAGACAAAAAAAAAAATCAGGACATAAAAATACAGAAAACCCTGTAAAAACAGAACTTGTCTATAACGGAATCCTGTCATATTAAACATTGCTTAAAATGGAATATTTTTCCTTCCCTTATGATTCTGTCTTAGCAGGTTTCATTATACTAAATAAACACATCACTCTTATACAGTAAAACCTCTGAAAGTGGAATTGTTAGGGGTAAAAGGGCAAAATTCCAATTTAGCAGGCGTAATTGTATATTGTTCAGACTGTACTGACAGTGAAATTTTTACTTTTGAAACAGAATTCTGTTATAAACAGGTTCCGTTTACACAAAATTTACTGAACAAAGTACAGTAAAACTCGTGGAAACAGAATCACCAGGAACTACAATAAATTACTTTTAGACAGTTTTTCGTCTAGGCAGGTAGATTTGTAAAGTAATCCTTTGGGAGGGAGCATAAAAATTTTTCGTTATAGACAATTTTTGTCTTAACAGATTTTACTATGTTAAGTTTCACTCGATGCAGACTAATGAAAAGAAATTAAAAAGAATTTGTGGATCCTGAAAAATCTGGACTTTTGTTGTCTCTCAAACAAGTCTTGCATTTTGCAACATTAAACTATCAGCTGAGTAATCTGGAAATTTTAACAATGAGTTAAAACAATAGGTAAATGCATAATATGGCTTTATAATTTCAGGCCAAATGTAATGCCGGATAATTGTAATATCTGGCTACTGCCAATTATCTGGCATATTGGCCAGATCAGCTGGAAACAAGTTTCGCTGGATATCTGTTGCACCGATAATCTGCAATAGCACGGACCGGTACTGATTTACTATTATTTCTACAGAATTGAATCAGGGTGTACAATTTTTTTTTTTGTTACAATAATAATGATAGTGTACATTTTTTGTATTGAAATCTTTGCTAATTTATTATATAGTTTACTAAACAACAGAGAAATATTTTTTTTTTCCATAGCGATTCAAAATTGTGATATTGAAAAATATTTTTCTTTTATTTTAAATCAAATCAACATTTTTTTATGAGACTTTTATTTGAAGTAATAGCTGTCTAAGTAAACATTAATGTTGCTAATCTGTACTCTATGGCTTGTAAAGAAATATGAACTATGCTGTAAATTTTCGCATAAATATCCATTTAATAACCTTTAAAAAAAAAAACGTTAATTGCATGCCTTTTTTTTTAAAATTAGGGTTGGGTTAGGTCGTACCTGATTTTATCGATTTTCGCACAGATCAGGCAGAGTCGACCTGTGCAGACCTCGTTTCTATAGCAATTTAAGATAATAAGTATGGTGCAACTTCATACCAGAATAATGAAGTATTACTGGATCAACTTAAATGGGGTAGTATATAGATGAGCTGTTTTATGTTAGCAATTTAGCATTTATACTAAATAAGATTCACTGAGTTCGAATTACTGCACTGTTTACTCACACAAGATACATGTAGACAAGCCCTTTGGGAATAAAGACAAACTTTGATAATCTATTTTCATGAACCAATCAGAGTTGGCTTTACTATCTAAAGGGCATCTGCCTGTGCTTAAATACCGAAGTGGCAGATTTAAAGAGTTGTATTGCGTGGCATTTCAGCAAAGAGGTGTTCTCAGAAAATCAGATGTCGGCGGGCTACGCTAAATATGCCTGAGAATCATTTCACTACACACCCAATGGCTTATAACAAAAGCTCCTTAATTCTTGAAGTTGCTTAAAGAGAGTGCATACATTTTAATTGGACTATATTGAAGAGTGTTTCCGTAAGATGTATAACATCACAAGAAAAGCCGTTTATAGGATAAAATGATTACTCATAGTTATGAGAACTAAACACAGCAAACGTTTATTCACATTTAAGTAAATAGTGTAACAATTTTTTCAAAACATAACTAATAATAATACCAGAGTTCATTCTAGGATCAAGGGCAGTCAGGGTGCACTTTGCCATAAAAGGGCATTTTGGAGAAAAAAAAGGGCACATTAATGTAATGATAAATAATCAACTAATACACAAAAAAAATCATGCATGAAATATACCTCACTCAAGCAATGGAATATTCTACAGCAGCAGTTCCTAAACAAGGGCATTTTACAAAAATACATTAGGATTTTCAATAATTAAAAAAATATCCCAAGGGGATGCCTTTTTTAAAAAAAACCTGTCTTAAACTACCGTCACCAAGGGATCTTTGAAGGGAGAGAGTGAGTAGGGGTATGTGCCCCAGTGCCAGAACAGAATAGAACACCAAAAGGATGTTTGCCTCGTTATTCAGTACAAAAAGCAAAATTTAGGCAAAAATTTACACATTCAGACCATCCAAAGTTAAAATATAGGAATTTAACGACCCTGTAAAAAATAATTATAATGCAACTATCATGTTTACTCATGTATAATGCATACCACTCTGATTTTAATGGTAAAAAATCAAAGAATTACAAAAAAAAAAAAAAAAAAAAAAAAGTAGAAATCCCAGTTGAAAAGGGAAAAAAGAAATTCAAATCCAAATTTATGTCTTTAATCTTGTATATTTTCGCTACTTATTTATACTTATTAAAATACCTTTCTGCAATATAAACTTTTCTTACATCAGAAACCGTTTTAAAATATCATCAATATTAGAAATATACTTGAACTAGAAGTTGTGAAAATTTATGAAAGGTGAGATTTAAGGTTCTATATTGTGTAGTATCTGCATTATGTTTTCAGAGATTGTACAATTAATGACTGGAAAGATAACAAGTTAGCCGCTTTCAAACAGCTATTTATATAAGTACAGTCAAGGATCGATAATCTGTGCACCTAAAGGTCAAAACTGGAAAATTTCATTAGTGGCCCTGGCCAGTAGTACTAGTTTTAGAAGTGGTCACTTTCTTTAAACTCATGGTCACTTTTTTACTTAAATGTAGCAAACAGTAAACTTTTAAAAAAATATCTTTTAGTATTAATCTAAAATTGAATAGCCTAAATAAATGTGTTAATATAAACATATTTCAAACAGAAAAAAGTAGAATCTTTGGAATACAAGAAAATTTTATTCTCTCCTTGTAGGAAAGTGGCCATAAGGTGGTCACTGGCAAACAATTTTTCAATAGCCACCTTTTCTCATTTTATGGTCCTGTGGCCAGTGCTAATTTTGCCCTTTACGTACACTCATTATCTGCAATTTTCTATAATCCATGTTGCATAACAAAAGTAAATATTGCGAATTTCACCAATCTGCCACGGTAAAAAATCACGAATTTCGTCAATCGATCACAGAAAAAAATGCAAATTTCGACAATTGTAGAAAAACCCCCAGCTAATTTTGCGAAGCGATTGCGGAAAAAAAAATAGCAAATGTCATTAAAAGAACACGAAAATACATAGCGAATTTTATCAGAAAAATATCGCAAATTTTGACAAATTGTTGTTGAAAAATATAGCTAATGTCAAAAACTGATTACGGAAAAAAATGCGAATTTTGGTGAACAATCGGGGAAAATATTGCAAATTTTGTCAAAAAAAAGCAAAAATACATAGCGAATTTTCTCAAAAGATCACAGAAGCATATAGTGAATTCTACCAATCTGTAGCTGAAAAATATCACAAGCTTAGACATAAGGTTGTGGAAAAAAAGTGCGAATTTCGTCAATCAATTGCAGGAAAAAACACAAATTTCATCAAAATATTGAAAATTTCGTCAAAAGATCGTAGAAGAAATAGAGAGTGAATTTTGTCAAAAGATCACGGAAACACTCAGTAAATTTTCCCAATCTGTCACTGAAAAATATCATGAACTTCGCCAAATGGACGCAGAAAAAAATTACGAATTTCATCAAGCGATCGCTGAAAAAAATCGTGAAATGATTGCAAATCCCCTCCACAAATTTTGGCAACTGCGGGGTAAGAAAAAACTAATTTCGTCAAACGATCTTGGAAAAAATCGGGAATTTCGTGAAACAATCGCTGAAAAAAAAAAGCAATTTACTGCATTGGGCAATAAGACAAACAGCGTTCCTTTTCCAAATATATAAAAAGATAGCCGTACTTCCATTCCCCCTGCCCCCCCTTTAAAGTTCTTTATCAGTATCCGTAATAATTTTTTTAAAATACTTTTCCATTAATTTAATTTTCTGGGTTTTTTTATTTATTATTTTTATGTATAATTTATTTTTAAGCCTTTTTATTACACTCGTTGAAAATGCTCCTTGGGAAAAAAAAAAAAAAAAAAAAAACTTAATTCTCATAATGTATCAAATTATCATGTATATTTATTACTCTTTAAATATACAATTTCTTAAATAAAAGAACTAGAAAAACTGTATTTTTTTAGATAGCATATTAAATTACTAGATTTCATATTTATTCTATATTATACACTAGTGTTGACTAAGCCGCTTTAGCAGGGCGTAGCGCCCGGCGGCCCTTTTTATTTCTATTTTGTGCCCGGCTGCTTTTTTAACACTTCCTATGTGCCCCGTGGCAATTCAGTTGATCCCGGGAAAATATCGCAAATTCTAGGGACTCTAAACAAACCAGTTCAAAATATTTTTTGTGAACAAGGTACAAGTGTGTCCTTTTTTTAGAATAGTGTTCCCTTTTTGAAAAAATGTACCCTTTTTCTTAGAATAGTGTCCCCTTTTTGAAAAATTCCTGCCCGGCGGCCCTTTTTTTCTAGAGTCAACACTATACACTGAATATGGTATTTAAATGTTGTCCAGAAAAAACAAAATGACTCATAATCCACACAGTACTCTATAATCTGTACAACATTTAGCCCCTACTTGTGTGGATTAAAGAACTTTTGTTGTATGCTAAAGCAAATATCAACATAGTTACAGCAGGAACTTTTGATGATGGCACATTTTGCATACGGTTATAAAAGAAGGAAAATGGAGAGGGAGAGAAAAAAAAAAAAAACTCTATTCCAGAAGCAGTAATTCAGTAACTTAGCAAAACATGTTTTTACTTTTTACATAGCTGTCAAAAACATTATGTATTATGCACACCTTGATTTTTAGCCCTAAATTTTGGAAAGGGGGGGAGGTATGCATTATACATGAGTAAATATGATAATGTGTTTAGAGGTGTACCTGTTAAAATCAAAACCTACTTAAAACAACAAGATTTTTTTTTTCTGGCTCCTTGCAATTCTGTTTGAACAGATTTGACATTATAATTACATTGTTAAAAAGTCAACATAAAACAAGTTTTACTGCATTTTAGGTGAGTTTAAAACATTGTTTTTTTAACTTACTTTAATAATACAAAAGCATACCCTTTAATTTTGTCGTGCATCTTTCAAACAACAATACACAAATAAGAGGAAAATATTGCAAGAATCTAGATATAGACCTGAGCATAAAATTTTGCATTTTTATTTGACAAAGCTTTCTGACAAATGTATGTCAAATTGTAATGACAAATGTATCTGACAAACATAAAGTATTTTTTTCTCTTTGTAAAGAATAAAGATAATAGAAATTTGTACCTAAGGCTGTTCCCAAATCGCCCAAAAACTTGCTCTAAAGTTAAATTTTGAAACAATTTAAAAGATATATATACATGCATTCATATAGCAAAACAATTTTACATAATTGGATGTTTATAAATTTATTTACTTGTTAATAAATGTGCCCCACCTTTGATTATAGCCAGGTGCAAGTCAGTTTTTCCATATTACTAGTTGGCTCAGTATTCAAATATTAGTTTATATATCATATATATTTTGTGCTGACTTAGCAAATATACATTACTTCTACAGGTAAATTGAGAAAATTAGTTTAATTATCTAGAATCTGAATACCTAAAATATTTAAGTATGCAATGTACTATATAATCAACGATTGCTGTTGAAAATAGCGTTTATGAATTAAGAACAATTTTAACTGAAAAAATAGTTATTTGATTAATGTACTTTATTTTCCATACTAAATTGATTTAAAAAAAAAGCAATCATTGGCCATTTCTGCAAAATATTTATGATTAGAATCTTTATTTAGGAAAGATCAAACTATGGCTGTCCCCCATTACGGAACATATAAACAAATAAACTACTATCGCATGTAAATGAAAAATAAACATGAGGACAAATCCGATTGATTATTATAAACGTTCCAACTGTCTCAAATACTTCTAATTTGCATTGATACTTTTAGAATCCAAAAAGAACTAATTTAAGAACAACTTTAACGATTCGGTAGCAATAGATAAAAATTAAGAACTAAGTAATATCTTACCTGAATCTGTTGAATCCACATGTGCTTTTAGGTCAATTACAGTATCACTCGATTTGGTCTCTGTAAGACCTTTAGCTTCAGAATTAGAAGGGTCCATAATTCACAGTAAAATTTAAACTTGCAAGTTCTAAAAATCCGATTTCCGCATAGAGCAGGAATGAATGACTCACTTTAAGCAAACGATTTTTCACTTTTGAAATACACACAAGCGAACACAATAATTTCAGTACATCACGTAGATCATGGAGTTCTGAAAATTTATGTTTCTTTAAATTTTAATAGCACAGTTATACTAGTTAGGGTTAAATACAAGCCGTATGATCAAACTACAGGAAATAAATCCAGATAAATCTTCCGTATAGAAAAACGAAATTTATGTAATGTACAAGGAACTATTAAATATTAAACAGCAACTTGCATGGGATTCTTTTCTCGCTTAAAAATCAAAACATGACACGAAAAGACACAAACATTAATAAAACACATTATTCCCCCTAAAAAACGTACATCACTTCTCTCGCCATACCGCTGCAGCCGCCTACTACCCAAGTACAGAGAAAGCGCATGCGCAAGGTTGCCACAAACGTCATTCATGTTACCTTTCGCCAATAAATATCGCCAAATTAAAAGGAACGGGCATTAGTTTCTATTTTCATTAAAGGGAACTAACTCCCCCGAACCTTTCCGATTATCATTTTTCAATGATAAAAGTACGGCAAATACCTTGTTTATTCAAATAATCTAATCTATGTATATATATCAGCAATAAATTGTGACAGTAAACGTGTATGATAAGGAAAATAAAAAAAAAGATTTCTTCCGATTGGCTTTTATTTATTTATTTTTATATAAGCTATTACTTAACTATAGCGTATAATAATCTGTACCATTATAGTTAACAGGCTAAAAAGGTCGATGTACAGCCATTGGGCTAAACTGGAATTCCATCATTGGTAAAAACTGTAACCGCAGTAATAGTAAAACGAATCAAGTTCCAGTCGCTAGACTTCTACTTCATAATGAAGTAAAATTTAAATTATTTGAGAGAGAGTCATGATAGGATACTTGAGTTTATAATATTAATAATTTTAGAAAGCGTTAATATTATTAAATTTGTTATTTTTTAATTAATTTGTATATTTATAACAACTTATTTTTTGATTAAATAATTTTATTTAAAATTTTTCATTTTTAAATCAAATTAACGGTTAATTAATAATTATGTACTATTTATGATTTCTATTCAAAATATTATTTCGAAGGAAAGCTATAGAAGCAAATTGCACATAATTTTTCACACTAATTTACACAGAGTTATCGCATAAGGCGCTTTATGTAATTTTTACATGGATTGTTTCCTTGAGAGTCTATATCAACCATGAAACTTGAAATCGACTGTTTTAAATAAGATTTTTCTTTTTTCTTTCTTTCTTTCTTTTTTTTTTTTTTTTTTTTTTTTGTAGTTTTGAGCTGCGTATTTTTCATCCCAATTCCACACATAAACAGGAATTAAACTTCGAATATTAACAAAAAATATTTTCTCCATAAAAGTATAAAACTTATAATAGCGTAGAGGGTCCCCTTTTCTCGGGGTCCCAGGAAATTTTTCCCACCTGTTCCTCCTCTCTGCGCCACTGAAGCCGACACTGCCTTGTAGTAGATTGTATTTTTGTAGGAAAAGGGTCAATAAAGTTTATTTTTTTAGCATTTTGAAGGGGAAAAAAAGCTTATGTAATGTTATTATTAATATTATTTTAAATCCTTTGAAAATTATCGAAAAAAATAAATTGCTTGCCGATTAAATTAAAGGGCTTTGATATTTACTTCCGTTATACCTATGATTATTGTAAAGTGGAGTTAGACTCCCCCCCCCCCCCCAAAAAAAAAAATAGATATATAGATATATATGTGTTTGTGTATAGCGATTATTAAAGTATGGTCATTCTCACTGGGAGGTCGCTGACAATTGTTTCAAGTATAGATATGACTGTTTTGACGCAGTTATGAGTTCAGGGTGGGGGGCAGAGACATTTTCCGCCACAGCATCTAAACGCACAGGATTCTAATCCACATTCGTTTTAAATCTCATTGGGGCCAAAATAGCTTATTTTGACGGTCAGTAGACGATGATAAACGAGAAGTTATAACGCGTCCCTGAAAAAAAAACGTACAGGGTGCACGACTTTTTAAAAAAACGTAATGTAGTACTGTATACCGTAACACCATATTCAAAATTCGTGACGATTGATAAATTTTTACAAATGTTAAAGTCTATAAACTAAAAAAAAAAAAAAAAAAAAAAAAAAGAAGGCATGAAAGCAGATCATTTTTAGATCGTCCTAATGATACTGAAACGGGATTAGAGTCCTGCGCGGGTCGGGTAACCCGCAAATTCCATTTTAATTTCAAGTCAACGTGCAACCCGACCCAGACCCGTAAAAATAATTTTCGGCAACCCACAACCCGATCCGAACCCGCAAAAATAAATTCTGGAACCCCGCAACCCGACCCAAACCCGCAATCTAAGGAAAGTAAATCATGTTTTAATGCCATTATGAAAAATAATTATATCTCTAATATCATTTTTATGTTTTACTTAGAAGAATGAACAAATCTATATTCTTTAATATTCAAATATAGTAAAACTTCTGAGCACCTCGGAATCGTTGAATAGAGTCCGACATCGGGCCGGGTTATCCCGAATTTTGTTTTTTTGGTTTGGAATGAATCTAATTTTCTTTCTGCAGATCGGGTTCACACTAAAAGAATTCTTTCGGGTCATATATAGGTTTTTTACCACTCAGGTTGTTGAGAGTTTCACAAAAAGTTTGATCTATGTTTCAGATGAAAATAGGTATTTGAATATCTAGGACTATACGTTCAATTTACTGCATGAGAAATAAAATGTATATATAAGAAATGCGATCATAGATTATTCTTTCTTTAAGACCATTTTTTCTTCTTTCGAAATATGAAAAATGTTATCAAATTTAATTTCTGATACTCACCAAAAACAGAGGTATCATATTATTGATAGTTTATGTACACATGCATGTTATATGTGTGTAGTCTGAGAGGTGTCCGCTATTCACAGATATAAGCGTTCAAATATATAAATTTCAGGAATTGAAAAAGTGTCCGCTAAATAGAGGTGTCAGCCTTTCGGCAGAAAAGCCATTATGATGGTCTTATTGTACATAGATTTTTAACCTGAAAAAATATTTTGAACATTCTTTTGAAATTTGGATCATCTCGAACCCGACCAGCTAGAGTCAAAACCCAGCCCGAAACAATGAAATTCAACCTGACCCACAGTAAAAAAGTGGAAGTCAACCCGACCTGAACCCGACCCGAAACAAAAAAATCTAGAGCCGATCGGTGGGATCGGGTGCGGGTAACGCGACCCGATGTAGGACTCTAAACGGTATAAAACTAAAAATCTGATCTTTAAATATTCTTTAAAATTAGTTGCGGCTTCAAAAGTTCCACTTATAACAATACATCTTGTTTTACACAATTGGCATTCTGCCTTTAGTTTATCAACATTATCAAGTTATTAATTTGAAATTTTTCCCGTCTAATGTAGCGCTGTAGAAGTATTAATCATCCTTTCACGAGTCTTCGAAATAACAAACTGTATTACAGTTCTATCGTACTTTAAAAATACAATACGCAGCAAAACGCTATCCTTCCTGTCTACCATAGAGTAGATTTTTGTCATAACAACGTTAGAAGTATCAAGACTAGAACATTAGAATTGTAACTATTCAGCAAAAATGCTTTAGCAATGCTGCAGTATTCGATATAATCCTTATCGTACCAGTAGTTGAAAAAGTATGTTTATATTAACTTCCAGAAACGAATTCTAACACTAGACAAAATAGACAGGCACACTTTTTGCTTTTCTGAAACTTTGATCTGCGGTTTATATATAATTTTAAAGTGAAAAAATATTTTGCATATTCTTTTAAAAAATCGGGTTAACCCGAACCCGGCTCGCAAGAGTAAAAAATCCAACCCGGTACGACCCGAACCGTGGATCGGGTCGAGTTCGGGTAAAAGCGGGTAACCCGACCCGATGCAGGACTCAAAGGGATCATCTACACAAAGTGATCTTTGCGAAGAAAAAAAAGTATGAAAATTTGACGACCCGTTTAAAAGTTTGGCATGGGTATATACGTAGCAGAAAAAGAAAAAAAAAAAAATCAGAATTGGAAGTCGATTAAAAATACGTTTTGTCGTATTGTAATTAACCTTTTACAGGCAATATTCCCAGTTGGTAACATCGAATTGACAAAAACAAACAAATAAATAAATAATAATAAATTAAATTTAATTCATATTGACTTGAAAAAATTGGCAGTTATAACGGAAATCTGGCTTCATCTTTTGAAATGGAAATTACATTTCAGGGAGGCATAGAAAGGGAAACGTACAGAAAAACATAAAAACAGCATTTTTCATTTTTTACAACGCACTTTTAACTGGTTGGATTTGCCAATCCCAAAATTTTCTTCTATCTCATATATTTTAATATTTCAAAATGTTGTTACAAATGCCAATATTTCATTTTTATTAGTTCAATACTATATCAACTTTGAATTTCATCTTAAATTTCTGCTTCGGTCAGTTAATCGGAGTAAAAACGAGTTAATCTCGATCATGATATATATTAAAATCAATAGTTTTCCGTTATTCAGTTATATATGAACTGTTCGCGAATAATCGGCTTATCAGGATGGGCAGTTCCAGTCGCTTCATCAGCCGCCGGTGTACAATAGAACTACGAAAAATCAACAGAATTACATAAAAATCGCTATTATAGTGCCCCCTTTCGGCAGAATCTTTCCAAATTCAAGGAGGACCCTTCTTGCCATGGCCAAAACTATACATAAAAAATTTGGTTCAATCATATGCATAACTTCATACACTTTTCGAGGGTACAATATTCGAAATGGCACAAAAATCGCTATTACAGCGCCCCCTTCCGGCGGATTTTTTCCAAATTAAGGGAGGACTTGCTTGTCATAGCCAAGAACTTAAAAAAAAAAAATGGTTCAATTCTATGCATAACTTCATACACTTTTTGATGGTACAATGGCGACAAACACACAGACTTTTTTATAAACATGTTTTTTCGGACATCTGACCCCTAAAAGGTGTAAATCCGTCGAAAACCGGAAGTCGAAAAAAATTTCGATTACAATACTTTCTTCTATTGAAGATAGAATACAGTAAAAAGGTATATAAAATTGAAAAACGGTCGGAAATTTCTAGAAATCCGTAGATGTCCGTAAAATGATTAACATTATTAAAATAATGTAAAATATAAGAAAGAAATTAAAAAATCATAAAGCTTTCGTGTTCCCACCAAGAACAATGTCCTATATATGGAAGGTTAACTTGTACTGAGTGTAAAAAAAAAATAAACGGTCAAGTGCGAGCATTACTCGCGCACAGAGGGTTCCGTAAAATAAATATATGAATTTGTAATTGTATTATAAAGGGAAAAAAAAAAAAAAAAAAAAAAAAGTTGCTAAAAGAATACTAAGACTTTGTAAAAAACTATATAACGTAGGGTCGGGTATAACTGTATATATTAGAAAAGTGTAAATGGGTATACCATGAAAGTTCAAAGAGATATGGAACCTAAATAATATCAAATATAGTTATTCGTATAACTCTTTTTTTAATATTAACCTAATCTGTTTATGATGAACTTAATTCGGTACTGACAAAAAAAGCAGTGCATAGTTAAACTTCATTTGGCATTTCATGAAACTAAATTCAGCGTAGTAATAACCTTTATTTCTACAGTGTAGCTAAAACAAAACCTTTGTTCAAAGTTTAAATTTGGCATTGTGCTAAGCGCGCTTCGAATTGAGATCTCAAAGTTGCAACGCCGCCTTAGTCAGTGCCGCGTTTTTCCAGATAGATGTTTAATTAACTTTTAAAGTCACTCGAGGCGTATTGAGAGATACAATCAATGCAAACTATCGTGAATACCACAGTATTTATGCGATTCATTCTAATTAAATCTTTCGAGGGCGATGCGCTTAAAAAACGGACACCTAATTTTAATTCCAAAACAGACAAACGGCACCAAGAATATTTAATTAAAATTTTACTTTTATCATGTACGTGAAAATAAGCAAGTTCGCATTTTCTAATAAATTCATTTATAAATTCTGGTGTCGGTTCATTATTACACAAGTTTATAAATAGAATTACTCCGTGCCGGAAAGGATTAAATGGTCGCAGGAATCTTAAAGCTTCAAAATTTAAGAAATTTGAATTTTTTTAGATGTTAAACTCCTATTTTTTCTGAATATTTTGATATAATTGTTTCCTTGAAATTCCCATTAGAACAGAAGTTTTGGCTTTTAGAATTATACCCGCTCAATAGCTGAAGCGGCGTTTCCGAATCTTTAAAGTCATTATTTTCCAAATGGCGTTTTTTGGGCATAACGAGCAGGATACCTCAAAAACTCCTGAATATTTTTTCATGAAATTTTCAAAACACATATTTCATGTTAGTCTGTATAAACTGAACCTAAAATTTCCTTTTTATTGTTCAAAAAAATATTTTTTTAGGTGATTTTACTGTTGAAATTTTCAAAATTTTGTATTAGCTAAATGCAACGGTGCATTAAAAATATAAAAATGCTTTAAATACAAATTTATTTAAATTCAGGGAAATTATTACAATCTGAATATAAGTAAGCACCAAAATTTTCATTCTAGTTGCAATATTTATTTTGTAATCCTGCGCGTAAACTGTTATGCCAATTTTTTGTTCGACAAATGTCTAACAGTTTCGAGCCCCCTATAAATACTAACTCTGTATCTTGCAATTTTTTAAATACATGAAACGAAAGAACATACTTATATCTTTCATCCCAATTAAAACTGTGTTTTAAAATCATATACATTTTAAGACATTAAATGTTGAAAATGGTCTTTTTTTCATTTTTTCCACTTTTTAGAGTCCCGAGACCCCTTAAATTAGTATGTTCTTAACAATTTGACGTTTATTGCTTTTATACTGTTACTGGACATTACATTACACACATATATCATTAAGAGTTGTTAACAAGGCATAGAGTACGCCGCCCCTGTCCTTGTGTATGTCCAAACTGACCGTATCTTTAAGGGTTAATATCTCGGCTAATTACCGATGATTTTTTTCGAAAATCATTATCAACAATGCTTTTATTCTTCTGCAACGATAGGTATATTCAGCGATGCTCAACAAATTTTCTGAATGCCCGTAAATCGAAATTTGTGTATAACAGAAAAATGCTAATTACTCAAAAACTATGCGACCTAAGGTAATCGCTATAATTTTCCGGCAAGGTTTATATTAACGTCTACTACCTCTAATTTTATCATAATTTTAGTTTCAGTAGATTCGGAATTAGATGGGGGGGGGGGACATATTTTTGCGCTACATTTTTAACAATATCTTTGAAAATATAATACCGAAAATTAAAAGGAATGTATTTTTGAGTTCAGCGTTACAAAAGCTTTCACAGGATACCCCCACATGATATACAAAGAACAGATTTTTTTTTCCAAGTAGCACAATTAGCCCCTCTACTTTTTTACTAAATATATTTATGAATGTTTATTAATCCTGAAAATATGTGGGTCATTGGTCTTTATTACTTCCCCGAATTTGAACTTTCCACGTTCCATAGTTTATGAGTAAAATGGCTGTGACAGACAGACGGACAGACACGGGAGTGATCTTATAATGGTTCCGTTTTTACTTTTTAAGTACGGAACCTTAAAAAAGATTTTATATAGGTTCTAGTCCTGTGTACCGTTGAATGAAGGTATAAGCACTAATTTCCATTTAAAAAAAGGCCATTGTTTAAATTTAGAAAAAAGCTTTTATAATATCTTACTGTATTTTTCTTATTATTTACATGAAATAATAAGCAATTACTGTAAAAAAGATAAAGGTTTCTCGATCTACCGAAATTTTTCAAAAGTATAATATAACTTCTTCCGAGCTATCCACGATTTCGAATAGCGTTTTTATATCTTCAGAAACCAATAGATTTCCGAGTTATAAAGAAGCATTTCTTACACAAAAGCTTCTTTTGCTGTCCCCCTTCCCCTCCCCCCCCCCCCCCCCCAAAGAAAAAGAACTAAAACGTTTCCGAGTAGTTTTTACAGTGTAGTTTCTCAAATGGAAATATGGGCTTTTTGGATGTTATAAATTCTCAGAGGTAAGCATTTTCAGCAGAATTTATACATGCTATGCAAGAATAACAAAATAATGTTAATTTTCATATTAATGTTAATACTGTTAATTTAGTATGTTTGTCTTTTGAACATCAAATTGTTTATTTAAGAATTGATAGCATCCGGAAAACCGATATTTTGTGCTGAGAAAACTGATTGATACACTGTTAAAAAGTTAAAATTACTCCGAAACATTTTTTTTTTTTTTTTTTTTTGTAAATTGCATCAAAAGAAGCTTTTGTCTCAGAAATAATTCTTTAACCCCTTAATTCTCGCTCCGGCGTCAATATGACGGGCTGATGTGTCGTTGTCTTCTCGCGCCCGTGATATTGCAAAACTAAAGATTTTAAACTGGAAAAAAACTTCTGAAACCAGAAAAATTTAACTGGCGTTCCATATGAAGATTTTGAAAATTCGCGTTCGAGTTTTGTTTCTACGATCTATGTTTGAGTAAATTATGGATTCTGATGAATCAAGCATTTCTGATGATAATTTGGTTTTAAATGGTAGTCAACATTTTATGTATATATATCATTTTAAATATTATTTGTAAACATTTGTTAAATAGTAAAAATTTAAAAAATAAGGATCTTATTCGGATTAATTTGTATGGTGTAGAGCAAACATTAAAGTGTGAAATTCCCGCATGATGTCTTTTCGGCAAATGGGAATTTGTTCTGTAACATCTTTTTTTTTTTCGTCTCAAACATACAACTAATTGCATATTTTATTTATAAATCTTATAATTACTCAATTTCTGCAATAAAAAAATAGGGACTTTTTTGATGGTTTTTATAAATACTAAGCGCTCCTTAAGGGGTTAAATCTAAAAAATGTTTTGTTTTTTCAAGTTTCTGAAGGTAAAGGAATGCTTTTCGAAACCATGAATAACCCAGAGAAGGTTATATTATATATTCGCAAAGTTTTGCTAAATCCCGAAACAGTTCTCTTTTCAAATCTATCATAACTATTTTCAATTTTAACCCTTAAAGCTCTGCCGTCTCTTACACAAATTTTATTCGATCGGCACCACTTTTTTAAGAGAAGTTTCCTTCAAGTACATAATTCCAAAAATGCTCTGATTCAATAAGGTAAAATTTATTTTCCTTTATTATTGGTGCCAAAAACAAATTTTGCAAAGAAAGATTATGTCTCCGCAGCGGAGCCAACGGAGTGGGAACGGTTAAATCCAGTGTAAACAGAATAGTCAGAAATGGGGAATGTCCCAAATTCGAACGCCCTAAATACCATGCCATTGACTAATTATTAATCTAAAGCATGAGGAATGGAAATATGCAAAAAAGATAATTATAAATGTACCCGGATCTAAATTTGGTCTCGAAAAGGTCTCGAAAAAAATGGGTATTCAAAATTGAGTAAAAAGTACTCAATTTTAAATATGTCATACTCAAAATAGCTTCGATCCAAATGTTTTTGTTTCCATGGTTGTGTTCAAATATGAATCGTTATGTACTGCCCCCCCCCCCCCCGAACCTGCAAATTAAAGTATAAATGTACTAACATTTATTTCCATTCAAAATTATTAAGAAGAAACGTTTAATTGATTATTTATTAAGAAAAATAGCAAAAATATCAGCAAGATACCCAAATCGAATATTTTTATGACAAGAACATTATTTGCAAGCACTTTCGAATTATTTTAAAATACTGCGCATAATTTAATATTTACATTAATAACCATCTTTTGTGCCACCATAAACGAAATAAGTTATTACAGGGTACAAAATTCTCGTTTCGTTTGGGTTTGATAACATGATGTATCAAAATGTGGAAAGCATAGGTTCATTTTTGATCCAAGCATACTCAATTCGATATGCGTACATCGGTTTACTCATTTTTGAGTACTTCAGTTTCTTTCAGTGAGGGGGGGGGGGGGGTATGGAAGTTTTTCGACATGAAAAAAATAAGTCGAAAATTGTACGTCAAACGTGGCAACTGAGGTGCGTTCGTACTATAACTAGTTTTATAAATATTCAGATCATGATGCAACGGCTGTTGCACTCTAATAAAAAAATGCATGAATACAAAATTTATTACGTTTACATATATTAAATTCAGTACTACGGAAATAATATGACTCCATCTTAAATGGGACGTAATCACCATGGCAACCTAGAATCGTTACCTATTATGGGATATAACTGAATTAACTATGTATGATAGGATTTAATAGAACGAAGAAAACTTTTATTAATATCTTTAAAGTTTTAATTCGATTTTCATAAAATTTGAAATGAGTCGACAAAGTTCTGCAACGATTATATATATTAAATTTCAAAGCATTCGGTTGGGTAGTTTTTGAGCTGTTATATGTGGACAGACAGACGGACAGACCAGACGACGACTATAGGTGCTACGTATTAATATAATTACGAACGCACTTAAAAATTCATTGGCTTTTTTTAAGTTGCTTATGGTAAAGCAATACTTTTCGAAATCATGAATAACTCAGAGAAGGTTATAGTCTATATTCGTAAAGTTTTGCTAGATCCCGAAACAGTTATCTTTTCTAATCTATCATAACTATATTTAATTTTAAATCCTGAGTAGACAGTAGTCAGAAACGTGGAATGTTCCCAAACTGAAGCGCATAAAAATCCTGTCACCTCCCTGTGTTTTTATAGCGTATTAATCAGTTTTCTGAAACCGGAATAGCGATTTTTATGATGATATCCATTCTCGAATAAACATTTTCAACTGCGAAATTGAATTTATACATACAAAAGAAACAAACTTATATTATTTTTAATGTTAATGTTAATGCCGTTAATGTATCATGTTTGTGTGTAAAATTTGTTGAACATGAAACTGTTTACTTGAGAATGGATAGCACCTGAAAAATCTATACTCCGGGTTCAAAAACATCAATACACTATATATATAAAAAAAAAAACTAAACAAACTCGGAAACGTTTCCAAAATTCAGTGCATCAAAAGGAACTTTGTTTTTATAAATGCGTCTTTAACCCCTTAACGGTCGTATTAAATTACGGTTTAAAAATTTAAGTTGCTCATTGGCACCACTTTATACGATAATAAAGCCAATTACACTTTTTTACAAAACTGGTGGGAATCAAACAAGCTGAGTAAAAGACACAGCCCGTGAATATCACGGGAGTCAGAATTAAGAGGTTAAATCTAAAAAATATACTGCTTTCTGGCATTTCTAACGATAAAAACATTTTTCGGAATCATGGGAACCCTGAAAAGGTTATTCGACCGGGAGCCGGAAGCACAGACACATGGTTCGTACGGATCATGGAACTATTAATAAAGAGGAACTGACATATCCTTAAAATAGTGAAGCTTCAACTGTAACCGCTATCAAAGGGGTTGTTTATCGACGGTGGAAGCTCCCACCAGTAGGTTTATATAGATATTTTAAACTTATTTAAACGCCTTATTTTTACAAAATTTCAGTCATAAATAGTGGTAGAAACAAATTTTGATTTTTACTGGTAGGAGTTTTCTTTGGTGGTAGTTAGGCCCTGAATTTCCGCCATATTGTGACAACCATGGATACAAACTGACAGTTTTATAAGGCATACTGACACCGGTAAAAACAAATAGAAATTTTTATGACATTTTTGAAAAAAAAATTCCATGAATAAGACGCTTCTTTAAGACGAAATCTTCTATTCAATTTTACTGGTGGGATGCTTGACCTATCGGTAGTCAGAAACTGAAGAACCGATTTTAAAAAAGCAGCCGCCATATTGTGACAACTTCCTCAGTTACTTCACTCGCAACTGGTAGACAATACACTATATGTCTCCTCCTTTTTATTCATAACTCCATTGTACGGATACCATTATTTCTCTAGGAGAACTACCAGTATCTTTTTATAGAAAAAGAAATCTAGATTAAACGCGCAAAATTTCACCTTCTTTTCAGAAGAGATTTTCTATAAGATAATATTGGTGCCGAAAATTTTTTTGGTCTGCAAAATTCAAGGAGGCGTACGAACCATGAGACAACCACCTCATCGAATTGGAGGCTGAAATTCCAGAATTAGCTAAAACTCGATTGCCATATTAAAACGCAATCGATCTGCCAAGTCGTATTTTGGTGGAAAACACCTAAAACCCCGATTTTACCGGTTGATTCGTAGGTTTACCATCGTGTTTTCTTGCTCCCAGTCTTCCATGTTTTCATACATTTGGGTGCAGGAAAATGCAATGATAAACCTCTACGAGTCGACCGCTAAAATCGGGTTTTTAGGTGTATTCCACCAAGATATGACTTGGCAGACAGATTGCGTTTTAATACGGGGAATCGAGTTTTAGTTAATTCTGGAATTTCAGCCTCCAACTCGATGAGGTGGTTGTCTGTGCTGCCGGCTCCCCGGTCTATATTGTATATTTTTGTAGATTAAAAAAACATTTTTTTTAATACTGTGTACGCGAAGTATTTTGGGAAACTATATAAAAGTACACAAAGTTTAGAAATGGAGAAAAGTACATTTTGTGGAATTCTTAATTTTATGGTATCTATATTATAAAGTACAAACGTGTTCGTGCGTAACGCTGATGTCATTTTGATGGTGAAAACAGCAGACGATTAAATTTAACTTTTATTAACATTTATTGCAAGTTTTTAAACTTCTAAATACCGCACATTTCAGAATCTCATACTGTCGAATAAAGAAAACAAATGTACTTTCAAATGCAATTTGTTTGAAAACTATATCGCAATATATTTGAAAACTGTATGGCAAATTACTCAATTTTTATTGCTTTTAAATTACTTTTCAAGCTTCAATTTTTTTTTTCAAATCTATCTGTATCGCCTGCAGACGATTACGAATGGTAAATATGTTTGTACTTAAATGAATATAAATAGCTTATCATTTTATTCCAGCTTATATTCCATAACGAAATTAAAACATTCATCAATCAATAAATAAAACACACATTTAAGATGTTTAATTGAACTACGCGCTTAAGAGGCTACTTCAGTCAAATGAAAAGACCCGTTCGCTAATGCTAATCCTATGGAAGAAATTTATAACGATATCTCGATTGCATTTCAATATTTTTAAATGATTTTTTTTTTTTTTTTGCATTGGATAGCTGAGATCGATCTGTATGCAGGCCGTTTTTTACTTGTTCGATTTTGATTACAGATTTTTTTTTTATGAGGATGCTTTCACTTTCGAAACCGGTTCCGAAAATGAAAGCGTCCTCATTAAAAATATCTGTAAACAAAATCGAAAAATTAAAAAACGGCCTTTGTACAGATCGATCTCAGCTATCCAATGCAAAAAAAAAAAAAAAAAAAAAAAAAAAAAATCATTTAAAAATATTAAAATGCAACTGAGATATCGTTATAAAAATTTTTTCCATACGACAAGCATTGGCGAACGGGTCTTTTCATTTGACTGAAGTAGCCTCTTAAAACACTGAAATGAACAGAATCAAAAAGGCTGATTGTAAATAGCGATCTTTGGGGATTTTCTTCGGCTGTTAACTGTTGACGTGAGGCCAATATGAAAATATCCCTTTTAATGCGTTTCAAAACTTTACTTAAACGCATTATTCCTATTTTTAATATAAATATGATTTTTAGTACTGTTAGTAGGCATTCTAAAAAATATATTAAACGTAAAAAATCTATTAGAGTGCATCAACTTTGGTTTTATAAATGCAACAAGATACTTTGGTTTTATAAATGCTTCTTTAAATCTCTAAACTATATTGGTTTCTGAGGTTTCTAAAGATAAAGAACGCTTTTTCAGAATCGTGGTAATTCGGAAAAGGTTAGTGGAATTTTTCTTTCGTGGTTATGTTATATTTCATATATCATATTAAGAAACATTTGTCTTTTTTTCAGTCTATACTGCGCACTTCACTTTTTAGACCTAAAAAACTTTAGGAAAACATGAGCGTATCATACACGAGTAAATACAGTACAATCTATTAATTTGTAATTAAAGAACATGCCATGTGAGGGACGATACGAAGGATTAATTAAAAAAATAAAATAAATAAAATGAATTTATATCGTTCAGAAATAATGAAAGGTTTGAAAGAAAAGTTTTACTGTAGTAGATAAAACAGATTATGAAATTGAAAAGGAAAAGGAGAAATCTGTGTAATAACAAATTTTCCTGACGCTTTAAAATATGCAGAACAATTACATTTTTTTTTGTTCCTTAATACTGGAGATAATGATGGAGATCAACAAATTAGCAAAGCAAATATGTAAATATACTCTGTAACTAAAGAAACTTTGGTTTTATAAATGCTTCTTTAAATCTCTAAACAATATTGGTTTCTGAGGTTTCTAAAGATAAAGAACGCTTTTTCAGAATCGTGGGTAACTCGGAAAAAGTTATTGAATTTTTTTGTTCGTGGTTATGTTATATTTCTCTAGATTAAGAAACATTTGTCTTTTTTTCAGTATATACTGCGTCAGTGTTGCCAGATGGTCTACTTTATTTAAAATTCAGATTCTTGATTGGCACCACATTTTTGAAATGGTAAAAAGTGCCTTATTTAATGACACATTAATTAAGGCAAAATCAAAGTGAATTTTACCGTTTCAAAAAGTGGTGCCAATCAAGAAACCTGAATTAAAAAAAAGTAGCCCACTGGCAACACTCTACTGCGCACTTCACTTTTTAGACCTAAAACTTTGGGAATACATGAGCGTGTTATACACGAGTAAATACAGTACAATCTATTAATTTGTAATTAAAGAACACGCCATGGTGAGGGACGATAGGAAAGATTAATTAAAAAAAAAAATAATAAAATGAGTTTCTCTCGTTCAGATATAATAAAAGGTTTGAACGAAAAGTTTCACTGTAGTAGATAAAACAGATTATGAAATAGATAAGGTAAAGGGGAAATCTGCGTAATAACAAATTTTCCTGACGCTTTAAAATATGCAGAACAATTACAATTTTTTTGTTCCTTAATACTGGAGATAATGATGGAGATCAACAAATTAGCAAAGCAAATATGTACGTATACTCTGTACTAAAGAAACTTTGGTTTTATAAAAGCTTCTTTAAATCTCGAAACAATATTGGTTTCTGAGGTTTCTAAAGATAAAGAACGCTTTTTCAGAATCGTGGGTAACGCGGAAAAAATTATTAAAATTTTTTGTTCGTGGTTATGTTATATTTATCTAGATTAAGAATCATTTGTCTTTTTTTTCAGTATATACTGTGCACTTCACTTTTTAGATCTAAAACTTTGGGAAAACATGTGCGTGTTATACACGGGTAAACACAGTACAATCTATTAATTTGTAATTAAAGAACACGCCATAGTGAGGGACGATAGGAAAGATTAATTTAAAATAAAATAAATAAAATGTGTTTCTCTCGTTCAGAAATAATAAAAGGTTTGAACGAAAAGTTTCACTGTAGTAGATAAAACGGATTATGAAATACTTAAGGAAAAGAAGAAATCTGTGTAATAACAAATTTTCCTGACGCTTTAAAATATGCAGAACAATTAAGATTTTTTTTTTGTTCCTTAATACTGGAGATAATGATGGACATCAGCAGATTAGCAAAGCAAATATGTATTACTCTGTCATGGCAATTTGCGTATAAAAATAGCATGGTAGTAACTTTAAAATCTTACAGATACTATAAATGGCAGGATATATACTTTTTCTGTTTTATTTAAGCACCGTGTTCTCTTAGCATGAAGCTATGTATATGCGACATTTATTGCCACATTTATTACCTCAAAATAAATATTTACATATACTCAACTTCGTCCGCCCACGGGGTAATTTGGGTATATTTATTTTTTTATAATGTGTATTAATAATATGATTTGTATTCAACTATACTTAAGTTACTCCCCCCCCCCCCTCTCCCCTCTATAGCTATGTTTATGTAGATTAAGAATTAAAGAAGACATTTTAAATGTTTGTTAATGAAAATTTATCAGGCCTAAATCTAGGATAAGCAGCATACTGATAAGCCCTTCTTGACATTTTTTACAGTAATTTTGAGGTTATTCCCATCATATTTCATGGGCCTTTCCCTAACATACGTGCGAGGGATGTCTGGAAAAGAACAACTAAAATTAGACCGTATTCTCAAATTAACGCACATTAAAAAAAAATAATAATTATACAGGGTGATTCATAAATATCGAAACAATAGGCTATTTCCTTAAATATTACCCTTAGACCCATACTTCCAGTTGCAAAGTTTCATAAAAAAAAGGTGCAAAATTTAATGACATAAGTTGCAACTCCATGGGGGGTCTATTTGAAAAAATACGCAAATAAAATTGTTATACGGCCCCCGTAATGTAAAAATTCCAATCAGTGAAACTTTCCTTATCCATTCCTGAATTAAACACAAAAAATTGCGTCTTCATATCTGAAAAACTCGCAGAGTTATGGCCGTTTAAATAATTCATCAGGTTTTAAGGGATTAGACACAAATTGAAATGCGTGCAATCCAAGAAACAATGTTACTTTAAGAGTTCTAGGAAACATGTAAAAAATATATTTGTTGAGTTAGAATTTTGATTTTTTTTCTTTTTTTGTGATGGTTAACCCTATAATTTGCAAACAAAATCCCATCCTAATATTTCTCATAAAGTTTAAAAAAAAATTAAATGATTAGTCATTTTTTAAGCGGATTTAATTTAAAATCTTTATAACTCGAAAACTTATTCATCGGATTTCAATTTTTTTTCATTTAATTAAAGAGGAAAGTATAATTTTAGTTTTGTTTCAGGATTTTTTTAAATATTAATTTTAAAAATATTAAAAATATTTATTTAAAAAATTATGTAATTTATTTTTAAAAAAATTACAATTTCAAAAGTAATTTTTTTTCAAATTTGCCGAAACAAAATTAATGTAATATAATCAAAACAGACATGTTCCAAGTTTGAACCTTTTTTATTTACGATTCTTGACTTATAATAATTTAATGACGAAAATGGTAAAAAAAGAAAGAAAAAATAAAACTTCATGAAAAAAAAAAAAAAAAAAAAAAAAAAAAAAACGCATTTAAAGTTTTAAACATTGATTGGATTCTAATAAAATGTTTAAATGCTTTTTTAAAAATTGCACGTGGAAAAGTAACTTCTTTCTGTAGCTTAAACTTCCGATTTAGTTTAACTTTTGCCGTCTCCACCTCCTTTTTGTACTATTAAATGTCCATAAATAAATGCTAAATGTGTAATTTGAAACAATGCATTTTCTAACATGCCGATTAAGAGTTTTTCATAATTTTAGTCCTCACAAATTCAGGCTTTTTATCGTCCCGCGAAGCCATTAGAAAAGTCTATATTCGGGGGGCCGGGCCAGGCTAGGCGACTTTTTTCTGAAGACTCGATCAGGCCGGGCGTAACGTATTTTTTTCATACCGAACCAGGTGTTGGTGCAATTTATGACGGCCAATTATCTACACGAGGGATATGGGCCCGAAGGGGGGGGGGTGCCTTCCGTGGAGGTCTTTCTAAGAGAACCTAACCCATATTTACGCTAGGATACCCAAGGTTCGAAGAAAACCACTGAAAACTCCGAACGATTGGGCCGAAGGGCGCGATTGGGTTCGAACCCAACAACTCCCGCCTTCCAGCTTTGAGAGCAGAACCTCTCGGCCACTGGTTATACGTAACCGGGACTGGCTTCCTTATTCCTAGGTCTCCTCTTGGCGAAATTTTCAGTCCCGGTCTCGAGACAACCCGTATTAAAATCCTTATCTCTGGCTAACCTAATCCGCGCTAAAATAACTAAAATTTGGCTCAGCCCAAAAATTTTTACAACAAATGCATATATTTTTAAATGGCCATTATTTTACAATAAAACTTTAAAATTCTCATTTTTAAAGGATAGTAGATTTTAAGGCAAAAAAAAAAAAATAAAATAAAATATAGTAAAACTAGTGAAAAAAATCTGCCTATGACGGAATCCTTTCTTAAACGGAAAAATCTGTTGTTAAATGGAAATTGAGTATAATAATACCTGAGAAAAAATAGACTAGTACATTTACAACTCTTAAGAAGGGAACTTGTCTATAACGCTTTTTTTTTCTTTCCTATGTGATTCCATCTTATAAGATTTTACTTTATAGCATTTTTCATCGTCTCCAACACATAGAACATGGATTAACGATATTAAAGGAGAAGTGAATCGTTTACATTTAAATAGAGATTCATTAATAAAACAAATAATCACAGCTTTTGGCGCTTCTTTAAAATTAATAATTATAAACATGAAAAACAAATAATATAATAAGTATTTTTGGTCAGAACTCCTTCATACGAAACAACTTTTATCCATATCGATGTAAAAAACTATGTAGAAATTCAGTCAGGCCGGGCCAGGCTACGATTTGAACTTTTTCCAGGAAGGGCCGAACTTTTTTCCCTATGAGTCGGTTTGGGACCGGACCTAGATATTTCGACCCGTTCAGACCTCTAGTGCAGACCACCATCATACTTTGAAAGCAGGTTTAAAGTAAAATCTATACGCTGCCTATTTTATGTCCAAAGGAGAGGCACTATCTTATATCGACTTTTAATAATGTACAATTTGTGGATGATCCCTATCTTGCTTTCAAAATGAGTCAAAAACTCGTCACTCAGAGGCATGGATAAATGGTGTAAGTAACGAATTCCGGATTTTGATATCTCTGCGAATTTTGAAGATATCGAGATGAATTTTTTTATGTTTAATTCAGGAATGGATGAGCAAAATTTTCCTGATTGGGAATTTTACTCTACGGGGGCCGTATAAAAATTTAATTTTTGTATTTTCTCATACAGACCCCCCCCCCCCCCCCCCATGGAGTTGAAACTTATCTCATCAAATTTTGCACCTTTTTTGTGAAGCTTTGTAATTGGAAGTATGTACGTAGGGGCAATATTTAAGAAGATAGCCTATTGTTTCGATATTTATGAATCATCCTGTATACTATACACGGCCATTTAATATTAAACATTTAAATGAAATCATTGTAAACGAATTCAGTGTGCCCACTCTCAGTGATGTCCAATGGCTAATTCCTAAAGCGTTAGACATAGACATATAGTTCCAATTACAAAAATGTCGCAAAGAAGTATTTTAACCCTTTATGTACTGAATTATGAATTCATGAAAATTTCCCACATTTCTTCCACAATTTTTCTGTTGATTAGTGCCAAGATAGTGTACACAATATTGCACGTACTACTATATTTGAATACAACCCCTCATCTTTTTGCTTCCTTTTGGGAACAACGGATTTCGAGCTTATTCTACCGGCGATAATTTTCAGAATTTTCAAGCTATGATTTTGAGACTTTCACAAAAGTTGCTCTATACTTAGCTAATACATTATACACATTATATTTTGATTGCCTTCGCGCATGCGCAGTAAAACATTTTTTAGTAAACTTTATTTCTAAAACCTATTTTTAACATCTTTTTTCTGTGTACTTTTCTTAAAGGATGTCTCTTTTTTCTTAGTTTTCAAAATATTTCTAAAATCTATGCTGAAATTAATATTTTATGTGTTAAGAGCGGGCGAACTATGCGTAAGATTTTAACACTTCATATAAATTAAGTCTATACTTTAGAAATATTTTGAGAACTATACGAAAAAAAAAAAAGAGACATCTTTTAGGAAGTGTACACAAAAATAGAAGTTAAAAATATTAATTTCCCGAGGCGATATTTTAAATATACGAATGCATCAAATGCCCATAGACTTTACATTAGTGAAGGGAAATAGGAAGCTGAGTGACCAGCCCCCCTAAGGATATAAGGTTCTCCGACGGACGCGTGGAACGCTGCGCTCCGCAAATTCAGCGGCGGTATCCCACACACCCACCACCCGCCGCCACCAAAGACGAACATTAAGCTCGAAGCTGCGGTTGTCCGATGGCTTCAGGGCCTCGAGCCCAACCCTTCCGACTTTTCGGTGCATTAAACGTATTGAATTTCGCGTTTAAATATGTCCGGTGACGACTTTTTAATTGTTTCCCCCGATCCAGTCAAGTGTCGTTAACACCTTCCTGCATGATTTTTTTTTCCTGCAGGCAGAAAAATTTTTTGCTAAATATTAATGTAACATGATCAAAAATCACTCAAAATTCTAAATTTTAAAATCCATCTTAATTTAAGGACGGTTTAAGTTCGTGCCATATATGTTACACCATGCATTAGCGACTACTTTTCCATAGTAGTGAAATCAGCATTAAAATTTGCATGCAACTCTTAAAACTTCAAAATATATACATAAAGAACATATGAAATCTATTTGTGTATGTGTGTTTCAGTCTATAGTAATTGATATGTATATCGTTTATTAAAAAATGAAGTTACAGAAATTGACACATGTATCGTTTATTGAAAAGCTACATTCTACAGTACCTGATACATGTTTGATTTAAAACTACAGGCTACAGTAACTGATACATATTTTTGGCGTAACTGACAGAATGTTGTTGAAAACTACAGTCACTCAATAACCCAGATCCTAAACTAGCCTTTTTTGCACCCGGGGCAAACATGGATTTTGAACCCCCCCCCCCTCCCCTCCTCCGCAAAGTATATTTACAAAGAGAATGTCACTAATTTTCTAATAGCAGACTTATTTTAAAATTTAAAATATGTAATACTGAACTATGTAATCTGCTTTGTAAAATATTGATTCATTAAAATCTTGAAAACGGAATCGACAAGAATTGAAAACAAATTCCGCTTTATACAGGATCCTTATGCCATATCATCTTTAGATTCTTCTATGCTTTGGCATACCCCAGACAGTATGATTTTAAGAAAGTCGTGCTAAACATCGATGTGAAAAAAATGGACAAACAAAATCTTCATTTGGCACTTCTTCGTTCTGGCGTGCGGGGCGCATACTCCCTCTGCCCCTCTTTAGTTTTGGCCCTGGACCCTGCACTCAGTGTGAAACTTTTCAAAGCAATTTCGGTCATTGTTCAGACAAAGTGACACTTCGCCTTTTTTGATGGTGAATAAACAGATACACATTTTAACCTCTATTGAAAAATACAACCTGCCAATGCATGGTGTGACATATGTGGCACGTACCAAATTTTACGTACTACATACACTAGCATTTCTACAATTTGTTACCATCATGATATATTATTCTCATGATACTTACAAACGCAGCTTTATTTATTTCAGCCCAGTCTTCTTCTTTTTTCCCACACAAAAACAACAAAAATATTTACTATCGAGCAACCCAAAGTAACAACTATAAATTCTCCCCGTTCGTCTCTTGTTTGGTGCCAAAATCCGCTCGAAAGGAGGCAGCACCTGTTGGCATAACATGCCTCATCCACTGACGTATTAAACAAAGAAGAATGGAACTTCTGCGATTAAAAATAATTGCCGAACTGCAGTAAATTTAGTATGTGCCATATATGTCACAGTATGCAGGAAGGGGTTAAGGGTATAGGAAAACGCCGCACTCTGCGAATTCTGCGGCGGTAATGCCTTCATATTGATATAATATATATTATAGGTGCAGATTCCCGAAAATTTTTAAGGAGCCAGTGGCTCCTAAACCCCAAAAATCCAGTCGCCACTTTGGCTCCTAACCAAAATCTAGTGGCCACACTGTGAAACAAACTCATAAAACTATAGTGTTTATATGGAACAAAAAAACTCAGGAATTCAAAATGAAACATAGTTTAGTTAATAAACACAGACTAATTACAACAAAATGTTCGACAATAAAGCAGTACATCACAAGGGCAGCGTTCACGACGGTACCTGAGTTCGCAAAAATTCCCTGACTTTTTATTAAGGTCATACTCGGCCAGTCTAGATAGATCTCGACAGATCAGACAGATCACCGTAGATCTCGGCCAGTGAAAAGAGCAGGTGCTTTTCTATTTGCAAAAGAAAAAGAAATATCAAAATTGCGCGATGGGGATTGGGAACACTGGAAATTGATCACTGGTGACTAAGACACTGAAAGTTAGTCGCCCCAACAGAAAATTTAGTCGCCACGTGGCGACTGGCGGCCGTAAATCTGAACCTATAATATATATATCAATATAATGTCTTCATACTGAAATTATAACAAACTTCAAAATTTTCAATATACGAATACACATTTTTAACATCATATTTGAATTTTTCGCTAAATTTTACCTGGAGATACCATCCGGGAACTCATTCTATAATTCTATTGGCTAACTCATTCTAGTTTAGGAATTATGTAGATGTAAAGTTTTGAACTCCTAATGTAAAATTCATCTTTAATCGTTTCAAAACCGATTTCAATGCGTGTAGTTTTTTAAACATAACTCATTCCATAATTTATGTATCTTTAAACTAATATACGAAAACTAATATAGATCGAAACCTATAAATTTTTTTAACAAAAATCGATTTCTAGAAGCTTCAAATATGCGAATCCAAGATCTCAGCTCATTCCGCCGAGTAGTTTTGGAATTATGTTTAAAAATCTACACGCATTAAACGATTGAAAATGAATTTAAGATTAGACGTTCCAAACTTTAGAGAATCCAAATGTGACGTCAAAATTAGGTGTTGGTACTGAAAATGTTAATGTTTGGTAGTAAATTTGCTGTTTCAAAATATGTATTTTTTCGAAAAATTATACATTGCAACCAATAACTTTAAAAAACAGAAATCGCTTTTTAGAAGTTTCAAATATGCGAATCCTAAATCGGCGCTCTCATTCCAACAAGCAGCTTTTGAGTTATACAAACTATCCACATTGCAGCCTGTTATCCAAAGATATGAAATTAGTTTACCATTAAGAGATCAAAACTTTAAATCCTCACAATTCCTAAACTACACCCATGCCCAAAAATTAAGGGTAAGTGAGCGGACCCTTTCGATGTTACATGTTTTGTCGAATTACCTACTGTAATTCTTGACGAATTGATTTTTAACTTCTAGGATGTAAAGAACATGCTTGACTTCATATTTGTCAGTGAAGATTTATTCCGGAGGACAATTACGGACTAATAATAAATTTAATAATAAAATAATATTTGCGATCACCTATATCAGAAAATGCTGAAAATGGTCTGTCATTGTATTAAATGACTATTTGGGTCTTGTTCAACATTTGTGAGCATTTCTGTAAGCATAGCTCTCATATTCGTGAAGATGTTAACGTGTTTGTGAAAAATTAAAAAGGTTTTAGTTTATGATTTTCAGACACGAAGATAAAATAACACTGCGAATACACATGCATTGATTTTGCACAAACCTTTTTCTGAAACTGATACTTAAGGGGCTTGGAATTTAGGTTCACAAATACAGATCTAAAATTACTAACACCCTCAAAATATCATTTTAATTATCAATAACCTACATTACGCTGTAAAAAATTGAAGGCCTTTCATTAAATGAATGATTCACAAATCTTCAAATTTTTTTTATTGTAAACCGTTTAAGGGGATCTGGGACACAAAAATCTTCAAATTTTGTAAAAATATTTTATTTCATTAAACATTTCTCTGTCTTTTTCTGCTTCAAATGACGTTTATATCATGTTTCTATCTTAATTAGAACAAGAAATATTAATTTTTTCGCTTTAGTTTGTTTTCAAAATCTAGCTTTCAAGCAATGGCTGTCATGGAAACGACTTCTTTTAAAAATGCGTTTTCCTTCATGATGGTTTTTTTTTCACCATTTCTCGTATTTCAAATCTTATAAGTCAAGAACCGTTAAAGATAAATGGTTCAAACTTGGAACATGTCTTTATCAATTATTTGACTTTAATTCATTCAGCAAATTTGAAAAAAAAAATTATTTGCTTTTGAAAATATGATTTTTTTTAAAAAAAGTTGCATCATTTAAAAAAAATTTTTACTTTAAATATTTTAATTAATGTTTTTAAAAATACCGAATCAAAAATAAAGCCTTATATATTTCTGTTTATTTAAATGAAAAAAAAATGAAATTCTATAAATAACAATTCGAGTTATAACGATTTTAAATTACCCCACTTTTTTCATAAATTTTGAATTTAAATTTATTTTAAAAATTATTAGAAGTTCTATCATGTGATTCTGTTTACAAATGTTATGGTTAACCACCACAAAAAAATTCAGAATTTTAACTCAATAAATAAAAATTATTTTAAAATGCGTTCCGGACACCCTTAAGTTAATTAATTATGGAAATTGCTTACTTTCTTGGACACACTGTCCGAAATGCATTTTGCAAACTCAGAAGAAAATAACACATATTTTATGAAGAAATAACTACCAGTGTTTCCATTTATTGGTTTTGATCCAAATCTAAAAACATTCAGCTACATTACATTATACACGGTGATTCATAAATATCGAAACAATAGGCTATCTCCTTAAATATTGCCCCTACGTACATACGTCCAATTACAAAGTTTCACAAAAAAGGTGCGAAATTTGATGAGATAAGTTTCAACTCCATGGGGGGGGGGGGGGGTCTGTATGAGAAAATACAAAAATTAAATTTTTATACGGTCCCCGTAGAGTAAAATTCCCAATCAGGAAAATTTTCCTCATCCATTCCTGAATTAAACACAAAAAAAATTCATCTCGATATCTTCAAAATTCGCAGAGATATCAAAATCGGAAATTCGTGACTTACACCATTTATCCATGCCTCTGAGTAACGAGTTTTTGACTCATTTTGAAAGCAAGATAGGGATCATCCACAAATTGTACATTAATAAAAGTCGATATAAGATAGTGCCTCTCCTTTGGACATAAAATAGGCAGCGTATAGATTTTACTTTAAACCTCCTTTCAAAGTATGATGGTGGTCTGCACTAGAGGTTTGAACGGGTCGAAATATCTAGGTCCGGTCCCAAACCGACTCATAGGGAAAAAAGTTCGGCCCTGCCTGGAAAAAGTTCAAATCGTAGCCTGGCCCGGCCTAACTGAATTTCTACATAGTTTTTTACATCGATATAGTTAAAAGTTGTTTCGTATGAAGGAGTTCTGACCAAAAATACTTATTATATTATTTGTTTTTCATGTTTATAATTATTAATTTTAAAGAAGCGCCAAAAGCTGTGATTATTTGTTTTATTAATGAATCTCTATTTAAATGTAAACGATTCACTTCTCCTTTAATATCGTTAATCCATGTTCTATGTGTTGGAGACGATGAAAAATGCTATAAAGTAAAATCTTATAAGATGGAATCACATAGGAAAGAAAAAAAAGCGTTATAGACAAGTTCCCTTCTTAGGAGTTGTAAATGTACTAGTCTATTTTTTCTCAGGTATTATTATACTGAATTTCCATGGAACAACAGATTTTTCCGTTTAAGAAAGGATTCCGTCATAGGGAGATTTTTTTCACTAGTTTTACTATATTTTATTTTATTTTTGCCTTTAAATATACTATCCTTTAAAAAAGTGAATTTTAAAGTTTTATTGTAAAATAATGGCCATTTAAAAATATATGCATTTGTTGTAAAAGTTTTTGGGCTGAGCCAAATTTTAGTTAGTTTAGCGCGGATTAGGTTAGCCAGAGATAAGGATTTTAATACGGGTTGTCCCGAGACCGGGACTGAAAATTTCGCCAAGAGGAGACCTAGGAATAAGGAAGCCAGTCCCGGTTACGTATAACCAGTGGCCGAGAGGTTCTGCTCTCAAAGCTGGAAGGCGGGAGTTGTTGGGTTCGAACCCAATCGCGCCCTTCGGCCCAATCGTTCGGAGTTTTCAGTGGTTTTCTTCGAACATTGGGTATCCTAG
Source organism: Maratus speciosus (assembly GCA_963932465.1). Taxonomy (NCBI): domain Eukaryota; kingdom Metazoa; phylum Arthropoda; class Arachnida; order Araneae; family Salticidae; genus Maratus; species Maratus speciosus. The sequence goes on along the minus strand of OZ010787.1, from coordinate 496,596,276 downwards.
CGTAAATATGGGTTAGGTTCTCTTAGAAAGACCTCCACGGAAGGCACCCCCCCCCCCTACGTGCCCATATCCCTCGTGTAGATAATTGTCATAAATTGCACCAACACCCGGTTCGGTATTAAAAAAATACATTAGGCCTGACCTGACCGAGTCTTCAGAAAAAAGTCGCCTAGCCTGGCCTGGCCCCCGAATATAGACTTTTCTAATGGCTTCGCGGGACGATAAAAAGCCTGAATTTGTGAGGACTAAAATTATGAAAAACTCTTAATCGGCATGTTAGAAAATACATTGTTTCAAATTACACATTTAGCAGTTATTTATGGACATTTAATAGTACAAAAAGGAGGTGGAGACGGCAAAAGTTAAACTAAATCGGAAGTTTAAGCTACAGAAAGAAGTTACTTTTCCACGTGCAATTTTTAAAAAAGCATTTAAACATTTTATTAGAATCCAATCAATGTTTAAAACTTTAAATGGGTTTTTTTGCATGAAGTTTTATTTTTTCTTTCTCTTTTTACCATTTTTCGTCATTAAATTATTATAAGTCAAGAATCGTAAATAAAAAAGGTTCAAACTTGGAACATGTCTGTTTTGATTATATTACATTAATTTTGTTTCGGCAAATTTGAAAAAAAATATTACTTTTGAAATTGTATTTTTTTTAAAAAATAAATTACATAATTTTTTAAATAAATATTTTTAATATTTTTAAAATTAATATTTAAAAAAATCCTGAAACAAAACTAAAATTATACTTTTCTCTTTAATTAAATGAAAAAAAAATTGAAATCCGATGAATAATTTTTCGAGTTATAAAGATTTTAAATAAATCCGCTTAAAAAATGACTAATCATTTAATTTTTTTAAAAACTTTATGAGAAATATTAGGATGGGATTTTGTTTGCAAATTATATTGTTAACCATCACAAAAAAGAAAAAAAAATTAAAATTCTAACTCAACAAATATATTTTTTTCATGTTTCTTAGAACTCTTAAAGTAACATTGTTTCTTGGATTGCATGCATTTAAATTTGTGTCTAATCCCTTAAAACCTGATGAATTATTTAAACGGCCATAACTCTGCGAGTTTTTCAGATATGAAGATGCAATTTTTTGTGTTTAATTCAGGAATGGATAAGGAAAGTTTTACTGATTGGAATTTTTACACTACGGGGGCCGTATAAAAATTTAATTTTCGTATTTTTTCTTATAGACACCCCCCCCCCCCCCCATGGAGTTGCAACTTACGTCATTAAATTTTGCACCTTTTCTTATGAAACTTTGCAACTGGAAGTATGGGTCTAAGGGTAATATTTAAGGAAATAGCCTATTGTTTCGATATTTATGAATCACCCTGTATAAGTAAAAATGTAAAAAAAGCAAATAGTTTAGTTTAATCCTAATCGGTTTGGAAGTATCACATGTGATACTTCAGGACCCTGTGCATACAGAGTTTTCAACCAAATTTAACAAAAATTTTCGAAAACCTGACAAAGGATAGTAGAAACAGTATACTGCAATTAAAACATGAATATTTTGAATATGTGATGAAATATGGGCATTTGTATGAAATAATTTTGAACGGCGCATGCGTGGAAGATTCCAAAATTTTTGTTTCATAATTTGATAGTCAGATATTTTGGGCAACTTATATAAAAGTCCAGTCAAATATCGCAAAATGTCAGAAAGATAAGGGTGATATAGAGAGTTGCTTTCTAAAAGTAGCTTTATTATAAGGGATTTTCCACATTTTGTCAACAGCTCAATGCACCAGAGTTGGACAAATTTGTAATCTCAATTATCCGCAATGAAATTACAAGTTAATTGCATGTAATTGATTATAGTTACACACATTCAAACGCTGAAATTTCGTCAATTAATGGATAGGGGGCGGTTCCAGCCACAGTGCTGCAAGAAATTTTTAGTGCATGTAATTTTATCTATAATTAATTACATGCAATTAAATTGCTATTACATTGCAGATAATTGCAATTACAAATTTGCCCAACTCTGTAATGTATCTTTCTGAATTTTCACACTGTTTGACTGGATATTTATAGAAGTTTCAAAAATATCTGAATACCAAATTATGAAGTAAAAGTTTTGTAATCTTCCACGCATGCGCAGTTAAAAATTATTTCATGCAAATGCCCATATCTCATCAAATATCAAATATATTCATGTTTTACTTGCAGTATACTGTTTCCACTGTTCTTTGTCAAGTTTTCGGAAAATAGCGTTAAATTTGGCTGAAAACTCTGTATGCTACAAACAAAAAAATTTTGAATTTTTCACAGGAACATTAACATTTTCACAAATATGTGGGCTGTGCTTACAGAAATGCACACAAACGTTGAACAGGACACACATAGTCATTTAATACACAGTGACAAACAATTTTGATCATTTTCTGTTACATGGGTAATCGCAAATATTATTTTATTATTACATTTATCATTAGCCCCCTAATTGTCCTCCGGACTAAATCTTAACATGTTGAGTGCCACAGTGACTGACACTGAAGCTGAAAAATTTACATTATTTTAAGTAATTTTTAAGAAAGTATAATCCTGTAATAAATAAAATTTAAGTAAATTTTAAATGAATTTTCAGTAATTACTTAAAACAATATATATATTTAGTTTTATATCATATTTTAGACCGTCAGTCATCGGTGAATGATGCGTTCTAAACGGGAAGTTCAGTGTCAGTCACCGGTGACTGACGTGGCGCTTAACGTGTTAACTCAGAAATATGAAGTCAAACATGTTCTTTACATCTTAGAAGTTCACGAACAATTCCTCAAAATTTTCAGTAGGTATTCGACAAAACGTGTAAAATCAAAAGTGTTCGGTCACTTACCCTTAATTTTTGGACTTGACCTAATGACTTCCCGTTTGGTAAAGAATAACAGAATAATCCATATATGATGCCAAATTAAGTTTTCTTCTTGAACATTTCAAATTTTGTAACAATTTCATTATGAAGGTGACCCCCCAAGCTTGTCTTTTAACATACATTTAAAGAAGATTTAATGCATTTAAAGATAATTTTCAATAGAATGGCTGTTTTCGTCTTTCTGTGTTTGTTTTTTTTTTTTGTGTGGGGGTGGGGGGCGATATAAAATAGCATAGGGTTTTCGTTTTTTTTCTTTTCTTTCACTTACCTACTTTATGTAAGTATACAGGGTGTCCACTCTCAACTGAGTCCAATCTCTGATTTCTAAACTGTTAGTCATATACACATAGTTCCAATTATAAAAATGTTTTAAATGAAGTAAACAATTATTTTAAAAGTTGTTTTGATCAATAAAAAAATTTCTTAAAACGTTACGAAATTAAAATTTTTATACGGTTCCCGGGTTCTAGAAGTGATATTTAGTAAAAATTTCTTATTACACTAACAAGTAAGACAAAAAAAAAAAAAAAAAAAAAAAAAAAAATCCCATTCATATAAAACTAAAATTGATCGAGCTGTGAAATTTGAATTGCATGACTTATGACAATTTTTTGCATCTGTACACAGATGAGTTGGGCCATGCTTCGAGAGGTCGCACACAAAGGGCTGAAAGTATTAGAAGGATTTATTTCGCGTGTACATTTCTGCATTGCAACCGAAGGGAGTCACTTCGCGAAGTTTTAAGATAATTTTAATTTTTATTAATTAAGATTTAGATTAGATAATCTAATAGCATTAAAAAAATATGTATCAATTTGTAAAGAACTGCGACTGTTGCTTTTCAGCATTTCATTTCACCCCTTGGGGAGGAGCGACCGGTATTCGTGCCGCGTAAGGTGCTCAGAATCAGTGATTATTATCACCAGTAAATTTTGCCTTATTTAATCCAAGCATTTTTCCGATTCAATGATGCAAAAAATTCTGTTTTAAAAAACCGGTGATAAAAGATTAAAAATTCTGTAAAAGGTGCTCGTCCCGAAGGGGTTAACAAAAATTCTGTAATTTTTTACCTTATAATTTTAGTACAAATTTTACATTTTACTTTAATATGTCAGAATGAAAATAGATTTAAAATTTATATTGTAATGTTAATTTTACTCTCAACTATTATTATTATTTTTTATATCTGACGATTATCTATATTTCTAGTAAATTTGTGAATGACCCCTTTTTTGTAGCAAAAAAGATGCTTCAACTTTAAACAGCTATTTCTCTGTCAGTTTTAATCGCAGAAGAATGAGACTTTTTCTTTTGTCTTACTTCTTAGAGTAATAGGATATTTTTACTAAATGTAACTTATAGTACCGAGGGAACCGTATAAAAATTTAAATTTCTTATTTTTTGAATAAATGCTTTGATTGACCCAAATCGCTTTTAAAATACTTCTTTACCTCATTTAAAACATTTTTGTAATTGGATCTACATGTCTAAGCCTAAGTGTTTAGGAATTAACCATTGTACACCGTTGAGACCCTTTATACAAACCTTTTCGGCATAGAATACTCCTAAAAGAAATAGGGATAAATTGAAAGCTTTGTTTTGGGTCATTCCATAGAATTTCGAAATTTTTTCTTCCCTTAGTCACCGCACCATTTTTTATTTTTCCCATATTTCCCATATTTATAGAATGTGGAAATCTATACAAAAAAAAAAAGTAAATTACATTTGCAAAAAATTTTTATCTTAAAAATCTTTTCATTAGATCGGGTGGAAAATTGGGATTTTGCATGTTTTTACAAAATAAGTTTTATGAAATGTTGTATATTTTTTTAACTAATAGGGATAAACAAACAATTAAAAAGATCTAAGCGCGTTTTTCTATTAGATCACGTAAATGGGATGGATTTATTTATTTTGTTTTTACTTGACTGCCAAGAAGGGTTATGTGTTTCATGCGTATCTGGCTATGTGGATTTCTTTATACCCTCGAAACATCCCAACGGCTGGATGTATTTTAATGAATGAGGTCTCTATCGATTCGTCTTAACCGTCCGATGGTTATAGGCTAGGTTTTGTTTTTATAAATTCAAAATGGCTGCCGTAAAATACAAAATGGGGGTAGACACGAAAAAAAATTTTTACGCACCATATTGAGCGGCATAACATTGGATAGGTCTTTCAAAATAAAGATGATGTTTCATTGACTATTTTACAATCAGGAGCTCCGTTTAAATATTACACAACCTGGAAGTTGTGTAGGTAGGATCTCTAGCTTTACTGCAACTCTAACCTTCATAGACATCTACAGGCCTCATCAAAACAGTGTTTATACATAGGAACTAACAATGAAACACAACTTAAAAGTCATCGATACAAGTAAATAAAAAAAAATAGGTAAGTAATATAAAAAATAGTTTCACATTGATGAGAAATAATTAATTAGTTCCCTTTGATTTTTTTAATTTAATTTAAATTGCGTTTTTTAAAATATACTTAAATATTAGTCAAAATGCAAGTTTTTGAATAGATATAACAAAACGTTCTATAAAATCGTTCTCTGTGTATATATTAACTCAAATTATACTTTAAGTAAGGGGTTTTGAGCCTTCAAAATGTTGATATTTTCATATTTTAAGCCTTTGCACTCCGTTGTCGCCGCTGGGGCAACATCATCTTTCTTCGTAAAATTTGTTTTTGGCACCAGTAAAAAAGGAAAATAAAATTTGCCTTATAGAGTATTTTTGAAATTGCGTACTTGAAGGAAACTTCTTTTAAAAAAGTGGTGCCGATCGAATAAAATTTATGTAGGCGACTCCGGAGTCCAGAGAGTTAAAAAGAGTTATACAATTCTAAATTGAACAAAACAAACCGTATATGGAAATATTCAAATTAGAACTAGGTCAATTTGAAATGATTCTATGCGATTTAACACAAACTCCAATGGACTTTTAATTTTGCGTGTGTTTTTCTGAAATCGTATTTTTGCTAATTGTACGCACTGCAAAGAAAAACCACTTGCAGAAAAATCATTTCTTTTGTACAGATATCTATAAAATGATTATATCTACAAACGTCAACCATTCTTTTCTTAACTAAACGACATATATTTTATTTGTTTGATTAGAATATGCTTTTTACACTTTAAAAAATTGTTTGCCGAAGCAAATGAGTGAGAAATTATTTTGCAGAATATGGGGGCACAGCATTACTCTTTTCAAAAAGGCTTATTCAAAGAAAGGAAAGCTCTACTTATTTAATTTCTCATCTAACAATTAAAAGAATTCTGACGATATAAAATTACTTTTTGGTTATTGTTAAAGGAGTTGATAAATTAAAATTTAATTAATTTTCCCGCTCGTAAAAAAACAAAAAAAAACAAACAAACCAGTTTTGTTGGAATGAAACAAAGGAAGAATGGAATAAAGAGGAATGAAACCATGCATTAAAAGTTTAACGAACTCAAAATTCCGACTTGCGGGGATATAGTAATTTTCAATTTAGAGTTTTACGAGTTTATGGTTAAGGAAAGTAAACTTAAAGTAAATAACAAATACTAGAAATACCATTGTCCACTGTGGGAATGGATTGAAAAACAATAAATAGAAAAATAACGCAATTCTTGGAATGTTTTGGAAAAGACATCGGCTTGGTTTTTCAGAGTATCAAAGTGTATCCCTGATTCGCTTTGAAAAAAAATAGTTTCTTACGTGGATTAAATAAAATAAATAAAGCAAAAAATGTTACCCGTTTGTTGTAGTAAATTCATGTATTGGATAAAAACGTAAAGATAATAAAAATTGTTTTGAGCTTATTGAGAAACTTTGTGGTTAAGAGTAAAATATTGAGTATTTTGATATTGAATAAAGGGGTAACAAAGTCATGAAATTTGCTTTTATGAAATCAGTCGTTTTCTTTAAACACACAAGAGTTCGAAAAAAGAAGATCAAGATTTCGAATTTTTTCTCCTTTAAGACCCCCACCCCCGAATTTCGAAATTTATTTCGTTGCTTAAAGCGAACATTATACACATGAAAACCATATTTTATTACTTAGAATACTATAATAGAAAATAAAAGGGCAATTTTGGAGCTATAGAAGTAGACCGCGCCACAGCGAGTATTACAGTAACGAAAATTTTATGCTTTTTTTTTTCAGAACAGCTTTTTCAAAATCGGTGGATACGCCAGCGAAAACTATGAAACACGCGTAACACATTGCGAGTTGGATAAGTAAGGTACAATAGCTATGTCGGATAAGATAGGGTATCTGTCTAGATAAAATTATTTGTTGACTGTAATTGTTGTGAAACAAATTTAATAAAACAAGAGTAATGCAATTAATGAGTCAGGTACCTTTGAAATATCAACTGTTAACGAAAGTTTTAAAGCTTGTTACTTTAACGTTCCTACCATGTTGAAATTTTACTCAACCTTCATAAAAACATTTCATACCAGAATTTTATCTAAAACTATAGAAGATATCTTAGTTTAACTTAGTTGTCGCGATTTTTATTTATTTTACTTTTATAAAGAAATTTCTGGTTCGAATTGAAGGAAACGAATTATAGAAATGGGTCGATTAGACCCATTCAGGGTAGGAAGGTTAAAAAAATATTAGACCCATTTATACAGTCAAGTCTATGTCAAAAAACTCTGCCTTTAATTTACAGATTGCTTAAAATAAAATAACAACAAAGGTGGCATTAGACACGGAATATTTATCGTCTTTTTTCAGAATATAAATGCAATTTTTGAAATAGGGGTCGTCTACATATTAAAAATTGTACCAACTTCAAATTTTCACGTGCTAACACCCACTTTTATGATCTTATACTTGAGTGTCTTGGATCAAGGCACACCGGAGAACAGGTATTCATATACATTTTCTTAATTCGTAATAGAGTTAGAAGATGGTGTTATTTATGGTGTTATTTATGGCGACCGATTATCAGCACGAGGGATATAGGTCCGAGGGGGGAGTGCCTTCCGTGGGGGTCTTTCTAAAGGAATCTAACCCATATTATACGCATGGAAATCCAAGGTTCGAAGAAAACCACGGGCGCGATTGGGTTCGAATCCAGGACCTCCCGTCTACCAGCTTCGAGAACAGAACCTCTCGGCCACTGGTGGTGCCAGAGTTAGAAGTCTTAAAGATAGAAAAAAAATGATGATGTGATTTCAGGATGGTAATGTTATATCCAGGCGACAAACTTCAATTTATATCTTCCTAAAAATTCATCTGATTGATTTTTTTCTTTTAGTGGGGTACAATGAATACACACAAACATGTTCCATGCATTTTTTCGATTCAAAAACATGTTTTTAAATAAGAAATTATTAATAAACTCATATTAAAAAAGTATGAATTATGACGTATACATTAATCTTTTGATAAACAGAATAAGCGTATTGAAAAACATGGGTGTGTAAGTTTACAGTTCATTCCAATTATAATTTTTTGAGAAATAGAAAATTTTTACTTCTCGATGGTTTAAAGTACCGTCGACCGGGGTTACTTTAGTCCATCCCATAAAAAAAGGTTTTATTCTTTGTATTGAACAAACAATACAAGATAATTTGGAGTTTTTGACCTTGAAAAATTTGTTATACCCTACTATAGGGTATTTGAATAGTTTGGGGGCAATTTAAATTTTTTTTAGTGGCAACACTGGATGTGTTTGTAGACAACTGTTTTTGTATATAAATTTTAACTCTCCAAACTTTTTATGCCGAAACAATCTGGATAATAGCTACAAATAAAGTAAGTGTCAAAATATTACCTTTAGTAACCTGTAACCCATGTGTGGTCATAGTTTTTCCTTTAACTTTTTAATTTGACAGGAAATGTTAACGTTTTTATAAAGCTAACATGAAAACTAGTATTTCGGGGCTACTTTGTGCCAGGCCTTTTTTGGTCCGAAAATAGTCCTAATACCGTAGAAATGCCTTTTATACAACCAAATCTGTTAAAACATGTCTTAAGTAATATATTTTTCAAATGTTACTGTAGCAAAATGTTACATTAATTGTTTTTGTTCCAGTGGCTGAGCATAACATGACGAAAACTGTTTCTCGTTTCTTTAATATTAACAATTGGTTTATTGTGTTTAAATGTAAAAAAACATTTGTTTATCAAAGTTTGCAGTGTTGATTTATTAGAAAATGCTATTGTAAGGGGATTGCAATGAAAATGTATTCATTTACATATGAAATGCGTTAATTTTATATGAAACTAAGTGAATGGACCAAAGAAGCCTTCAGCAGGGGCTACTTTGTTGCAAACTTTAAAAATAGTTAAAAAATAAAAAAATAAAAAATTTCCTCTTTAAACCCATACAGTTTGCTTCATTGTTTCATGTTAATTACTTACAACTCCATTTCAACGTTGAAAAAACATATGTAATATTTTTTAATAATGGAAATGTGAGGGGAACCAGGAAAAAGTGGCCCAAAGTATTGCATTCAACCTGCGATCAGGGATGTAGTGGAGGGTATAGGGGGGTTACGCCGTATACCCTCTGGATTTTTTTAAGGAACACCGTATACCCTCTGTTTCTCAAGAAAGCTATAGTATATATACACTAGGGTATACCCTCTGCCTTGAGCGTATACCCTCTGCTTAGAACGTATACCCTCTGTTTTTTTTTACGACTACACCAGTGCATGCGACTCGCGGGCCCTTCAAGATACCAGTATCTCAGAAAAGAAAATTTGGGGTTACGCCGTATACCCTCTGGATTTTTTAAGGAACACCGTATATCCTCTGTTTCTCAAGAAAGCTATAGTATATATACACTAGGGTATACCCTCTGCCTTGAGCGTATACCCTCTGCTTAGAACGTATACCCTCTGTTTTTTTTTACGACTACACCACTGCCTGCGACTCGAGGGCTCTTCAAGATACCAATATCTCAGAAGAGAAAATTTGGGGTTACGCCGTATACCCTCTGGATTTTTTAAGGAACACCGTATATCCTCTGTTTCTCAAGAAAGCTATAGTATATATACACTAGGGTATACCCTCTGCCTTGAGCATATATCCTCTGCTTAGAACGTATACCCTCTGTTTTTTTTTTACGACTACACCACTGCCTGCGACTCGCGGGCTTTTCAAGATACCAATATCTCAGAAGAGAAAATTTGTCTTATTTAAAGACAGAAACTTTGCGATTAAGTAAGGCGAAGATTACCTTTCGCAGTTTGTAGCGACAAATGACTTTCTGACAAAAATGTTGAAGACCCCTAGTTTAACCCTCTGTCTACCAGAAGGGTCCAATGGACCCGACATGTACATTCAAAATATTTATTCAAACCAGAAATTTCTTCAAAACAAACTAAATGTATAAATCAGACAATAATAAGTTAAATAAACAAATTAAATAGTTTTAAGTAAAAATTCTGGTGTAGAATGTTTTTATAAAACTTGAGTAAAATTTCCGGTAGTTCTAGGGTTAAAGGGCCCGTGTCCTGTCATCATTCAACCAAATAGAAGGAAATCGGAAACAGCAACCAGAAGATTTATGAGAGATTTTTAAAAAAATTAAATTAGCTTATTTTATATTAGAATTTTATCTACAATTTTTATGGTGTGATTCTGGAAGTGTTCCTCGGAGGATTTTAATTTATTTTTATTTTCTTCTATCTTCAATAGAAGAAAGTAATGCGATCGAAATTTTTTCGACTTCCTGTTTTCGACGGATTTACACGTTTTAGGTGTTAGAGATCCCCAAAAACATGTTTATAGAAAACGTCTGTCTGTCCGTATGTTCATGTGTCTCTCGCCATTGTACCATCAAAAAGTGTATGAAGTTGTGCATAGAATTGAACCAAATTTTTTGTGTATGTTTTGGCCATGGCAAGAAGGTCCCTCCCTGAATTTGGGAAAATTCCGCCGAAAGGGTGCACTGTAAAATCGATTTTTTGCTTCATTTTCAATATTGTACCATCGAAAAGTGTGGGAAGTTATGCATAGAATTGAACCAAATTTTTTGTGTATGTTTTTGGCCATGGCAAGAAGGTCCTCCCTGAATTTGGAAATATTCCGCAGAAAAGGGGCATTACAATAGCGATTTTTGTATAATGTTTTGTAGTTCTATTGTATACTGGCGGCTCGTGAAGCGACGGGAACTTCTCATCTTGATAAGCTGACTATTCGCGAACAGCTGATATACAACAGAATAACGGAAAACTATTGATTTTAATAAATATCATGATCGAGATTAACTGGTTTCTACTTCGATTAATTGACTGAAGCAGAAATTTAAGATGAAAGTCAAAGTTGAGATAGTATTGAACTAATACAAATGAAATATTGACATTTGTAACAACATTTTTAAATATTAAAATATATGAGATAAAAGAAAGTTTTGGGAGTGGCACATCCAACTGGTTTCTAAATTTATTGATAAACACTTAACCCATTTGCTATTATAACTCAGTGACTATTTAAAACAAAATATAAACTGTATCCTTCTCCGGGATGCTTTTATCCAAGGAACACAAATACAGGGGCAAAAGTGGGTGTTACTTTCTGAACAATTGAAGTACGTGCAATTTTTAATGTGAAGACGATCCCTATTTCAAAAATTGCATTCATATTCTGAAAGAAGACATTATTTTGAGCTTAATAATACATTTGTTGGGATTTTATTGTAAGCAATCTGTAAATAAAAGCAGGCGTATTTTTTTTTTGCACGGATTTTACAACATTATAATGGAATATTTAAACATTATTATTTGTAAATTTACCCATTTTGCGAAACTAAATGTATTTAAATGTATTTCAGTTTTAAGTCATAAAAATATGCATATTTTTCCAAGAATCGAGGTATAGCGGTCCTGCATAACAATAACAGTTGCCTAATTCAGTCGTATGGACAATTCTTTTAACACACACACAAATGTATATAATTAAAATGACCTGCTATCGAAACAAAACTTGCCTTCTTCCAATGATAAAATATAAATAAAGAGCTTAATGGAAGAATATATTATGTAAGAAAAATTAAATTTCGGGGAAATTAAAGTGAAAACTTTTTGCTTAAATGTTATCGATTCATTTTCTTTTTGATAGCATATGTTGAAAACGTTAACAGATGACACTAAACTCTGTTGTTGTTGTTGGATCCAAAAAAATGTCAGGGTACTTTTCTGGGGTGCTAAAATCTCATGAGAAGTGCGACTTCAAAAGCACGCCCTCAAATTTTGATAGCAACCGGAAGGAGGGGGGGGCGGGGGGGGGCACTCCTTTAGAAACTCACTTGGCTTCGTTCCAAATTTATACCGGGTGTAGATATTTTTACGTAAGATGTGTTACTTCTAAAATGATATTGTGACTTCTTAAAACTTAACAAATATTTATTCGCAATCTTCATGAGCATATTCCAAGATATTATTAGGATCTCTCCTTCATAGCTTCTTCTCGAAGCGAACATTATTACACAATATCGTTACATCGGTTCGGTGGTTCAATCATACAACAAAAACTGAAGTGTTCTCTTCATTTCACTTCAAAGTGGGGGTTATCGAATTAGCAGCGACACCTGCCTTTTATTTCACATTTTCGACACTCCCCACCTGATAATTGCCAAAATTATCACACTACATTTTTAATCTAATTTTACCAATAATTATTGAAACCAATATTCATGTCAAAATTATACTATATGGAATTATTCAAAACAATAGATTTTAAAAGTTTTACCTTTTAGAAAATCTGAAATAAAGCACTAAATAAACAATCATAATATAATTACAAAACATATGTTTCTTACCAATATGTACAACATAAATATACCTGGCCAGGATTTTTGCAAGAAACTTTCATAAAATAACACAATAAATGCAAAATTAAATAATATCAGTATTTACAGTATAGATAAATATATTACAGTTATAATACAGTAAAAGAATAAGTTATTAATGTTATTTACATAAACACAATGCTAAAATTAAATATTGTTATATTTACAGAAAATTTATTTACAAAATTATTTTATTAATCAGCAATTTCAAAAGGATATATAAGTTGAGTAGGTCGTCTTAAATTTCCCTTTTTGGTCTTGACGACACAAGACCTGACTAGTCCATCACGACCTCTATTGACCTCGATAATTCGTCCTAAGTTCCATAGGAACTTTGATTTACTTACACCTTCAATTAAAACAATGTCATTGACTTTCAAGTCTTTTTGAGCATTAGGAGTTCCGAAAGAATGCAAGCTTTTAGTTGCTAGTAAATACTCTGTCTTCCATTTCTCCCAAATCTGGCTCAAAAGTTTTGTTTGATACGTTTTTCTTTTAATTAGGCTAGTCCTAGTTATAGAGGCGTTAAACAGTTCGTTAAAGTTAAAGGGGTATCCTACCTTGTGTCCAGCAAGCAGGAAATGGGCCGGTGTTAGCGGCTCAGGCTCAGAGGAGTCATCATAAATGTATGTTAGTGGTCTGTGGTTGAGAACATTTTCCACCTCTACAAGGACAGTCATAAGCTCTTCAAAAGTAAGCAAAGCTTTTCCTAAAATTTTTCTTAGGGGGTCTTTAACACTTTTCATCAGCCTCTCATAGAAACCTCCCCACCATGGGGCAAGTTCAACGATGAATTTCCATGTTATTCCTTCTGAAGAGATAAAATTTTGGAAATCCTGGTGCTTAAGTATGTCAAAGAAATATTGAATTTCTTTATTTGCACATTTGAAGGTTTTGGCATTGTCGGAATAGAATATACGACAGTTTCCTCTTCGGCTAAGAAAACGTCTAAGTGCCAATATGAACTTTTTAGTTGATAAGTCTGAAACTAGTTCAAGGTGAACAGCACAAGTCACAGCACACGTGAATAGAGCTATGTAAGCCTTTTCGGTGTTGTCACCATTTTTTATATAAACAGGACCGGTGAAGTCTACTCCAGAGACGGAAAATACCGGGGTTTCTGAGATTCGATCTCTGGGAAGTTGCGCCGTCATTTGTTTTGCTGGCTTCACTGCATATTTTCGACATATGAGGCATTTGTTGATGGCCTTTTTAACTGCTTGCCTCCCCTTGGGAATCCAGTAGTTCTCACGCAATTTACATAGTGTAGCTGCAACACCACTATGAAGCATTTTGTTGTGCTCTCGTAATATTAGCAGTTCTGTAAATCGAGAGTCCTTCGGCATGAGGATTGGATGCTTTTCTGCATAAGTATATTTACTCTCGTCCAGTCTTCCTTTTATTCTTAATAAATCGTTTTCATCAAGAAACGGTGCTAATGATAGTAAGCTCGATTGTTTTGTAAGCTCACTCTTCGATTTAAGCAAATCAATTTCTGGTTTATAAAATTGTTTTTGGACTGACTTAATGAAGAATATTTCCGCATCTTGAATTTCATCGGCAGATAAGGGACCATCGTTTCCAGGTAATTTTCTAACTTTCCTTATAAAGCGTTTAATCCATGCAATTGTTCTAAGTAATTTTAGCATACTGCTAAAGTTTTCTAAAAGTTTTACCAGCTCATTGTTTTCAATAGTGCATTCATTAACGAGAATATTTTTTCGACGTTCTAACATGTTGTCATTAGCCGAAATTTTTTTCGATTGTGCAGGCCAATCTGTGGAACTGGTTAACCAAGGCGGACCCAGCCACCATAATGAATTTTCCTTTAAAGACCTCAATTGCAATCCTCTCGTCAACAAATCTGCAGGGTTTTCTTTATCTGAGCAATGGTTCCAATTTTTGGGATCCGATATGTTTTGGATTTCTGTCACTCGGTTAGAAACGAATGGTTTCCACTCTTTAGCTGAACTCTTGATCCAGCTCAAAGCGATTTGAGAATCGGTCCAAAAAAACGCATTCGAGCAATAGTCATTGAATATTTTATTCAAGTATTTATAGATTCTCACTGCTATAACTGCTCCCATCAACTCCAAACGAGGCAGTGTTAGATTCTTAAGAGGAGCAACACGTGATTTTGACATTATAAGAGACGTTTTCACTTTTCCACCTTTGTTTATGTATCTGAAGTACGCTACAGCTCCATATGCTTTGTCACTAGCATCACAAAAAATATGTATAGTTACTTCTGTTGGATAGGCTCCTTCCAGAAAATATTTTCTATCGAATGATATGTTTTTTAAATCTTGAACGTCCACTAACCAGTTTCTAAATTCAATATCTAGGTCTTCGGGAAGTTCTTCGTCCCATCCTAGCCCTTTTTGCCATATTTTCTGCATTAACAGCTTAATTCTGATTACAAAGGGGGCTATATATCCAGCGGGATCATAGATTTTTGCTGCAGCACGCAGGACTGATCTTTTAGTGGCCAAACTAGTGTTAGCTGTAACATTCTGAAATTCCAATGAATCAATTTTTATAATGTCTTTATTAGTGTCCCATTCCAGTCCCAATAACATAGACCGCTCAGATGGGTTATCTAACATACCGTTTTGTTGCCACAATTCTTTTAACTCAGTCGAATTTGAATTAAATTTACGTAAGTTCATGCTAGCGTCCTTAAGTATAGTGTTAGCACTGGATGAAAGGTTAAAAGCATTTTCAGCTGTATCTGCCCCAGAATAAAGATCATCAACGTACATGGAGTTATTTAACATTTCAAAAACCTCAGGATAAAATTCCTTATATCTTTTAATGTGTGCCTTAATTGTGGCCGCTAAGACAAAAGCGCTACACCTAATTCCAAAGGGTAAACGTGTCATATTCATTACCCTAAAGGAGTTAGAGTCACCATTGTTAAACCAAAGAAATTTTAAGTATTTTCTATCTTCTTTTGCTATTTCTATCATTAAGTATGCTTTCTCAATGTCGGAAGAAAAAGCAACTTCATATGTTCGAAATTTAAGTATCACGTCTAATAAATTAGGATTTAAATTTGGACCTGATACCAAAACATCATTTAAAGATTTCGAATGATTTTCCTTTGATGACGCATCAAAAACTATCCTCACGCGCGTAGTTTCTTTATCTGGTCTCAAAACAGCCTTATGAGGCATATAGTATCCAGACAATAACGCATCATTTTTAGATTCTTCTACAATTCCCTCACGAAACTGCTCATCGATAACTTTCTTATACTCAGCGCATACTACTTTATTTTTATTCAATTTTTCTTTCAAATTATCGAACCGCTTTTTAGCAATGCAAAATTTATTATTAATTTCATGTGAACCTGAATCCCAAATAAGATTAGTTGTGTACCTATTATTTTTGTATTGTAATTTCCTCTCAAAATCTTCCATTAATAATTTATCCTTTCGAGATAATTCATCACTCTCATCCGAAATTCCGATAGAATCAATTTCCCAAAATATTCTTAAATCATTTAATTCAACCGCATTTTTCATTACTGCAATATTTTGAGAACAACTATTTCCTTTTCTCAATTCCTGTCCCGTAATTACCCATCCAAAAACCGTTTTTATAGCTCCTGAGTCATTATTAATGGATATTCGTTCGTTTAAAATGAATTCCCAAAACAAGTCTGATCCAATTAGCATTTCAACATTCATCAAATCTTTTCCTACACAAGCATCAGCCATTTCCATTTTATTATCCCTCATAAATTCCCTAATTTGTGCAGATGGTTCGTACATCTCGGCACCAGATATCTGAGGAACAACAAGCGCTCGGATTTTCGCCTTGAAAGATTGATCTAAGCTTTTAATTTCTACCTCTACTATTGGATATACTTTCTCTACCGCACTTTGCATTCCGAAAGAATACACTGATAAAATCTCCTGACCTACTGGCTTTAAATTCAAAGCATCCACTAAAGCTTCACTGACAAATGACCGCTGACTCCCATTATCTAAAAGTATTCTAGTTAATTTTGAATTGAAATCAGAACTCGCAACTAC
This sequence comes from Maratus speciosus, assembly GCA_963932465.1. NCBI lineage: Eukaryota > Metazoa > Arthropoda > Arachnida > Araneae > Salticidae > Maratus > Maratus speciosus. The sequence continues at coordinate 496,579,536 of OZ010787.1, read as the reverse complement.
TTTACATGTCTGCAAATATACATTTTTAGAATGCGTCACATTATTATTACAATACGAAACAGAACTAACAATTTCGGAACTAGAATTGTTTACATTTACTGTCGCCTCAAATCCATAATTGGGAGATTCAGAATTTTGCCGCGTATTGCTTATTTTATCATCCCGAGTGGTATTTAACCCTCTGTTATCTTTTGTGCAAATAGAGCCATGATGATATTGATTTTTACATTTAAAGCAAGACAATTTACTTCTACATTTTTTGCTGTTGTGAAAAAGTTTAAAGCATTTAAAACAGCGATTAGAATTTTTCAATATCTTAAACTTATCTTGCGGGGGCAAGCTACATTTGAATGAATCATGGGGAGAAGAACAAAATATGCATGATAGAATTTGTGCATTAAGAGCGCTAGCAGAACTCGAACCCTTAAAATAATTTTTACTACCTTGCTTTTCGGGTGGACCTGTATACTTTCGTTTAGTATCTTTAAAATAATTTAGCATAAGAGAAGATTCCCGACACTCAATTTCGATTTTTAAATATCTCAATAGTTCTAAAACATTAAACTCATTTTCATCTGATTTTTCTAAACGTTTTCTATTAAAATTTAGAGCGAGATCATCTGGGATTAATCTAATCAGAATGGGATACAAAAGATGACCGTACATTTCAGTCGTTACATTTAACGACTCTAAACTTCGAATTTGAATTTCAACAATGTCATATAATTTTCTTAACTCAAATATATTAGTCGAGTCCTTGACGGGATTAAGGTTTAACAATTTTGACATATGCCCGTTAACAACTAATTCCTGTCTACCAAATCTTTGCTTTAGTAATTTTATTGCTTTTTCATAATTTTCCTCTGACAAAGCAAATCCGTTTACAACATTGAACGCGACCCCTCCTAAAAGAGTTTTTAAATATGAAAATTTATCTATTTTTGACAAATTTTCGTTTTTATCAATAGAGCTTTGAAACTGATTCCAAAATTCCATCCATAAACATGGATCACCATAATATTTTGCAATCGCGATTTTAGGTAATTTCACTGTTACATTATTAAAGTTTAAACTATTATTTCCTGCATTTTCAGGTGATTCGCTAGGTTTATTAGATATAACCCTTTGCGGTGTACTATCAGGACTGGAGAGCGTATTTTGTTTCGATTCTTTAATAATTTTTATCCTCGCATTAATTCTGCTTATCCAAGTCGTTATTTTTTGATTATATTCGATGGCACTCTGCACTTCACTTTCAAATTCTTTATCTTCATTAATTAAATTTTTAATTTCATTATCAAAGGTTTTTAATTCTTTACTCATTTGATCTAAATAACCAACATGTTCTTCTAGCGAGCTCTCTGTACATTTTTCCAAATCATCACTTTCCAATTTATTTATATATTTAGTTACCGCTGTTCTCAAAACAGCCCTTTCTTTCTTAAATTTCAGTAAATCATTCATTTTTATTTACTTACATTGTATATTAATCAGCATAAGTAATCAAGTTTCTAATCATTAAATTATACAGTTTTTTTTCTTATATCACATTATTAAATTCGAACAACAACTTTCGTTTTCAAATAAAAACGAATCAGAGCAAGAATTTATATTCAAAACAAACAGCATATTTTTTTTCTACTACTTAACAAAGTTACTTTTTTTTCTTTTGTTATTTATTGCGAATAAAATGTTTTCAATCAAAATAATTAAATGACCTTACTTCCTTTCCAGCCGGTTGCACCATTTAGAAACTCACTTGGCTTCGTTCCAAATTTATACCGGGTGTAGATATTTTTACGTAAGATGTGTTACTTCTAAAATGATATTGTGACTTCTTAAAACTTAACAAATATTTATTCGCAATCTTCATGAGCATATTCCAAGATATTATTAGGATCTCTCCTTCATAGCTTCTTCTCGAAGCGAACATTATTACACAATATCGTTACATCGGTTCGGTGGTTCAATCATACAACAAAAACTGAAGTGTTCTCTTCATTTCACTTCAAAGTGGGGGTTATCGAATTAGCAGCGACACCTGCCTTTTATTTCACATTTTCGACAACTCCTAACTCGGTATCCTTCTCCCATTTACCGACCTCCCAGCAAGAGGACTTTCCACACTACAGATTTTACGTGCCGGTATGCGGCATCTACAGGGTAACAACAGTCGTGCTGCCGGTTCACTTAGAGTCACGCCCCAAAAGTACTGACCGCGCCCGATGCTGCTTAAACTTTGATGTTCTGATGGGAACCGGTGCTGACTGCATGGCACGCCGTTGGCACACGGTGCAAGTCAGTCTATTTTGCCATATAATAGATTACCTTATAACACCGTCAACCATATTATAAAACAATTTTTGACAATAAGTTAGGGCTTAATTTCTAACAAAAAAAAAAAAAGGCACCGGAGCCCTAATATTCTAGAGCATTAACAAACCTGGCATATTCCCCCTCTTCACCAACATATTTGTATTTCATACATAATTTACAAAATTTAAAGCATTTTTTCTTCAGCAAAAGAAAGTTTTAATATATTTTGAAATATATCTATATGCATTTATATCCGCTAAAATCTAATTGAATGAACTTCTAGGGAAAATATTTATAATCAGATATGTGTTATTTTTAGAAAATCTTACTCCCCAAGGATTTTTTTAATCAACCAGAAAAATATAGCAATCAGCGCTGTTCGCTCAAGCTTCTGCTCAATATTTATAAGCTGCGGTGGGCTCCGGCTAATATCAGGTTGTAACGAAAGTTTCCCGCCGCAGCTAATACGATCTGTACAAACAGTTCGCGTTGACGTGTTTGCTCATATTTTGTCAAACGATTTTTGGCATTTGAAAAAAAGAGATTTAATTTATAACACTGTGTTGTGAAATTTGTAAAAAACATCATTATCATTAAGTACAAGATGTCTGAAATGGAACTACAACGCTACCAGATTAGAACCATCATTTACTTCCTGTTCCGTTGCAAAAAGTCAGCTACAGAATGTCACCGAATAAAGTGTGCAGCTTTAGGTACTCGTGTTGTATCATATGACACTGTGAAGGTTTGGCGGAATGGTGGTTATATATAAAATTACAGTTAATTATATATATTATAATTAGTATTATGTAATGGTGATTTGGCGGAAAATTTTCGTTACAACCTAATATTTAAATATCACCTAAAAATAAATAAGTACAGGCATAGCGTCTAGCATATATAGTGTGGGAATCGGCTATTCCAGTAATACTTAAAATAGTTCTATAATATTGGATAGTTTAAAGGTCAAACGATGCTAAACTCCAATGAGTCGATCACAGCGACTTCTACAGGATATTGTCTAAAACTTGAAGACGATTTAGTATAGACGCTGTAGTAATAATACGATATTTACCTTGAAATTTGAAAATATATCGCAGATGTCGCTGCGATCGGCTCCCTGGATTTCAGCATCATTGCATACTTAAGGGATACAACTTTTAGCGCTGTTTGGAAGCAGATTTCTACATTATATATTCTAGATGCTGTAGTGCAAGGCTTAGAGGACCCCAGGACCCTCTTTCTACGAGAACAATAATTCGGATCATTGTTGTTCAAGAGTTCTCCCTGAAAGCTTTCCTAATATAACAATATGACCGAGATTGGCCGATGCTTAATAAAATCCCTCCAAGTTATGTGAACTGGTGAGATGGCAACCTATTTAAAAATATGTTTTTATTATTTGTATTTACCTGATGTTTAAGTTTCTGCCTTTTTTCCTCGTGGAGGAAGGTTGTTCCAAGGAAATAACGCCATTTTGAAATCATTTGATGTCATGCCGGCAAAAGCTGTAGCGAATATCTCATAGCTTAAAATTAAATTAAATTAAATGGTATTTAACAATCAGAAATGGGACCACCGTGGCTGAGTAGTTATGGTACTGCACCGCTAATCGCTTGAGAGCGTAGGTGGGCTGCAGGGTCGACTCCGGCTGTCTCCGTTGCATACCCTTTGTGGAGCTCCCGGTTGTAATTCTCTGGGGTTGTAAATTTCTTTGTGGCTATCTCGTTCTTGTATATTGACGATGACTTGTAAGCGGACACCTGATGTCGAGCACACAAGTCAGATGTATGTGTTAAGAAAAAAAATCGTAATTTTGCCACTTTGAATAATTTAAGACCATTCCCGACTTTTGTTTTATTTTTTTCTGTGAGTGTGTCTCTGTGAGTGAAAATAAGGGAAATAAATGTGCATTTGTTATTTTTGCTACTAATTCATTGAACATGTGTAACATCTCTACTGAAACAATTTTAGTAAAAACAAAGTAACTTCTAGTTTTAGTCATCTTTAGACGAAAGTGGCGTATACGTGTCGTATAGGTATGCATACGGTCATTCATTTGGAATGTCACCATTTCCAAATAATAGTCTTCGCCTTATCTAATCACATAATTTTCCGTGTTTAAATAAGAAGAATATTTCTATTCGAAAGTAATAGTTCTCAAAATTAAAAAGTCTTATACGAGACATTCGTCTCTAAGGGTATAGGCACAAAATCTTCCATTATATCATATTTTCTAAATCCTTCAATCATTCAGATTAACACCAATGTAAGTGCAGTGAACGCAACTAACAAATTTTATTAAGCTTATCATAAGCCGAAAGCCCGTGCTAAGCTTATTTTTGTCCAAAACAATGCATTAAAATGTTTCATGATACTCTCAATTTTTTAAACAAATAAATATGAGAACAATTTTTTCATATATAAAATAGCTATTTCACCTGTAAAAAACAACAGAATATTTTACTGAATAGAAATTCAATGTCATTGGTAGTTAAAAAATTAACATCTTTAACAAATATCACATTCTAAAATTCTTATTTTCTCAAAATAATATACCAGGGGTCGGCAACCAGCGGTTCGCTTGCTACCATTATTTCCGAATAGTAATCTTTGTCTTTAAATAAAGCAATTAAATAAGGCAAATATTAGCATTCGAAATTAACGTTGAAATGAGACCAGCCGGTTTATGCTTTCAAAGAAGACGAACATTACTCTTCAGAAATAGTATTAACAAGTAAGGATCGACCGAAACCGTTTTTTAAGGCCGAAACCGAATCCAAAGTTCGGTAATCTTCCTATTTTCGACCGAAAATTAAAACGAAAACGTCAAATTAAAAAAAATATATATAATAAATACATAACTATGCATCATTATTAATTAATTATGCGTGTAATTACACGTGTGGCCCAAGTTGGCTCTCTGAGCCTCGGACCAAAACTTTTTATTTCCATATGAAAAAAAATGTAATTAATTCATCAACGTCACAAAACGATTTTCTAATTATACGAATTTCATCTAATTAAAATATGTTTTAGGTATACGTACCTCGATTTATCTTTTATAATGATTTTTGTAAATGATCATCTGTTATACTAGAAATTTCTCAGAGTATTCTAAACACTTCCTTCTGCGGTTTCAAACTAAAAAATTTCTATTACTGTTAAGTCTGCAGCCTTCAAACCTTTATCTACCGACGGTACTTACCATTAAAATAACTTGTTATGAAATTCATTTAATACATAGGTTAGTTGTAATACAATTTAAAATGCGTTATAGATACATTACTTTATCTTGTTCCAAAAGCATTATGGGTTACACAAAACAAAAATATTTTTAAAAGGATGATTTCTTTTGCCTTTGCATCTTTTCAGCTTTCTTGCCGTTGCGGGGGGGGGGGGGAGGGGGGATTTTTCAATTCGGAAATATTTCTATATTTGTATCGTAAGAACATTATATTTGTACATTTCCTAATTCTACAAAATACTAAGAAAAATATTTAAAATGAAAGATTTAAGTGGGGTTATAAATATTGCACAAAATCCCCATAAATTCAAATTTAATTAATCCTTCTAAAATTTATGAAATGATTATGTAAATATTCTAATGTAGTTTAAACAATTCACTAAAAATGCTTTAGAAGCTAAAATTTTCATGAATTCATAATTCGATACATAAAGGGTTAATGAGCACGTAAAAAGCTTCTTCAAAATTTAGTCATATATGCATATTTTGCTTTATAATTTGCACTCAAGTCTTGAGTCAGACTGATAATTATAAACAGTGAAGTTCATAGCAATAAATAAAGTGTCTCATTTCAGTGGAGACAGCTCACGTGAATGAGTAATGCGAAAAATTCCCGAAGGAAGAAACAAGATTTTTGGAATGCAGATAGTTTCTATCCGGCCGAATTTTCAGCAGCATTTTCGCCGAAAAAAAAAAAATTGAAACCGAATTTTCGGTCGATCTCTAGTAACAAGCGATCGACCCTTGTCTTAAAAAATTTTCTCAAGAATGATGAAAATAAAAAAGATCTGATATAACTTACGTAAATATAGTTTTAAAGAATTATCCAATAATCTGCAAGCACTGCAATCACAAAATATAAAATGACGCGGTACATACATCCTTTTGCACCCTATTTCTCGTAAATCCCTTAAAATTGAAAGCGTGCTTAGGAATTTATGTGATATTAAAACTGATTGACAAAATCAGATATTATTTATCATTAAATCAGTTCATTTTTTGGAACTGATTACCACAGGTATATTTAGATACACAAGATATTAAAAAATCAATGCAATACCCACAGTTTAACTTTAATTTGAATCAAGAAAAGGATTAACCCCTTAATTCTCGCTTCTATGACTTTCACTGGCAATGTAGGCTACTTTTTAAAAAATATTCAGATTGTTTGATTCTCACCAGTTTTTAGCTCACAGGCTATCAAAGCCTGAGAGCTAATGTGCCCGCCCGTTCTGTATGTATGTATGTATGTATGTATGTATGTATGTATGTATGTATGTATGTACGTACGTACGTATGTACGTAACGCGATAACTCTTGATAGAAACATCCGATTTGCTTCAAAATTTTTTCCTAGGTTCATTGTGATAAGGCGCTTCCCTGATTAGTTTTGGGAGTTCATTGGTTAAGGATAAAGGGGGAAAAACGGGGTTAGTCCACCACCCCCCCCTTAATTCAGAAAAATGGGTTTTTCATGCAGATTCATTCGATTTGCTCCGAATTTGGTATACCGGTTTATTATGTTAAGGAACATCCCTGATTAGTTTTGGGTGTTCATTGGTTAAGGATAAAGGGGGAAAAACGGGGTTAGTCCACCCCCCACCTTAATTCAGAAAAATGGGTTTTTCATGCAGAATCATTCGATTTGCTCCGAATTTGGTATACCGGTTTATTATGTTAAGGAAAATCCCTGATTAGTTTTGGGGATTCATTGGTTAAGGATAAAGGGGGAAAAGGGGGGTTAGTCCCCCCCCCCCTTAATTCAGAAAAATGGGTTTTTCATGCAGATTCATTCGATTTGCTCCGAATTTGGTATACCGGTTTATTATGTTAAGGAACATCCCTGATTAGTTTTGGGGGTTCATTGGTTAAGGATAAAGGGGGGAAAAACGGGGTTAGTCCACCCCCCCCCCCTTAATTCAGAAAAATTGGTTTTTCGTGCAGAATCGTTCGATTTGCTCCGAATTTGGTATACCGGTTTATTATGTTAAGGAACATCCCTGATTAGTTTTGGGGGTTCATTGGTTAAGGATAAAGGGGGGGAAACGGGGTTAGTTCACCCCCCACCTTAATTCAGAAAAATGGGTTTTTCATGCAGAATCATTCGATTTGCTTCGAATTTGGTATACCGGTTTATTATGTTAAGGAACATCCCTGATTAGTTTTGGGGATTCATTGGTTAAGGATAAAGGGGGAAAATGGGGGTTAGTCCCCACCCCCCCTTAATTCAGAAAAATGGGTTTTTCATGCAGATTCATTCGATTTGCTCCGAATTTGGTATACCGGTTTATTATGTTAAGGAACATCCCTGATTAGTTTTGGGGGTTCATTAGTTAAGGATAAAGCGTGAAAAACGGGGTTAGTCCACCCCCCCCCCCCCTTAATTCAGAAAAATGTGTTTTTCATGCAGAATCATTCGATTTGCTCCGAATTTGGTATACCGGTTTATTATGTTAAGGAACATCCCTGATTAGTTTTGGGGGTTCATTGGTTAAGGATAAAGGGGGAAAACGGGGTTAGTCCGCACCCCCACCCTTAATTCAGAAAAATGGGTTTTTCATGCAGAATCATTCGATTTGCTCCGAATTTGGTATACCGGTTTATTATGTTAAGGAACATCCCTGATTAGTTTTGGGGGTTCATTGGTTAAGGATAAAGGGGGGAAAAACGGGGTTAGTCCACCCCCCACCCCCCTTAATTCGGAAAAATGGGTTTTTCATGCAGAATCATTTAATTTGCTCCGAATTTGGTATACCGGTTTATTATGTTAAGGAACATCCCTGATTAGTTTTGGGAGTTCATTGTTTAAGGATAAAGGGGGAAAAACGGGGTTAGTCCACCCCACCTTAATTCAGAAAAATGAGTTTTTCATGCAGAAACATTCGATTTGCTCCGAATTTGGTATACCGGTTTATTATGTTAAGGAACATCCCTGATTAGTTTTGGGGGTTCATTGGTTAAGGATAAAGGGGGGAAACGGGGTTAGTCCCCCCCCCTTAATTAAGAAAAATGGGTTTTAAATGCAGAATCATTCGATTTGCTCCGAATTTGGTATACCGGTTTATTATGTTAAGGAACATCCCTGATTAGTTTTGGGGGTTCATTGGTTAAGGATAAAGGGGAAAAAGGGGGGTTAGTCCCCCCCCCCTTAATTCAGAAAAATGGGTTTTTCATGCAGAATCATTTAATTTGCTCCGAATTTGGTATACCGGTTTATAATGTTAAGGAACATCCCTGATTAGTTTTGGGAGTTCATTGGTTAAGGATAAAGGGGGAAAACGGGGTTAGTCCCCCCCCTTAATTCAGAAAAATGGGTTTTTCATGCAGAATCATTCGATTTGCTCCGAATTTGGTATACCGGCTTATTATGTTAAGGAACATCCCTGATTAGTTTTGGAGGTTCATTAGTTAAGAAAAAGGGGGGAAAGGGGGCTAGTGCACCCCTTTTAATCCAGATAAATGGGTATTTCATGCAGAATGATTCGAATTGCTCCGAATTTGGTATACCGGTTTATTATGTTAAGGAACTTCCCTGATTAATTTTGGGGGTTCATTGGTTAAGAATAAAGGGGGAAAAGGGGGGCTAGTCCACCTCCTTAATTCAGATAATTGGGTTTTTCATGCAGAATGATTCGATTTGCTCCGAAGTTGGTATACCGGTTTATTATGTTAAGGAACTTCCTTGATTAGTTTTGGGGGTTTATTGGTTAAAGATAAAGGGGGAAGGGGGGCTAGGCCACCCCCCTTAATTTATATAAACGGGTTTTTCATGCAGAATTATTCGCTTTGCTCCAAATTTGGTATACCGGTTTATTATGTTAAGGAGCTTCCCTGTTTCGTTTTGGCGATTCATTGGTTAAAGATAAAGGGGGGCTAGTCCACCCCCTTAATTTAGATAAATGTTCTTTTTGTAGGATTATTCGATTTGCTCCAAATTTGGTATACCGGTTTATTATGATAAGGGGCTTCCCTGATTAGATTTGGAGGTTCACTGGTTAAGTATAAAGGGGGAAACGGGGGCTAATTCCCCTTCACTTAGTTTTTAGAGGGGCATTATTCTTTAAAATAAGTGTATAATATACAATTAGTGTGAATAGCCTGTGAGCTCAATGCCATCAGTTTAGCTGGGCACTTTTCTTTTTTATTAAAATAGTGCATTTGATTTTATTCTCGTATCATTTTATGTACCATTAATAAAGATGAATATTTCTACTTCAAAAAAGTGGTGGCAATCAAAGAATCTGAATTTAAAAAAAAGTAGTCTACAATTATCAGGCGCAAAGCTTATGGGTTTAAAGAAGCTACCAATCAAATACTATAATTCATCAGATAGAAATGAAATTATCAGAAGCTAAACAATTTTTAATTATTCATTTCGTGCTTTCTTTTGTTTCCTTTATCATTGCGTTGAAAACTATATTTATCAGAATATATTCATTTCATCATCTGTGGTTTAAGAGATAATCGTCATAACTTCCATTTTGATTCACCCGGTATATGATATTTAAACTATTTCCAACAACGCCAGACACTGCGTAGGACGTTAGTCATGTTTCTTGGAAAAATTTAAATGATGATCAATACATTTTTTTCAGCTTTCATCTAATGCATATTCCTTACTCAAATTTTATTTTCTTACATTGATTTAATGCGACCGTGGGTTTTAAAAACGTCAAATAATATGACGGTTTATTATAATTTCAATGTCTGCTTACAAGTTTGAAATCTTGAGTCTTTCTAATAATTTTTTTATACAAGAACTTCAAATATTAGGTTCAAATTATACAAATTATTCAGCAAATAAAAGTTGACCTTTTTTTTTTTTTCCTTTTGAGGTAATCTAGAGAGATATATTAAGGACGGCATACATTTGGAAGAGGTACAGTAGTGGGAAAAAAAAGTTAACGCCCCTTACTAATTCTGCAGAAAATTATTGTAGAAGAAAGTTACTGGTACCACACTATTGCTATTAAAATCTACTTTTAAATAATGTATATAAAATTTGCTTAGGGGCCATCTACATGTTAAAGCGAACCATAACTTTGATTTTTTCAATAGCAGTACACAATTCTGATAGCATAAATGAACTCTGCACCCTTAAATTAGCCTAAAAACAAATTTTTATGCATTTCGTAACTATAAGTTTCCGATAAATTTATTATTTTAAAACGAGCGTATTTTAGGGGCTGTATCCAAATTGAAGTTCGGTATTTGATTGTTGACCGAGAGAGCCCCCTTCTTGATCGAGGCATCTTAGCGCCACTCAAGCAGTCATCGTAGACTGCTAGGTTACAGGATACCATAAGAAATTTCAAAATATCTAGTCACTTCTATCATAAATGGCCCCTTAAATCATTATTTTGCCGTTTTTTTTAAGCATAATTAGAAAACTACTTGGAAGAAAAATGTGAAATTTTGGATTTCCATAAAGCAAGACTTAATAAATCTAAATCCATCAAAAAAATTGTATGTTGCAATTCATATTTGTTTCGAATATTAATTTCATAATTCATATCATAAAATTATAAAAATTGCAAATTCAACGTTTTTATGTTTGGGTATTTTAGTAATATTGCTACACAAAAAATTAGCACATTAGGAATATAATTTCAGGAGATATTAATAAAAATGTGAAAATGTAATTTAACATTAGAAGCACTAAATTTCAAATGTTTATAATTCAAAAACGTATCATCCAAATGACTTGAAATTTGGTGTCTAGACGTAATTTGAACCGAAGATTCGAAAAATCTTGTTAAAATTGGGTATAGTCTTTGAAAAAAAAGTTAAGTTTGGGTTCGTTTTAATATGTAGATGGCCCCCTAAGCAAATTTTATATACATCATTTAAAAGTAGACTTTTTTTCAATCGTTCGGTACCGGTAATTTTGTTCTACGATAATTTGTTGAGGAGTTAGTAGGGGGTGTTTACTTTTTATTTCAACGAGTGTAGCTATTGAAGAATGATAAAAGAGTGTTAAATTTAAATTTGTGAGTTAGTTGAAGTTGTTAGAATCAGAATTTATAGATAGAATAAGTTCTAAAATTAGAGTTAACATTGAAAGAAGAACGAAAAATCCAAGAATAAAGCAGATTCTTTGACAAAAGTAAAATAACATAAAAATTAATAAATAACTAGAATGAATGGCTAGAAAAATTTCAAAATCTTTTTTTTTGTTTTGAAGTATGCACAAGCAGAGCTGCCAAGTCTCCGGCTTTTTGGATACCGGTATTTTAAAAATATTCCTTTATTTAATTGGAACATTTGGACGATTTAAATGAACAACATTTTCTCTAAGATAATAGTGGTGTGCAAACAACTCTGCACAAGTAATTTCTAAGCAAAATAGCTAAGCCTACTTCAAGTGATTTTTCTTTAACCCCTTAACGGTCGCATTAAATTACGGTAAAAATTCAAATTGCTTATTGGCGCCACTTTTTTGAAAAAGAAGTATTCACCTTATTTAATGACAGGTAAAATGGATACAGGCATAATAAAACCATTTGCACTATTTTATAAAACTGGTGGGAATCAAACAATCTGACTATTTTATTCAGATTGACACAGCCCGTGAATATCACGGGAGTGAGAATTAAGGGGTTAAGGTAACGTTACTTTGATGCCCAGGAATTTATCATGAACTTTCTAGATGAAAATCTGACCTCCTTTGTTTCAGATAATCTAGAAAGATACCAAGGGCGGCATACATTTGGAAGAGGTAGCTATTGAAGAATGATAAAAGAGTGTTTAGTTTAAATTTGTGAGTTAGTTGAAGTTGTTAAGAAGCAGAATATATAGATAGAATAAGTTCTAAAATTACAGTTAACTTTAAAAGAAAAACGAAAAATCCAAGAATAAAGCAGATTCTTTGACAAAAGTAAAATAAATAAAAATAAATAAATAAATAGAATGAATAAGCTAAAGAAATTTCAAAATCTTTGTTCTTGAAGTATGTACAAGTAATTTTTAAGCAAAATAGTTAAACCTACTTCAAGTGATTTATCTTTAAGGTAATTGCCCAGAAAATTATCATGAGCTTTCTAAATGAAAATCTGATCCCCCTTTTTTCAGATAATCTAGAAAGATAGTAAGGGCGGCATACATTTGGAAGAGGTAGCTATTGAAGGATGATAAAAGAGTGTTTAGATTAAATTTGTTAGTTAGTTGAAGTTATTAGAAGCAGAATTTATAGATAGAATAAGTTCTAAAATTGCAGTTAACATGAAAAGGAGAACGAAAAATCCAAGAATAAAGCAAATTCTTTGACAAAAGTAAAATTAAATTAAAATAAATAAATGACCAGAATGAATAAGCTAAAGAAATTTCAAAATCTTTGTTCTTATTTTGAAATGTGCACAAATAATTTTAAAGCAAAGTAATTACCGTAATTTTTGGCGCATAATCCGCGGATTAAGCAATCATTTTTCGACCGAGAAAATTTTTTAAACAAAATGTAATTTTTTAAATCGTTGTAAATATTTGGCTTCACTAACTAAATAAAATTTTTGCGTAAGAAAATTGCGTACACCACGTATAAAGAAAGAGTATGTTTACAAACTCTTCCGTCAACTAATCTACTGTACTACATTTTTGCCTTAGCGATCATTGCAGTAATCGTCATGGCGGCGTAGACCAACAATATCATAAACAAGTTAAACGTAGACCAATGAGATCGGTTGAACATATGAGTACAGTAGGGGTATTGTTGCCAGGTGTCCCGCGTAATCAGGGCTCCAAATCATCTGGACACTACTAGTTTCTTACAGTTTATTTTGTCATTTTTAACCGCAGATAATTCTGCCATCAGATAAGGCAAAGAAAATTGCTTTAAATTAGTGGTGTTCAGGGCATTTGGAGCCCCAGTTTACACGGGACACCTGGAAACGCTAAGTAGGAGTCATAAAGACGGACGAGTATTTCTTGCTTCTCCACAATAAGTTATCCCCGAGGCTAACGAAAAAGATAGGCTACCGTGGTGCATCCGACGTGTCTTTTTTTTTTACAGACCGCTAGAGTGACGTGATACTGTTTCGCACACCTTCATTGGTGCATTCAAGCATCACGTGACTCCAGAGGTCTGTAAAAAAAGGTGCGTGGAATGCACAGCGGTAGCCTGTCTTTAGTCGCGGTAGCCTGTCCTCGGTTACCCCGCGATGGACTTTACCCACGAATGGCAACAGCCACGCCTCTGCGGGGAAAATCCCTCCTAAAAAGACTGTTTATTGGACGAAGGGGGAGCAGTGTTAAAATGTTCTTCACGCCTATTGGTGTTTTTCTTCTGTTTACCCGCATCTGACGTCACATGGGTAAAGTCCATGACGTCACCTGGCCTTTCCTCGAGGCTAACGGGAAAGACAGGCTACCGCGGTGGGTCCGATTCTTCTTTTTTTACAGACCGCTGGAGTCACGTGATGCTCGAATACACCAATGAAGGTGTGCGAAAAGAGCATCACGTTTCTCTAGCGGTCTGTAAAAAAAAGAAGAATCGGACCCACCGCGGTAGCCTTTCTTTCTCGATAGCCTCGGCCTTTTCTTCATTATCTCATACATAACTAGCACCACCATGTACATAGGATTTTTTTCCCTTTTGGTTCAACCTTATTGATTTAAAAATTAAATAAAATTAGAAAAAATAGTATATCAACTAATTAATCTGGGAATTTCAACTTTCTACCTTATATTTACCCAATTTTACCCAATTTATTACCTTTACCCAAACTTACTTTTCCAGTAATTTTAAAATGTGCCAATGTTTTTTAAACCCCTTGTACAGTTGCTACTAAAAATTTTAAAAACGGTAAAAATATATTACGAAGCGTTTAACCTAATTTCAATCATCTTTAAATAGTTAGTATCGGGAAAGTAGATGGAATTCTTAAAAAAAGGTCCATGCAATAAAAAAAAAAAAATACCATTTGAAAAATTCCTTTTTTATCTTGCAAAACTTTCTGGTTTAATTTCACAAAATGCTTTCGTTTATTCTCACGTTTTAAATTTCGCAGACTTTTTAAAACTAATTAAAACCTATATCATTAAAGCGGTTAACATTTTTTATGTTTTGTAATTGGGTAAACAAATCTTTAATTATGTTAGCTTTGCATGTAAATGCAATATATAGGGGAGATGGGGGCACATGTGAACACGGGGCACATGTGAACATCGCAATTTTTCGATAGTTATTATAAATTTTTTTGTTTGAAAAAAATTACTAAAGATGATAGCACCTGTAGACATATGGTAAAAATTTTTTGAAGCTCTTTGATATTTTGTTTGTCCTCTGTAGCCGAAACACTGTTTTTAGATCTCAAAAGTAAAATATTTGTTCCAAGTTGATAAGCGAATAACTTTAGTTATTTATTCATTTATTTGAATTTGAGTGTTTTAACATATACTATGGATACTACTAAACATTTTTGATACAGTTCTATTTCTTCTAAAATTGAGAAATGTTAATGATTTATCAATTTAACAAAAGTAGCAATGTGGGGCACTTGTGAACAGACTAGTTGGGGCAGATATGAACAGTTCATAAATGCCGTAATAATCATTCTGTGATTCTGTTCCTTTCAGTTAACTTAATGAGAAATAATGTAAGTTTCATTATCTACAATTTTCCTGAAATAGAAGATATTTTCCTCACACAAAGTTTATTTTGTATTGAAACTTCCACAAACACATCTTTCAGCAAATATATAAAAAGCAACAAGCTCGTTTGCGTTCAATTGTACTTTAAATAAATTTTATGTTTTCTAAAATGCAATAAGTGTTATATACTAAACGGTTTACAATAATATTTTTTATGCATTGTTAATACAAAAGTATTACCTTGAACAATTTTGCAAATTTTTCTGTTACATTTGTTCTAACCTTGCAATGATGGCTTACTTCCATCTCTAAAACAGCTATGTATGTGATGCTTTGAATGGAGCTATCCATTCAAAATGCCATATCCATAAATACCAGTAATATTTTAAGAAAGTAAAATTTTTAAACCGATAGCTACCGTAAAATCCCTATTCTACCCCCCCCCTCTTTTAAAAGCAAAAGAAGTTGGGGGGGGGGGGGTGGGTTATAGTCGAGATTTTTTTTAATCATTAAAAAACCCTTCTTTATCTGTAATTTACAAGTAAATAAGGCAAATACAGGAGTGAGAATCTTTCGCATTTTGGCAGATTTCCGATAAATAGTATGTAAATGCCCCCTCCCTAAAATTTCCCCCAAACAAAAACCCTTAAGCAAAATTTAAAAGTTTTAATTTCTTTTTTAAAATTGCTTCTTTATTTTTTTATTTTATTGCAACAATATTTAATGAATCAGCTAAGCTTCTCCCCTCCAAATCTACTTATTTTCATTTTATAATATTTTGCTTAAACATATCACTCAGAAACTGGAGAAATATATATATATATATTTCTTTATGGTGAATGTAAAAGGTAATATAACTAATGATTACGATGACAAATGAATAGCAGAATAAAAAGCATGTTAAAGGATATTTTTTCCTTGTGTTCACATGTGCCCACGTGTGTTCACAACTACCCCGCTGATGGGGCACATGTGAACAATTTTTTGAATTTATAAAACTATTAAAAAATGTAAGAAAAACTATACAGGTGATTTTTAAAAAATTACCATGTGTAAAAGAAAGTTCTGTTTACTATATTAAGTAGTTTTTATTTATAGAAATTAATCCAGTTATGAGAAAAAGCTATATTTATGCGAACTGTTCAGGTTCACATGTGCCCCCATCTCCCCTATATATATTTCCCAACAAGTTTTAAGCAATACTTTAATAGCTTACAGTTCAAGAAAATACTACTTAAAAAAAAGATTTTGAAAGTTGTTTCGCAAAATACTTCATGTGAATTTTGAAGAAATAACTTTTATCTAACAAAATATTCCATGAAGATATCGTGTAATATTTATTTAAGATAAGATTACACCTTAACAATGTTGTTCTAAGATTTTTCGTTAATTCTCTGCAATTTATATTTATATTTATAGGCATTGTCGAAAAAATATTTTTACAAAAAAATGCTTATGTGGCAATATTTCTTCCGTAGCTAGAAACTACGTTTCATTAGAGGTCTTTAGAAGGAGAAATATTATATTATCTGTATTATAAGATTTCTCCATTACTTCTTAAATTTTCGTATCTAATTGAAAATTATCTTAGGAGCCATCCACCGCCCCCTGAATCCTCGGCCTGTGCGCTGACAAAAAAATGATGAAACTCGTAGGTGGATTTTTTAACGTTCCGTACATAAAAAGTAAAAACTGAACCATTATACGATCACTCCTGTGTCGGTCTGTCCGTCTGTCACAGCCATTTTACTCATAAAGTATGAAGCGTGGAAAGTTCAAATTGGCTGAAGTAATAAAGGCTATTGACCCACATATTTATAGATTGTTAGCCATTCACAAATATATTTAGGGAAAATGTAGAGGAGTTAAGTTACTTGAAAAAAAAAATATTTTCTTTGTATAACGTGTGGGGTATCGTGTGAAAGTTTTCGTAACGCCGAACTCAAAAATACATTTCTTTTTATTTTACGTATTATATTTTCAGAGATATTGTCGAAAATGTAAAGCAAAAATATGTCCCCCCCCCCCCTCTATTTCCGAATCTACTCTAAATAAAAGTATGAAAAAATTAGGGGTACTAGAGGTTAATTTAAACCTTGCAGGAAAACTATAGCAATTACCTTAGATCACATAGTTTTTGAAAAAAAACACATTTTTTCGTTACAGACAAATTTCGATTTGCGGGCTTTCAGCAAAGGAGTTGAGCAGCGCTGGAGGTACAGTCGGTGGAAAAAAAAAGTCCACCCTCTACTAACTTCTCAACAAATTATCGTGGAAGAAAGTTACTGGTACCGAACAATTGGAAATAAAGTCTACTTTTAAATGATGCATATAAAATTTTCTTAGAGAGCCATCTACATATTAAAACGAACACAAACTTCACTTTTTTCAATGGCAATACCCAATTTTAACAAGATATTTCAAATCTTCGGTTCAAACTATGCCTAAACACCAAATTTCAAGTCATTTGAAGGATAAGTTTTTGAATTATAAACATTCAAAATTTAGTGCTTATAACGTTAAATTACATTTTCATATTTTTATTAATATCTCCTGAAATTATACTCCTAATGTGCTAATTTTTTGTGTATCAATAATACTAAAATACCCAAACATAAATACATTGAATATGCTATTTTTATAATTTTATGATATAAATTATGAATTATGAAATGAATATACGAAAAAATTATGAATTGCAACCTATAATTTTTTTAATGGATTTAGATTTATTAAGTCCTGCTTTATGGAAATCCAAAATTTCACATTTTTCTTCCAAGTAGTTTTCCAATTATGCTTAAAAAACGCAAAATGATGGTTTAAGGGGCCGTCTATGATAGAAGCGACTAGATATTTTGAAATTTCTTATGCTATCCTGTAATCTAGCAGTTTTCAATGGCTGCTTGAGTTGCTCTTAACCCTCCGTCTACCAGACGGGTCCATTGGACCCGACAGGTACATACAAAATATTCATTCAAACCAGAAATTTCTTTAAAATAAACTAAGTATATAAACCAGACAAAAATAAGGTAAATAAATAAGTTAAATAATTTTAAATAAAAATTCTGGTGTAGAACGTTTTATTAAAACTTGAATAAAATTCCCGGTAGATCTAGGGTTAAGATGCCTTGATCAAGAAGGGGGCTCTGTCGATCAACAATCGAGTACCGAACTTCAGTTTGGATACAGCCCCTAAAATACGCTCCTTTTAAAACAATTAATTTCTCGGAAACGTATCGTACGAATTGCATAAAAATTTGTTTTTAGGCTAATTGAAGTGTGTAGAGTTCATTGATGCTGTCAGAATTGTGTACTGCTATTGAAAAAAACAAAGTTATGGTTCGTTTTAATATGTAGATGGCCCTCTAAGCAAATTTTATATACATCATTTAAAAGTAGACTTTATTTCCAATCGTTCGGTTCCAGTAACTTTCTTCTCCGATAATTTGTTGAGGAGTTAGTAGGGGGTGTTTACTTTTTTTTTCTCCACGACTGTACCTATCGTGGCAGAAGTATAAAAGGATTGCTGATAATGATTTTCGAGAAAAACTGTCGGTAATGAGCCTAGATATTAACCTTTAAAGACACGGACGGTTTGGACACACATAAAGGCACGGGTGGCGTACTCTATGCGCCATCGGCTTTAAAGCCTAGATAACAACTTTTAATGATATATTTGTATAATGCAATGCCCAGTTACTAATTCATATATTTATTGTACGGAACCCTCTGTACGCGAGCAATACTCGCACTTGACCGGTTATCTTCAGCATATGTACGGTTCCTTGAATTTGAAGACCGCAATAATTTCTAAAATGTTTAATGGCTTTATTTTTCTGAGATTAAATAAGTCAAAGAAATCTTTTAAAAAATACTGGTGTTAAAATTCAGAGGACTGTCCAAACGCTGAAAATAATCCGCTTTCGACTGCCGCCGTTTTTGTGTCAGTGCGTAGTTCTAATTAGTGTGTAGAAGTGCATAGTGTGGAAATCAACAAGCAAAACCGTATCTAAAACTTTACATTCTCGCCAGAGGACGCTATGATCAAGTCTATTGTTATGAATGAATAGAAATCCAATGTATTTTTAGACATTTATGATGCAACTTAAACTACAGGAAACTCATTTTTACCCGGCTGAAAAGAAGGGTTATGTGTTTCAGGCGTATCTGAGTATGTGGATTTCTTTATACCCTCGAAACATCCCAACGGCTGGATGGATTTTAATGAATGAAGTCTCTATCAATTCGTCTAAACGGCCCGATGGTTATAGGCTAAGTTTCGTTTTTATAAATTCAAAATGGCGGCCGTAAAATACAAAATGGCGGTAGAGACGAAACAAAAAATTACGCACCCTATTGAGTGGCATATCATTGGATAGGTCTTTCAAAATGAAGACGATGTTTCATTGACTATTTTACAGTCAAAAGCTCCGTTAAAATATTATACAACCTGGAAGTTGTGTATGTAGAATCTCTAGCTTTACTGCAACTCTAACCATCATAGACATCTATAGACCTCATCAAAACAGTGTTTATAGATAGGAACTAACAATTAAACACAAATTAAAAGTCATCAAAACAAGTAAATAAAAAAATAGGTAAGTAATATAAACATGTAATATAAAAAAAAAATATTTTAAGTCAATTCCTACTTAGGTCAATAAGAGAATTTTTTTCTCCCATTCTTCTTTCCTCTTGAGTGGCACTTAAAATGCCTTGATCAAGAAGAGGGCTCTCTCGGTCTTAAAATACAGTCAAACCTCGTTAACATGAACACGCTTAACGTGAATTACTTTTAACATGAATTGTTCTTACAACCGCCTATAAAAACGAATACAAAGATTTGATACGATAACATGAACAAAATTTTGATTTCCCTTGAGTTTCATGTTAACGAGGTTCAATTGTACCTTGATCAAGAAGAGGGCTCTCTCGATTATTGAAAATTAATTAATTAAATTAAATTAATGAATTAATATTTGAGAAAAACAGGATTAACATCAAGTCTCAAGTGCCATCCTCTACAAGTTAAAAAAAAAATTATTTGAGCTTGATTGGATGAATAATATGTATTTTATTAACGACTGAAAATTTGAACAAGATATATATAGCGAGAGTTTGAGTTAATAGTAGGAATCGAAAAAAAAATAGTTCCACATTGATGAGAAATAATTAATTAGTTCGCTTTTTACGCAGTCGGATTTTTTGATTTTTTAAATTTAATGTTTATTGAAAGATAAATTTTGCGAAAACAGAATTAAAAAATATTTACGTTGTAATATGCGATATACACTGCTCAAAACAATTAAAGGATATTGCAGTTTTAGGTGGATTTTGTATCTGGTAAACTGTTTAGCTGATTGCTACATGGTCGACAGACATAGTAGGTTATATGAGAATAAATTACACATGTTTGGCAGAAAAAAATGCACTTTATTGCGCATTTGTGTACTAAAGGAAAAAAACACAATTTGTGCATATGAGAAAAAAAGAATAAGAAAAGGTGTTTTCTTCAAAGAAAATCATTTTCAGTAGGGGGTATGGTTTCCACGGGCGGCCAGCAACGTTGAACACCTTTGAGGCATGGACTCAATGAGGCTATTAATGACGAGTTGGGGTATTCTGCCCCACTCTTCCAGAAGAGCTCTTTCCAGTTCTTGGAGAGTTTGTGGGGGTTGTTCGCGGCCAGAAACTCGTCTTCCTAGAGCGTCCCAAACGTGCTCGATTGGATTCATGTCTAGAGAACACGCTGGCCATTCCATTCGAACGATTCCTTCCTCGAAAAGGAAATCCTCCACCAGGTTTGCACGATGTGGCCTGCAGTTATCGTCCATTAAAATGAAGTTATCTCCGATTGCTGCAGCGTAAGGGACTACAATAGGTCTGAGGATCTCATCCCTATATCGGCGACCAGTCAGAGCTCCATCTCGAATGATGTAGAGGTCAGTGCGCCCGTCAATGGAGATGCCACCATACACCAACACTCCTCCACCGCCAAATCTGACACTTTCGTGCACGAACGCAGGATTATTCCTACTGCCACGGTCCCTCCAGATGAAAATACGCCTATTATCCGGATGCACAGGAAAACGGGACTCGTCAGAAAACAGAATATTGCTCCATTCATTTCTCCTCCAGTTGACATGCTCGGTTGCCCACTCCCTGCGGTCGCGACGATGCCTTGATGTTAATCTAACACATACCATCGGTCGGCGAGCATACAGACCTATAGCATGGAGCCGGTTTCGGACAGTCTGAGTTGAAATCGTGGTGCCTGTAGCCGAGCGAAGGTGTTGTTGGAGAAGAGTAGCGTTCATGGTTCGGTGTCTCCGAGCTGTTAAAGCTAAATACCGATCTTCATTGAGCGTTGTTGCCCGTCTACGACCTTGCCCTGGTCTTCGGCCTGCACATCCACTCTCCAAAAAACGGTTCCAGATCCTGGAAATGACACTTTGTGACACTCCAATGGCTTGCGCTACTTCGGCTTGAGTTTGGCCCCCTTCTAACCTACCAACAATTCTCAAAGCTTCTGAATCTGTCAAATGACTTCGCTGAGACATCGTACTTATCGAAACAAAGCAATCACTGAATGCCGATCATCCTTGTCTTCATTCTCTTTTATCCAGTTGAAAGTCAAATTTCATTCGCTGCCGCTGAAGCGACGTTTTTGACGTCGAACTCAAAATTTGCATACTCCACAGTTTGAAAACCAGAAAAATTTGCATTTGTGATTCTCTTCTTCTATTTTCGGCAAAAAAAAATTCGTTTATATCTTTATTTTATATAAAACTTCAAATATCCTTTAATTGTTTTGAGCAGTGTATTAGGAATGAAGAAAAATTCAGTCATATATTAGGTCATAAAGTATGAAACGTCGGATTTGAAAGCGGTTTTTACGCGATACATTACATACCAGGGCAACATTAGATACCGAGCTTGCTCATTCATTATCATGACGTCACAAATAGTGGCTGGCTGCTATCAACGGCATATAGTGATTGGTATAAAACAATCGCTAAATGTATGTCTTTGGTAGTGGTTAGTCACCATTTGTGACGTCATGATAGTGAAATGAGCAAGCCCGGTATCCAGTGTTGCCCTGTACACGCAATACGCGATACATTAGGAATGAATGAAAATTCAGTCATATATTAGGTCATTAAGGGTCCTGTCCCTGCCGGCGAAGACACTCACGAGCTAATGCTAATCCTATGGGGAGGGATTTTTCTAATATCTCGTTTGCATTTCGACATTTTTAAATAATTTTTTTGCATTGGATAGCCGAGGTCCGTCTCTATAGCGCACTTTGGTTACTTTTTCGATTTTGGTCGCAGATATTTTTAATAAAGTTACTTTCATTTTCAAAACCGGTTCTGAAAATGAAAGTGCCATTCTAAAAAATATCTGCAACCAAAATCAAAAAAGTAACCAAGGTACGCTGTAGAGACGGACCTCGGCTATCCAATGCAAAAAAAAAAAAATTATTTAAAAATGTCGAAATGCAAACGAGATATTAGAAAAATCCCTCCCCATAGGATTAGCATTAGCTCGTGAGTGTCTTCGCCGGCAGGGACAGGACCCTTAAGGGTGTTCTCAAATCGAAAAGGACAACTTTCTGACATAAGTTTTAATTTATTTTTATTCGAAAATGCATGAAACTAGCTGGTGTTGTTGCTCAGAAACTATGTAATTGAGCTGTTTTTTCCTTTTTTTTTGCAAACGCAATAGATCTTTCAGAAAATAATGTCAAAGTGGGCGTTTTGAACCGAATTTCCGCCCGAAGGGAGAAAGAGCACTCAAGAGCGGGCGAAAAACGGGTTTGTCACGTGATCGAATTCGCTTATAACTCGATAAGTTATGGATTGATCAAAAAATGGAAAAACAGTTCCATTCCAAATCGCTTTCATGACCAGGCTTTCCAATTTTATATCTTTCCGTTAAAAAATGAATTGTTAAATATGTCAAAAGGCTTTTCGCTTGTTGGGCAGAGCAGTTAAGAACAGCCTTAACATTAGAATCGTGCTGACGGGTCATTTTGACCCATACCAAATGAATAGATGTACACAGAAAACACATTATAAAATAAATTAAATATTCGCTGCACAAAAATAATTTAAATCAATAAGTTAAATAGTTTTAAATAAAAATTCTGATGTGAAATATTTTTATAAAACTTGAGAAAAAATTTCCCGCGGTTCTAGTGTTAAGTATGAAAGGTCTGATTTCGCATCAGAAAATTTTGAACAGTAATTTTCTTTTAATTTGTTTGTGTAATATCTATCATCATATATAGAAAAATTACTATTAAAACTTTCTGGTGAGAATTCTGAATTTTAAAATAAAAGAACCGCTTTCAATTCAGACGTTTCATACTTAATGATATAATATTTTAAATGTATTTCGCACCGCATATTTCTAGACGCTGTAACTAACGCTTAGTGTTTGCACTTACAAGCAGTAAACTCAATGGCAGCAATGCCTAAGAATATGTAATTTTTTGGATACATTCAAAAGAAATACCGGTATATGCGATTTCCACGCTATGTATTTCTAGACATTGTATCCTAGTATTCAGGGTGCGGCATGCAGGGCTTCCACATGTAATTATTTTTCTATTCTATTCGTGCTACTATTTAAAAATAAATAAATTTTGTAGTATATTTCTCTTGCAAATGTTATCAAACTGTATATGAAAGATTTTTGTTTTGAGAAAGTGGTGCGAGGTAGAATTAAAAAATAGTCACCTCTGGAAGCCCTGGGTATGTCATCCATAAATTATGTCACACTTCAAGAGTGAGAAGGGGGGGGGGAGGCTGCTTATAAGTGTGACATGCTGTCAGGGTTACCAGTTTGGCCTTTTTGTATTCAAAAATATCGAATTCATACCGGAAAAACTCAAAGATAAAGTTTTACTTTAAATAATAGCCGAATGCCTGCCATCGCATAAAACAAAGAATACCACACGGAATTACTGGTCGGAATGCGAAATTTCGGATTTGAAAAAAGGCCAAACTAGCAACCCTGCACACTGTGATGGGAGGAAGGGAGGGGCTAACACTTTGGGCTGGCCCGTAGCTAGAGCCTACTTCCATAGGTAGGACAAAGGTTTTTCCAGGGATGGCAGATTATTTCTTCATTTTTTTCTAGTCTCTTATTCGCAATTCTTCAAAAATATATAATAATATAAAAATATGTTTTAGGGAATTTCTTTTTCATTTAAAATATAAGATATTTCTAAAGTCAGCATGAAATTTTTAAAGTTTCTTCAGAGACATAATAAAACTATATTAAATTTAAATAAGATATTTGGCATAACCAGGGCCGTAGGAACCGCCCCCCCCCCCTATACCCCTCATTTGGAGAAGTTGCTGAACAAAGTCTGCGGCTCAGTAGTAAGTTATTGTACTTTTGAGCCGAATAATGTTTTTTAACTTTTATAATTATTTTTAATGTATTTTTTACTAAAATTTTAATTTGTTTTATCCAAATTCATTTTTTGTCAAAGATTGTGGTCAGATTTAGAAAACAGATATGCGCTTTCCTTCTATATCCACTATTGTTTATAAAGGTGCCCAGATGGAAGAGCTTTCGAAGGCTCTAAATTCTATTTTAAAAAGTATAATGATATTTTAGTCTTTTTTTTTTGGGGGGGGGGGGGGCTACTATAAATAAGAGAAAAAGGTGAAACCAAAGATTCAAAACTTCATTAATACTGTTATTTCCTTCAACCAAAATAGATATGCACTTTCTTTCTACAGCCACCATTAGTTTTAAAGGTGCCCAGATGAAAGAAATTTTGTAGGCTCTAAATTCTTTTTGAATTGTCTTTTTTAGGGCCTTCTATAAAAATGAGGTAAAGTTGGAACTCAAGATTCAAAATTTTTAGGCGGAATTTTTTATTCAAATGCTTAAAAAATATGCTTTTTAATCTAATTTTAACCACAATAAATTTCAAAACTTCCTTAATACCATTACTTCCTTAAAAAAATTTGTGCTTCCTTTCTATAGCCACCGTTCTTTTTAAAGGTGATGAAAGAAATTTTGCAGGCTCTAAATTCTTTTTGAATTGTGTTTTTTGGGGGCCCCTATAAAAATGAAGAAAAGTTGGAACTCAAGATTCAAAACTTTTAGGACCTATATTTTTAATTCAAATGTTTAAAAAATATGCTTTTTAATCACGTTGGGGGTCCCAATAAGCTTCAAAACTTCTTTAATACTATTACTTCCTTCAACCAAAACAGATAATGTGCTTCCTTTCTGTAGCCACCATTTTTTTAAAGGTGCCCAGATGAAAGAAATTTTGCGGTGAGGAAAAGTTGGAATCCAGGATTCAAAAGCTGTGCCACCATTGTTTTATTCAAATGTTTAAAAAATGTACTTTTTAATCTCGTTGGGGCCCCCAATAAGGTTCAAAACTTCCTTAATGTTACTTTCTTCAACCAAAACAGACATGCGCTTCTTTCTATAGCCACCATTATTTTTAAAGGTGCCCAGATGAAAGGAATTTTGCAAGTTCTAAATAATCTTTAAAATATATTTTTTGAGGTCTCTATTAAAAATGAGGAAAAGTTGAAACCCAAGATTCAAAACTTTTAAGCCTCGTTATTGTTATTCAAATGTTAAAAAATGTGTTTTATAATCTCCTTCGGGGTCCCAATAAGCATCAGGCATCTGTGTGCCACGCATTTTCCACCTATATCCCCTTATGTTCGACCTGCTCCTTTTTCTAACGTTTCATTTCTCTTCTCTCGATAAATTACGAATGTTAATTATACATAAATTATATTTTGTAAATAAAATCATAAGACGAAACGCAATTTTTCTCCTTGATTCAAACATAAAATATGTACTAAGCTTTACCAAGCTCTTCATCGGAGAATATTTTTATAACTAATTGTTATTTATTTAAACAAATACGTCACTTGCTTAGCGAAAGTCGCGTATTTATATAAATAAACAACAATTAGTTATATTCTGTAATTATTTAATCTACTAGCGGAGCTTCACTTGTTTTGCTCGTTGGTTCCCCCCCCCCCCCAAAAAAAAAAACTTATTTTCGGGAGTTCCCTCTTGGGGACCCCATTACCTTCCGCAACATTAACCCGTTCAGGATATCCCGAATCTGCTCTTGAATCAAACAATCCTTGAATTATTGTAATTTTTCTTTTGATAAAAGTGATAGTCTCCAGGTAAAAGTTAATTTTTCCAGTATTGACGTTCACGTTATTACAGGGGTCAATTTGTTATTTTTCCACCTTCAGCTTAATCATGACAGCAGCAAAATCTACTGGATAATTCTTCGATTTAAGGAAAATTTGTCAAAAAGTCTCCGCAAAACGTGAAAAAGGGGTATAAATCGCATACACAAATTGAACAAAAATCCAAAAATCGCCGAGAACAAAATTTGACTATATCAAGCTAGAAGATTGAAAGTGGAATGTTAAATAATTAAATTTAAAAATATCAAAAAAACCGACTGCGTAAAAAGCAAACTAATTAATTATTTCTCATCAATGTGAAACAATTTTTTAGATTACTTACCTATTTTTCTTATTTACTTGTATTGATGACTTTTCTGTTTAATTTTTGGTTCCTATCTATAAACACTGTTTTGATGAGGCCTATAGATGCCTAAGAAGGTTAGAGTTGCAGTAAAGCTAGAGATCCTACCTACACAACTTCCACACTGTAAACTGAAATGTCTGAAATTCAGACATTTAAGTGTCTGAAACGCAGTGTTCAATTTTCAGACGTTTTAAAATGTCTTAAAATTTTCAGACACTTCTTGTGTCTGAATTTCAGACACTTAAGTGTCTGAAACAAGAGTGTTCAATTTTAAGACGTTTTAAAATGTCTTAAATTTTTCAGACACTTCTTACGTCTGAATTTCAGACATTTCAAATGTCTTAATTGCGGCCATCTTTGAACCCTCCCCCCTTTTTTTTGACCAATATGAAGCCATCTTTGACCACTTTTCTTTCTAAGCCATATACGCAACCATGTTTGACCACATTGAATCATTTTTTATAAATGGGAATACTTTGTTACCATAAAGCAGAGCTGATTGCAGCGTGGGAAAAATGGGGTGCTTCTCTACCCCCTGATTTTAGGGTACCCCAAATTGGATATGAAATTTTCATAAAGCTGATATTTTAAATCAGTTTTGACCTTATGAGGATTGTAATCAGTATTTTGTAGTTTTAGAATAGGATAATTATATGTATATATATATATATATATGCATTTATGTGATATATATGCCCTACGGCATCAAAAATGTTTATTACTTTTAGTGAACTTCAGATTAATTCTAGTCCGAAGACCTAGTATTCATTCGCCCCCTTCCCCCACTGCCTTCGTATACTGTTACAAAAAAAAAAAAAAAAAAAAAAAAAAAAAAAGAAGCCTATTCGATGCCGTCAAATACATATTTGGATAAATATATCATTTTCTTTAACCTAATCATGTTCTAAAAGTACAAAATATTTATTAAAATAAGCATAAGATCAAAACAAACTTAAAATATCAGCTTTATGGAAATTTTATACAGAATTTAGGGGCCCGTAAAGCTAAAGGCCCATAGAAACAGCCCAGTTTGCCCATGCTGTAATCAGCTCCGCTTTATGGTAACAAATTATTCCCATTTATAAAAAGAATTCACTCCTTCAGAAAGAATTCCATCCCTGCTTTGTAGTTCATTTTTTTCCTATTTAAATAACATATTCCCAGTGCAATTCCCAGTTTAAGCATTTTTTGCATTTTTATTTCCGTGTTAAATAAAATCTAATACTAGATTCCCCAAAATTTGCAGTATATGAGAACCCAATATTTAAAAAAATTGAGTATGAAACTCTTCATTTAAAGAGTAAATTCGATTTTTTTTTTTTTTTTTTAAGAGGGGTTTATTTACCATAAGAAAAGTTGAGAATTTAATTATAAAATATTCAGAATTTCACATTTCACGATAGCTTGATTTTAATGCTTCTATGATTTGTTTTCGTGTTCACACACACACACATATATAATAACATACAGGAAAAGTCACTTCTAGTTTCAAAACCTATTTTGCCTAAATATACATTTTTTTTGGCCTTGTTTGTATAAATGAACTTTGAGGAAAACCGCAATTTTTTGTGCGAAATGTAGTTATGCATGGAAATATACAAAACCCTAGCTGTTTTCTAATTTCCATTTTAAACTTGTAATAACCTTTTAACTTAAAGCTGTTCTCAACTGCTCTGCTCAACAAGCACAAAACGTTTTGACACATTTACAAATTCATTTTTTAACGGAAAGGTATAAAATTGGAAAGCCTGAGCATGGAATCGAACTGTGTTTTCCATTTTTTGATCCATAAATTACCTATTGAGTTATAAGCGATTTTGATCACATGACAAACACGTTTTTCGCCCTTTCTTGAGTGGTTATTCTTCTTTCACGCAGAAATTCGATTCAAATTCGGACACTATTTTCTAAAAGACCTGTTGCGTTTGAAAAAAAAAAAAAACGGAGAAAACAGTTCGATAACATAGTTTCTGAACAACTACACCAGCCAGTTTCATTCATTTCCCAACAAAAATAAATTAAAACTTGCGTCATAAAGTTGCCCTTTTGGATTTGAGAACAGCCTTAAAATAAAATAAGCTTAGTTTTCAATTTCTCATGTTTTGCAAATCAAAATTTAAAATTTTGAACAAAAAAATCAAAGTAAATAATGATTTTTTTTTTTTTTTGAGGAAATGGAATTATAGCTGTAAATAATTTATATTCTATACAATGTGCTATTAAAAAATTAAAATTTCGAAAACTGATTTTACATATAATAATCACAAAATTGCAGTATTTTTTTCCTTTCAACTGTATAGTTTAGAGAATATACGGGTGTGCCATATAATTAAAAATTGCTTTGAAACCAAATAATATCATGCAGAATATATATCTATATATATATTTAAAGTGACACAAAAAAGTTTTGACAAATCGGATTTCAAAACACAAATCAATTTTGCCAAAAACAGATTTTTGGCTAAAAAGGTTTTCCTCGAAAATTATACATCTCTAATTACATAAAAAATAAATCACGATAGATGTTTGTTAATTTTCCAATTTTTATCAAATATTAAACTTCGAGTGAATTGCATATCCTTCATAGCGAACAAAAAATTAATTTAAAGGTAAGTTTAAAATAAAATGTGGTTATAACTGCGTTAGAAAACGTTACAAGGAATTCAACATGTTCATCAAAACGCTAAATTAACCTTTTAAAAAACAACCTTTTTTTTTTTTTTTTTTTTTTTTTTTTTTTTTTTTTTTACTTCTTTTAAATCCAAACAAAGTATTTCTTCTTCAACAAAAGTTTCGACAATTTTACGTTTTTGTTTTATTTTTATAGACATTCTAAGTTAACCAATTTTTTACATAATATTACTGATGTTTTTACATAATCAAATTAGCCTACACTCACACAAAAAATATAATATATAATTCTGGACCTGTAGTTCTAGAATTACAAGTATGTAAAAATATATATTTCTAGAATTAGCTGTTTTTTTTTCGCAAACAAATTCAAACCTAAGTTATATTTCATGCAACATTTTATGTGGTACTATAAACAAAATATCAAAAACACTTACTGATATCGATATGACTTGATTTAAAATAACTGCCATAGTGAATGAGAGAGAAAAACTTGCTTCTTTTTTGAAGAAAACCCCTTCCTATATCCTGCTAGCCCTGTTAAAATAATGGAAATTTTCCATTCTGAAAACAGAGCCCGCGGGACTAGTTTGTAGGTCTGGGGTTAGTTTTCTTGTTTAACGAGATGAGTAACTATATTCTTGACGAAAAGCAATGAAAAGTAATACTGTCTCTATTAGGAACTATTTGTAGAGTTATCCGGATGTAATTTCAGTCGTTATATCCATATATGAAGCACATAAGATCCCTCCAGCCATCCAGAATGCAAGAAACTTCTAAATATAACGCTTCCACTAATAACGCAGCCGCAGTAATAACATAATGACAACATTTTTCACAGTAAAAAATCCGGAGCAGTCAAAGACGCGAACTGTTGAAGAACGTTTAAATTTGAATACGACAACGGACTCCGGACTCACAACACAGATTCGCTTCTCAAAGAAAAAAAAAGCTGCGAGTCAGCATTTCCATTGGAAACAGATGGCTTTATTCATTACGTCAGTCTACGGGTTACAATATGATAAGTTGTTAAATTTTTTTTTTTATCAGCGGGAAAAGTGGAACGTTGTATAAGAAGAAATCAGAAGCATTTTATTTTCTTTATTTGGCGTTTTTCGCAATGTTTACACTTATAAATTATATGAATATAATTATTACAGTTTTTATTATTTCAGTAAGAGGGTAAAAAACATATTATAAATTAAAAAAATCGTCGTAACGCTAGTTAAAAAAATAACATTTATTCTTCGAAATGATTACATAATTGAACACTAAGAGAAAAAAGAACTAAGAAATTTTCGTAAGAGGAGCACCGCCCCCCCCCCCTCTCTTCCTAAACCGCTAATAGAAATCAATTTTTAAATATTTCCTTTTGACGTTCGTATATTTAAAATTTATCTTAGTAAGGGGTGTTCACAAGGGCAAAACCTTCTACTAGAGGGAAAGAAATGTTCTGCATTTTGAAAAATATTGTTAGAAATTTATTTTTATATATCTATTTAATATTTAATACTTCTTACTTGTTAATTTTTTTATATTCCTTTTATATAAAAATTATCTTGTACAAGGTGTTCTCACAAAAGATTCTTGGTTTAGCTTATTTCATATTTATATTTTGCGTTTTAGTTAGGCGAACTAGGTAGGGGACTCCAGACACATCTGTCCATCCTCTCCCCTTTCTACATTTTTTTCTAAGAACAATCATATCTCTTTGTATTTAGGGAACGGCCTATGAGTGAGCCATGAGCATACCTATGAGTGGAAGTAGTTTTTGAGAAATTTATATTTTGGGAAAAGTTTCTTTAGCTTGCACTTTTACACTAAAAATAATTTAGTTCGAAAGTTAGTAAACGGGCATTTACAATTTTGGCAGACGTCCCCATGGTCAAATTAAGTTGCTTATTTTATACACTAATACCAAATTTAGTGGATGGCAAAGCATTTCATCCATTCGAAAACGTTTTCTGACGGTGCTGCCAGATATATTGCGATACAATTGCATATGAGGACACCAGAAGCGAAAGGCTATAAGTGACAAAATTGAAAAAACTGAGATCAGTATACAGGCTATCTGGAAATAAGGCTATTTCTTTTATGATTGCTCTCAGAAGAAAAATATACGGAGGGGAAACGTTGGACAGATGTGCCTGAAGTCCCCTGCCTTGTTTGCTAAACTAAAACGCAAAATATAAGAGATTTCCTAATTATGTGTTGCATTCTGGAGGTCAACTACTTAAGCACTATAAACTAAACCTCTTTAATCTGTACTTAAAATTTAAAAAATATATTGTACTTCACTTTCCTTCCACAGTTATTGAAATAAGAATTGAAAGACCGCTATGAAATTAGCAACAGCTTCATATTTTAAGTCAGTCACTTACTATTGATGTTAATCTTTAAATTCAATTTATTCCAAATCTAAATTTTTTCACTTATATCCTTTGGCCGCAGGGGTCCTCATATACAATCGTCGTTTCATCATACATATGATACAATTGTATTACATTCAGACATATAAGTGTCTGAATTTCTACATGTCTTAATTTCAGACACATGATCATTATTCAGATATTTTTCTCAGTTCATTTATACCATGATCACAGTAAGACACTTAAGGGTCTTAAATTCAGACACTTATGATGTCTGAAATTTCATATTCAGACACTTATGTGTCTGAATTTAAGACGCCTCTATTTGCAGTGCAGGTTGTGTAATATATAAACGGAGCTTCTGACTGTAAAATAGTCAATGAAACATCGTCTTCATTTTGAAAGACCTATCCACTGATATACCACTCAATAGGGTGCGTAATTTTTTTTCCTTCTCTACCGCCATTTTGTATTTTACGGCCGCCATTTTGATTTTTTAAAAACAAAACCAAACCTATAACTATCGGACGGTTAAGACGAATTGATAGAGACCTCATTCATTAAAATCCCTCCAGCCGTTGGGATGTTTCGAGGGTATAAAGACATACCCAGATGCGCGTGAAACACGTAACCCTTCTTGGCAGTCGGGTAAAGAATATGCTAAAAATCACATAAAATGCTCTTAAAAAATTCAGAAATTGCAAAGGATAAATTTTCTATATTGAGCTAAAAGACTTAAACCTGATTCTTTTTAGGGATGTTAAAAAAAAAGAAAAAACCCGCGGTAGGTGAATAAAATGCCGAAGAGGGCAAAATTCACCGTATTGGGATAAAAGATTGAAACCGAATTCCTTTTTCATTCTCAAAAAATAATAAATAAATAAATAAATAAATCGGTGAATTGAAGGGTTTTTTTCCGTTCAAACACACACACACACAAAAAAGCTTTGATTGCCCATTTTTGGCAAAAATATAGAAAGCTACCAATATAACGTAAAAATTACCTAACATTCTTCACTATAAATATGCATTTTCGTCAAATCAAATCCCAATAGTGTTCCGTCAATTGTTAGTGTTCAGTCAATTGTGTTGCAATGTACTTTTCCCCGTTAGAAACTGAACTTTTCGCATGGATATTTTTTCCTTCGTTACACGAGAAAGTCGCGAATCAAATATAAAAATTTCTAGAAATCTTCCATTCAAAAGACGACAATTTCTTCAAATAAGAGAAGAAATCTCTTCTAATCACCGGTGTCTTAAAAACGTGAAAAGCGTTTAAAATCGCATAAAAAGTTCGCGGAAAATTAAAAAACTGCAGAGGAAAAAATTGTACTTTGGGCTAAACGATTGAAACCTGATTCTTTTTACTGATGTCAAAAAATCCCGTCGGAACGCGAAAAAAAGTTAAAAATGACGTAAAAGATTTCGTGAAATATTCAAAAATCGCAGCAGACTACTTTACTATATTCGGCTAAAATGAAAAAATTGATTGAAAGTGGATTCATTTTATGAATGTGGGGGAAAAAGCACGAAACTCGAAAAAACACTAAAAATAGAACAGAAAATTAAATTAGAAAAATTGATTAAGGAAAAACCAAAAACCTGTTTCTAGGTGCATAATTTCAGGCATACAGGTATCCTTCCTGTCAAATCTTGTCCTGAACAGAAAAACAGTGGTCAGACAAACACTGGACAGAGAAACATCTGTCTTTATTATTATCCACTAGGAAACAAGTCTTCGTTGCCCATAGAAAGGTACTGTCTATCCGAAGCTATTCTTTTTTCTTTTTCAATTTCTATCAGGACAACTTGGGTGACAATTTTAAATTGGAGAAAACTGAAAAATATGAAAACGACATCCCAAAGGAATTTTTTTGAATTAATAAATCTCTCTCTAGATATATATTTTTTTTAATAAAAGGCACCGTTTAGAGCAGAAAAAAAGTTATTATAAGTGAGTATTTTCTGTTTAAAAAAATCTGTCCTGGCCTTGCAGATGACATTGTCAAACTGAAGAAAAAACAGAAACAAGTAAAAATTAAATTTAAGAAATCAAAAAACCCGACTGCGTAAAAAGCGAACTAATTAATTATTTCTCATCAATGTGAAACTATTTTTTAGATTACTTACCTATTTTTCTTATTTACTTGTATTGATGACTTTTCTGTTTAATTGTTGGTTCCTATCTATAAACACTGTTTTGATGAGGCGTATAGATGTCTATGAATGTTAGAGTTGCAGTAAAGCTAGAGATCCTACCTACACAACTTCCAGGTTGTGTAATATTTAAACGGAGCTTTTGTCTGTAAAATAGTCAATGAAACATCGTCTTCATTTTTAAAGACCTATCCAATGATAGGCCACTCAATAGGGTGCGTAAAATTTTTTCGTCTCTACCGCCATTTTGTATTTTACGGCCGCCATTTTGAATTTATAAAAACAAAATTTAGCCTATAACCATCGGACGATTAAGACGAATCGATAGAGACTTCATTGATTAAAATCCACCCAGACGTAGGGATGTTTCGATGGTATAAAGAAATCCACATACCCAGATACGCGTGAAACACATAACCCTTCTTGGCAGTCGGGTAAAAAGGTCTAGAAGTAAATTTAACAATTCCAGAAGCATTTAAATTAATTTAAAGGGTATTCTTTAGTGTCTCTAGGCGTGACACAAATATTATGAGGGACTACAAAAACCAGTTTAAAATATAAACATCTCCAAATATGTATCAGTCTATATATGGATGCTTATGATATGCATGCATTTATTAAAAAGGTTTAGAAGTAAATTTAACAATTCCAGAAGCATTTAAATTCATTTAAAGGATGTTCTTTAGTGTCTCCTACAGGCGACATAAGGACTGAAGAGGTTAATATTATGCAAAAAAAAAAAATAAATAAATAAATAAATAAATAAATAAATAGATAGATAAATAAATAAATGAAATAAAATAAAATAATAATAATTCTATTCAAAGCGGATTTGTCTCACTTTCAAACTTAACTCATTTGAAATATCGTTGATTCAATAAATTATTAGTAACAAATTTACTCTGATGTTAAAATATACACTGCTCAAAACAATTAGGGGAGCACATGGTTTTAACAAAATTACGCAAAAATTTACACTGATAAGTGACGTAAAATGAAACATCCATAATTTAAAATGAAGTAGAAAACAGATAAAGAAAACTTCACATGCAAATCAAAGTTAGCAAATCTGTAAAATAGTCAATGAAACATCGTCTTTATTTTGAAAGACCTATCCAATGATATGCCGCTCAATATGGTGCGTAAAAATTTTTTTCGTCTCTACTTCCATTTTGTATTTTACGGCCGCCATTTTGAATTTATAAAAACAAAACCTAGCCTATAATCACCGGACGGTTAAGACGAATCGATAGAGACCTCATTCATTAAAATCCATCCAGTCGTTGGAATGTTTCGTGGGTATAAAGAAATCTACATACCGGGATACGCGTGAAACACGTAACTCTTCTTGGTAGTCGGGTAAAAACGAAAAGACTTCTATATTTTTTATTTATTTATTTATGTGCAATACTTAGCGGTTTTTTGTGACGGCTTTTAACATTTGCAAAGGGAATTCAGTTTTTTTTTTCTTTTTTGCCAAATTTTGTTCTCTGCTATTTTTGAACCTTTCGAGAATTTTAGATTTTTTCTGGTAAATTTTTTAACATTCGTAAAAAAATATATCCTGTTTCAATCTTTTAGCATAATATAATAAATTTTGCCCCCTATGAACTTCGAAATTTCTTTATCAGTTTTTGGCATTCTTTCGCATTCTGCGGCGATTTTTTCACATATTTTTCCTAAACGGAAGAATTCTCAGTTAAATTTTGCTAGTGCTTTGATTAAATTCAAGTTGTAAGAATATCAAATCTGTTTCTGTAGCGGTATGAACGAAATGTCGAAAATTTTAATTTAATCTGGATCGAAATAAAAAATTACAATATTTCAAAGTTTGTTTGATTCGAGATCTGAGCGGGCATAGCCCCAATGGGTGTGTACTTTGCCGAAAGCAGTTCAACCCAACTCCAAATTCGTTTAATTTGAGTTTCGTTTTGGAAAAATTGACCTGCGAAGCTCCGCTGCTGTTGTTATAAAATGGAACTCGAATAGAAAATTAAATATGGATATTTCTCCAAAATTTTAGAGGGGAGCCCTAAAAAAATGTTCAAAATGGCCTCAAAAGACCTTCCTACGGCCCTAGGCAAAACGTAAATAAAATGCTTTCCCTTTAATTAGAAATTTGAATCAAATACCGTTTTTTACTTTTCAATAAATGCCTTACACTTTCAGTTGTAAATGCTTTCTATCTTATGATGGTCTGTATCTAGTTGTCGCGTTGCAAAAATTGGCTTACAATGTCAACTTTGACGACCACTTTAGAAACTGATTTGCTTTTAAGAAAAAGTGCAAAACAGTTTCATTAAACAGTACATTCAGTTTCTTCGTTTCTTAATAAAAGCTTCTGTAACATTTTTGAATTTAAGAATAAAAATGACTTTATAAACGTGCCAGTAAGTAACAAATTTGGATTTGTAAAATCGTAAGTAACCTGACATATTGTATTGTTTAAATTCGAATTAATGATTGGTTTATTTTAGAAGCGCCAATTTTTTTAAATATCAGTGGAATGGGAGATAACAAAGAGGTGAAGGGACAGACCTTCCATTATCTATTTTTATTTTCACATGGGGGGAAGGGGGCTGCCATTTGTAGTTTATTGTAATCGGACAAAATTTCAATGAAACAAGCAACTAACTGTCATGTACAGTAAATTCAAGTTAATGAAATAGTATTGTAGGCTGGTTCACCGCAGTTTTGAGAAGCCTTTGGTTTCAACCCCGCCTCCTAAGGATAAATTTTATATGGTGGCAGTTGTATAAAGGAAGCAAGCTTTAGAGATATACGTAATCCAGATTTTTTGTTGAAGAGGTATGGGATAATTTCTACAAAGCGAAAAAGCCAGGAACGCACAATGGAGCAATATCTGACAGATCTGTTAACCCTTTAACCGTCTGGCCCGGATTTTTCCGTTCCTAGAAATCATGTTAAAATGGCTGTAGACCAAAATATTATAAACAGAATTTTATTTTTAACCTTATATAGAAAGTAGTGATATTAAAGATATTATAGCATCAAACTGAGACTTAAAAAATATATATCCTGGGATTTACAAGCATTCTTATAAAATTACTGCAAAAGAAAAAAAAAGCTTTATAGATGAAATTTTTGAGTATTTTTGTTTCCAGTCTAGAAAGGAAATTTAGGGGTAGAGGGCGAGATCTGGTATAAAGGAAGAAAAATGGAAATTTGATGTTGTATTACATAATTTTTAAAAAAAGGAAATACTAAGTGAAAAAATGATCGGAATGTCGAGCTTCATTCTAGGTTGGACAAGAAGTTGGGGGGTAAATGGAAATTTAATGTTTCTAGCGGAATGTAGAGTCTTGTGCTAGGTCGGGCAAAATTTTTTCCAGGTCGGGCTTTGCCCGACCTGGCCCCCACCTGGCTACGGGCCTGACTTTGGGACACCCACAGATTTCTCATATAAGTAGAAACCAATTTGGTAACCTTTTCTTGAAACCTACATCTCTTCCCTCCGTCACGTGATGGAGGGCAGAGATGCGCGCCAAACCGGTTTTACTCCCGGCAAAAGCTTCTCGGAATCTTGAGTTGTATCATAGACTTCTCATATAACTGTACTCAGAAATAGCAACCCTTTCTTGACGCCGAGATCACTACCCACCGTCACGTGATGGTGGGCAGAGAAAACGCGCCAAACCGGTTTTTCTCCTCTGGTTCCCGCTGAAACTTTCTTGCATCGGAGTTTCTCACGCATAAATCAAATCCGACAGTTGCCAATAAGGTGATCACCGCCATAAAAGACAACCTTTTGGCGATGAAAGCGGGAAACATGTGTGCCTCAAGTTCTGACCGAAATAACAATGGGATTCGGCCTCTACTTCTTATCTTTACTCTGAGAGTTGTATCTTGAGCTGACCGAGAATGAGATCCAAAAGTTGCCAATAAAGGGATCACTGCCAAAAAAGACATCCTTTTGGCGATGAAAGAGCGAAAACATGTTGGTTCAAAATCTGGCTGAAAGAACAATGGGGTTTGGTCTCTACTCCTATCGGATACCACATCCGGAATATGAAATTAATTACCGCATGTTCTGGTGTATTTCTTTTGATGCAAATAAAGTGATCGAAATTTACAGGTGCGCGTTATACCTCAGTTACAAATACGAATGATTAAAAATTAAGAAGATCATAAGAACTGGATCTTCTATATTACTGAACATGAGGTTAATTTGGAAAAAAAAGTTCGCTATCACATTATAAAATTTACTAGTATTTTATACATTTATGTTTTTGCTACAAACTCATGAATATTTCTTTGCAAAAAAGAAGGGTGAGATTGATACGGCGAAAATACCTAAAAATTGAAATTGTAGACTAAAATTTTACGTGTGCGTTATACACCGGAGCGTATTGTACGGCGGGATATACGGTAAGTAGGTAATGTTTCAAGCAACACATAGTAAAATTCATTAAAGAATATTTATTTTTATATCAGGTAAGTATTAGGCAGCGCCATATATTTTTTATTTATTTGCTATAACCATTTCCAAACTATAAAATTCGTAGTATGATTTCTTTAACATGTGCTACAGGAAGCTACCACGAAGATTATATTTTGAAAGTAGTGGTGACAAATATTTAAAAAATATAGGACGTTATGAACCCTGTGTTAGGTATATCCCGCCACCCCCCCCCCTTTTTTTTAACCTGTAACTTGAAATAAAAGCGCAGAAGATCTCAAACGTTTTAGGTAATAGAATGTACATAACTTTATTTTTTTTAATAAATAGTTGCAAAAATGCTGTCATAACAGGAGGCAGGGTATCACTTGAGTGTGACAACTTGTGACATAGGGAGGGGGGGGGGGTAAAAATACTCGAAATTTGTGTGAACTAATTAATGGATAACCCCTTATATTCCTATATGTTTGTTTTTGTTTCTTTTATATTTGCTCAAAAACATGCTTAAACTAGGGTCACTAGACCGCGTAATAAGATAAGCTCTGCTATAAAAACATAAAACCCTGAAAAGAAACTACCAGTCTTCTTTCTGACCTTATAGTGATAGAACGTAGTTTTGTGACTGAAGAAGAAAGATTCAGTCTTTCAAAAATTTTATTTATGTTATACGCCAGTGTTTCGTAACCGGTGTGCCGCGGCACACTGGTGCGCCGTGAGAGCTCCTCAAGTGTACCACGGAAGTTTTCAGTATGGTTACATCAAGATTCTTCGAACTAATAAAAACACTTTAAAATGCAACATTCTAAGTTCTGCAGTTTACTATGCAGGAAGGTTCAGTGTCATAAAGTTGCACATTTCCTTTCAAATTTATTTCAGCGTTTGAATATTTTTAATAACAAACCTCAGGAGACTGCAATGAAAAGATTTAAAAAACATACTATTATAATTTGTTGCTTTTCCTTAATTGTAAATTTACAATTTAAAAAAAAAATATAATTCTTTCTCGATAACACATTTGGTTAGTTCCATAGGTTTTTGTAGTGTAGGTTACATGTTATACTTTCGAAAAGTTTTCTTGCCCTTATTCAATTAATGAGATATCTTCGATAAAATAAGTCACATTTTCCCGTTACTGGTAGCCAAATACCGTAGCATGTGACTTACACTACAAGTACTCATGGAAATAGCCATTTACGAGAAATAAGCTTTTCTGTGTATGTGTTCAAATGTTCTATGTATCTGTATTTAACCCTTTCAGGGTTTCTGCTTGCGTGGTGCAAACACTTAAATTTAATTACAAAATTGCAAAATTGCACCATCAATTTTTTAGTACAATTTTGTTCTCATAATATACGTGAAGAAAAGCTTTCGATTATTTTCAATTAAATTTGTTCGTAAATTGTTGTGTCAATCAATTATTTCGAAATTTTTGGAACACAAATGCCTTGCACCTGACAGGGGTTACAACAAAAATAAATTTCGGCTAGATCCGTGGAAGAAGATTTATTAGTATTCTCCAAAACCCTATCTTGTTTTCTAGATATTAAAAGAAATATTTTCATTATATTTTAAACACTTTAAAAGGTTAAAAAATGCAAAAAAAAAAAATGCAAAAAAAAAAAAAAAAAAAAAAAAAAAAAAAAAGAGTCTTTTGAAGTTTTTCGCAAGCCCTTAATCTCGAAATTAATTTTCGAGGAAAATACGAATTGTAACCTATAAATTTGTTAACTGAAATTAATTTCTATTTACTTTTTTTTTTTGGAATAATTGGAACAATTTGGTTATTAAAATGTATTGGGTGCTCTGTTCTTTTATTGGTCGACTGTACCACATAACTGAATAAGTGTTGGTCGTACACAAATGATTTTTCTTTTTGTTTGACATAATAGAACACCGAGAAAGTTTTTTCTAAACATTAATTACAGGACCTGCAGATCGTATAAAAATTTATATTTTATAATTGTTATTAAAATAACCATTTGGACGTAAATAACTTTTAATAGAATGGAGAACAAAATTTGAAGCATTTTTTTTAATTGAAACTATACCTCTAAAACTAATTGTTAAGGAATTAGCTATTACACAGAGATAAGAGAGAACACACTGTATATAAAAAGTTTGGATAACTAGCTTTATTGTATGTTCTTTTTGAATTAGAGTTATGACTTGCTTTGCGATTTTTCCTCCTTTCTGTACATTGAATATATTTAACTTGCCCATTTCCGAGCTTAATTACAACCGTTTAAGCTATTCCCGCATTTTTACGTTCTAGAAAAAAATCTGGGTTTTGTCACAATGAATCGTAGTTTGGAGAAATGTACTGAATAGCGTTTATTTTGGGTTTATAAATAATATAATTCTAACCGGCAGTAAATTAGGAAGTAATCAGTAGAAAAACATTTCCCTTTTCAAAGAATATGTGCCATTTTATACCCATGAAAGTTAAACATGGGAGGGACTTATTAGTGAAAACACTTTAAAGTCATGGGGGCCTTATTAAACAAATTATTGATAATATTTTGGCCCCTAGCTGCCAAATTTTACGCTTTTTTGTTACCACTAAAATTTAAAACAAAATTTTTGCTTATTTAATTGCTGATTTCGCATATTAAATAAGGGAAAACGTTCTTTTAAAATTTAGTGGTAAGATAAAAACGTAAAAGTTAGCAGCTATGTTGGCCAGTTTTGCCTTTATCTTTCATGACTCTAAACTAGACAAAATGTAACATAACCTTAGATCCAATTGATAAAATGTCTCAAATCGAAGTTGCTGATTTCTGTTTAGAATAAATTATGAATAGCTGGAATACAAGTAGCCGCTTAGTGCAGTTCTTTCCTTTTTTGATGATTTAATTCTTTTATAGATCCTTATTTGTAGTAATTAGCGTATTTGTTTCATGAAAAAAACTTCCGTTCTTCCACTGAAAATGTTTATATATACCGCGGCTCATGAATACTTCAAAGTCTTGAAATATACATACTTTGTGTCACCCACCGTGCGTCGTACTATTCAGACGACACCTATCGTGGCGCCTTTTATTCAACGAAGTTCTTTGAAATGTTCCCCACAGCTGCGAAACAACACTGCATGCTATTTCAATTTCTCAGGAAATATCTGTTATTTCTCAAATTTTTCGAAATTTCTTATAATACGGCTTCGTGTAAAACTATCTTAGCTGCGTCAGCAAGACAAATTCATAATTTCAAAATGATCGTATTTGATTCGTTCGTATACAAATTTCTCTTCAAACAACAAGTGTCAACGAGCACCAGTTCCTTTAAATACCTCATCAGTGCTATCACGAACAAATATTCGTAAAAAAGAAAACTTTCATACGCAAACAACTTCTGTCTAAATAAATTTATTCTTTCGAAACTTATGCTAATTTCTACATAATACACTCATCGATTTTGTGAATGTTATAGTCGAGAGTTTCATACATCTTTAGAAAAAGTCTATCGAGTTTCAAGTTGTCCATCACTAACACAATCAAGTTTATCTCGAAAGGCTTGATCAGATACGTTTTGGCAAAATGAAGAAGATAAAAAAATACTTTTGAATGACGTAAATGACAGTTTTTCTTCTAAAATAAACTCATTACCTTGTTTTTTATCACTATGAAACGGTCTGTCATTAACAAGGTTCATCCCATCCCTATAGAACAGCAATACGTAAAGAACAGCAATACGTAAAGAACAGCAATACGTAATCTTAAGGTTGTTCTCAAATCCAAACTCGCTATTTCCTGACGCATTTTAGGTAGATTTCGTATGAAATACTACCTATTGGGATCGTTCCTATGTTGGAATTTCTGAAATTTTTTTGCAGATCTACGATGATCATGACCCCTAGAACCCAAAACAACCCTCAGTAAAAAACTTTATCTATCTGTCTATCTATCTATCTATATATATATATCACTTTCTTCTGGACACGATAACTTCCACAATTCTGCACAAATATCTTCCAAACTGATACATAAAATCAATGGGCATAAAATCTCGGTCAAGTTCGTTAATGGGCAAAATCGGGCCAAGGGGATGGAAATAGGGAGAGGTTTTGTGAAAACCGAAAACCCCCCCTAACTCCTTAATTTTTATACATATCAAATCAGTTTAAAGTTTTTATAACTTCTAAAAATAGGGCCGAAAATTTATGCATCACAGAATTTTCATAAAATTAAAAAATGGGCTCAAGGGGCGCAAAAAATAGGGTTTTTGGAAGAAAAAAAATCATAACTTCGTCCATTCTCAAGATATCAAATCCAATTAATTTTATTATAAATCTCCTTAATATTATCTACAACTTTTATATTCACAAGTTTTTGATAGGACCAATACGTACCGCAAAAAAATAAAAAACAAAAACAAAAAGAGGGGTTGAAGAAGAAAAAAATCCATAACTCCGTCAATTCACAAGATATAAAATCTTCATGAATTTATCATATATCTTCTTAATATTGTCTATAACATTTATACAGACAAGTTTTAATAGGACCAATTCTTACAGCAAAAATAAATTAAAAATACATAGCGGTTGAAGAAAAAAATCATCTTATTAAGGGTGTATTCAAATCCAAACTGCTTATTTTCTGGCTCATTTTTAAATTCATCTTTGCTCTCAAACGCATCCAATTGGTAGAATCTCTTATTCAAAAACTATATAATGTACCTTAATGATCGATTTTTTGATAGAGGCAGAATATATTTCAAAAAAGGATGTCAAAGTGGGCATTTTGAACAGAATTTTCCGAAGCGATTATTTTAGGAACGAAAAATATTGTCCAAACTGCTTATTTTCTGACTCATTTTTACCTCACAGGCTATCAAAGCCTGAGAGCTAATGTGCCCGCCCGTTCTGTATGTATGTATGTATGTATGTATGTATGTATGTACGTACGTACGTATGTATGTACGTAACTCGATAACTCTTGATAAAAACATCCGATTTGCTTCAAAATTTTTTCCTAGGTTCACTGTGATAAGGCGCTTCCCTGATTAGTTTTTGGAGTTTATTGGTTAAGGATAAAGGGGGAAAACGGGGTTAGTCCACCCCCCCCCCCCTTAATTCAGATAAATGGGTTTTTCATGCAGAATGATTCGATTTGCTCCGAATTGGATATACCGGTTTATTATGTTAAGGAACTTCCCTGATTAGTTTTGGGAGTTCATTGGTTAAGGATAAAGGGGGAAAAACGGGGTTAGTCCACCCCCCTTAATTCAGATAAATGTGTTTTTCAGGCAGAATGATTCGATTTGCTCCGAATTTGGTATAGCGGTTTATTATGTTAAGGAACTTCCCTGATTAGTTTTGGGGGTTCATTGGTTAAGGATAAAGGGGGAAAAGGGGGGTTAGCCCACCCCCTTAATTCAGATAAATGGGTTTTTCATGCAGAATCATTCGATTTGCTCCGAATTTGGTATACCGGTTTATTATGTTAAGGAACTTCCCTGATTAGTTTTGGGAGTTCATTGGTTAAGGATAAAAGGGGAAAAACGGGGTTAGTCCACCCCCCCCCCTAATTCAGATAAATGTGTTTTTCATGCAGATTGATTCGATTTGCTCCGAATTTGGTATACCGGTTTATTATGTTAAGGAACTTCCCTGATTAGTTTTGGGAGTTCATTGGTTAAGGATAAAGGGGAAAAACGGGGTTAGTCCACCCCCCTTAATTCAGATAAATGTTTTTTTCATGCAGAATGATTCGATTTGCTCCGAATTTGGTATAGCGGTTTATTATGTTAAGGAACTTCCCTGATTAGTTTTGGGGGTTCATTGGTTAAGGGTAAAGGGGGAAAAACGGGGTTAGTCCACCCCCCTTAATTCAGATAAATGGGTTTTTCATGCAGAATCATTCAATTTGCTCCGAATTTGGTATACCGGTTTATTATGTTAAGGAACTTCCCTGATTAGTTTTGGGGGTTCATTGGTTAAGGATAAAGGGGGGAAAAGGGGGTTAGCCCACCCCCTTAATTCAGATAAATGGGTTTTTCATGCAGAATCATTCGATTTGCTCCGAATTTGGTATACCGGTTTATTAATTTCTTTTTTGCTCTCAAACGCATCCAATTGGTAGATTCTCTTATTCTGAAACTATATAATGTACCGTGATAATCGATTTTTAGATAGAGGCAGAATATATTTCAAAAAATGATGTCAAAGTGGACATTTTGAACAGAATTTACCGAAGCGATTGTGTTAGAAACCAAAAATACTGTTCTACTGAGAAAATAATTGTTTATAAATCAAGTTTTAATTAATTGAACGAAAAATAAAAACACAGGTCGCTTATAAATCTCTTCAAAAATCACGTCAGCGAGTTTCATATTTTTCTATTAAAAAGGAAAATTTCAAGTTGTTCAGCATAGAAATGTATTTTTTTTAATACCGCCTTAACATGATTCTGATAAAACCAGCTATTATATAAAAATGAAATAAAAACTCGTCAAAAGCAGACGGATAAAACTGTTAAAGTGGATTTATATCTAATAATGCAAAACAAAATGTGCATGATTTTACTGTTATATGAAATTATAGCATTTAGCTTTGCATGCAAGAATAAAAAAGTGCATAAAAGCGTAAAACACTTAAGAATGAAAACGTAGG
This sequence comes from Maratus speciosus, assembly GCA_963932465.1. Classification (NCBI taxonomy): domain Eukaryota; kingdom Metazoa; phylum Arthropoda; class Arachnida; order Araneae; family Salticidae; genus Maratus; species Maratus speciosus. The sequence continues at coordinate 496,534,639 of OZ010787.1, read as the reverse complement.
ATGTGGTTTATAGGGTTGGATAATTTTACCTCCCCACATAATCCACCCCCCTTCTTTGGTCACAAATGGACATATCGTGTAATAATGTGATTTTCCTTGTAACTACACTTGTGAAACTGTTTGTGTAGCAAGACGCACCTATGACAAACCTTCTAGTGGAATAAAACGCAAAATGCATTTTTGCGAAATGTGTCACTTTTCTTGTGGGTGAGCGATATATACATTTCCATGTACTACAATATTAAGCTGGTTCTCAATTTCCCTGCTCAACAATGTGAAACTCTCTGACACATTTTCTGACTCATTTTTAAACGTAAAGGCATAAAAGTGGTAGGCTTGACCATTAAAACGATGTAGAATCGAATAGCTTTTTCCATTTTATGATAAATAAATTACTTATCGAGTTATAAGCGATTCTTTTTACTTGACGACAAGTTTCTAGCCCCCTTTCTTGCGTGTCAGGAATTCGGTTCAAAATGTCCATTTTGACTGTATTTTCTGAAGGATCTTCTACTTTTACCAAAAAATGGAAAACGCCATTTGATTACATAGTTTCTGAATAAGAACACCTAACAATTTCATTCGTTTCTTAACAAAAATGATTTCAGAAATTTGTCAGAATTTAGTTTCTTTGGATTTGAAAACAGCCTTAAGCGAATTTAAATCATTTAGTTATCTGTATGGAATATGTAATAGGATTTGCTGCTTATAATAATCTTCATTACTTCTGCTACTGGGATGATATGAATTTTTGGTGCGAATGGAAGACAAAAAGCTAATTTTCTAACACCGTTATTTACACCTGTTTTATATGTTTTACGGTTTCTTCTGCTTTTAAGCGATGAACTTAGAGGCGGAGATTTCTTTTTAAACTAGTAAAACTGTAACTTGGCAAGAACGTTATGCAAAATTAGTTTTACCATAAGTTATTTCAGCATCTTTGTCGGCATAACAATATTACAGTCATTCAGGGTAACTTTGAACCATGGAGTGCAACTTTGCACCACCTCCTATTTTTCAATATTTTTGACTCCAAAAGACTAAATAAATTCCAGAACTGAGCTCTGTTGGCAAGGTTCTAAACTGGGATTTCTACTCTTTATTTTAGAAAATAAATTAGCAACATTATGCGCTATTAATTACATCATCTAACCATTTTTGTGAAGTACTGTTTTCAAGCTAATTTTGAATGCTGTTTTGAAGTTGTTGTAATCCAATTAAATTTTCATAGTAAGAAACAATATATTCATTTATCAGACATATTATTGTCTAAATGTTGTAAATGTGATAATATTTTGTGATTATTTATTTATTAATAGTTAATAAAATGTAAAATAAGAAGGCACTAACATTTTATCATATTTTCAGGGTAATTTTGAGCCATCTCAAAGTTATACTGATGTTTATAATTTACTGATTATAGGTGCTACTGTCAAAAATTTCCCATATTTGCACGTATATTTTATATAAATGCCGAAAGTGAACATTAGATATAACATATAAATATTTTCACAAATATGTGTAAAATACATACAATTCATTTAAAGGCGTTTTTCGGGGCGGAGCTACTCAAATTTGACATTTCATACAGTCGACATTTTTTATTCTTGTTTGAATAATACTAGTATTAGTATGTATTACTGTAACTTATGGATATATTATTGAGATAAAACATTAAAAATTGTTTTCCCACTGCATTTTTATGTTTTATATGAACAATAAACAGGTTTTTTCTTATTTCTAAATGTTCATGGTTCTCTTCTTCCACTTTTGTTATGCCTGATATTTGTTGTAATATCATAAATTATACAAATCTTGTGATGTTGAGAAATGTAAATTCGGAGTCTTTACATATCTGAAAACATTTTTTGGGGTTTAAAGTTGTCCTAACTATAATACTTTTTTTTATAATGAATTATTTTAGATAATATTTATCATATGGTGCAAAGTTACCCTAAATGGCTGGGTAACTTTGAACCAGACTAAAAATTCATTTTTTATTGCTTTTATCCTTATTATTCCTTAATTTTTGATAGTCAAACAATAATTTAGGATCATTTCTTCTCTTTTATGCCCCTAGTTGCAACAATATTCTTAAAATAAGAGTGTGGCATATGAAAATAGAGAAAATACGGATCAAAGTTACCCTGAATGACTGTAATGCTAAGGGATTGTCACATCATTTTACGGATCTATTTGCAAAAACAAAAAGTAAATTACTGCAAATGAAATGTGCCAAAATATTAACACTGAAACGACCGGAAATTTTACTCACGTTTTATAAAAATATTTTACACCGGAATTTTTATTTAAATCTGTTTAACATATTTATTTAACATCTTTCTTCTTTGTATCTTTTAAACTTATTTTACTAAGAAATTTCTGGTTCGAACCGAAATATATTCATATGGTAAGGGTCAAAATTATCCCTCACGGTCATTTTAGTGTTAAGAATTGAAGTATGCAAAAAATTGCAACCGAAAAGTAACAATTCTATCTTTTAAAACATGATATTATGTGTATTTGCACCTTATCATATCTACAAGCTCGAAAGTTCCGGTAAAACCAAAATCTGCTATGATCAAGCGTAAATTAATAGATATTCCATCGTTTAATAAAATGTAATTTAGAAAATAATTAGTAGAATACATTAATTATCATGAAGCTGTCTGATTCACTTTGTTCGGAGATTGTGTTTTGTTCTGCTTTTACCCTATGACATTTGAACTCTTATTTTTCTGTCATACAGTTAACAAATTAAAAGTGTCGTGTACTAAAATTTTGAAATTTATGAAGTTTTTTACAATTAACCCTAGATCTACCGGGAATTTTATTCAAGTTTTAATAAAACGTTCTACACCAGAATTTTTATTTAAAACTATTTAACTTATTTATTTACCTTATTTTTGTCTGGTTTATATACTTAGTTTATTTTAAAGAAATTTCTGGTTTGAATGAATATTTTGTATGTACCTGTCGGGTCCAATGGACCCGTCTGGTAGACGGAGGGTTAAATAAGATAAGAAAATATGTAAGGTATTAAAATATCAATTTACTTAATAATACTTCGAATAGATATTATTTTATGTGGTGCTAAAGGGATATGCGAAAATATCGCCTAACTCTTAAAGTGTTAAAAGGTGAACTTAGCGGAGGAGATGTATATTAAATTACTAAAATACTTAACTTAGCAAAAATGCTGTTGAAAGTTTAGTTTTATTGCAAGTACTTTTAGAATCTTTGTCCGTATAACAATATTAACGCTAATGGATTGTCACATCATTATACGGATCTGTTTGCAAAAACAAAAAGTAAATTAACGCAAGTTAAAAATGCTAAAATATTAAGAATTATAACACGCAAAAAATAGCAACTCAAAAGTAGCAATCCTATCTTTTAAAAAAGAAGAAAAGTTTTTATGGGTATTTACATCACTATCGTATCTACAAGCACGGAAGTTCTGGTAAAATCAAAATCTGTTCTGATCAAGAGTAAATTAATAGATATCCCGTCGTTTAACAAAATGTAACTTAGAAAATATTTAGTAAAATACATTAATTATCATGCAGCTGTTTGATCCACTTTATTCCGAGATTGTGTTTTCTTCTGTTTTTACCCTTTGACATTTGAACTCGCCTTTTTCTGTCATGCAGTTAACAAATTAAAAGTGTGGTGTAATAAAATTTTGAAATGTATGTTGTTTTTTACTATTACATAACATGGTTCGTGCGCATCAAAGGATTCAAGGGATTTTAAGTGTTTCAGTACCAGAAATTTCATAAAGTACTGTTCGCTATATCTGAAGATAGATTTCATTTTCACTAAATAAGGGAAATTTTTTTGGAAGCTTGGTACAGTCGTGGAAAAAAAAGTAAACACCCCCTACTAACTCCTCGACAAATTATCGTAGAAGAAAGTTACTGGTACTGAACGATTGGAAATAAAGTCTACTTTTAAATGACATAGATAGGGGGCCATCTATATATTAAAACGAACCATAACTTTGTTTTTTCAATAGCAGTACACAATTTTGACAGCATAAATGAACTCTACACCTTTCAATTAGCCTAAAAATAAATTTTTATGCAATTCGTACCATAAGTTTCTGAGAAATTATTTTAAAATGAGCGTATTTTAAGGGCTGTATCCAAACTGAAGTTAGGAACTCGATTGCTAACCGAGAGAGCCCTCCTCTTGATCAAGGCAGCTTAAGCGCCACTTAAAAAGTCAATGAAGCTTGTTAGATTAACCCTTTATCTACTGACAGTACATATAAGTACCACTCACTTTAAACTTTTATACCATAGTGAATATTACTAATATTATAATGGTACTTTGCAAAAATCGCTCTTTTAACTCCACTTTATCCGAATACATGGCAGCGGTAGTTCTAGGTTTGTTATTTTAGAGAGGAATGAGGCTATCTTTGAAGCAGTCGATGTGTTTTGTGCCGACGTTTTGTACAGATTGCCACGCTCATCTTTTCATTGCTGCAAACACAGTAAAGGATATAAGATAAGTGTTGGATTTTTTTATGTGTTCATTATGGTCTTAGAACACAATTTGACTAGCTGTTTTAGTTGAACGGTGTATGTATTTGATTTAACAGTGGAATTACTCGGTGGTACTTATAATTACCGTCAGTACAATGGGTGCTGGAGGAAAACTTCTTGCTTACTTTTCGTCTGTGTAGTTATCCATCGTTTTCATCGGATTTAAAATGCAATTACTAAAATGTAGTGCAGTAGTGCTTTCCCTGGTATTTTTTTTCTGTTTCATTGTTATTTTTTATAGGAAATAGAAAAAGTTGTGGCACCGGCTGGTTTTTGCTATGCTAGGAATGGCATATGTAAATTCATATATTGCATATGTGGAGATGCGAGAGAGCATGTTGTCCCTGGAATATTGATGTCGCAAAACTAAAGGACTGCTAACAAGATAGAAGCCTAAAAAAAAAAAAAATAGTTTTTTTAAACCCTTTCAGGAACAAAGCATTTTGAATTCTAAAGTATTGAAATAAATGATTGGCACCGGAATTCGCCAAACGATTTATTTGTAAATAAGAAAAAGCCTATATTTCATATACTTATTAAATCGAAATTATTTTCTGGTGTCAGTTGAAATAACTTGTGGGTTTTCTGTTACGATAATTTAGTCATAGTGTACTGACGGTACTTTTAAGTACCACTTTAGTTAATTACCTCTAAATAATTAAATTTCTCACGGGTGAGTATTTTTTTATGTTTATCCTTTAATTTTCGTTGTAGTAACTGAAAAAAAAAATATTACATGAAAAAAATTGCAGTAGATCATAATGCCGTAGATAAAGGGTTAAAGTACAGCAGAATAAATTTCAAAATGTCTACTCGCTTCCATCATAGACGGCCCCTTAAACCATCATTTTGCCGTTTTTTAAGCATAATTTGAAAACTACTTGGAAGAAAAATGTAAAATTTTGGATTTACATAAAGCAGGACTTTATAAAACTCAATCCTTCAAAAAAAATTATAGGTTGCAATTCATAATTTTTTCGAATATTAATTTCATAATTCATAATTCATATCATAAAATTATAAAAATTGCAAATTCAGCGTATTTATGTTTGGGTATATTAGTATTATTGCTACACAAAAAATTAGCACATTAGGAGCATAATTTCTGGAGATATAAATAAAAATATGAAAATGCAATTTAACATTAGAAGCACTAAATTTTGAATGTTTATAATTCAAAAACTTATTATTCAAATGACTTGAAATTTCGTGTTTAGGCATAGTTTGAACCGACGATTTGAAATATCTTGTTAAAATTGGGTATTGTCATTGAAAAAAATGAAGTTGTGGTTCGTTTTAATATGTAGATGGCCCCCTAAACAAATTTTATGTACATCATTTAAAAGTAGATTTTATTTCCAATCGTTCGGTACCAGTAAGTTTCTTCTACCATAATTTGTTGAGGAGTTAGTAGGGGGTGTTTACTTTTTTCCCCCCATGACTGTACATTAGAACTGCTGATTTAGCAATTAACGAGGCTGCATCTCTACCAATAGAACATTCAGTTTTGTTTTAACTATAATTTTCTTTTTGGTAACTTGATGTAATGTTTTTCTGTTTGTTGAACTTTAACACCTTAGTATGACTTTTACGTCAGGAATTAGCTGATGAGGGATTCAGAATGAATCCGAAACGTCCTTTTAAATTGTTTTTAGCGTTTTTATCTTTTTAATGTAGCGCGATGTTATGTCTGTTATATTCAGAAAAAAAATTACAATTAAGGCACATATCATTCCAAAAATTCTGATAAAAAGTGCTTGAAAGTCCTTGAAGCGTACGAACCCTGCATAAGATAAAAAATGTGTAAGGTATTAAAATATCAATTTACATAATAATACTTCGAATAAATATTATTTTAAGAGGCGTTAAAGAGATCGTGGAACTATTAAGAAAGAGGAACTGACATATATCCTTAATCTCTTCGCTCCCTGGGTCCCCAAATGGGGACTTCCGTTTTGTTCCCTTTTATTAATGGTACTCGAAGTTAATTACAGTTTGGATATCAGAATTATATGTTTCGAAGTCTAAGATTCGAAGTAATGCAAATAAAATAAAATTCTTACTCTGAAGTCAAATGGGAGAAGAAATAATTAATAATGTCGCATTAATATTCAGTAGCGATGAGGTTAAAATAGTGAAGCTTCAATTGTAACCGCTTTCACAGGGTTTCACTGCACCTGGGCAAACTTTCACCAGTAAATTTAAGTAGGAATTTTCTCTTTATTCAAACGCCTTATTAATGGAAAATTTCAGCAAAAAATGATCGTAAAAACTGATATTCATTTTTCCTGGTGGAAGTTTACTTCTGCGGTAGTAGTTCCGCCATCATGTGACAACTAAGACAACCTCCTGCCAGTGTCAGCGAAAAGTTTATAATACCTGGGCAAACTGACACCAGTAAAAAGAAATAGAAATTTTTTACCATAATTGTGAAAGAAATTTCCCATGAATGAGGCGTTTAAATAAGACGAAATTTTCTATTTAAGTTTACTGGCGAGAGCTTTCACCGGTAGTAATCAGAAATTGTGGATCCGGTCAAAAAGAAAAAAAAAAACAGCAGCCATCTTGTGACAACCTCCTCAGCTATTTCACCCGCAACTGCTAGACAATCTACTATATGCTACGTATCTTTATTCATAACTCCATTAACATTAAAGCTACCGCGAGGGGTCAAATGACCCTTTTTGAATTTTTTTTCAAATTTCTTAAACTAAAACATTACGAAATTTCTTTATATTTCACGACTTTTATTAAAATACATGATCATATTATTCCTTAAAATGCCTCATCTCCGAACTACTTTTTTTGCCTAGAAAAAAATATTTTAGGCTTAACTACCGCAAGAAGTCATTTGACCCCTGAATAAATTTATGTGAAATCATAAAGACACCAGAATTTATAAACGAATTTATTAGAAAATATGAACTTGCTTATTTTCACGTACATTATAAAAGGAAAATTTTAATTACATATTCTTGGTGCCGATTGTCAATTTTGGAATTAAAATTAGGTGTCCTTTTTTAAGGGCACTGCCCTCGAAAGGGTTAATGTGTGATGGTATAATTAGAAATTGACTTTACTCCGAGTGACATTCTAGTTTGAGCATTTCAGGTTATATCGAGAACGAAATATCTTAAAAATATGTGGTGAACATAAAACAAATTTGCACAATATTTGTTTATTAAATTTTCGAATTTCTTGAAATAATTAATTTTTCTTAAAATTTTTGCGTAATTATATATATATTTTTTTACTTTAATAAATAAACAATTTGTAATAACTATTAGAAAAAAATGTTTATTCCTACATCAAAGTATATCAACTGGTATATTTTTCGCAAAAATGTCGTAAAATAGATATCTTTTTATATAGGGGTCATTTGACCCCTTCCGGTAGGAATAGGTATAAAAAAATCGGTACGTTTAGTGTTAAAGTGATATGCGAAAATATTGCTTAACTCTTAAAGTGTTAAAAGGTGAACTTAGCAGTGGAGATGTATATTAAATTACTAAAATAGTAAGCTTAGCAAAAATGCTGCTGAAAGTTTAGTTTTATCGCAAGAACTTTTAGCATTTTCGTCAGTATAACAATATTAACGCTAAGGTACTGTCACATCATTATACGGATCTATCGACAAAAACAAAAAGTGTATTACTGCAAATGGAAATTACTGAAACACTAAGAATTAAAGTACGCAAAAAAGCAAACTAAAAGTAGCGATTCTAACTTTTACAATATGATTTTATACATATTTACATCATTATCGTATGCACATACACGAAAGTTCCGGAAAAATCAAAATCTGTTACGATCAAGCGTAAGTTAATAGAAATCCCGCCGTTTAACAAAATGTAATTTAGAAAATAATTAGTAAAATGCATTAATTATCAAGAAGCTGTCTGCTTCACTTTGTTCGGAGATCACAGTTTATTTTGCTTTTACCCTACGGTCGTTGAGACCATCTTTTCCCTTCAATCAATTAACAAATTAAAAGGCTGGTGTAATAAAATATTTAAATTTATATTTTTACTTTCTTCTATCTTTACAGGAAGAAAGTATTGGATTCGTGAAAAATTTCGACTTCCGGTTTTTGATGGATTTATACGTTTTAGAAGGTCTTGAACACGATTTGACTGTTTTTAGAAAATGTCTGTCTGTACGTATGCGACAAAACTTTTGCGGGCGCTCTATCTCAAGAACTAATGCACGGAATTTAATAAAAGTTTAGATTCAGTTAGACCTAGATATAAATTGGTGCAGATTATTTTTTGGTGCAAATCGCTAACAGGTGGCACTGCTATGCTGCATTTTTCACGATTTCCGCAATAGTTCTATCTCAAGAACTAATGAACGGATTTTCATCAAACTCCAGATTCAGATAGACGTTTACATAAGTTGTTGCTGATTAAGTTTAGGTGTAAATTACCTAACAGATGGCGCTGATTACTGCATTTTTCAAAATTTACACGATTTTAGCGATAGACATATCTCAAGAACTAATGGACGGAACTTCATCAAACTTCACATTCTGTTAGACCTTGACATAAGTTGGTGATTAGGTTTTCGTGCAAATGATACAACAGCTGCAATTTTCACGATTTTCACGATAGTTATATCTCAAAAACTAATGCACGAAGCTTAATCAAACTTCATATTCTGTTACACATTCACATCAATAGATCGTTATTAGGCTTGGGTGTATACTGCCCAGCAAGTGTCGCTTTTTCGCTCTTTGTGTTGGGACTTTGAGTTGCAGATATCTAAGAGGGTGGGTGCCAAAATTTAATGATTTGTTTGAAATAAAGATATGCTTATATTATTTCATTTTTAAATGTGCACAATTCAACAAAACCATGCTTTTAGAATCCACATGATGGGCATGGATTGTCATTTAAGTTTGGCACTGTGATAGCGACTTTTGAAGTGTTAACATGTATGATATAAAAGAAAGTTTTGGGATTGGCACATACGACTAGTTTTATTATTGTATAAGGTAAGAAAAAGTGTAAGGCGTTGAAATACCGTCAATACATTGAAATTTGCTTAAAGAATATACATATTTACATTAACTATATTAATGAAAGAAAAGAGTTTGCCTGCCTTTGTGTGTGTCTATGTATGTGTGTGTAAATGTGTGCAAGTAAGTGTGTGCAATGGCTAGGGAAATCTACCATATGTATCGGTGTGACAAGTTGGATAAGGATAGTCCAAGGCAGGTCCTAATACACCTGAGGATCAGATTTTTTATTTTTGGATAAATAGCCGAGATTTTAATTAAAACCCGCAATTAAAAAGTGTCTGCCAAAAAAGCTTTTCACCCATCTTTCTAAATACCCAAAAGTGAAATCGTTCGAAATACGGAAAAATTAAAGACACCACATAACATCTACGTTCTTTAAACTTTCTAACGAAACAATCTGTTTCAAGAAATACGAAAGTTAACTCTTTCAAAAATACTAATTAAGACAGTCGAATTCGTGTTTTTTTTTCGTATTTCGGAAGCTGCATCCGGTTAATTAAACAAAATTCGGAAAAACCGATTACACAAAATTAAAAATAGTGCTTTTACCTTTAAAACGCCGCAATTAGTTTTAAAAAAAAGTTATTTTAACCCTTAAAAGAAAGTTTCCCTACAGCCGTTTCGGGTTCTTTTCGCGATTGCTACAATCTTTAAATTCTGCATCTACGCTTCTGATTAAAATGCATATCAAAATCCATATCAACGTTCATTTAACTTTCTTATGCCGCAATGCAATCCGTTTCCGAAAATACGAATATCAATCATCTGAAAAAAAAAATCATTTGCGAAACTCACTTTCGCAAATTCCGCTTTGTCCGCGATGTTTAACATTCTGCATTATTAGTTTCGTAAATTAAAATACGAAAAAAAAAAAAAAAAAAAACCAAAATTACCAAGCTACATTGTACGTTTTTTCTTTAGTTTCCTTTTGTTTTCCATTTTTTTTCACAATCTGTTAAAAAATATCAATACTAACTCTTTCAAAATACTTCGTTTCCAAAAGTCACTTAAGCGATTTTCGTTTTTTTTGTACGATGTTTAAAAATCAGAATCGGCTTCGAATATCAAAATACGAAAAAAAAAAGTACCAGACCGCATATACATTCATAGTTGAAAGTCGCAATCTGTTTAAAAAATATTAATATTAACCCTTTTAAATAATATTTTCCGAATTTCACTCATGAAATATTCGTCTTTTTTCGCAATGTGTAATGTTCCGCACTCAGAATGCACAATCGAAATACGAAACAGAAAATCGCACAGCGCTTAACGAGCGTACATTCAGATTTGAAAATAAGTCTTTGATTTAAAAAAATATATTAACTTAAAAAAAGAAAACTAGTTTCTGAAAGTCACTTCAGTATTTTTTCAGCTTTCTTGCCTAAATCGTAAATGTGCACGAGCCATTTGTTCTTGATCTGCACTTTTATCACTAAATATCAATATTTTAGCACGAAAATTATGCACAGAATTCGGAAACATAATATTTGTATACCATAAAAATTTCAAAAAGTTTAGCTAAAAAGAAATCAAATATATATATATATATATTTAAGTTTAAATGTATTAGATGGTACTCGATGAAAAAAAAAGTAGACGAACGTTACTTGCAAGCCCTTTTATTTAGATTTTTGTATAAAATACACTGGCCCCCAAAAGTTAAGGTACAGGGACTGGATGCTTTCGATTGCACACATTTTGTCGAATATCTACCAACATTATTGGCGAATTGTTCTTGAACTTCTAGGATGTAAAGAGCATGTTTGATTTTATATTTGTTGGTGAAGATTTATCGGGGGGGGGAGGATACAATTATGGGGCTAATAATAAATTTAATAATAAAATAATATTTGCGATCACCTATGTAACAGAAAAGATTGGAAATGGTTTGTCACTGTGGTAAATGACTATTTGGGTCCTGTTCAACGTTTGTATGCATTTGTGTAAGCATAGCACTCATATTCATGAAGATGTTAAAGTTTTTGTGAAAAATTCAAAAGTTTTTTGTTTATAGCATACAGGGTTTTCAACCAAATTTAACACAACTTTCCAAAAACCTGACAAAGAACAGTAGCAATAGTATTATACTGCAATTAAAACATGAATATATTGAATATTTGATGAGATATGGGCATTTGTATGAAATAATTTTTAACTGCGCATGCGTGGAAGATCCTAAATTTTTTATTATATAATTTAGTAGTCAGCTATTTAGAGCAACGTATATAAAAAGTTCAGTCAAATATCACGAAAATTCACAAAAATAGGGTCGATATAGTGTGTTGCTTCCTGAAAATTGCTTTATTATAAGGGATTTTCCGCACCTTTTAAATCAGCTCACTATATCTTTCTAAGTTTTCACAACATTTGACTGGACTTCTTATAGCAGTTGCCCCAAAATACTGACTACCAAATTATGAAATAAAAACTTTGAAATCGTCTGCGCATGCGCAGTTAAAAATTATCTCATAAAAATGCCCATATCTCATCAAATATTCAATATATTCATGTTTTAATTGCAGTATACTGTTGCTACTATTCTTTGGCAAGTTTTCGGAACGTTGTGTTAAATTTGGTTGAAAACTCTGCATGCTATAAACAACAAAACTTTTGAATTTTTCACAAAAACGTTAACATCTTCACGAATATGAGTGCTATGCTTACACAAATGCATACAAACGTTGAACAGGATCCAAATAGTCATTTACCACAGTGACAAACCATTTCCATCCTTTTCTGTTACATGTGTGATCGCAAATATTATTTTATTATTAAATTTATTATTTGCCCCCTAATTGTACCCCCCTCCCGATAATTCTTAACCGAGAAATATAAAATCAAACATGTTCTTTACATCCTAGAAGTTCAAGAACAATTCGCCAATAATGTTGGTAGATATTCGACAAAACGTGTGCAATCGAAAGCATCCAGTCCCTGATGTACCTTAACTTTTGGAGACCAGTGTATAAAATTATTCAACACTTATCTCAGGTATATTCAAAGCTATTATCACTGGCCAGGGCGACGCCTGGTGTGTCACCAGTCATAGCTGCCAACATTTTACGCTTTTTTATACCACAAAAATTTTATAGTAAATTTTATTTTTTTAAATCATCTTAATCTGCCGATTAAATAAGGCAAAAAATTTTATTATATTTTTGTGGTACAAAAAAAACGGAAGAGTTGGCAGCTATGCCAGTTGGATGATGATAATACAATTTGATGAGTATCAATCTATAGATATATGTGATTTAATTCAGTAGAGGATTAATAAATAAATTAATTATATATTTAATTTACTAGTATCTTGGTTAATTTTAAAGTTTAATTTATAAAATTGTTATAATAATAATTTAATTCATGTAAAAGCCACTCATAGAAGATAATGTATTTTTATTCAAAATTCAAACTAAGTATGCATTTTTTAAACAAAAATGCGTAAGTATTACTTAGTAATCCTTTATAAAAATGTATACAAATAAGGCATGTGTATTTGAAAACAAACTAACTTTGTATTTAAAATTTTAATAAATTTAACGAATGATAATAACGAACTAAATTATTTTCTTTATGTAAGGGGGAACCAGTTTGAAACTCAAAAAAAGTTTCTTCTTTTTTACATTTTCTGATAGCTTATAGTGTCTACAATATAGCCCTAAAACGATGTTTTGAAATTCAAATTATTGCAAAAGTTATTGCGACAAATATGTAACAGTAAATAAGTGTTTCTAAACCAAACGATAACATTTAAATGCATTATTCTCAAAATGACATTCGGTATTTTTTTACATGGCCGCCTTGATTGCTCAAGAACTGCTCGACAGATTTCCTTTAAATTTTAATAGAAACGTTCAGAACTGCTGTTTGTTAATCCCTATTACTTTACTATTTCCTGATAATAATAAAATAATAATTATGGAAATTTTAGATTGATTATTATTTAAATAAAGTATGTTTATTATTTTTATGTGCAATCAGATCCATTGTCATGATAATTTTATTAAGTTTCTAAGATAGATTGCCATTGCTAATGTGATGGATCAGCCAATGGACGTACAAAGATCGATGCCGCTATGTAGTTTTTAATTTTAATTAATTAATTAATTTTTTGTATATTTAATTTTTGATTTTTTATAAGCATTTTAATATTTTAAGCCCATTTTATAGACCAAACTGTTTTTTATTTATTTTTTTTAAATGCCGCCATTTTCACAAATATTTAAATTTTGCAAAACCCAATTATAGCCAAATGCTCTAAAGATTAATCGCATTAATATTTTTTATTTATTTTTTTATTATTTTTTTTTTGTTTCAGAGAATGTTCGGTGCAATCGTTCAGATGACACAATATTTTTGGACACCCTCATTTACATGGATGCCAAGGTATGAAGCAAGGACTTTTTTTAAGGAAAAAATTACGAGACACTCTCCTAATATATTTTAATATATTGCAAACCCCCCCGAACAGTTTTTGTCCATGGAGGAAAGAGACAGATGGAGATGCAGTATGCCGTAAAAACGGTTTGTAATATGATGCGCATTATCGCTCAAATTTAAATGCCCTCATTCGGCCCACACAAAACAAGCAAGTGGAACAGGGACCGAATTCTTTGACACTTCCCGTGCATTTTTTTCCAAATATAAAATGATATGCTTATATTTAAGCTTTCTAAAGTAGCATTTCATTGTATTATGAATTAAAAACTGTATTACTAGAAGTTTTCTTCTTTTTTTGCGAAAGCACGTGATTGTGTTTGGGCCGAACGTAGCAGATTTTAGGGTTACACTTTTGGCGTCACCTTCAGTCACCACACTTCAACTTTATTCTTTCTCTTTACTCTATGGTTTTTGTCATTTGAAACCACAAAAATTACTTTAAGCATGGCTCTCATTCGACGTTCAAACTGGTGACCCCCCCCCCCTTTAAGGGCTGTACATATAACGTTATCAACTTTTTGTTAATTTTAGACCCCCTCCCCCGTTACGATAAAGGGAGGGGGTCTTTTGCATTAATTAACACATTACAATTTTTTTTTTCTGTGATACTATGCAGCGTTTTCTACAAGTAAATATTTTGCCTTTCTATAAAGCTTTATTTTTTCAAATATATTTCATGCAGCTTGAATGTCGCATTAATGATAAGTTAAAAATTATTAAAATAAACATTCGTAAATTTTTCCCTCTTTTTTACAGTATGTGACACCTAAATGAATATTTGCGAATAAAAATTTCATTAAATTAAGGGCTGATTACAATAAACAGAAACGTAGCATTTGGATCTTCATAGCTGCCAACTTTTACGCTTTCTTCCTATCACTAAAATTTAATCGTAAATATTGCCTTAATTAATCATCGAAATCTCACGATTACGCAAGGTGAAGATCTTTACTAAATTTTAGTGGTAGGAAAAAAGCGTAAAAGTTGGCAGCTATGGATCTTTATTCTTTGTTATTTATTACAGGAAAGCGATTGATGCTAGTGTTGCGTATAACGGAAATTTCAAGCCAATGTTATCATCTTCAGTATTTTATTTTTTACATCAAATAGGTAATATATATATATATATATATATATATACATACAGGGTGTCCATAATTAAACGGTCCTACTTTAACGTTGTCTAAATCCGAAACTATTGGTCAGAAAATTGTGAAATTTTGTGTCGGACATAAAGAATGAATGAAAATTTGTTTGAGCGAAAAAAAATTTAGTTAAAAATTTCGCCACCAGAGGACGTTTTTAATAAATTACACATTTAGACACCGCCCACTGAATACTAGGCCTGAGCTCTGAGAAAAAAATGGCGGCTGTTGTAGGCGGATTTCTTTTTCAGAGTTTGTACGGTTTGTTCAATTTCAACTATTTTTTTTTCAGGGGTCGGTCTGTATATTTGTCTTATTTAATCTGAAAAAAATAAAGCGTAAAAACTTTTAAAAAATGTGTAATTCACTAAAAAAAAGACCCTGGTGGCGAAATTTTGAACTAATTTTTTTTTTCGCTCAAACAAATTCCCATTTCTTTATTATGTCCGCCGCAAAATTTCACAATTTTCTGACCCATAGTTTCGTCTGTAGACAACTTTAACCATAGAACTACCGGAAATTTTACTCAAGTTTTATAAAAACATTCTACACCAGAATTTTTACTTAAAACTATTTAATTTGTTTATTTAACTTATTATTGTCTGATTTATACATTTAGTTTGTTTTGAAGAAATTTCTGGTTTGAATAAATATTTTGAATGTACATGTCGGGTCCATTGGACCCTTCTGGTAGACAGAGGGTTAAAGTAGGGTCGTTTAATTATGGACACCCTGTATATATTATATTATACTTGCAATGCATTTTATAAAATTTTGAATAGTCAAAATCAATAAAATCCATTATAATCAGCATAGCTTCTTTTTGTGTGCTTATTTGTTTGTTTGCTACATATTTGATGTTGTGAATTTTTGTTAAAGACGTATGTTTTTTGAACTCCCTCTGAATGAAAATACATTTTTGTTATAATAAATTGTATGTTATTTTATAAGTAATACAGATAAACATTAAGGTATCCGAAAAGCATGGTAATTCCTGTTTGTCTGTTACCATACCATTTTTTATTAATTATTATTTACATTAAATAATTTATTCATAATAACTATGTTAATTTATCTTGTAATGTCATATGCTAATTGTAGCCATCTTTGAATTACATAATTATTGCTTTTAAAATAAGGTAAGGCTCTTTTTACCTCTATGACTGTTAGTCTGTTACAATGGAATTGCCCATAAGCAGAATGAGTTGCAATGTTTTTATGTAAAAGTTTGGCATTTTGCAATATTTATAACTATTGCTTATGAATTTGCGTTACGCGCACGTAAACAGGTTCGCCCTCTACGACCTAGAACAGTGAGGGGGAAAAATTAGTTTACTCAGTTCAAAAGCTAGTGAGATGGGTAGCGGTTTAAAAAATGTATACGTTTTTAGTGAAATGACATCCATTTAAAGTAAAATGTAAATTTTCAAGAAAATATTTCTCCGAACCCTATATTTGTCTTTTTCTATAATTTACTTAAAAAAGCAAAATATCAATATTTCAAAATATTTCTACACGTTTCACTAGAAAAGTATACGACGATTAATTTTCAAAATGATCAGGTTGGTTGATTGGAAATTGGTAGAGCTAGAGTGTTAATTGATGTTGTAAATGCTGTTCTGAAAAATAAATACTTTTAACACTGAAGGACAGTGAAGGGGCGTCTTTTGACCCCTACCAAATGAATATAGTTCGGTTCGAACTAGAAATTTCTTTATAAAGTAAGTTTAAAAGACACAAAGAAGAAAAAAGTTAAATAAATAAGTTAAAAATTTTAAATAAAAATTCTTGTGTAAAATATTTTTTATAAAACTTGAGTAAAATTTCCGGCCTTTCTAGCGTTAAAATTTTAGTTTCTGCTTACCGTTACGCGTTCAACTCCAATAGCTTCAAAATTGCCTTTTCACTTTCGATATCGCTTTCTAATTGATAAAATATGATTTTAGTGTGTAGAAAGAGTACTTTAAGGGACCTTTTTTTTTTTCGAAATTTTGAACCAGACAAAGTGGTCGTACTCCTTAAATGATTTTCTTTATTTCATGATATCGATCCAAAAACATGGCGATTCCGACAACTGCAGAATAACTGGGATTTTACTGCATATAACATTGTCGTGAAAATGATAAAGAGTCTTTTCTCTTATTTTAAAATAATATGTGCAAAAACAAAAAACCGTCTGTGAATAGTAAAACAAAGATCACTGCTATTCAGAGCTGAATGGGTCAAGTTGTTGACACTTTCGCTTCTACGATCAAGAGAAGCTTGGAAGCGAAATTTCCTGTTTCGATCTTGTAAGATTCAAATGGTGTGATTTTTCTTATTTTCTGAATTTTACTTCCTCAAAAATTTGAATGATTCGATTGAAAGAATAATTATAAACCTTTTAACAAAAAAAAAAAAAAAAAGACTTTAACTACTTGATGACCCCGTTCTTTACAACAATCCTAGAAACGAAACCGTATAAAGAAGGAGGAAAATCACCGGGTAGTGATTTTCTCGTCAAACAGATAGCACTACGCCATTTGATGAAAATCGTTAAAAGTGAAGTATTTTAAAGATGTTCACTTTATTTTATTTATTTATTTATTCTTTATTTCTAAAAAAGTACTGAACCAATTTTGACGAAATTTATAACCAATTTTGAGAGAAAAAAAAATCACATGAATCGCTAGTTTCCGAGTAATTGGTGAACATACATAAAAAACCATATACATGCATCAAATGTATAACTTCCTTCTTTTTTTGAAGTCGGTTAAAGAATGGCTGAACAAAAATTATTTTATAGATTTCGGGTTACGAAACAGAAGTGTTGGCAGAAATTTTGTTGGAAATCAGTAAGGTTGCACGCATTCATTCAATTTGGATGCATTATCCAAAAACTCGATGTATTTTCCAGAAGGTTAAAGAAGTGTTAAAAGCGGTCAAAACTTGCGCCTTTCATTTCATTTAAATCTCGGAGAACTTGGAGACATAGGTGGGCGCTTACACTATGGCCAAAGGTGCCCGGTCACTTGCGATTTTAGACGTTTTGTTAAATATCTAGAAAAATACATGAGGAATTAACCTGAAACTGCAGGTGTGTAAATAATATAGTACAGGTCATATATTTCCGCGAAGATTTTTTTCCTGAAACCCCATAGGGGACCGTCAACAAATTGAAAAACAACGAATATCTTTTGGATAACCCTGTAAAAACTAATGTAGAAAAAGCGTTCAAACTGGATATTATTAATAAGTGGCTTATTGTAATATACTGTGTTCCTTTTTATGAGGATAGCATGCATACTCGAAGAGAAATTAAGGTTTTTATAAAAACAATCCCAAATTTCGCCAAGTTTTTTGCTTATAATTTGCAGAGTTCTTAATATATAAAAAAAGTTCTTTTCAGAAAATATGAGAAACAACATTGCACACAACACTCTGCAATCAGAATTAAAAAATAATAAAAATTGGATGAAAAATGAGCAAGTTTACTAAAAAATGTTTCACCGCACATGCGCGAATGCAATCAAAATATAATATGCATAATGTATTAGCTAAGTATATAGAGCAACTTTTGTGAAAGTTTCAAAATCATAGCTAGAAAATTCTGAAAATGATCGTCGATAGAATGAGCTCAAAATCTGTTGTTCCCAAAAGGAAGCAAAATGATGAGGGGTTGTATCCAAATATAGTAGTACGTGCAATATTATGTACGGTATCTTGACACTAATCAACACATATTTGATACAACCCCTCATCTTCTGGGGAACAACGGATTGCTCTACAACTTTGTAAATCACTTTTTTACCCTATTTTTTTCCGTTTTCGAGATAGGAATGTTAACTCCGCATTTTCCCACCAGGTGGCACCGTAAGTGATTTCATTCAGTAGCGCATGGCTACTTTACTATACCCAGACCCCTCTTTTATGACTATAGCTCTTGCCGTTCAGAAATAATTGGAGTGACAACGAACTTTACCGGGCACACTGTATATACAATACAAACACGAAATACGTAAGACGATTTTTAAACAAGTGCCATTTTATCCTCTGTAACTTTCAATGAAAATAGGTTCTTGGGCCTATAAATTTAGTTTGCTTTCCTAACCAGTATTGTTTTTTGTTTTAGATGATCCTACGAGACATAATAATGTGCGCATACGCGATTTATAATAAAAATAACTCAGCGATTTATATATTTTTTACACATTAAAAATTGTAAAAATAGGCAAAAATATACTTATTTAGTGGGAAAAAATCTGATTTCATTCTATTAATCTTACATTGGGAAAGAAATTCTTAAAGAAAAAAAGTCCTTCCGGCCAGTGCCGGGAGGAAGAGGTAGCTTTCATATTCCTTATTTTTAAAAAGCTAGCTTATATTATTCAAACACACGAAGCTCAATTTAGTGGAAACCGATTATAGAAGATTCAATGCTAATTTTTATCAATACTAAATCATTAATGAATGAGAATTTCGCGAAATTAGTCAGCTTTATCCAAGCTGATTTTATTTAAAGTAACTTATATTTGGTTTCCAAATTCGGCGATATCTTGAAGTTCCTGCCATTTTAAGGCAACATGGTGCATGAGGCTAACGAGTGAACTTAGTCGAGACCTTAGTAAATTCTGTGCTCATGCTCATTCACATCGGAATCGGTTGATATATACAAGTGCTGTCGCAGGCAAAAAATCAGATTTTTCAAAATGTCACCCACATAAACAAATTCAAACGGCTATATCTGAGCTATTTTTTAAGACAAACACAAAACAAAAAAATGCTCCGGAATCCTTATATCAAGGTTAAATACTTAAGAAAGAAACCTTTTTCAATTTCTAATTTTTTTGCACCTCACTTTAAATATAATTTATTTTTAATTTAATGGCCGCCATTTTGAAACAAGATGACAAATGAAACTAGCCAGTGAACTTGGTTAAGACATTGCTATATATTACCCACATGCCTTCTAACAACCAAATAGGTTAATAAATACGTGTGTTATCGCGTGACAAATATCAGATCGTTTCAAAATGTCAGCCATGCTAGAAATTCAAAGTGCTATAACTCAACCATTTTTTAAGATATAGACGAAACAAAAACTGCCCCGGAATCTTTGTATCAAGGTCAAACACATAAAAAAAAACCTTTTTCATTTTCCAATTTTTTGATACCTCACTTTAAATTTTAAATTAAAAATCTTTTTTAAATGTTCCCTTTTGAAACAAGATGACGAATGAGGATTGCCTACGAACTCGGTCGAGACATTGGTATGTACTACGCTCACACCAAGGTACATCCAAATCGGTTCATAAATACGCCTGTTATCGCGTGACAAAAATCTGGTCGTTTCAAAATGTCAGCCACAATAGAAATTCAAAATACTATAACTCAACCATTTTTTTAGATAAAGACGAAACAAAAACTGTTCCGGAATCTTTGTATGAAGGTCAAACACATAAGAAAAAAAATCTTTTTCATTTTCCAATTTTTTGATACCTCATTTTAAATTTTAATTTTTAAAATTTTTTTTAATGGCCGCCATTTTGAAACAAGATGGCGAATGAAGCTGGCCAACGAACTCGGTCGAGACATTGGTATGTACTTTGTACACACTAAGGTACATCCATATCGGTTCATGAATACGCCTGTTATCGCGTGACAAAAATTAGGACGTTTTAAAATGTCAGCCACGCTAGAAATTCAAAGTGCTATAACTCAGCCATTTTTGAAGATATAGACAAAACAAAAACTGCTCCAGAATTTTTGTATCAAGGTCAAAGACATAAGAAAAAAATATTTTTCAATTTTCAATTTTTTGGTACCGCATTTCAAATTTAAAATTAAAAAAAAATTTGAATGGCCGCCATTTTGAAACAAGATGGCGGATGAAGCTGGCCAACGAACTCGGTCGAGACATTTGTATGTACCATGTACACACCGAGTTTCATCCAAATCGGTTCATAAATAGAGAGTTACAGTATGACAAAGATCAGATATATATATATATATATATCAACTTTTGAACGGAGGGTGGTTTCGGGGTCTAGGGGTCATGATCGATGAAAATATACTAAAATTTTTTGAAATCGCTTTCCTCCGAACGGCTGCAATAGGTAGCTTTTTGTAATGAAAGCTACCTAAAACTCTGCATACTTTTTGGTCATAAGTAGTGGAATCTTGCATAAATTTTGTTTTCCAATGAAATGCTAAATTCAAATTTAAAATTCTTCTTTAAAACAAGAAATTGATCGCTGTTTGAAAAAAAGACATTTTATTCTACATGGTATTTCACATTTGCCAGGATAATTTCATTTACTTTTTTACACACGTATTTGATTAAGATAATAAAGAATATATTCCATGATTTTCCTATGCTTAGGTAGATAATTTAGTTTAATTTAAATTTTACCAAAGGAATTTATATTGCAATTATAAAAGACGAATTATGTTTTTATCATAATGTTTAGGCAACTATAGACGCCGCTCAAACGTATTTAAACTCAGAAATATTTTTTTTTTTATAATATCTAACTTATTATCACGTCATAAATATTTGACTTTATTTATTAAATTTTTTTATGGTTTTTAAATATGTCTATTTGAGCCGAGCATAGTTCGCCAGTTGTGCAAAGACACTCGCATGCTAATTTTAAACTTATGGAAGTCTTTGGTGCAAATTTCTCGCTTGCATTTTAATATTTTTAAATGATTTTTTGCATAGGATTTCTGAAAACGATGTTTAACGTGGTATATTTGTACTTTTTCGATTTTTTTTTTTTTTTTTTTTTTTTTCAGTTTTGGAACTGATTGGAACTAGCGTAAGCTCTTAATGATGATGATTTAATTTTTTACAGGCTGAATATCATCGTACTTCAATTATTAAAAATATTTTCTATTTTTTTCTATTTATATTATGCATGTTTAAGAAACTATTTAGGTAATACACATTATTACCGATCTTTACTTATTTTAGTTTAAAGTTTAGTGGATGAATTTACATTAAGACATTTAGAAATAGTACTTCCCATTTTAAAATGTTTGCATACTTAATTTCAGCTTTCATTCAATATGATTTTAATTTTACTGAATGAATTTATGTTGTAATTATTGATGAAAACGTTTAATGATTTCATATTAATATTTATTTAACTAACTTCAGCATTTACTTTTTTTAATATAATTGTACTGGTCGAAATTACATTGTAATTACAAAAAACCTTTCCATATTTTTATAATAATGTTTAAGAAAAAAGCTTCAGATTTTTTAAACATCAATGGGTTAATTTATATTGTGAATAAAAAAATGTTTTAATATAGCTATATATTTTTTAAAAGGAACGTATTTTAAGGGGTTTCAGGACTCTTAAAATTAGAAAAAATGAAAGAAATAAGGCCATTTTCAACATTTAATATCTTAAAATGTATATGATTTTAAAACACAAAATTTTTATTGGCATGAAAGATATAAGTATGTTCTTTCATTTCATGTATTTAACAAATTGCAAGATGCAGAATTAAAATTTATAGGGGGGTCCAAACTGTCAGACATTTGACGAGCAGAAAATTGGTATAACAGCTTGCGCGCAGGATTACAAAATAAATATTGCAACTAGAAAGAAAATTTTGGTGCCTACTTATACTTCAGATTGAAATAAATACCCTGAACCTAAATAAATTTGTATTGAAAGCATTTTTATATTTTTAATACGAAGTTGTATTTAGCTAATACAAAATTTAAAAAAATTCAACAATATAATCATCTAAAAAAATGTTTTTCTGAATATTGAAAAGGAAATTTTAGTTTCAGTCTATTACAGACTAACATGAAACATATGCTTTGAAAATTTCATGTAAAAATATTCAGAAGTTTTTTAGATATCTCGCGCGTTATGCCCAAAAACGTTACACTGTAAAAAAAAAATACGACCAGTTTTCCTGTAGGAATCAGAAAAACAGTTGCCCTTATCGTACCGGAAAATTTCCGACCCAGCTCGGAATAAAATCCGTAAAAAAAAGGAAATAGTCAATAAAACGGTATTTTACGGATTTTATTCCGAGCTGGGTCGGAAAATTTTCCGGCACGATAAGGGCAACGATTTTCTGATTCCTACAGGAAAACTGGATTTTTTTTACAGTGCATTTGGAGAAAAATGACTTCAAATTTCAGAAACGCGCGCCGCTTCCGCTATTGGGCTGGTATAATTCTAAAAGTCATAACTTCTGTTCTAATGGAAATTTCAAGGAAACAATTATATCAAAGTGTTCAGAAAAGTTAGAAGTTTAATATCTAAAAAAAAAAATAAATTTTCGGAAATTTTGAAGCTTTAAGAGTCCTGAGACCCTAACATTCACTAAATTAAATTTAACTCTAAGAATTTAAATTGCGATTATAAAATCATTTCTCATTTTTATTTTAATTAGGAGATCCAACCCGGGCTTTACAGCTTACAGAACGTAGGTGAAAACAAACTTTTTTCTAAATTGAAAACTCTGATAGATTTTTTTACATTTAATACACTTTTTTTATATTCTCCACTAACAGTAACAAAAATCATTATAAATGAAAAATAGAAATTATGTGTTCAAATATTTTCTTTTATTTATAAAAGCCATACTTTTGTATTGGCCTCGTGCCAGCGAAGAAATCGTCAAAGATCGTTATTTACAGCAGCCTGTTTGATTCTGATAATTGTTTAAGAGCGTAGTTCTATTACATGTCTTAAATTTGCGTTTTATTAATTTATATATTGGTGAATTTTTTATTTAGTTAAGGCATACAAGACGAAAACAAATGCTGAACTATTTATATTAATTTAAGGGAAAATGGATTTATCTTTCTGTAATGGTCTGCACGCGGTAGAGATAGATTTTTAAAGAAATCATGCGCGAAAATTACTTTAAAAACCATAAAAAAATGAGCAAATTGCGATACAGTTTTCAAGCAAATTGCGATACAGCTTTCAAACAAATCACATTGGAAAGTATGTAAAAATTAAAATTGTGCGACGTTTAGAAGTTTAACACTTAAATGCGCGATTTTTATTTTGTTTCGAAAAAATTATATATGATTATCTGAAAGGTTTATTACACAGGAAAAATAATGAAAAAAAAAAAAATCAGAGATATTTTTTTCATATAATACGTCAATTGTTTTCTTCTGTTGCACATCTGCAATATAAGTAAAAACTACTGTCGTGTGTCTGTTTTACGCTAAAATGATGCAAATTAGTAAATACTTCAATAAATATGTCTACAAATGCCTTATTTTATATAATTATTTATTTTATAAAACTTAACCTTTAACCCTTTAAGGGGGTAGGATACCTTTGAATACGTCGAAAAAGGATAAAATAACACTATGTTCCAAGCATCTAAACTTGTGTAATAAATCACAAATCAAATTCAAAATTCATTTAAATATAAAACTCATATTTATGTTTATATTTAAAAAAAAAATATATACTTGTAAATTCATAAATAAACATTGAAATGATAAGTTTAAAAATATATGTGATAATAAGAGAAAAAAATCTTGCGCGCATGATAAAATCTGAAAATATGCATATAAAGAGGAAATTTTGGTGAAAATAAATACATAATAGTATTACCTTTATACTAAAACCAGAATATTTGTAAAAAATACTAACTAAATTTAAAAATTAACAAAAAATTAAAAATTTTCACTTAAAAAAATATTTTCAAAGTAAAAAACACATAAAATAAAATCTTACCTTTTTCTGGTTTTAAGTTGTAGATAATACAGTAATGAGTATGTGGTGAAAAGTTTTTTTGATTGCCATGCATAGTTTTTTAGTAGGCTAATTCCATGGGTTTTTGTAGTGTAAGTCACATAGCTGATAACTGCTATGCTTGTTGGCCAGCATTATTTTCATAAAGTTAGCTTGGCCTTATTCAATTAATGATATATCTCCCGTAAAATAAGTCACATTTTTCCGTTCTAAAATACTGGTAGCCAAAAATCGTAGCATGTGACTTACACTACACGTATTCATGGAAATAGCCAGTAACACTGCGCGCAGTATCAAAATTCATCGTTTTGAATAAACGCATTCCAAAGTTTAATTATCCTATGTAGTTTTAATATGTAGTCTTAATAAAACTGCCATAATTAGTAAACAAATGGGAATTTTTTAATGCGGTTTTTTGCATATTGTTCAGAAATGATTACAGAAACAAAATATGTATTAAAAAAATTCCGAAAATTTTGCAAAGTTTAAAGGTATCCTACCTCCTTAATTCCCACAATAGAATACGTTCAAGGTATTACGTAGTTCAGAGAACCTGACTTTACACCAGAAAGTTTCAGTGGTTAATTTCGCTTTATTTAAATACGGAATGTATGTTTTTTAGTTACAGAAAATGTTCCTTTTTAATTTTTCTGGTGTGAATTAGGTATATGCGAATAAAAAAAAATCTTTTAAATTCAAAACAGTGTTGTTTACATATATGCAAAGCTGCGCACTAAAGGGTTAAAAATTTGCAGTAAAAGCGAAATTAAAGCGTCTGCTGTTGCCAACGTGAAAATGACGTCAACGTTACGGAAGGACACGTTTGTCCAAAATTTAGTTATTTAGGTAGCTAATATCAACATATGAGCAGTCGATTTCGAAAGTGGGCCTGGGCAAATCCATTTTATGTTATTGCTTCATATTTAATGGTTTGCTTTTGAATGAGTTTAAAAATATTCGTAAGCAGCAATAGACTTGTTTTATATTTTCTGTAGTTTTATTTCAAATTTAATATGCAATGATGGTTATCCATGTTAGATGAAAACAACAACATGGTTTTGGTATGCACCAATGGGCTTGCTTCACTTTCAAAAGCAATGATTTGTTGAAATCGTTGATTTTCTTTGAATGGAATATAATTATAATAACAAAAAATTGAGTATTTTGTTTTATTTAGATACTTAGTTACTTTATTTCAATATTTACTTATGTTTAAAAAAGTTACAATAAAAGAAAAAATAAATTTAATTTTGTTTGAAAAAGTGGAAAAAATAAGAGAAATATTCAGTAATAAGTTGTATGTATATTTAGAGATCAACCAAAAATTCGGTTTTGTTTTTGTTTTCGGCCCAAAATCTGAGTTTCGGCGAAAATACTGCCGAAAATTTGGCCGGATCGAAACTCAACTGAAACTATCAATATTTTAAAAATCTCGTTTCTTCCTTCCGGTATTTTCAACATTACTCATTGATTTGAGCTGTATCGGCTCAAATGGGACACTTTATTTATTCCTATGAACTTCACTTTTTATAATTATCAGTCATGTCAGACTAAAGACGCTAGTGCAAATTACAAAGCAAGCAATGCATATATGACTAAACTTTTTCACGTTCTTATTAAAAGCTGCAGATTTATCAGTAATAGACATTTTTTGTTTTAAACCGCAGAAGTGTTTCGAGTACTCTTTGAGAAAGTTCTTGTATAACAGATGATCATTTACAAAAATCATTATAAAAGATAAATCGAGGCAGGTATACCTAAAATTTTTTAAATTAGATGAAATTAGTATAATTAGAAATCTTTCTGTGTCGATGATGAATTTATTATATTTTATTTTATATGAAAATAAAAAGTTTTGTTCAGAGGTATAGAGAGCTTGGGCCACATGTATAATTAATTAATAATTATGTATAATTAATTAAACACGTAGAATTAATTAATAATTATGTATATTTATGTAGGTATTAATTACTTTAAAAAATTTGGGCATTTTCGTTTTTGTTCGAAAATAGAAGGATTACCGAAATTCGGTTTCGATCTTAAAATCCTGTTTCAGTCGATCTTTATATATAATTATGTTTCTTAATTTAGATAGCGAAGATTTTTAAAGTACTCATGATGGAAATTCTGGTTGTGCTTGTTAAGGGGATAGTTTACCTTTTCAACAATTTTGTTTATTTAAAAAAATATCGTTCGAATGGTGAATTCACTGCATTTCAATGTTCAACTAAAAGTGAATTTTGAAAGAAAAATTAACTGCATATTTAATTAAAATTAAAAAAAAGTTTTACAAAAATACTTTTTACCGATATATGAAGATGTGTTAGATTTAATCGTTCTTCCTTATATATATATATAAGGAAGAACGATTAAATCTAACACATCTTCATATACTTTTATTTAAAAAAAAAATAACAACAAACCTGAAGGCTAATTCCATGCGCAGATTTATCACACATATAATAAAGAACATACACAAAAAAGTTTATATCTCTATCTCAAGAAAAAAAAAAAAAAAAGGAAAAAAAGAAAAGAAAAGAGAGAAAAAAAAAAAGGCCTTAGTATTTTTAAAGCAGGAAAGTAACGAAAATATGAACATGGAGAAAAAGCCATAAAAAGTTTTAATTTGTATGAGAAATTGCGCTGGGTGTATTAACGAAATTTACAATATCTCGCGATATAATTGCCACATAGGCAAAAGTGCGGTGTCAAAATATTTACAATTAAAGAATCTTTCATTTAATATTAAAAAAAGAAAATAGATTTTTTGACCAATTTTGAGGTAAACTGCCCCTTTAACCTCCTCAGTCCCTGAGACAAATACTATGAGAGACTACAAAAACCAGTTTAAAATTACTATAAAACATCTCCAAAGATGTATCAGTCTATATATCGATGCTTATGATATGCGCGCATTTATTAATTAAATTTAAAAAATCAAAAAACCCGACTACGTAAAAAGCGAACTAATTAATTATTTCTCATCAATTTGAAACTATTTTTTATATTACTTACGTATTTTTTTTTATTTACTTGTATTGATGAGTTTTAAGTTGTGTTTAATTGTTAGTTCCTATCTATAAACACTGTTTTGATGAGGCCTATAGATGTCCACGATGGTTAGAGTTGCAGTAAAGCTAGAGATCCTACATACAGAACTTCCAGCTTGTATAATATTTTAACGGAGCTTCTGACTGTAAAATAGTCAATGAAACATCGTCTTCCTTTTGAAAGACCCATCCAATAATATACCACTCAATAGGGTGAGTAAAAAATTTTTTCGTCTCTACTGCCATTTTGAATTTATAAAAACAAAATTTAGCCGATAACCATCGGACGATTAAGACGAATCGATAGAGACTTTATTCATTAAAATCCATCCAGCCGTTGGGATATTTCGAGGGTATAAAGAAATCCACATACCCAGATACGCGTGAAACACATAACCCTTCTTGGCAGTCGGGTAAAAAGGTCTAGAAGTAAATTTAACAATTCCAGACGCATTTAAATTAATTTAAAGGGTATTCTTTAGTGTCTCTAGGCGTGACACAAATAGAATGAGGAACTACAAAAACCAGTTTAAAATTACTGTAAACCATTTCCAAATATGTATCAGTCTATATATGGATGCTTACGATATGCATGCATTTATTTAAAAGGTTTAGAAGTAAATTTAACAATTCCAGAAGCATTTAAATTCATTTAAAGGATGTTCTTTAGTGTCTCCTACAGGCGACATAAGGACTGAAAAGGTTAATATTATACAATAAATAAATAAATAATAAAATAAAATAATAATAATTCTATTCAAAGCGGACTTGTCTCACTTTCAAACTTAACGCACTTGAAATATCGTTGATTCAATAAATTATTAGTAGCAAATTTGCTCTGATATTAAAATATACACTGCTCAAAACAATTAGGGGAGCAGACGGTTTTAACAAAATTACGCAAAAATTTACTCTGATAAGTGACGTAAAATAAAACATCCATAATTTAAAATGAAGTAGAAAACAGATAAAGAAAACTTCACATGCAAATCAAAGTTTATAACGTGAAAAACTAGAAAAACGAGATAAGTGCAGAAATCGGGATTTTGAGGAAACGTCTGTTTCACCGTCTCAGTTGTAAACTTCAATTGGTCAGCTTGTTTTTTGAGGAAAGGTGACTTGAAAATGTCAGAACAATGTGATTTAACGGAATCCATGGCTTGGCGTGCTATCGGGACAGTTGAATCTGGGGAAACACAACGAAGTGTAGCGGACGCTGTTGGAGTCACAAGAAGTGTCAATGCAAGGCTGTGGAGTCAATTCCAAGACACATGAAATTGCAGACATCGACAAGGGCAAGATCGGTCATGTGCTACCACAGAAACTGATGCCTGATACACCCTGTTAACAGCTCGTAGAGACGGAACGGGCAATGCTACCATGCTGCAAACACAGATGTTCTTGCCCACAGGACGAATGGTGTCCTGTCAAACAGTAAAAAAATTTTTTCATCAGGGTGGTCTCTATGCACGTAAGCCATTGGTCTGTATTCCGTTGGTCTCAAGCAACTGTGCGGCCCAAAGAAGGTGGGCAACTGAACATCGAGTTCGGAGGCAATGTTGTTGGAGTCAAATTCTGTTTACAGACGAGTCCCGATTCAGTCTGGATGTGTCATCTGATCTGCTTTGGCATGGAGAAAAACAGGCACTCAAAATAATCCCACATTCGTTCGTGAAAGATCACATTACAGACGAGGTGGGTTGATGCTATGGGCTGGAATCAGCATAGGTGAACGTACGGGCCTGCATATCATTCGGAATGGCACTTTGACGGTTCGAAGTTATACAGAGGAGATACTGAGACCTCATGTCGCATTTTATGTTGCAGCAATTAGAGATTTCTTTTTTTCCATGCATGAGAATGCCAGACCTCATACAGTTCGTCTTGTGGAAAACATGCTTGAAGTTAAAACAATACAGAATGACCTGCATACTCTCCTGACCTGAATCCGATCGAGCATGTTTGGGACATACTCAGACGATGCATTGCTGCGCGACTAAGGCCTCCTTTTACTGTCCCAGATTTGGAGATTGCAATGCTTGAGCAGTGGAACAGTATTCCCCAAAGTCTTATCGATAACCTCATCGCATCCATGGAAAACACGTGTGCAGCAGTATTAGCTGATCGAGGAGACCACACGTCATATTAAAAATCTTGCATCATTTCTAAACAAATCTTCTTTTTTTTTTTTTCATTTACATGTAACCAAATTGTTGCCCTAAACCATCTGTTCATGTTCTTTCCATCTTTTCAAAGAATAAAAGGTCCCTTACAATTTTTTTGCGTCTTTTTTTTCTGTATTGCGCATTGGTACACGTGTACTATCCAATTTATGCCCATACATGGCTCTCCCTCGTCCTCTTGGCTTTTTTACTTGCTCCCCTATTTTTTTTAGCAGTGTATTTATTGTGAATTGATTAAAAACATAAATTTTATGTTAATTTGTAATAAGAATTATCTTTAACTATTTTTTTTCGCAAAATAGACATGCTCAGCTAATAAAATCAACAGCTCATATACCGATTTTGTTTTTAAAGGTTACTGGGTGAGCTAATATTTCGACTATAAAAGAAATATGCTATTTAATAATGTTTAGGTAAACAAAAATCATCACATTTATTTTAATTAAAACTTTACAGGATAAATTTATAATGAAATTACCAAAATCCTGGTTTACGTATTCTTTAGGTAATTAATTATTCATTAGGTACCTAATTAGTTATTCACTTTGGTTTCAATTTCCCTGGATGGAATTTATATTGCGATTACAGAAAAATTTCATGATTTTGTAACAATTTTTAAGCAACTAATTTCAGAATTTTCTTATCATGTAAATTTTGCTTGATGAACTTGAATTCGCATGGAAATAAACTCGCATTTCTGCAATAATCTTTTGGTAAATATTTTTAGCATTAATTTATCTTGATTTAAATTGTAAATAAATTTATATAGAAATTGTAAAAAAAAAAAAAAAAAAATGAAAAAAGAAAACCCTGGAGTGAACCAACTCAACTTTCGGAACATTTCATAGTAAAGCCGCAACCAGACAGCGAACCCAGAAGGAGCTGTATAATTTTTGGTAGGGTAATTCAGGCGTCTTTTTCTTCCAGTTTAATAGAGAACAAATTTAGATAGAAGTAGAAGGCAAATACTCCTGCCTAACGAGGGATTTTATGTAAAAAATAACTAAAATTATAAATTGAAAGTAATTAAAATTTCTCCAAATTTACAAAGCTATTTCCGGAAGAGAAGCCCATTGGCGTAGTGGGCAGCTCATTTGGGTACCACGCAGCAGGTCCAGAGTTCGGCTCCGGGCTGGGTAAGGTTCGCTTACAAGGAGAGGGCCAACCTTGTTAATCACAGATTTTGATTATTTTAATATATGTTGTAGGGTAGAGACCCCTTAGAGTCAGGTTGAACGGATTTTATACAACGCTCCTTAGTTCTTGAGAAACCGGGGGGGGGGGGGGTGCCTAATAGTAGTACACAACTTAAATACCTACTTTGCAACCAAAATGATAGGTTGGTCGTAGCGCAGTTGGTATGGCGTTTGCCGGCTGATCCGTGGTCCCGGGTTCGATACCTGAACGCGCTACATTTGTTTTTCTCACTTTTTGTTTTATAAATATACTTGTAAGTATAACTTAATAATCTCATTGTCAATTAAAATTTATAATATTGTATACCAATTATAATTTTAACCTATTTATTTTTTTACTTTTAACTAAATAGTTGTATAAAACATCTTAAAACTGTTAATTTTTTAAAAATCACTTTTAAAATGTATTTCATATATTCTTTATCGATGCAATGATATTGAACAATTGTGTCAATTCGTGATTTTGAACAAACATCATTTACGCATTGCTTTAACAAAGGAAGTCAATGCGATAATACTATTATTCTGTTTTTAAAATAACAAGCATAATTATATTAAAAATTAGCACCAGAATTAAATTACAACCGATTTTTTGCATATTAAACATTTTTATAAATTTGTAATACGTATGCTTGCCTTTTCAATTATTTTGCTTTCCCCTTTATCTTATTTCTGCTTTTTTTTATTTTATTTGAATATTCTTTTATTTTATCATAACTAGATGGCGCCACAACAAGTTTTGTCATGATTTTGTAATTTTTATCGTTCAATAATAGATCCAATTTCTTTTTAAACCTCTTTAAAGGATGAGAAATAATAGTTTAAAAAAAAAAAATGATAAATTTAAGTTTGTTAACATTATAATTAATGTATGATATTAAAATTTTTAATTTAAATTATAATTACAAGTATATTTATAAAACAAAAAATGAGAAAAACAAATGTAGAGCGTTCGGGTACCGAACCCGAGCCCGCAGATCAGCAAGCAAGCGCCGTACCAACTGAGCTACGACCAACCTATCATTTTGGTTACAAAGTAATTATTTAAGTTGTGTACTACTATTAGACCCCCCCCCCCCCCCGGTTTCTCAAGCACTAAGGAGCGTTGGATAAAATCCGTTGAACCTGAGACTAAAGGGTCCCTACCCTACAACATATATTAAAATAATCAAAATCTGTGGATGAACAAGGTTGGTCCTCTCCTTGTTAGATTTTCATCCTTTCGGGGTCCATGAATACCAAGCTTGCTTAGTTTGTAACACCAAAAAACCAAGTTAAAGTTTGGAACACCTACTCTTGAATTAACTTTAAATCTTTGCAAAACAGACTGCAATGCGGTTGATTTTTATATTGAAATATAGGTGCTTATATGAGCTAAATTTATATTAAAACATTTATTGTTTTCGGATGATATATAATTTGAGTGGAACATTCTGAAATATTGCTGTTTATTATGCAATATTTTTCATGAATTTAGCTAACAAATATAAATATTTTTCGTTAAAAAAGAAGTAACTGCTTTATAAACGATAATAAAATTTGTGAGTCGTGCCCCCCCCCCCCCCCCCCCATCCATTAAAACGAAAAACGTAAATTTCCAATTTAATCGCCAGTCTCTTAGAGCTTGATACCTTTTGATTTTTTTTTTGTTTGTTTATTTTTGAATATATTATAATACATTTTTTCTACATTATTGAGTAGTTCTTTTAAAGGAACAGGATTTAATAAAAAATTGCAATTCTTCTCAATGGTTAAATCTCGAAAAAATTAATTTGTTCAAAAAATTTAAGAAAATTTTAAAAACACTTTTGAATTTTTTGCTAATTTTTTTTCATACTCTTATAAAGAGAGATTTCGAAAAGGTTAACTAGTTGAAGAAAAAATAATAAAATTTCATAATATACATAAAAATTCAGTAAAAATAACTATTTACGTAACATTTATATTTTTTAAATTAAAATATTAATTTTACTGAATATTCGGTTCTTAATTTTATGAAATGCATCATAAGGATGGCTCATTAAAAAATATCGAATCAACTGAATAAAATTTGTTGAAGTTTTAGCCTTTTTATTACACTGATATATCGAAAAAACACAAATTGAGAAAAATTAATTTAAATATTGCAACTCTGAATCATTTAAAAAGAAATGGATTCTGTGAAAAAGGCCTTTTTCGCATATTTTTAATTACCGGATCTTTGTGAAGCGTCATCAGAATATATTACGTCTTGATTTTAATTGATTTTAATTTGACTGATTAAAATTTGATTGATTTGATTGATTAAATTTGGTTTTAATAAAAATAAAATGGAAAATTGATATTTTTGTTGTTTGTCCCATAATACTTAAAACACTATTGAGTCTTCTATAAACGGAAACACTTTAATCGACCACGACTAGTGTTGCCAGGTGTCCCGGTTTACGCGGGATGTCCTGATTTTCAGGAGTTCCAAGATTTGTCCCGCATAACCACTGCCCGGGACGTCAAAAGTCCCGATTTTTCAGGGTGCACAAATCCTTTTAAACGTCTTTTCGTACCTAGATGCATCAACTGGAACTTAACACGGCAAAACC
Organism: Maratus speciosus; assembly: GCA_963932465.1. Lineage (NCBI taxonomy): Eukaryota > Metazoa > Arthropoda > Arachnida > Araneae > Salticidae > Maratus > Maratus speciosus. The sequence goes on along the minus strand of OZ010787.1, from coordinate 496,500,748 downwards.
TGTAAAAACAGAACCTGTCTATAACGGAATTTATTCATGATTCCGCCAAAAGGAACGCTACACAAATCTACTTGCTAACACGGAATATTTTCCGACCGACCCCTATCGATTCTATTTTTACAGGTTTTATTGCACTTTATTTAGTAAAACCTGATAAAATAGAAATTGTCTATAACGGAATCCTGTTTTAAACATAAAACTTTTCGAAAGCGGAATTTGCTTCGGTTCTTAGCGATTCCGCTTTTACAGATTTCACTGCATAAGATTAGTTACTGTATTTTTTTTAATACACTAAAACCCACTAAGACGAAATCTCAAATGATGAGAGACAGATTTTCGTCTTAGCATGTATAATTGCATGTTACTTCTTACGTAGGGACTGTGAATTTGTTACGTTTAAGACAGGAATCCGTTACATATAGGTTCCGTTTTCATAGTATTTACTGTATTTTTACGATTAATTATTGTGTTATTTTTTACAGTAAAACCTACTAAGACGGAATCTCAAATGATGAGAGACAGATTTCCATGTTAGCAGGTATAATTGTATGTTATTTCTTACGTAAGGACCATGAATTTGTTACGTTTAAGACAGGATTCCGTTTTCATAGTAATTACTGTATTATTATTTCCCGATTTAAAATCCCTAGTCCCGCTTTTTTTTTGTCTCCTCCCCCTTTTTGTTATACCGGACCTGCCAACACTATCCACGACCACCTTTTAAAGTTTAGGTGACTAATTTCATTATGAATTAAAAGTATATTGTAAAGGGTTAAATGGAATCTCCCAACAATTCTGCATTATCGCCGCTGAAAGCAGCCAAAAATTTGATCGCCAAACGCCTCCCGAATCTTTTCCACGGAATGGAAACTATCTTCATTCTGGCACCCAGGGGCAGCGAACTTGGCGCTGCTAGCGCAACAAATATAACAGGGAATGCTGCAAGTAGCCCAACATAGTTGAAAAGATTAGCGAAGGTCTCGCAACATTTTCATCTAGCATGTGACAATTTAATTCAACAGGTAAGCGCTCAAGCTTGCTCTCTAGCATGGTGCATGGACTGTGATTTATTTCATAATATTTCAAAAAATAAAAATAAAAAATGGCAAATAAAAATACCTGTCTGCAAACGATGGGACAAATATTTAATAAAAGAATCAAGCAAAAGATTTCACGTGGAAGTTCCAATAAAAGTGGGATTAGGAAAAAGTTTTTTTCAGAATATTAGCGATGTGTTTCTGTTTTTTATTTATTTATTCCAGAGTTAGAAAGTTATTTATTGGGGAGGTAAAAAATATTTATAAAGTAATGGTAAATATAAATTTAAAAATGACATTTTAAAGTTTATTTTTAAAAGGATTGGGTTATTAAAAATATCCATCAACGCAACAATTATGATAATATTTGTAATAATTTAAAAGAACATTTTTGGAATGATCTGGATGAGATAATGAGCATTTTTCATTGTAAAACATGATGTTTCTGGGCCAGAAAAAGAAACATTTTTGGGCTTTGCATTTAAAAGTAATACACATGAAAAAACATGTTTTTATATTTTAAATATAATTGTCAAAATTAGCTTTTCGATCTGTTAACCTATTTTATTTAATAGTCTGCTATCATGAATGTAAAAAAAATATGTATATTGAACGTAGTTATATTTTGGAGTGTAATACATTAAAAAAAAAAAAAAAAAAAAAAAAAAAATCAGTAACATAAAATTATAGTCAGTAATAGTAACTATTTTTTTCAAAATCCATAAAATGACACGAGACTGGATTCAAAAAAGGTCATTCCGATACTTTTTCTATTGATACAACATTAATTATATAACAGAAGAAAAAAAAATAGTGCGTTAATTTTTGCTTAGAATAAATTCATCCCAATTTTTTGTAAAGTATGTAATTTAATAAAGTGTATTGCTTGTAGTAGCCTTAATATTTCATGTAAAAGTATTTCTTTTATTTCCTATCACAGTAATAAATATTGCAATCCCTTAAAAAGGGACTTGAGGAATTATCTTTCGTTTTCCCTTAAGATATGCTTAAATTTCATTGTAAGTCAAATTTTCATTTTGCTCGAAAACGTTTGATAAAAAAAAAAAAAAAAAACAACCAAAAAAAAAAACAAACTAAAAGTCTTTCGGTAGCTCAGATGACATAATCGATGATTAGAAGATCCTTTTTTATTATAAAAGAATTACATTTAGACATTTAATAAAAGGTATTTCTTTTAGTAGCTTAAATGTTTCACGTAAATATTCCTTTTATTTCCTAACACAGTAAGAAATATTGCACTACCTGAATAAGAGACTTCAGAAACTGTTTCATTTTCCTTTAATAAATTCTTAAATTTTATTGTAAATCAACTTTTCCTTTTGTTCGGAAGCGTTCGATAAAAAAATATTTTAAGTAAAAATCTTCCTGTACCTCAAAAGACATAATTGACGATAAAAAATTAAAAGTAATATTTTTTTACTATAAAGATATTACATACAGAAATACAATAAAAGGTATTTCTTTTGGTAGCTTAAATATTCCATCTAAATATTCTTTTTATTTCCTATCATAGTAACAAATATTGCACTTCCTTAATAAGGGACTTCAGGAACTGTTTTGTTTTCCTTTAATATATTCTTAAATTTTATTTTAAGTCAACTTTTCTTTTCGCTCAAAAACGTTTGACAAAAAATATTTTAAGTAAAAGTCTTTCGGTAGCTCATAGGCAATAATCGATGATAAAAAGTCTAAAGAAATATTTTTTGACTATAAAGGAATCGCATTTAGAAATTCAATAAAAGGTGGCTTTTAGTAGCTTAAATACTCCATGCAAATATTGATTTCATTTCCTATCACAGTAAGAAATATTGCACTCCCTCAATAAGGAACTTCTGTAACTGCTTCCTTTTCCTTTAATATATGCTTAAATTTTATTTCAAGTCAACTTTTCATTTTGCTCAGAAACGTTTGATAAAAAATATTTTAAGCAAAAATCTCCTGGTAGATCAGAGAAAGTAATCTATGATAAAAGATGTAAGAAAATATTTTTGACTATAAAGATAGATACATATTTATACCAGTTTAATAAAGCGTAATTTTTTAATAGTTGAAATATTTCAAGTAAAAATATTCCTTTTATTTCCTATCGCAGTAAGAAATTTTGCACTCCCTAATCAGCGACTCAGGGGATTTCGTCTTCCCTTGAGATATGCTTAAATTTTATTTCATGTCAACTTTTCATTTTGCTCAGAAACGTTTGATAAAAAATATTTTAAGCAAAAATCTCCTGGTAGATCAGAGAAAATAATCTATGATAAAAGATGTAAGAAAATATTTTTGACTACCAGTTTAATAAAACGTAATTTTTTAATAGTTGAAATATTTCAAGTAAAAATATTCCTTTTATTTCCTATCGCAGTAAGAAATTTTGCACTCCCTAATCAGTGACTTAGGGGATTTCGTCTTCCCTTAATATATGCTTAAATTTTATTTCAAGTCAACGTTTCATTTTGCTCAGAAACGTTTGATAAAAAATATTTTAAGCAAAAGTCTCCTGGTAGATCAGAGAAAATAATCTATGATAAAATATGTAAGAAAATATTTTTGACTACATATTTATACCAGTTTAATAAAGCGTAATTTTTTAATGGTTGAAATATTTCAAGTAAAAATATTCCTTTTATTTCCTATCGCAGTAAGAAATTTTGCACTCCCTAATCAGCGACTCAGGGGATTTCGTCTTCCCTTAAGATATGCTTAAATTTTATTTCAAGTCAACTTTTCATTTTGCTCAGAAACGTTTGATAAAAAATATTTTAAGCAAAAATCTCCTGGTAGATCAGAGAAAATAATCTATGATAAAAGATGTAAGAAAATATTTTTGACTACATATTTATACCAGTTTAATAAAACGTAATTTTTTAATAGTTGAAATATTTCAAGTAAAAATATTCCTTTTATTTCCTATCGCAGTAAGAAATTTTGCACTCCCTAATCAGTGACTTAGGGGATTTCGTCTTCCCTTAATATATGCTTAAATTTTATTTCAAGTCAACTTTTCATTTTGTTCAGAAACGTTTGATAAAAAATATTTTAAGCAAAAATCTCCTGGTAGATCAGAGGAAATAATCTATGATAAAAGATCTAAGAAAATATTTTTACTACATATTTATACCAGTTTAATAAAGCGTAATTTTTTAATAGTTGAAATATTTCAAGTTAAAAATATTCCTTTTATTTCCTATCGCAGTAAGAAATTTTGCACTCCCTAATCAGCGACTTAGGGGATTTCGTCTTCCCTTAAGATATGCTTAAATTTCAAGTAAGGAGATTTTTTTTATTTCTCTCGAAAACTTTTGACGGAAAATATTTTAAGTAAAATTTTCTGATTGCTCAGGAGAAATAAGTTTAGATAAAAAGTGTATAGATTTTCAAAAGGTATTATATGTATAATTAAAATTAAAATATAATTAAAATGATATTACCCGTATAAAAAACACAGAAAAAGATAATACAAAAATTAAAACAAGAAAATTGAAAATGCAAATTTAAAATCCGAATATGAAAAACTATGAAATATATATATATATATATATATATATATATACATATACCAATTTAAAAAAGCGTAATTTTTTAATAGCTTGACTATTTCAAGTAGAAATATTTGTTTTATTTCGTATCACAAATATATATATATATATATATATATATTGCGCTTTTTATTCTCTTAAGTATCAGGGATTTAGGGAATTCTCTTTCGTTTTTCTCTGAGATATGATTAAATTTCATAATAAGTTAAAAATTTTATTTTGGTAGAAAATATTTGATGAAATTTTTTAAGAAAACATTTTATTGTCGCCATGGAAAAATAAGCTAGGATAAAAAATGTAAAGAAATATTGTTTGATTATAAAGGAATATATATAATTAATATGAAATCACATGTATAAAAATAAAAGAAAAAGATAATACAAAAATTAAAACAAGAAAATTGATAAAGCAACTTGAAAATCCAAATATGAGAAACTATGAAGTATATATCAATTTAAAAAAGCGTAATTTTTTAATAGCTTGACTATTCCAAGTAGAAATGTTTATTTTATTTCGTATCACAATAAAGAATATTGCACTCTTTATTCTTTTAAGTATCAGATATTTAAGAAATTCTCTTTCGTTTTTCTTTGAGATATGGTTAAATTTCATATTAAGTTAAAAATTTTATTTTGGTGGAAAATATTTGATGAAAAACATTTTAAGAAAGCGTTTTATTGCCGCTGTGGGAAAATAAACTAGGATAAAAAGTGTAAAGAAATATTTTTCGACTGTAAAGGAATACATATATATACGTATATAAAATATATAATAATATATATTTTATATAACATATAATAAATTTTGTTTTGTTTAATGACAGAAAGTCATCATCTACTACTGTACGATAGAAAATATTGAATTCATTCATGTAATATCTGCAGTTAATATGAAAGAAAATTAAAATTAAGAATTACTATGATTTTAAAGTTGGATTTTCTATAAATAATTTTTTGAGTTCATTTAACATTACCACGAACTGTATTTAACGAACTCGAAAGCTACCATTTTAAAAAATTTGGAACTTATGCCAAATAAATACAAAATTCATACTGTTAAATCTCTATTTTTCTTTAATGTTTGGTTTCACAGATAAAATTATTTTGTTTTCAAACAATCTGAATTTTAAGTGATTTTTAAAAATCTTGTATATAATGAAAATATATATTTTATATAGAACATAAGTATAAATGTAATTTCTAATAATCTGTATAGTTTTCATGTGCGTATTATGTATAATAATTGAAGTTTTATAAGTTGTCGAATGTTATATTTAGCTATTTCTTTAATTTAAATAAAATATAATTTCAAAATACCTATCTTTTTACAAATGTTTGTTAGAGTAATATTATGATTTATAAAGATTCATATTTCTTATCAACTAATGTTCTTTACACACCCACGGTTTAGAAAACTTTCATTAATATCAATTTAATATACAAACATATATATATATATACAGCTTTAATTCATAATATTATGGTTTTTGATGGTGGTAGGTTATGTTTAATTAATGGTTATACATATATAATATATATATACATACACACACACACACACACACACACACACACACACATATATATATATATATGCGTTCTTACAGTTGAACTAAAAAAAATTAACAGTTTTTATCGCCTTATTTAAATGCAGAAAATATTGCAAATTCTGTGAATAAACGAGGTGGTTACGAATTCTGTGCTTTAAAAAATTAAATAGAAATTTTCTTATCATTAATAGCGGTGCCAGACTCCTTGGAGACTCCGAAGAGTGTGCAAACCTTGATATATACATATATTTCTGCTGATATGAGTTTTAAAAATATATAAATGAAGATTTTAATTGAACAAATATCATATTTAAGTATTAAATCTTCATTAATTTCTATTTATTATGCAAATTCTTCTATACGCTTATTTCAATCCAACTTTAATTTTCTGAGAGGTATTTCTGTTGATACGAATTTTTAAAATATATAAGTCAGTTTTTTAAATTGACAAATATTACATATAAGTATTACTTTAATATAGAAAATATTAAAGAACATTTTTATTTTACAAAAGTTATTGCAGTAATGATTTAAAATTTATCATAAGGTCAAAAAACTTCTTTAAACACCTTAAAATTTAGAATTTCTTTCCCCTCATTGTTGCTCCTGCTTTCAAAGCAGAAGCACGTATTTTTTACGCCTGATGAAGGAAAACTAAGTTCTTTTGAAAGGCTTTCCGCATTTCTTAATTTTATGGTGTTTTAAAAAGTTCTTTTTGACCTTATCGTATCGTTTTTTTGTAAAATTTATCATTTTGTTTTTCAAGTGATATTACTTATATACAAAATTTATATATATTCTTTTATTGCCACTTTAGAAAAAAAAATAATATAATTCTTTTAAAATGCGCAAGTATCGTCTGCATAAATGATTTCACATAATAAGAATTAATTTTGTATTGGAATTCTTAACACTGAAAAATACTTTTATTACTGAATGTAAATAATTGAATTTTCCCAAATTTTAATTCGTTAAAAATATGCTATAATTTTCATAAAAAAGGTATTTTAAAAATTTCTTAAAAGAAATCGAGAAACTATTTAATTAATCATGATTCTATCTATAACGACTATCTCCATGATTTATTTTTTCTTCTGAAAATATACGTGTTTCATTTTTTATTTGCAAAAATGCGTCCGTAATGGAAAAACATGTAAAATAAATTAATTAAAATAATAAATTTTTTAAGGTTATTCTGTAAAAAAATTAATATTGTGCAAATCTACAGATAATAATTTATTTTTATGTTTAACTTCAAGTCAAAATACTGAATAGTTTTTTTGTAAAGTGTACGACAAAATGTAATTTGTGTAGCCTAGTAGAGGATGAGCGAAGCAAATCCTTGTAATGTTTAATTTATTTAATGCCATTCCTGAAGGAGGGGGGGGGGGGGGGGTCTGTAATTGTTAAAGAGACTTCACAATAAAATTCTTTTTCTTCAACTTCTTCAAATTTAATTCTAATTAAAGTTTGTTATAAAAGTTATAGTACGCCAGAGAAATCAGTTTCAAGTGCATTTAGTTTAAGTGAAAAGGGCCAGGAGCACTTTTATTTTTGCTTATTTTTCAAGAAATTTGTCAATTACATTTCAATGAGCAATATACCATTTTTCAATTGAAATAATAGCTAAATCATTTAATTTTTATTGATCCGTGCATAATTTTATTTTAATATATAAAATATCTTTCACTTAAAAAAAAAAAAAAAAAACAATGATATCACAGCATTTAGTAACAGCTATTTGAGGTTGTATTCATAAATCCCATTCAAAACAACCCTTGGCTAACTATGACAGCTAATTTTCTGAAGAAACAATTTTAATTTTTCTTCAAGTTCATTTGACTCAATACCTGTTTTTTTCCTGGATCATTCAGTGTCGTTTAAATGATTTCTTTTTGCTCTTTATCCCCCGTTTCTTTAGATTCGATGTATTGTACGAAAATTCAAAGGCCTAAAAAGTTTATAAAAGATTCAAAATCATCTTCCTTTTTCACTGAAACAATTTTTGTTGAAAAAAAAGTAAACACAGAATTTTCTGTAAAATTTTATTTTTTGTGTTAATCTAATTAAGAATATTTGGTTTATTATCGTCAAATTTTGTCTCCTTTGGATTTTACTTTTGATCCAAAAAACAAACTTATCTGCCAAATTTGCAACTATACTTAATTTTCATTATTAACAATAATAAGAAATTCTATTGTTTTCTTATTGCAGCTGACACTGTTTTGTATCTGCTTAAAACCCTTCGTAGAACTTATTTTCCTCAATATCTCTTTCTGGATAACTAGCTCGTAATCGAATTTAAATTTTAAAAATTTCAATTTTAAAAGCACATGACTACAATGGCTCATTTTCTGAATTATAATATATTTCATACAGAATTTCCCTAAAAAATTGTAGCTTAAATTCAATCCATTTTTCACAAGATTGGAAACGTTTAGCTACTTTTCAGTTTATGTTGCTTCCAACTCCGTCGTCATCGCCATAGACTTTTTCCCATTTTGAAATGCCAAAATATTCACTATAAAATATTTCACAGCTAATAATGAATTCTCTTTCCCATTAACTTATATATAAATTACATAAGCAAAATGTTCCACAATATCAAAATCTCCTTTTTCGTTGACAAATGCGGTCATTGCCTTTTAAAATTTAACCAGAAATTTTGTATATGAAAGCATCAGATTTAAAATTTTTACAAGCGTTTGAAAACTTTTGTGACATGATCCAAGCGTTTTAATTTTTATAAAGAAAAAAAGAGAAAATTTGGAGCACCTCTTGCATCCAGGCGCCTGTTTGTATCGCGCACGCTAAGCGCTGAGCCCGCATTTATGCATAAATATATCTTCTGACATGAATTTTAAAAATACACAAAGAAGCTTTTTAAATCGACAAATATTCGAATTAAGTATTTTTTTATGTAAAATAAAGAAGAAAAATATCAAAATATGTAATATCACTTTACAAAAATTTATTGAAGTTATACATGAATGTTTTGCTTTAGAAAGTATCATATTCTTTATTAAATGCTCTTTATTAAAGTTTAGAAATATCTTTATTCATTTTAACTAAACGTAAAATTTTTCGTAAAATTTTACTCTTATACAAAGTTTATTTTTACGCAAATAAACGTTTCTGCTGATATGAATTTTTAAAATTTATATAACGCATTTCTTGAATTATTTAAATTTAGTAATTAAATTTAGCTGTTTATTAATTGTGTAAATTCATGGCTGAACTATGTATCATGCTTCATCTTGTTCTCCAAAAATGAAATAGATTTTTCATTTTTGGCTCAGAATAATTGCTATTGTTTTTTATATAATTTAAGTGAATTTCGAAAATACAGTGAACGGCTGTTACGGCTGAACTACGTGTCATGTTTCATCTTATTTTCCAAAAATGAAATAGATTTTTTTTTTTATTTTTGGCTGAGAATAATTGCAATTGCTTTTTAAATAATTTAAGTGAATTTCGAAAATACACTGAACGGTTCTTACGGCTGAACTATGCCATGTTTCATTTTGTCCTCCAAAGACGAAATAGATTTTTCATTTTTGACTGAGAATAATTGCTATTTTTGTTTATATAATTTAAGTGAATTTCGAAAATACACTCTACGGATATTAACGCAGAACTATGTGTCATGTTTCATTTTGTTTGCCAAAAATTAAATACATTTTTCAGTTTTGGCTGAGAGTAATTGCAATCGCTTTTAAAATAATTTAAGTAAATTTCGAAAATAGAATATAACAACTTGGTATATACAACATGCTGAAACACTGATTGCCAAAACATGCAAGTAAGAATCTGAATGAATTTGAAATTGTGGTATAAGAATCAATGTTGAATATTATATGAATTTATGAAAAAGAATCAATATTGAATATTATATGAATTTATGAAAAAAAATCTACATTGAATTCGATAGAGAATCTAATATCGGAAAAATAACAGAAACTATTCAAGAATTTTAATTAAAGGGAAAATAATTTTTTCTTTCTCCTGAGTATAATAAATGAGCAGAACTTTATGTTATTAAATACTGTAAAATTTATTTAAATATGAAAATTAAAGTAAAAGTAAGAAAACGCATAAATCATATCAAACAACGAAAACCTTGCTTTAAAATTTAAAGTAACATGAATATTTTTAAACGTTTTTATTCATTCATAATTTTTTTCTGGCAATATATAAAAAATCAACATTGAATTCTGAGACTCTTATATCGTAAGGACTTGAATTTAAAGATAACCGCAAAATTAGCTGTTAGGGAATTTTTTTTTTAAAAGGGAAATATGTTTTCTGTTTCTCTTGAGTATAAAAAATGAGCTAAACGTTCTTATTAAATATTGCAACATTATTATTTTTTTAATGAAAATGAAATAAAAGTAAGAAAATACACAAATCATATATGGCTAGTTCCATGGGTTTTTGTAGTGTAAGTCACATAGTTGATAACTGATACGCTTGTTGGCCACCGTTATTTTCGAAAAGTTTGCTTCGCCTTATTCAATTAATGAGATATCTCCGATAAAATAAGTCACATTAATCCGTTCTAAAATACTGGCAGCTAAAAATCGTAACATGTAACTTACACTACAAGTACTCATGGAACTAACCATATATAAAAAATCTAACGCCCTGCTTTAAGATTTAAAGCAGCTCTCAATTTTACATACTTTATTTTTTTCACAAGATCCTTCAAAAATATTCCTTAGCAATTTAGGAATTTAGTTACGATCTACGAGAAATGTTTGGGAAGAAAACTCTGTTTATCAAAAAAAATCTATTTTTGCCCAACAATTCATAGTTTTTTTAATCCTTATTTCGTTAAATATTACTTTATGATTTTAAACATTAAGATTTTACTAGATTAATTTTAACACAATTAATCCAATTGGTAAACAAATCATCTAATATTAAGATTTTACTCAATGAAATAAAAACACGCTTAACTAATGATTACTTAAAGTAAGATGTAATGAGAAGTAAATGAAACATATCCAAGTTTTTTCGTTTCTAAGGAAATGTAATACAAAAATCCAAGTAATTAAACTAAAAGATAAAAGATGAGAGCATATGATTGATTTACTCCACTCAGATTTACTTTTATTAACAGTTAGCAAAATCCTTAGCTAGAGAGGAATAATAATTAAATAGGCATGAGTAATATTCCAGACACCATTCATAGATAGAGAAGGGAGATTTACAAAGGGATTCAGAGATGTTGCAATGAGAATATGTACAGGTACAGTATTTCTACACCTATTATTAATCCTAGAACTGTGTTTGATGCACACTGAGTTGCAAATGATTGCGAACGACATTGTTACAGCACGAAAGCTGCATTGCGAAATCAAACTATATTAAAGTCAAAAAGCGTCATGTGACTAATTAAGATGTAATTAAAAATTTTAATATAAGAACTAATGTAATAAATAATTATTAAAATCCTCTTTTTTGCTGATTGTGAGAAAAAGCAGATATATCTGGATTGAATTCACCTGGATGCATCCAGCGCGCTAAGCAATTTGCTTCTCGGAATTTTTTTTTCAACTCAATCCATATTTCATAATGATTAAAAAACAACAAGTAATAATAAAGTAATTAAATAACAATAGTATTAATATAGGGAATTTTAGTTATTACTGTTCATTATGAATCTCCTGAATTCTAAATCTATTTTTTTTTTTTATTTAAACCTTTCAGCGGACGCGTGTCATACATTTTACGACACAATCCACATTCCATCCCTACCATAAATGTTCCTATTCGGTACCTTGACCAGATTCACACAGGTCCAAATAATGCTTTTATTTGGATCAAAATAGTGCTTAATGCTTTTGAAAGTGGTTGGGTAGGCTAGATTGATTTTTGATGCTCCTTAGAAGTATTAATATATCTTATTTATTCTTCTAAAAGTATCCAGCTGCGGAAAATTATAATTATCCCGTTGTTGTAAATTAGAGTAAAATTATCGCTAAATACTTAAGTTTTAGTTAACATGCGATATGAAAATACGATATTTAAGATTATTCTGGAAATTATTTCTCCCAATTATTTATTGATTTTTCTTACTATAATGATTAAAAAAACAACAAGCAATAATAAAGTGATTAAATAACAATAGTATTAATATCGTGAATTTTAGTTATTACTGTTCATTATGAATCTCCTGAATTCTAAATCTATGCATTTTTAATTTAAACCTTTCAGTGGGCGCGTCATACTTTTTACGACACATGTGTTTCGTTTAGTTACACTGTTACAAATGTAAGTTATCCCATATTAGTAATAAAAGAAATAAGCTATTAAAGCATTTATACCTATTAACAGAGATAATTAAATTTTACTAATATTTGCAAGCAGAAAAAATATCCAGAAATATACGTTTAAAGAAGTTAAATATCAATTATTAATGATGAAACAATAAGAATATTTCGTAAAAAATTTCAAGCATGATTTAATGCAAGAAGGCAAAAATAAGTAAATCTATTATTAAAAGAAAACTATTATTTAAAGAAAAAAATCCAATTTCATCTTCAGTATTTTCGCAAACATTTTTTATGCCAGGAAAAACTTTCTATAAGTACCATCTTTTTTGCTTTTGAACCTTTGCATATTTGATTTTAAGTCATTTTGTACTTTTATCTTTACCACTATATATATATATATATATATATATATATATATATTATCTTCGATTGATTCTTCTAAACCGTCGCTTTAGTATTCAAAGTCGAGCAATTCTGCCAAATATTTATCGTTTGACTATGTTAAACAAAATAATAACTTAGCGTAAGACATATCAATTACATTATCGAAGAAATTAATCTTAAAAACGTGAAATAATGAATAAATATATGTAATTGCATTAGTATGCGCGCATAATGAATTTTTATAAAAGTCGCTTAAAACGACATTCAACAAATGCAGAAATTGGAATTTGACCCTAGAAATCGCCAGGAAGAAACTGATAGATAAATAACAATGACCTTTAATCAGTTTTAATCCCGTATGTGAAAACTGTGAAAGGAATAACAGATTTGTCGTAAAATTTGCGTCCGCGCATTAACTGGACTTTTTTTAAAATGATAATTCAGATCCTAATCCTTCTAATACGGCAACAATCCAAACTCAGTTAGTGTCTCTCTGTATCATCTGTACACACGGAACTGACTCACGGAGCCATGTACCACTCCAAACGGACAGCTTTGCTCTATAGTTTTGTTCGATTTGTATTATTTTACGATATAATACTGGCAGCTGGGAAGGCCAGTATTATATCGAAAAATCAATAACAATATACTTTAAAATAAGCAGTAATATACAGTATATTATTGTTATATTTATAAGACGGTATTATACTACTGCTTATTTACGGTATATAATTTTTAATTTTACGGTATAATATTGGCAGCAGGGGTGCTAGTAATTTAGCGTAAAAGCAGCAATTTTTTTTTCTTTTTTTGCAGTGTACACTTTCAGCTGAAATACCAGTATTTTTATTGAGAAAAACTCAACTTATAGAAACGCGCCATTGCAAAAGGCGAGTTTTTCTCAAAGAAAATTCTAGTGTTTATCTGACCTAAAGTCAAGGAAATTTCCTGATCTGTAGGAACCCTGTAAAAGTCTGTTTAGAAACCATGCAGTTTTCTTCATTTATCATTGTGCGTTTCGTATCGCATAGAAAAAGGGATGTTGACTTCAGAAATAATACATATGATTTTATTAAATTGTCCGGCATCCTGTAAAGGGCAGTTTTAGTGCAAAAAATCGATTTTCTACGTTTGACCTATTATTAAAGTCTAATTTGCCTTCCAGATAAGTTTTGAATTTTATATCTATGTTACATATAGAACTTGAGTTACAGACATTTGAATATTAGTATTTTAATAGTTGGAATACGGTGCTGAATTATATTTTTAGGTTATTCTTAATTTCTCTTCCTGATCTGCAGGAACCCTGTTCAGAAACCATGTAGTTTTCTTCATTTATCACTGTGCGTTACGTATGCGCATAGAAAAAGGGATATTGACATCAGAAATAATATATATGATTTTATTAAATTGTCCGGCATCCTGTAAATGGCAGTTTTAATGCAAAAAAGCACTTTTCTACTTTTGACCTATTATTAAAGCCTAAATTTGCCTTCCAGATAAGTTTTGAATTTTGTATCTATGTTACATATAGAACTTGGGTTACAGACATTTGAATATTAGTATTTTAATAGTTGAAATATGGCATTGAATTATATTTTTAGCTTATTCTTAATTTCTCTTCCTGATCTGTAGGATCTCTGTCAAAGCCCGTTCAGAAACCATGTAGTTTTCTTCATTTATCATTTTGCGTTACGTATGCGCATAGAATAGGGCCGAAACTAGCCTTTTTTGTACCCGGGGCAAGCATGGATTTTGCCCCCCCCCCCCCTTCTTCCACAAAGTATATTTACAAAGAGAATTTTACTAATTTTCTAACAGCCGGCTTATTTTAAAATTTAAAATATGCAATCTTAAAATATGTAATACTGAACTACGTAATCTACAATGGCAGATCCAAGGGGGAGGTCACGGGGGTCATGACTCCCCTCTGAACACCAACAAAAATATTCTAAAGATCATTTTAAAAATGAAATATACAGTTAGAGTCCCGATTATCCGAGTCCTGCTCAACCGAGTTTCCGCTTTCACCGAGTTATTTGCTTCTGATGGGCTGATGTCTTCTATTATTATGAAACAGCCATTATAAATGAAGTGTTAGGTGAAGATGAAAGAGCAGTTGTAAAAAGTTAGAACTCCGATTTTCTGGTCAGAATGGAAAGAAAAAAATGGCTATAATTTTTTTTTTTTTTTTTTTTTTTTTTTTTTTTTTTTTTTTTTTAATTATGGCTATTTTTTTCATCCCATTCTGACCAGAAAATCAGAGTTCTAACTTTTTACAATTGCTCTTTCATCTTCACCTAACGCTTCATTTATAATGGCTGTTTCATAATAATAGAAGACATCAGTCCATCAGAAGAAAATGATCCATTCCAAAGGTATAATCCTTCATTTGGCGCCCCTTCGTTCGGGCGCCCGGGCACATGCCCCCTCTGCCCCCCTTTACTTTCGGCCCTGGCATAGAAAAAGGGATGTTGGCATCAGAAATAATATATATGATTTTATTAAATTGTCCGGCATCCTGTAAAGGGCAGTTTTAATGCAAAATATCGATTTTCTACTTTTGACCTATTATTAAAGCCTAATTTGCCTTCCAGACAAGTTTTAAATTTTGTATCTATGTTACATATAGAACTTGGGTTACAGACATTTGAATATTAGTATTTTAATAGTTGGAATATGGCATTGAATTATGCTTTTAGCTTATTCTTAGTTTATCTTCCTGATCTGTAGGAACCCTGTAAAAGCCCGTACAGAAACCATGTAGTTTTCTTCATTTATCATTGTGCGTTACGTATGCGCATAGAAAAGGGGATGTTGACATCAGAAATAATATATATGATTTTATTAAATTGTCCGCATCCTGTAAAGGGCAGTTTTAATGCAAAAAATCTATTTTCTACTTTTGACCTATTATTAAAGCATAATTTGCCTTCCAGATAAGTTTTGAGTTTTATATCTATGTTACATATAGAACTTGAGTTACAGACATTTGAATATTAGTATTTTCGTAGTTGGAATTCGGTGCTGAATTATATTTTTAAGTTATTCTTAATTTCTCTTCCTGATCTGTAGGAACCCTGTTCAGAAACCATGTAGTTTTCTTCATTTATCATTGCGCGTTACGTATGCGCATAGAAAAAGGGATGTTGACATCAGAAATAATATATATGATTTTATTAAATTGTCCGCATCCTGTAAAGGGCAGTTTTAATGCAAAAAATCTATTTTCTACTTTTGACCTATTATTAAAGCCTAAATTTGCCTTCCAGATAAGTTTTGAATTTTGTATCTATGTTACATATAGAACTTGGGTTACAGACATTTGAATATTAGTTTTTTAATAGTTGGAATATGGCATTGAATTATACTTTTAGGTTATTCTTAATTTATCTTCCTGATCTGTAGGAACCCTGTAAAAGCCCGTTCAGAAACCATGTAGTTTTCTTCATTTATCATTGTGCGTTACGTATGCGCATAGAAAAGGGGATGTTGACATCAGAAATAATATATATGATTTTATTAAATTGTCCGGCATCCTGTAAAGGGCAGTTTTAATGCAAAAAATCGATTTCTACTTTTGACCTATTATTAAAGCCTCTTCCAGATGAGTTTTGAATTTTATATCTATGTTACATATAGAACTTGAGTTACAGACATTTGAATATTAGTATTTTCGTAGTTGGAATTCGGTGCTGAATTATATTTTTAGGTTATTCTTAATTTCTCTTCCTGATCTGTAGGAACCCTGTTCAGAAACCATGTAGTTTTCTTCATTTATCATTGTGCGTTACGTATGCGCATAGAAAAAGGGATGTTGACATCAGAAATAATATATATGATTTTATTAAATTGTCCGCATTCTGTAAAGGGAAGTTTTAATGCAAAAAATCTATTTTCTACTTTTGACCTATTATTAAAGCCTAAATTTGCCTTCCAGATAAGTTTTGAATTTTGTATCTATGTTACATATAGAACTTGGGTTACAGACATTTGAATATTAGTTTTTTAATAGTTGGAATATGGCATTGAATTATACTTTTAGGTTATTCTTAATTTATCTTCCTGATCTGTAGGAACCCTGTAAAAGCCCGTTCAGAAACCATGTAGTTTTCTTCATTTATCATTGTGCGTTACGTATGCGCATAGAAAAAGGGATGTTGACATCAGAAATAATATATATGATTTTATTAAATTGTCCGCATCCTGTAAAGGGCAGTTTTAATGCAAAAAATCGATTTCTACTTTTGACCTATTATTAAAGCCTAATTTGCCTTCCAGATAAGTTTTGAATTTTATATCTATGTTACATATAGAACTTGAGTTACAGACATTTGAATATCAGTATTTTAATAGTTGGAATATGGCACTGAATTATATTTTTAGCTTATTCTTAAAATCAGATTTTAAACATTTTGCTTTAACACAAAATATCACAATGAAGAAAATTATGCTTGTAATCTCATGAAACTTTGTGGTAGTACACTAAAAAATAATTTCTTTGGGGAATGGATTCCTACTATGATTATATATCCATTATTTTTTTTCTTCCACATACAAGTAATGAATTGTCGTATATTTTGATGTTTTTAATGTGTGTTAAATTTTATGTTTAATTAGTACGGTTATATCGTTCCCCGAAGAAAATTTCACTCAGATCACACAGTTTTCGATGAATAAAAATATGTTTATTTAAATTTGAGTTTTTATATAATGCCAATGTATTTTTATGTTTGTTTCAAGCCAAAAAATCAAAATATTTTAAATTTTACAATTATTTTACATGTTATTCAAAGTAATGTGCGATATACTATTGTATAATGTGTTTAACAAGTCCAAGGTTTTTTTTTCATATTACAAAAAAATTCTCTCCGAAGATAGTCGGATACCTTCCTTAAACATTTCGGAAAATATCATTTTAGTTTCTTTAATTTTCTTTTTTTTAACTGCATTATGCAAAATTTTACTGGCAAAGCAACTTTTTAAATATAAAAGTGCCTGATCGTGAAATCACAGTGTGTTCTGCAGTAAACATAAATAATACAGAGTATATATATAGAACATTACAGCAATTAAAGTTTTCAGAAATACTTTCTGAGTGCACTAGGATATTCGAAATTGCGTGCACTTTTCTGTTTTTTTTTTTGCAGATAAATGCATTATAATGCACTCATAATTTACCATAAATTTACATCGAATCCGTAACGAATTAAATGTCTGTAAAAGTTCAGGACTTTGGTTTACCGAAAAGTGGCTTTTCAAAAATGAAATTTATGTCAATGCTTATGCGGATTTCAGCGAAAAAAAAACCCCAATGTATTTTGTTAACATATTTTGCTTTGAAATCATAAATTAGTTGCTTAAACAATTTACACTAGTAATAAAAATTATTAACATTTATTAAACATATACTGTAAAAAAAGAAAAAAAACGCTTCTTAAACTAGCAGGAATGTTTATGAAAATATAATTCCAAAGCGTTTCTTTAGTACTTCTTTCCAAAGTGATTCCAAATGCATTTCTTTAGCACTTCTTTCCAAAGCGATTCCACAAGCGTTTCTTTATCTTCAGGAGCCTCAGAACCCAATAGATTTCCGAGATTTAATGAAGCATTTCTGAAACAAAAGTTTCTTTTTCTGCCTGTAATTTGCGGAAACTTTTCCGAGTAGTTTTTGCAGTGTCTTAAACAATTTTCTCAACCCGCTGTAAACACGAAATATCTGTTTTTCAGATGCTGTCAATCCCATAAGTGAATATTTTCTGCTACGCAACAAAATTTATACATGAACGAGTAAAAAAATTATGTTCATTTTACATTGTCAATTTAACATGTTTGTCTGTTCACGTGTTTTTTGAACAAGAAAATGTTTACTTTAGAATTGATAACATCCGAAAAACTAATATCTCGTGTTAATACAGCGGGTTGATCGACTAATTGAAAACGATTTCAAAAATTACGGCGAGGAAAAAAAAATTTTTTTTTTCAGAAATGCTTCTTTAAATTTTGCAAATATATTGGCCATTGAGGTTTCTGAATATTATATTTTCGTAAACCTTCTTGCTAGATCAAGAAGAATTTCTCTCTTTTTTTTACAGCGTGTACTAAATATTACGAAATCAATAACGAATTCATAATTATCAAGCATTTTTGCAATTTTTTCAGTTGTTGTATTTTACTTTGCCTAGCAAACGGTTTGCAAAATTGAATCAGAGAGCCTATGAAATTAATTGTGCTTTAAGAATTAGCTAATTAAATGTTTATTGAAATCCATTTTAGAAGTAATTACAATGTTAATAATAAAATTAGAAAATTTGATTCGATTTTTAATGCTTTAGCGTGAATCAGTGCATTTTTGAAGATTATATATCTGTTTCAAAATCAGATAAAAACTAGATAATAATATTCGCTGTGCTGTAAAACATGGCTAACTCTATACAGTATTGTACTGTTATGGTTATTGTCCGATCCTGATAAGTTCGCCATCGAATAATGCAAATTTCGATGAATATATTTGTTAATTAAGGAAAAAAATAACAACGTTTATCTCATAGTATTGCGAACTCTTTCAAGAACATCGGACAAGTTATCGCGTACAGACTATACCTTTCTGTTATGTCGTAATCTATCATGTTCACTTCGTATTTTTCATTTTTATGTTACTGTGTGATATCAAAATATTCGCGGAAATAATATTTTATTAGTTATAAATCGATATTAAAAGAAAAATGGCAATTTTGGAGCTACAGAAATAGAGCGCGGCATGCGATTAAACAATAACGAGAACTTTGATCTCTCTTTTTTTTTTTTTTCCCGGAACAAAATTTTAAAAATTGGTGCGCACTGTAGCTCTGCTGTTTTTCAATGTCGATCAATTTTTTACTTTTGAAAATTAGTCGTTAGTTTTTTTTTTCTATTGAAATACTTAGGATTTTTGATACATCGCTTTTCCGTAAAAACTTTAAGAGACACAATTTTTGGTTGAAAATGTACATTTTACATTGAATTGATGCCATTTCCCTAAGAAAGACAATTTTTTTTTTATTGTCTACCGCTTGACATTCATTTTTCGAAGCTCTCCCGTCCATCAGCTGTCAAGTCGCTATATTTAATATATCGACTAAAAAATAACACAGTTATCTACTGTAATATAAGTTAATAATTTAATATAAATAGGTTTTTATAAACACTTCTCATTTCTTTTAAAAATATTCACGAAAAAGCCTTAAATTTCAGGGCGTCAAAATGGTGTGACTCTTTAAGAAAATATTACAGTCATTCAGGGTAACTTTGAACCATGGGATGTAACTTTGCCCCACCTCCTAATTTTCAATATTTTTGACTCCAAAAGACTAAATAAACTCCAGAACTGTGGTCTGTTGGCAAGGTTCTAAACTGGGATTTCTATTCTTTATTTTAGAAAATAAATTGGCAACACTATTCGCAATTAATTGCATCATCTAACTATTTTTGAGAAGTACTGTTTTCAAGTTAATTTTGAATGCTGTTTTGAAGTTGTTGTAATCCTATTAAATTTTCATAGTAAGTAACAATATACTCATTTATCAGACATATTATTATCTAAATGTTGTAAATGTGTTAATATTTTGTGATTATTTATTTATTAATAGTTAATAAAATGTAAAATAAAAAGGCACTAACATTTTATCACATTTTCAGGGTAACTTTGAGCCGGCTCAAAGTTATACTGATGTTTATAATTTACTGATTATAGGTGCTACTGTAAAAAATTTCTCATATTTGCACATATATTTTATATAAATGCCGAAAGTGTGCATTAGATATAACATGTAAATATTTTTACAAATATGTGTAAAATACATAAAATTCATTTAAAGGCGTTATTCGGGACGGAGCTACTCAAATTTGACATTTCATACATTCGACATTTTTTATTCTTGTTTGAATAATACTAGTACTAGTATGTATTACTGTAACTGTGGATATATTATTGAGTCAAAACATTGAAAATTGTTTTTCACTGCATTTTTATGTTTTATATGAACAATAAACGGGTTGTTTTATTTCTAAATATTCATGGTTTTCTTCTTCCACTTTTCTTATGCCTAATATTTGTTGTGATATCATAAATTATACAAATCTTGTGATGTTGGGAAATGTAAATTCTTAGTCTTTACATACCTGAAAACATTTTTTGGGGTTCAAAGTTTTCCTAACTATAATACTTTTTTTTTTATATAATGAATTATTTTAGATAATATTTATCATATGGTGCAAAGTTACCCTAAATGGCTGGGTAACTTTGAACCAGGTTAAAAATTCTTTGTTTATTGCTTTTATCATTATTATTCCTTAATTTTTGATAGTCATACAATAATTTAGGATCATTCCTTCCCTTTTATGCCCCTAGTTGCAACAATATTCTTAAAATAAGAGTGAGGCATATGAAAATAGAGAAAATGCGGATCAAAGTTACCCTGAATGACTGTAATTAAATAGTAATAGTTTCTCTTATATCAAGGGTCGGAACATATAGGACAAATTCTACTGTTCTTACCAGTATCTTTTATCAATAATCGCCATGATAAACTCCTATTGCATATCTTATAAAAATGTCTGTTGATGATTAATGATAAAAGATACTGGTACGAACAATAAAATTTGTCCCATATGCTCCAATCCCTGCTTATATAGAAAAATATTCTCCAGCAAACTGATTTATTTATTGATGTTGACTAACCCATTACCCGCTGGTGTTGCGTTCACGCAACGGTCAAAATAAGTGCACATATTTAAGTTATTTACATGCCCACCACTATTTTTGAATTAAAAAACTGGCCTTACTTAAAGACATAAAATTTTAAGATCATATAAAGCGAAAATTACCTTTTAGAGTTTGTAGTGGCGAACAACGTTCAGCGAAAAATTTGAAAATTTCAACGTTATAGTTTTGGCGGTTAATGGGTTAAGTGTATGTATGAGATCTTGGCAGTGTGAACAAAGTAAAGATTTAGTATTTTGTTTATAAGCTTGAAAGATTTTAATGAGCAGACATAAAAATTAAATGATTTTTTTAATAGATGCATTTTAATTTATATATAATAAAAAAATACTTGTTATTTTATTTACTGTGAAGGTTTAAATTTTACTTACTTCTGTCGAATTATTTATGACTATAGGTCAATTAGGTACACTCTTCTAAAACTGTATTTAACATAATTACTTAAAATTTTACACAAAGATTAAAAATATATTATTTAATAGTAACAATGAACATTTTTTTCCAAAAAGGATATAAATTTACAAAAAATTACTAAATCATTAAAAAATTCACCGGATAAAAAAAAAAATGTTCCTGCAAATCTTATGTAACATTATTGTTACATTCTTTATTTTAGATTAATTCTAAAGAAATAAATTAGTTATGTAAACATTAAAGATTTCAACTTTTTAGCTTTGATAGATATTATAAAAAGTGTACTTAAATATGTAAAAAAAAAAAAAAAAAAAATGCATATTGAGAAAAAAAGACTCACTCATATGGCGCGTCATTGTCTTTTAAAAACTTAATGTCCATTTGTTAGAGATTGCATATTTCGAAACTAAATAATTCACATATTTTTGAAATTGTCTGAGTCTGCTTTATATTTAAGCAGAACATTAAATTTTCGTAAATTTGAAGCACTCTATGCCTTCTATAACCTCAAGAACATTCGAGAAATATGTTATGTAATATTATTTAAAGAATAATAAAAACATTATTTGAGTTTATCCTGAATTTTTAATCAGTTTAATCTTCAGAAATAAAACTACTACCACTCTTTGACTTTCGGGAAATTTATCAGTTGATTTATTTAAAGCAATAAACCATTGTCACATAAAATACTTAAAATTTTTTCATTATGTATGCAAGAAAAGAAAAAAGAAAAAAAAAGCTACATGGAAAACGCTAGAAAAAAAGTTACGAGTCATTTGCATACATATAGAAATTCCCCGGAAAAATAAAACAGTTCAATCAGATTTTTAGCTATAAATACACAAGGGATTTAGGAACGCCATGTGAAAGAAAAATTATTAATATTCTATGCGAAGGTCAAATACTGAATCGCAAAATGGATGAATACTACTAATTATTTCGGAAGAGAGAGAGAGAGAGAAAAAAAATAGGTGAACAAAAGTATTTTACGTTATTAGATTTCAAATATATTGATATACTACTGAAAAGAAATCCACTTGATAAAGAATGCTAGATTATATTAATTTCTTTTTAATTGCACCATTCACAATAAAATAAATGTACTCATTTGAGTATCGAGATAAAACAAGTTTAACTTTCAATTGCGCGTCGATGTGCAAAAAATAACAAAATAAACAAAAATAAATAAATACAGAGTGTTTTAAAAATCTGTACACAATTTAAGTGATTATAATGGATTTTTTTATTAACACACAATTCGTTTTGAATTTAGAAATGTAACTACTATAATGAACGTTTTAGGTTTACGTCCATAATGAACGAGAAAAATTACCCTTTATTACGAACTTGATGAACGGTTTACGGTCCGTTCAGACCCCATTCACAGAAGGTGGCTCCTTTTTCGGCTTTTTTGATGTAGGGAGTCTTCTGTCGCGCTGCAAGAGAGGCGGGTCCCTACGGATGAGCGTCCCTGACATAGTTATCACCACCCCTGAGGAGAATGCATTTTGTTGATTTTGAACGCTTTGTTTACAAACATTTGAAGAGCAATAAAAAAGGTCTCAACTGACCTCAAAATCTTTGGAAAAGAAAGACCGGAGAAATAATTCACGACTCCTCGTCGCAGAGTGTAATCTGAATGGAGCCTTAAGGTCCGAATAGCCATATCATTCAACTATTTTCAACTATCGGCGTCTTTTTTTTGTGGTCACGCGGTGCTTTTCATCTTTAATAGATTTAAAAGGAAACGCATAGACATTCTGAAAGAGGAAAATCTTTCCTTCACGTCGATCTAATCTTCTTATCTTGTTTCCGTTGTTGCATCTCTCCCTTTTTTTGTGAATAACCATAAAATGGTTGGAGAAGAATAGGTGTTAATAGCTTTTCCTGGACAAGGCAAAACAAGCATCTAAACGGAGCCTTAGGTTTATACCAGCTTCTCTTGCCCTGCAGGGTTTGTTGATGAACACGGTCTCCCCGAACGTAACTTCTGAATGTTTTGAATATTTTCGTCTGCCTCAACCTATTTCTACTTCCAGTGATTGTAAGTCGCATAGGGAGTTCTTTTGAAAATTCCTCCTAAACAGTATCTGCACTTTAGTTATGTTTACGAATTTCCAGGAAGACTTTACAATGAGTCTCCTTTGATCAAAGCTTAACACGTTCACGCCGGCGTGCATCACCGGTGGGTCACGCTCTACTGTCCCATCAGGTGGCGTGCATCACCGGTGGGTCACGCTTGACTGTCGCATCAGGCGGCGTGCATCACAGGTGGGTCACATTCGACTGTTCCATTGAAGGCGTGTACTACAGGTGGGTTACACTCGACTATGCTATAGACGGCGTTCAGTACAGGTGGGTCACACTTGAATATTTGAAAATTCAGTAGTAAAAACAATTCATTAGTATAAACTTAATACATTTAACGGAAACCGAGAATTTTCGTTCTGAAAATATCATTGATTAGGGGCGTGGCTTCTACCTTACAGAAATTCATTTATATCATGTTGTCCTATTTCTTTAGATTGTAAGGCATTTTATATTAAATTCGTACATATGTAGCCAATAAAATCATGTCTCTAAGTAGTTTGCTTACCCCTTACGAACTTTCAGACATTCACAATCAACTCTGCTTGTTATATTCGAGTTCAAATCAATAAATATGAGAGGGGAGGGTTATTACATACAGTGTCTGAATAAGCGACAGTATCGCGCCGCCAGATGAAGCGAAATATGAATTCGAGCGACGTCTTACAGCGAAAAACATGAAATCTTGCGCCGGCGTGAACCTGTTAATCTGGTTTAGGACATTATTTGAAATTAGTTGGAACTTGAAAGGAAAAGACGAACGAGCTAGTTATTTGCATATAAAATGTATAGATTTAAAAGAAAAACACCCTGTATATTAAAACATTAGCTTAATTATACTGAATTTTAAATCGATTTAATCTTCATATAGTATATTCATATATAGTATATTCATATAGTATATTCATATATAGCTACATCATTTGCATAGCGCTATTGTCAACTTTTAACGTTCAGAGGGAAATTATCAGTTGATATAAAAAAATACCATTGTTAATACAAAATAGTGTTATTATTATTATTTATTTTAAAAATGTTCTTGGAAAATGTTAGCGAAGAACTCACGAGTCATTATCACACATTTAGAAACTTTGAAGAAAAATTTAACAGTTCAATGCGATTTTTACTTATACGTACAGAAGGAATTTAGAAATGCTATGTAAAAGAAAAATGATTAACATTCTATGCGAAAAAGATAAAATATTACCGGTTCGCAAAACTGTATAATATTGATAAATCTTTCGAAAGAAAAAAAAATAGGAGTACAAATATGTTTGCATTATTAGATTTCAAATACATTGAACAAACCATTGGAAATAAATCAATTTAATAAAGAATGTTATAGTATATTAATAGTAATTCCATTAAATTGGAGTATTTACAATAAAATAAATAAACACATTTGTATCTCAAAATAAAAACGATTTTTATCGAGACACTTAAGTTGTAATTGATCGACGATTAGTAGGGTACAGCAATTGTATTTCTTTCAAAATGTCTTTCCTTATTTTCAGTTTATTCCATTTTTATTGCAGTTGACACAATTCTGTGTTATCAATCTATATTTTTTTGTGCTTTTCAAGAAGTGTTTTATAAAAATTCTATGTATTTCGGATTTTCTATATGTAATTCACCAGAGAAAATTTCTTTTCTGTTTTTTCAGTAGTACAGAGAATTCTACAATTTTTGGAAAATTCTACAGCTCATATATATTCTTGCTATTGATCGTATATATTTGTTTTATTTCAACTTTATTTTCACGAAATATTTCACATTTGTGTCTTGAAATGAAAACGACTTTTACTTCACACTTAAGTTTTAATTGCTCGTAAATGTGAGTTGTAGAGATACGGTAATTGTTATTTGCTTCAAAATTTATTTCTCTCTATCCCATTTATTCTCTTTACATTGCACTTGACATAAGTTCTGTATTATGTATCTATATGTCACATTATATTTTGTTGTGCTTTTCAATGATAAGTATTTTATAAAAACTCAATATATTTGTTTTCAAGAAAATTTTTTTCAGCAGCACAGATTTTTTGGAAAAATCTATTATGCGTACAAACACATAATAGAAACACAAAATATATAAAAATATATTTTTTGCTGCTGATTATATATATTCTTTTTAATTCAACTTTATTTTCACGAAATATTTCACATTTGTGTCTTGAAATGAAAACGACTTTTATTTCACACTTAGGTTTTAATTGCTCGTAAACGTGAGTTGTAGAGATACGGTAATTGTTATTTGCTTCAAAATTTATTTCTCTCTATCCCATTTATTCTCTTTACATTGCCCTTGACATAAGTTCTGTATTATATATCTATATGTCACGTTATATTTTGTTGTGCTTTTCGACTATGATAGTATTTTATAAAAACTCAATATATTTGATTTAAAAAAAAACATTCTTACATTTTTTCAGCAGCACAGATTTTTTGGAAAAATCTATTATGCGTATAAACACATAATAGAAACACAAAATATATAAAAATATATTTTTTGCTGCTGATTATATATATTCTTTTTAATTCAACTTTATTTTCACGAAATCTTGCACATTTGTGCGTCTTGAAATAAAAACGATTTTACACTTAAGTTTTAATTGTTCGGCCGTCTGAGTTGTATTTGTACGGTAATTGTATTTGATTCAAAATTTATTTCTCTTATGCCCTTTCAGGGGCGCGCCAGCAGTATCCAGCGCCTGTGTGCAGAACTTTAGTTAGCTGCCTATACCCCCCACCCCTCCCAACCAAAAGTAAAACTTTATTTAAAAAAATCGAGTGTCTATAACAGCATAGCTAACATCCTTCGGGGTTTTCCCCCCCAGGTCAAATAAAGTTTTTGAACCAGAAAATTTATTTAATAAAATGTGTCTTGTTTCTATAGGGTTCGTATTTTATTTCATTTATTAAATAAAATTTCCGGTTCCAAACATGTTTAAATTACTTGAAAAATAAGGAAGGTTGGCAGCTATGGAAATAAAATTCGAAACACAGCAAATGGAACCTGTCTGTATCAGAATCCTGCATTGACCTTTTGACTTCGGCTATGCACTTTGCGTATATACAGTGCGTTAAGAAATTATAAGACCACTAACGAATTGGTGCACTTCTGAAGAAGAAGACACAATATGCACATTTTTAGCGTGTGTATTTAAAATTTAACATAGAACATTTTCTGTTACAATTGCTACATTAAAATTTAAGTTACATTTTATTAAAATCTTCCAATTTTTTTTAAACGTAAATAAGGTGACTGTTAAGAAATTATAAAACCGCGTGAGGAAATTAGTATATTATATGTCACATCAGTATCATTATAAAACGTACGCGTTTGTATATCGTGAAAGCATTCACGAAAAGCAAAGGTGCAGGTTTAGATAGTGTTATTTACGATATATTTGAAGATGCCGCGGGGTAAAGAGTTGTCTCCGACCGAATTCAGAAAAATTTGGTTTTATAAGGGTGCTGGTAAATCTGAACGAGAAATAGCTTAGTTAATGAAGCGTTCTAAAACTCCCATTCACAGTGAAATAATTAGAAAAAGGGATTCGAATAAAATTAAACAAACTGGAAGAAAAAGGATTTTGACAGCACGGGATGATCGACAAATATTTCGATTATCAAGTCAAAAAGGTCTTTCAACTCGGGAAATTTCGAACCGTTTCAGGAAAAGAACCTCACACGTAACAATTTGGAAGAGTCTGAAATCAAATAGTAATGCAAAATGTATGAAACTGTTGGAAAAACCGAGGTTAATGAAATATCATAAAGAAGAAAGTGTGAAATGGGCTAAAAATGTCATGTCATGGGACAAGAAAAGGAAACAGTGATATTTTCAGATGAAAATAAATTTAAACTTGATGGTCCGGATGGTTATAAACAGCACTGGCATGATTTTAGGAAAGAACAGAAACAATGCTTCAGTCGACAAATGGGGAGAGGATCAGTAATGGATTGGGGAGCTTTTAGTCATGATGGATTATGCGCTTTAACCCTAATTTCGGGAACGTATGAACTCTGCGCAATATCAGACTATGTTGTATGAACATTTGATAACACTTGGACCTTTTTTAGGTGGTGCTAACTGGATGTTTCAGCAGGACAATGCTTCTTGCCATGTATCTAAATCCACGCAGCAATGGTTTAAAAAATAAAAAAATCATGTTTTGTCATAGCTAAGTCGAAGTCCAGACTTGAACCCTATTGAAAATCTTTCGGGTGAATTAAGTCGCAAAGTTTATGCTAATAATAAACAGTTTTTATCTGCCAATCAACTAGAAGTAATCATTGTAAAAGAATGGCACAATATTTCTGAATCTGTACTTAATCATCTGGTCACTTCTGTGAAAAACAGAGTGTTTGAGGTTATAAGGAAAAATGGAGGACCAATATCGTATTAATTTACATATTATTTTTGTTTTAAGACAAGTGGTCTTATAATTTGTTAACAGTGTTTGTTTCAATCATTGCTTATATTTTTGTTAACATACTTATTTATTGCATTATTAAAAATTATTGCAAAATAATTTTAATAAATATGCTGCATTTTGATATCTCATGAGTTTAAACGATACTTAGAACCTTTATTTGCTTCACTACGGGACTCGGCCCCCTACGAGCTACGCTCGCCAACCCCCGTTCAGACACCGCAGTCTTTAAAAGCACACTAATTTGATCGGCTTTTAAAAGATTTTGGAAGATTTAATTATAATTTAAAAAACAGTGGCGCTCTCCCTATAAACGGGTTTCTATTCATTTCTCTTTGATTGGGGAATTTTAAGGACAAATCAGCTGCTGTTAAAAGATACAATGGCTGTTTTCGTCTTTGATTAAATAAAATGAGTTAAACATTTCAAAATAAGCTAATATAAAATGAATTAAGTAAACATAGTCTTTGTCTCCCGGTATTTTTTAACAAAGCGAAAAGAAAGTTCTTTTAAATAACACATTTTAAATGCATCGTTTTTAATCTGACGTAATTTTCACCAATCTTTTCTTTCCCTTTTTAATATTCACGTGAAAATACTTTTGTTAGAAATGAAATATTATTTGCGCTGTCCAAACAAAAATAGTTGAAAAGATCATCTCAAAATATCAAATAACTGTCTCGCGCAATTTTTAAACTTAAACTGTTTTGCAATATTATTTTTTGTTCATTTTACGTAATAAGTGTAATGTGACGTAATTTCTCCTATTTAAGACTTCTAACGCATGTTAATGAATTTATTATTTTACAATATCCTTTCTCTGTTAAAATTCACGTGTAAATATAGTTTTTATGAAATAATTTTCAATAAGTTCCTGCTTTTTATACGTAATTATTTAATTCTAATTTGAAAGTTTTTTTCTCGTGTATAATTCCCATGTACATTTTTTGCTCCTATAAAACTTTTTTAATGGAACGATTTTGTCCAACTTTAGCATTAAATATCTCTTAAAATAATTCTTAGATTTGAAAATTGTCTGCATCAGCGTGTTTATCAAACATTTCTCTGTAATACCACCGATTTTCATATTTTTGTATGCAATATATTTCTTAATATTAACGGAGAAATATCTCCGGTCACAAAAAATTCAAAACCGGCGGCGGTGACAGCGCAAGTTACTTTTTTTTAGAATAGAGAGATAATTTTCAAAATCAAAGTGTTCTTATAATTTCTTAACGCACTGTAGTTAAAAGTACCCAGTGTTTGTACGATCTTTTTGTTTTAGTACGCATATGTTTTCAAATATAATACAATGGCAGAAAATTTAAGATTAAATGACAAAGGTTATTTTTCGAAAACTGTGTTATTAAAAAAATGAACGAATCCTGCTAAAAAGTTTGTTACCACGATGATTTCATGATGATGGAAAATTCCATTATCCCGGAGAAAATAGTACAATACAAAAACAATAGATTGTATCTGTACTAATAAAAAAAAGTCGTTTGTCATCTCTAATTTTTCATATCTATATTAATAAAAGAAATACTTTTATCTGTATGTGTTGACGATGGCTAAGAAAATCTACCGCACATGCAGG
The DNA here is from genome assembly GCA_963932465.1 of Maratus speciosus. Taxonomy (NCBI): domain Eukaryota; kingdom Metazoa; phylum Arthropoda; class Arachnida; order Araneae; family Salticidae; genus Maratus; species Maratus speciosus. The sequence goes on along the minus strand of OZ010787.1, from coordinate 496,470,647 downwards.
TATGAAAATTTGGATTAGAGGATAGCAGGTCCAAATGCACCTGAGGCTTAGATTTTTTGGTAATTAGCAGGAATATTAATCAAAAGCCATAATGATCATCCCAAAATGGTGATCTTTCTCGCTTCAAAGCGTTCATGTCTGTGCATTTCCCCAGAAAATAAGCGGTCCTTCACACTGACATTAGCTTTCGATTTTTACTGCATTTCGAAATTGTGATGCTCGGGTCCCCGTAATACAAACAAAAAAAAAATCGTTCTACTTTTCCGATTTTAACAATATCTTTCGTTACTACTTCAAAAAACCTTTTTATTTGGCCGCAATTCGCGTCAGTTTTCAAGTTTCTCCGTTACTCTGAAGTTTCAAACTTTGAAGGAAAAAAAAAAACTATTAATACATTCTCGGTATTTAACGATATCTCTGGTGTGAAAAAATAATAATATTTACAATTTAAAAAAATCTTGAAGTCATTTTAATGATTCGCCAGGGACGTTTTTTCTCTCGGTGCAATGGTGTAAGTGTTCTCAAGATATCATATCTCGCTTAAAAATATGTGCTTTGAATAACATTTCGCGTTTTAAAAAAGTGAGGGGAAGATGCGCATTTTATATTAGTTATTTTTATCAAGAATTTTTGTTGAGAACTGAAAGTGTTATATATATGACAGAAATTAAATACAAATTCGAGGTTTGCTTGAAAAATCAGTTCGGAGCATGGATAGCACACCCCAACCCCCCCGACCTACACTGACGAAGGCAGTGGATATCATTTCGCTTTTTAAAAAGCGAGGGCTGGTGCGCATTTTATAATATTTATTAAAACATAAATATTAATATAATCAATAATTTTTGTTCATAATTGAAAGTTTTATATATCTAAATGCCAGAAATTAAATACAAATTCGAGGTTAGCTTGAAAAATCAGACCAGAGCGTGGATAGCACTACAGGTGTACGCTGCTGAAGATAGCGGGGTTTCAACTCGAGCTTCCTTTGGATGGATTTTAAATTAAAAATGAAACATTATACAAATTCGAGGTTGTATCCTGCCGAAGGTAGTGCTGCTGATGATAGTTCGTTTAGAAAGATTTCCGCTTAAAAATATAAAATAAAAACAAGCCTGACACTGGGTAGCACGTCCGGTGTATACTGCTGAAACCAATCCCCCCACCCCATCTCTAGGTTCGTTTGGAAAAAATATAAAATTATTCAACATTTGATTTCATTCATTTTTAAGGTTATTATCACTGTCCCGAGCAATGCCGAGTGAACCAGTTACTAGGAAAGTGGACGCATAAGGGGCATCCCACACTGAGACGACAAGTGACATGAAGCCGAAACATGTAGCGCATTAATAGGTCGAAACAAAGAACGAAGTTGTTTAAAACCTGTTTTAAATCAGTTTTTCCAGCGAATTCAAGCGACATGTCTTATGTGTCGCCTTAGTGTGGGATGCGCCTTAGTCTACCACTATTCATGGCCTGATTACCGCAGGGGAAACTTTTACCGGTATTTCCGAATAGTAATTTTCATATTATTTATGACAGAAATTCTGCAGTAAGGCGACGATTGCTATTTTTAAAAAAATGTGGAATTTAGCCCCTATGGTAAGAAAACTGTACTACGCTCTACCACTACTACAGTGAGAGAAGTATTGCACGTTTTCAGCCATGTGAATTCAGTGTTGCCAGTGGGCTACTTTTTTAAATTCAGATTTCTTGATTGGCACCACTTTTTTGATATGGCAAAATTCCCCTTATTTAATGACATATTAATTAAGGTGAAAATAAGGGGAATTTTAAGATTTCAAAAAAGCGGTTGCAGCCAAGAAATCTGAATTTTAAAAAAGTAGCCCACTGGCAACACTGTGTGAATTGCGGCGCCTTTCACTGTTTGCAACTACATGAGGTGCGCCTCTGCTTATTGAAAGGTAGGACAGGTCTGAGTCTAAATCTCTTAGGCGACTCAGAAGTAGAATAAAACGAAATAAATACTAATAAAAAAAGGAAATGAATATTTATAATTAAGTTTGTGTCAAGTAAATCTACAAAACACAATTCAGATGTCAAGAAAATACAATACATTTTAGTATAATTAAATTAAGGATTTTTTCTAAGTATGTTCTCCTCAACTGAAATCTTGGGCGCCTTCCCTACTTCGGCGCCTGTGTGCGCCGCACACTTTGCACACTGGGTCGGCGCGCCCCTGTGCCCTTTGCATTGCAATTGATATAGTGCTGTGTTATCAATCTATATGTCACTTTATATTTTATTGTGCTTTTCAAATGTGGTTTCATAAAACATCATAAAAGTAGATTCATAGACGTATTTGTGCTTCAGAAAAACAAATCTCGGGACTGTTTCAGCAGCATGAATTTTTAGAAAATTCTATAACGTATATATATTTTTGATTGTAATAGTTAACAACTTTTTTATTTAAACTTTATCTCTCGAAAATCTTCCACATTTGTGTCTTGAAATAAAAACTGCTTTTACTTTATACTTCAGTTTTAATTGCTCGCCAGTACGTGTTGTAGACATACAGTAATTGTATTTAGTTCAAAATTTATTTTTCTCTTTCCCACTTATTATCTTTATGTTGTAGTTCAAGTAGTTATCTGCTATCGATCTACATGTCATATTATATTTTGTTGTTCTTTTTAAATTGTGTTTTATAAAAATTCGACGTATTTGTCTTCTAGAAAACAAATTCTTAGATTTTTTTCAGAAAAATATATTTTTAGAAAATTCTATAACGCATATATATTTTTGCTTTTAATTCTTACATTTGCTTTATTTAATTTTTATTTTCGCAAAATCTTGAACATTTGTGTGTTCGAAATAAAAACGAGTTTTACTCTGTTCACCTATATGAGTTGTAGAGATACAATAGTTGCATTCATTTAAAAATCTCTTTCCTTTAATTCCCTTTGTATTGAATATGAAATGATTTGTTTTATCTATTTACATGTCACACATTATTTTGTTGTAATTTTCAAGTGTTTTATAAGAATTCCATGTATTTGTACTCTAGAAAAACAAATTTTTTGGACTTTTTTCCAGATATAATGCATTTTTAGAAAATTCTACAGCGCATATATATATTTGCTTTAAATTGTTGACAATTGTTTTATTTAAACTTCATTTTCACAAAATCTTGCACATTTGTGCCTGTTAAAAAAAACTATTTTTACATTTAAGTTTTAATTGCTCGCCATTGTGTATTGTAGAGATACAATAATTCTATTTGCTTCAATTTTTATTCCTCTCATTCCCATTTACACTGTTAAAAATTTTGTGCTGTGCTGAACCATCTTTTGGTGCTGCAATAGCTGCAACAATAAGAGGGTGAAACTTCATACCAATATTTGGTGCTATGGTTCAACTGGAGCTCCAAATGTTGGAATGAGACTTCACCATTTTATGGTTGCAGCTACTGCAGCACCAAAACATGGTTCAACCTAGCACAAAATTTTTAACAGTGTATTCCCTTTTTATTGCAGTTGACATATTTCTGTGTTTTCAATTTTTATGTCATATTGTATTTTGTTGTACTTTTTAACGGATTTATTGTAACAATTATATGTATTTGTCCTTTAGAAAACATTTTTTCAGAGTTTTGTAAGCAGCATGGGTTTTTGGAAATTCAATAGTGCATATATATTTTTGCTCTGGTTTGTAGATATTCATTTATTTCAACTTTATTTTCACGAAATCTTCCACATTTCTGTCTCGAATGAAAGACGAGATCTAATTGTGACGCAATCTGTGTTGGGGATATTAGATAGAGCAGTGTTGCAGTGGGCTACTTTTTTAAAATTCAGATTTCTTGATCGGCACCACTTTTTTGAAATGGTAAAATTCCTCTTGTTTTCACCTTAATTAATGTGTTATTAAATAAGGCGAATTTTACCATTTCAAAATAGTGGTGCCAATTAAGAAATCTGAATGTTAAAAAAGTAGCCCACTGGTAACACTGAGCTAGAGATACATTAACTGTATTTATTTCAAAATTTATTTCGGTCTTTCCCATTTATTCCCTTTGTATTACACACTGTTAAAAATCTGTAGCATTTGTTGCATAGTCGCTCTACTGCTTTTATAGAAAACGATTACTTGACTATATTATGAAGCATTCTCATTGGTCAGAATAGAGATATTCTAAAAAGCGGTAGAGTGACTATGCAGCAAAAACTGCAGATTTTTAACAGTGCAGCTGACATAATTATGTTTATATACCGGGTGATCCAAAAGTCAGGACGAACGTTAAAAATGAATAATTTGAAAACGAATGAAGATATTAAGATACGGTTTGCACCCAACGGATGGAAAAGAAACCGGGTTTTGTGTGGCAACGAAAAAAATAGTTCTGTTGGCGACCAGCGGATGGCGTTATAGTGTTTTATTGCACCAAAAGATGATTTACAAATGAAAAAATGTTGACAACTTACAAGTCAGCTTAGTTACAGTTAATTAGTACTACAGTAAATGTTCAATGCGCTATCCATCATTCAGAAGTACAGCTGTAAGACGAGACACCACACTGTTCACCGCATTTAGTAGCATTTCTTGCGTTATGGCAGACACATTTTGGCGGATGCCATCTTTCAGTGGTGCTGATTGGTTGCGGTACACTTTTGACTTCAGGAATTCACACAGCCAAAAGTCACAGGGTGTCAGATCGGGAGATCTTGAGGCCATGCGTGATTAAAGTGGCGACTGATAATGCGATCCTCCCCAAATGTTGAGTGTAGCAGGCGTTGTACAGGCACAGCAATATGAGGTGGTGCTCCATCTTGCATATAGGTGACTGTTTGGAGTGCCTGTCGCGCTTGCAGTTCAGAAATAATGTTGTTCTGAAGCAATGCTACATATCGCTGGCCAGTGACAGAAACTGTTTTAAAACTCGTCTGTGCGACTTCCTCAAAAAAAAATGGACCAGTTATGAAATCAGCAGTGAAGCCACACCAGACTGTTACTTTAGGCTGTTGCAAGGTTACTTCACAAATGCATGTGGATTTTCTGGGGTCCACACTCGACAATTGTGGGTGTTAACAGCGCCAGAGACTGTGAAATGCGCTTCATCTGCCCAAAGCACAGTGTGAAGCCAGTCGTGCTTCTCTTCCATCTTATTGAATACCAAATTCGCAAAATCTTGGCGAGAGTCGAAGTCAGGATGTTTCAGTTCTTGGTTATGTTGCAACTTGTAGGGATACCGTTGAAAAGTTATTCGCAGTGCTCTCCAGACACTTCCGTACGACACTCCTGTCTGCCTCGAAACTTCTCGAGCACCGCATTCCCCATGTGCAGCAACCGCCGAGATGGATTGCACCGTTTGTTCCACTGTCCTGGCAACAGCAGCGGCTGTTGAGGGACGCTTCTTTGACGTGACGCCAAAGAACCTGTAGCTTCAAATTTCTTCATCATTTTCTTCAATGCAGAAGACGTTATTGGTCCTTTGCTATCTCGCATACCCTTCGTGTAGCGATATGCTCGCAATGGCGCAATGGCACTTTCCGAATTCTTATAATACAGTTTAACTAAGAGGGCTTTCTCAACTATGGACAGCATTTCGATACATACAAGCTTCGACTACCATTACCTGCTGCAGTTGCCCCTTTTTATATCGTTTGTTGCTTTGCATAATCTTATATCAGAAATCCGACAGTGCCATCTGTTGGTCGCCAACAGAGCTATTTTTTTTCGTTGCCACACAAAACCCGGTTTCTTTTCCATCCGTTTGGTGCAAACCGTATCTTTGTATCTTGATTCGTTCTCGAATGATTTATTTTTAAAGTTCGCCCTGACTTTTGGATCACACGGTATATCATATCTTATTTTGTTGTTATTTCCAACTGATGTTTTATAAAAGTTCAATGTATTTGCATGCTAGAAAAAAAAAGTCGTCATATATTTTTCAGCAAGATGGATTTTTTTAACGTTTTTATAGCGCATATATATTTGTTTCGAATTCTTGGCATTCGTTTTATTTCAATTTATTTTCACAAAATCTTTCATATTTGTGTCTCGAAATAAAAACGATATGTATCTCTGTTACACTTAATTTTGAATTACTCCCTGATGTGAGTTGTAGAAATAGCGTAATTGTGTTTGTTTCAAAATTTACTTCTATTTTTACATTTATTCCCTTTGTATTACATTTGACATACAGGGTGTCTGCAAATCAGTTGAGCAATTTCGTAAGTTAAGAACTTCCGAAACATTAAATGAAATTAATTTGCTGAAAGCCAGACTAGCAGTAATATTGCCGAAGTTTATTCATAGATGGCATTAGGTGTCGTAACTGACGCTATCGCTTAGCGAACGGAGGTGTTATTCAATGGCCACCACAATCACAAGATCTTTCACCGCTTTATTTCGGTGTATGGGTTTTTGTAAAGGATCAAGTGTACCAGCCGCCACTTCTTGCATCTATTCCTGAAATAAAATCAAGAATCTGGACTGCAATTAATTTGATCGACGGAAACATGCTGACAAACTGTGGCAAGAAAGGATTTACCGATGGGACATTTGCGGAGCCACGAAAGAAAGTCGCATCGAACATTTGTGATAATGGTAAACTTGAACTATTTTTCTATCTTACAACAGCAATATGCAATTTAATTTTTTCCCCTGTCAATTCTATTCAATAAATCATTCTTTTTGCCCAACTAATTTGTAGACACCCTGTATTTTTGTGTTATCAATATATGTGTCACTTTTTTTTATACTTTTCAATTGATGTTTTGTAAAAATTACATGAATTTTTCATCTAAAACAAAATCTTCAGATTTTTTTTCAGCAGGGCGGATTTTAGGAAAATCCTATAAAACACACACATATATAAGTATTTGGTGTTAATTTTTATATACATTTTAACTTTTTGAATATTTGCACATTAATATCATATCCTTATTAATTTTACTTGCATGTATCATGGGCTATTTACTCAAAGGGATCAAAAAGGTTTTAAGGACGAAAAAATAGTTATTATTATTTTTTTATAATGTTTTAACCATTAAGAATGTCGTATCAGATAGTTTTAGTCGTCGTTTGTCAGATAGTAAAATTAATAAAAATATGGTCGTACGAGCCGTAAACGTTGAGCCTTGCAAATTAGAGATACTTTTGAAGGCAAAACTTTAAACTCAAACTTTGTGTTTTTCATCGGTTTTGTCACGGTGACTTTTGAACAAGTTAACGAATTTACATGTTTCTTTTCTTAAAAGAAAGTAAATTAAATTCTTTAGAAGTTATATTTGAAAGACAAAACTTTTTTTTCATAATATAACCAAAAATACTATCAATTTTTATGAAATTTTATTTTTTAAGTTGAAAAAAAAAATACACATTTGTTTTTGTTTCGTAATATAATCGAGATACAACTTAATAAATAAAGACGAAATGATGACTGAAAAATATGGAACTTGAGCTTCAAAATCATTACGAAACTCGTTTTGTAAAATTAATTTTGCCGTGCAATAGTAAAACTTTTGTTATTTTATTTTTTATTTTTCTCCCATTTAACAGATATATGTATATATTTATTTGTATAAAACATAAATAAATAAGTGCAAAAAGAAGTAATACTCTAAATTAATTACCAACATCTTAATTCAAGTCAATTTTTGCCATTTCAAACATTTCTGGTTCTCTTAACTTGAATATGAATGACTGACGAATATGAAACTGAAATGACTAATATAGCTGAATTTTGTTTTCTTCGTTTAAGATTCGATATGTGTTTTTTATCGTAAATACTTACATATCTATTTATATTTGACATAGAAATGGAGAAGGATTATTTTAATTAAAACTATTAAACACAAATAATTTGTAGTTCAAATATCGAATATATTAACATTGTTTAATATGTTAAGAGTAGATATTTTAATTCTGTAATAGCTTTAATCCTTTCTCGCATATTATTTAGCATATTATTAAACAAACTGTCTATTTCTATTTTCATTTATGCGTCAGGCAACAATTTATTCAATGATTTAATTGCATTTCAATTTAATTAGAAATATAATTGAAATGAGCAAATAGATTTTACGAAAACTATGCAAACAATAAATAGCTCATAGGATGTTTTCGATTCACAAATGTTTATGAATTATGTCGAAAACATATTTTAATGAACGTCAAGAATTTTTTAAAGATAAACATAAATGCAACATTGTGTTGGAATGCAGATAGTTTCGATTGAGTTTCGGTTCGGCCGAATTTTTGGCAGCATTTTCGCCGAAAACGAATTTTCAGCGAAACTCAGATTTTGGACTGAAAACAAATTTTCGGTCGATCTCTAATTATTACTTAAAAAAAAATGTTTTGAATTAATATATTAATTTCGGGGCGAAACTTGTCTTGTAAATTCCATTTCTTTTGCGTTACATTTCCACACTAGTTATTATTATCCAATATTTCAATGGTTAAAACTATTTTCGTGCTAGTTCCGTTCGTTCTTAGAGGCCTCCGCGAGCCATTTTTCTTTCATTAGGTTTGAGCCGTGCTAAGGTTTACTTTTTTCCTGCAGACTCCGATCAGACAGAGCCCATCATTTCCCTTTTTTTTTTAAGCTATTATAATTATTATGTAAAAATAACGGTGATATTTTGCATTTGTTCAACGGAATCTCTATAAATTTATTTCGATTTAATGAATTACAGAAAAATATTTTTAAAAATCCATTTTTTTTTCATTATAGAGGGATTCATTAACCCTCTCGTCACCCTGATCCTCATATGAGGCTCCTACTTCGAATTGCAATATTTGAAAGAAAAAAAAATATTTTTGTTAATTCCAGCACCTAATAGTGATAGCATATGTCAATACATTTACTATTATGATTTTACTTATGTTTCAGCATTTAATAATAATAATAATAATAAAAGTTTTATTAATTATTAGTAAACCGTTGGTGTTTCTTTTAATTCAAACATATGTTTCACTCTTTAAATTTAAATTAGAGACTCCTTTTCCGAATTAGTAATTTGTGATAAAAAATAAAAAATACTACTAAATTTTTTATGTTTGTTTAATCGGGTTGTAATACGACATTTTCCAAACGTCTTAAAAATTCTTCCTTAGACTATTTTTATATGAAAAACTTGCAACGTAACTACATTCATTAGGTTTCTGTAAAGAACACATTCGTTAAATTTCAGTAAGCTGTAACTTCTGTGATTTCGATAGCTACTTTTAATTTTGTTAGAGTAAAAGTAATTTTTCCCAAAATTGGAAAAAAAAAATCGATGCCGAGAGGGTTAAGAGGGTCCGGGACACAAATTTTCTGGAAAAGTTTTATTGCATTAAAAATTTCTCTGTTTTCTGCTTAAAACGACGTTTAAATCATATTCAAGGCTAGAGTAGCACAGTTGAAGTTTATTCCAACAGAGCGAAAAATGTCCAGACCCCCGATCTCATTGATTATGACGCTTAAATCATCTTTCTGTCTTAATTGGAACAGGAAATATAATTTTTTTCGTTTTGGTTTGTTTTGAAAATCTAGCTTTAAAGCAATGGTTGTCACGGAAACGACTTCTTGTGAAAATGCGTTTTCTTTCATGATGGTTTTTTTTCACCATGTCTCGTATTTAAATTGTTATAAGTCAAGAACTGTTAAAGATAAATGGTTCAAACTTGGAACATGCCTTTTTCAATTGTTTTACTTTAATTTTGATTCAGCAAATTTGAAAAAAATATTTACTTTTGAAGATATGATTAAAAAAATTTACATCATTTAAAAAAAAAAAAATTATTAATATTTTTAAAAATGCTGAATCAAAATTAAAACTTATATATTTCTGTTTATTTAAATGAAAAAAAAAATTCTACAAATAATATTTCGAGTTATGACGATTTTAAATTACCTCATTTTGTAAATTAATTTTAATTTTTTTTTTTTATAAAAATTGAGAAGTTTTATCATGTGATTTTGTTTACAAATGATATGGCTAACTATGACAATGTTTTTTTTAAATTTTATCTCAATTGATAAAAAATATTTTAAAACGTGTCCCGGACCACCTTGACTAATGATTCCCTTTAACCATAAACTTCCATTCTAAATTATATTACAATTTTAAGGAGTCTTCATGTATCATGTTTAAGTGATCAATAATATTGTTTTCCCTATTCCACGGCTTTCGAACATTTTATCTGAAAAATATTGTACTTTAAAAGCATACAAAATTTTTTAAAATACTTTTATTGTACGATAGTGTTGATGTAGCAATATATGCTTTTAGTTTTAGAAATTGAGTACAGGGTGAGTTGGTCAGGACCGGATCGGGCCTGATTTAACTTATTTACCATGTTCCGAGCCGAGCCATGAACTGCGAAAAAAGAATAGGACTGGATCTAGGTCTGCAATATTCGGTATTTTCACATTTTGGCCACAATTGGGGTAGGGTGTTCGTAAGGTAAATTAAAGTTTCCTTATTGGATAGTTGCAGTCGTTCAAAAACGTTAACAAGGTATATTCCGATGAATCAAAAATTCGTTGCTAACTTTAAAAATAAAAGAATAATAACGAAATGTCCTATTGGAGTGTTATTTGTGCCATAAAATTTGTCAAAGAATCGTATTTTTTTGTGACAATAGAAAATATAGCTCAAAGAGATCCAAAGTAAGTTTAGATTTAAAAAAAAACCGTGAAAATTTAACAAACTGCCACATCGGAATGCGGTTTCTATTATAAAACTCTTCAAAATGTGAAATTTTGTGTGTCAAAATAAATAAATTTTTTAAAGATTATCATAAATATGTTTACAACATTTTTTTTTTTTTTAAATGTGTGCGATTTACACAATTAGACTTGTCAAAAAGTGGAATTTTTCGTTGCAAAATGAAATAAATAGTTCAGATAAGTCCGTTCGAATTTCAAAAACTCATAAAAATTTAACAAATGTCGTATCGGAGTGCAATTTACACTATAAGACTTGGCAAATGAAAGGGATTTCTGTACACTGTAAAAAAAAAAAAAAAAATCTGTAGTTCTACAGATGTAAAGTTATATGCTTACTAAACTTTCATCTGTAACTGGACGAAAAAAGCTGCAAATCTACAAAACTAGATTTTGTAAAGCTACAGAAATCTGTAACTTTACAAATGAATTTGCTAAAATTACAGGAATCTTACTAAAATTTTATCTGTAACCCCGGTTGCACTTACATGAAAAGTTATAGGCATGCCAGTTTCCTAAAAATTTCTTAGTAACCTTACAGATTTTTTTGATTTTCGGCGCAAAAGTGTGTCTGTTACATGAATTTTTGTTGTTGCCGTTACATAAAAAGCTCTAGGAATCACAGTTTCATAGAAAAACTTTAGTAAATTTACAATTTTTTTTTATAGTGCGGTTCGAAAATTCATGAAAAAGAAAAATAAATTGCGTGAAACCGGAGTGCAGTTTGCCTCAAAGGGCCGGATGTCTTGTAGCCGAACCACAAAATAGTTTAAATTTTCTTTGAAATATTTCTTGCTACAAAAATGGCGAGTATTTGACAAATTTTATAATGCAAATTGTATTACGGTACGACAACTTGTTAAAATTTTATGAGTTTTTTAAATGTAAACGACTTTATAGAGCTTTCTTTGAACTATTTTATTTCCTTTGCCACAAAAATTCCGACCATTTGGCAAGACGTTTTTCAAACCGAACTTCGGTAGGACAAGCTGTTATTTTTTCATTAATATTTGAAGTCTGAACTTACTTATGGATCTCTAAATATTGTTTCATTTTGTCCAAAATATCTGAATCTTTGATAAGTCTTATGGTGTCGATACGACAATTTGTTGATTTGTTATGAATTTTTGAAATGTGAAGGGACATATGGGACTCCCTATGCATAAATTGGTAATGTAATAAATAATAAATTCGGATTCTATGTTTTTGTAAAAAACATGAAAAAAATGAGTATGAGGAAAATTATAAATTAGAAATATTGTTTTAATAGCTACACCCTCTCTAATTATAGGTGTTCGTACCTTTATGAAGGTTTTACAAGATATTAATTAAGTTTTTTTAAGCGAAAAAAAGAGAAATTAGAAATTTGAACTGGTGTTTTCACAGAAATACTATCTCTAATTACGAATATATCTCAATGAAGTTTTTTTTTTATTAAAGTTTATTAAGGTTTTTTTTATATTTATGTTATGGGGAAGTACTAAATTTTATAGTGTAAGGAAAATTAATAATAACGATATAAAATATAAGTTATTTTTTAACGAAGTAATATTTCGGTTCATTTTACAAAATATTGCCATCATATAATAAAACAGAATGTCTTTCAAGTGCATTCACGCACTGGTTAAAAAAAAAAAAAAAAAAAAAAAAAAAAAAATGTAGTTCTACAGATGTAAAGTTACATGCTTACTAAACTTTCATCTGTACGAAAAAAGCTGCAAATCTACAAAACTAGATTTTATAAAGCTACAGAAATCTGTAACTTTACAAATGGATCTGCTAAAATTACAGTAATCTTACTAAAATTTTATCTGTAATACTGGTTGCAGTTAAATGAAAAGTTCTAGGCATCCCAGTTTCTTAAGAAAATTCTTAGTAACCTTACAGATTTTTTGGTTTTAGGTGCAAAAGTGTATCGGTTACATGAATTTTTGTTGTTGCCGTTGCATAAAATGTTCTTGGAATCAATCTTGGTTTGCTAGAAAAACTTTAGTAACTTTACAGATTTTTCTTTACAGTGTAGAAAAAGTTAGTTCAAAGAAAATGTTAACTATCTTTTGCAGCCAAAAATGCGACCCTTTGACAAATCTTACGTGTAAATCGCACTTCTATAGGACAAATATTAAGTTTTTATGTTATTATTATTATTATTATTATTATTATTATTATTATTATTATTTGTAACGAACTTTTGATGCACTCGGTAAACTTTTAAAAAAAATCGTGAATTAAAAGTTTTTGTGTTTTTTTTTTTCTATTAAAACACGAATAATTCCGCTTTGGGTTGCCGAGTTTTCTCCCAAGATATAAAAAATTCAAAAATATAACTTAAAAATTACCTGAAATCGTCCAATCTGAAGCTGCATTTTCGTCAAATCGCGGCGGTGTTCTAGCAGCTGTGCTGCCTGTTCCTTTTTCGTATTAGAAGCGTTATTTTTACGTACATCCTTTCCCCCTCAAACCACGAAAAATTCGCCAACCTAAGCGAAAAACTTCTTGAAATTTCACAGTCAAAAGACGAAAATTTCTTCAAATAATAGAAAAATCTCTTCCAATCATAGGGGTTTTCTGACAACTTGCTGACTGTACTTTTTATGTTTTTTGACGAATTTCGTTTTGAAAGTGTAGAAGATAATAACTTAAACTAAAACATAATCAGAATCAAAGACATAGCCAGCATTTCTGTTAGAGAAGGACACAAAAATTTTCATTTCTATGAAAAATACCTCCATTGTATTATGATAAATGTTAAAGAAATAAGCTTTAGTTGGACAAGCTAAGAAAACTAAAAAACTACAAAACACTTATTTATAAAGAAAAACATTTAAATTATGTTATATTAAGAATATTTTACTGCTGGAAAACAAGAAATGAATTGCAATAAAATTTTTCTATTTTTGCAGGTTTTTTAATGGCCTCTTCAGATGTGATAATTTCACAGTTACAGCGAGTAAATACAGTCTAATTAATCAGACTTCTCTCATTTTGTTCTTTGAATATTTTTTTTTTAATCTCTTTTTCAGTGGGAAAAAATACCTCTCAGCTAAAAACGTTGCAAAAGGAAAGGTTCGAAATTTCAAAGCGGGAAATTCATTTACATCACATAACAGCATACTAGACTCTTCTTTGACATGATTTTTAGTCTTTTTTAGTCCATTTCATTACTCCACAACATGTATTTAATTTCTAATTCTGTCCAAAAAGAAATTGAAATAAAAAATCTAAATTTTTAAATTCCAACATTTGTGTGATTGAGGCGATTTTATACTAATGATAATGTAGATGTAATAGTTTCAACTAAAACTAGAAAATCAAGAAAATCAACTTTTCAAAGATCAGATGAACAAAATATTAATTTTTAGTTTAAAAAGGCTTGCTTGAAATACCTATTTATAAGTAAAATAATTAAAATAATTAAAAAAAAACTCCATTGAAAAGGACCTTTTATTTTTTTCAATTTCAAACCACCAACTCCTTTTTTTAACTTACCAAAATAGTTGAAAAGTGTCTTTGACTTCGGTTCTTCTATTTGTCTGCCGTCTGTCTTTCCACGCTCTAACTCTCATTAATATCGTTAGACTTTCACGTAATTCATATATGTTATTCTTATTCATTATAGGACCTTCCCTATTGAAAATGGAGTGAGTGGCGTTTATAGTTTGTTTACAGGAACACATAAAACAATGCCCTTACACTGTAAAAAAAAAAAAAAAAAAAAAAAAAAAATCTGTAAAGTTACTAAAGTTTTTTCTTGAAAACTGGGATTCCTAGAACTTTTTATGCAACGGCAAGAAGATAAATTCCTGTAACTGACGCTGTTACAGGAATTTTTATTTTTGTAATTTTATGTGCAAAAAGTAACCTTAATTAAGCATTATTTGCCGTTTGGGTATTTTCGAACTCTTTAACGTTAAGCTTTTAACCATTTATCTGCTGACGGTACTTATAAGTACCATTAAAATAACTTATTATAAAATTCATTTAAAACGTCGATTAGTAGCATTACAGTTTAGAATGAGTTATAGATGCATTACTTTATCTTGTTCCAAAAGCATTATTGGTTACACAAAACAAAAATATTTTTAAAAGGATGATTTTTTTTACCTTTGCATCTTTTCAGCTTTGTGTGTGTGTGGGGGGGGGGGGGGGAGGAAGAATTTTTCAATTCGAAAATATTTCTATATTTCGAACTAAATGCTAAAAAAATGCTAAATTGTATATTTCTATATGTAAGAACATTATATTTGCACGTTTCCTAATTCTACAAAATACTAAGAAAAATATTTAAAATAAAAGATTTGAGTGGGGTTATCAATATTGCACAAAATCTCCATAAATTCAAATTTAGTTAATCCTTCTAAATCCTTCAATTCTTCTAAAATCCTTCTAAAATTTATTAAATGACTATGTAAATCTTCGAATGTAGTTTCAAAAATTCACGAAAAATGCTTTAGAAGATAAAATTTTCATGAATTCAGAATTCAGTACATAAAGGGTTAAAGTAACCCTGTAACGATTCGGAAACCAATAGGTGATTGTGAAGACCATATAGAGTGAATGGAGCTAGGCTGTGGTGTAACAAAATGATAGAGACGGTAAAACAAACGTTATAAATATTAGCATCTCACAACTAGTGAAGTTACCTGCATACCTTATAAACTTAACTGAATGTTCTACAAAACCATGATCTTATGTCTAAGATAATTTACATGAAAATTTGTGACATTGTAAACATCTTATGAGCTGTTATATTGATTTATCTCTTCACAAATGCATTAGCTACTTCAGGAGTAATATGCCTCAGGCTTCCTAAGTATAACAATCCAGCTAATTATTCCTGCATATCACTCAGTATGATTCAGACTCAGTAAAATTATTGACCTATGTTAATAGCTATATCGCTTCAGGGATACTTAAATTTCAGTAAAAAGTCCTTTATGCAGGGTATCTCAAAAATATAGGTACAAAGTTTGGGAGAGGTAGAATACACCACAACAAACCAATTTTGTAAAGAACACTGTGTCTATTTATTCAGTTCAAAATACAGGCCGTCTTTCTACAATCCGAAGCCGGAATTTTGCAAATTACTTTAGGAATAATGAAAGCCAGTTAGTTATTCTTGCATATCACTCAATATTTATTATAAATCAATAAAATTATTCATCTATGTTAACCTTTGTTGATGTTTTGTTGATATTTTTAATGAAATATGTAACAGACTTACATTGCTTTGTGCGAAATGCGATGACGTGAGGGAAAGGGTTTGAAGAAAATAATAATTCAATCAGTGACGCTCTGTAATGGGAGTTACTGGAACATCTTGTTTACCACTATTAGGATGCGGATAATGGCCGTTCCTACTACTTATTGTCGTACCATTAGAGTTTACACAAGGAAAGTTGAGTCTGCTGCACATTTCATATCTTAACATATCTTCATTATTCTTAAAATTATTACAAATATCAGAGTTCTGATTGGATTTAGATGCCCTCTATATTTTACTAAATAAAAGAGTTTTAACCCTAGTTTCCTACACAAACATTGTTTGTAATAGTTTCCTGTACCCTCATCGAAGTTTGTAAGTGAGGCTACTAGGCACTTTCTATAACATTCAAAAACATTTACAACGCGCTGAGATGTGACTCATAACATTTCACTGTAAAAAAAAATGGTAACGTTCCATGTAAAATCCAGGAACGTTTCGCCTTTTCTCAGGTTTTCAGAATAATTTAGCTCTTTCCTGTGAAATTCTGGTTTTCTTATTTGAAACGTTCCCGAACAAAAGTTGGAAACAGCAAAACGCTGCGGCCGCCATTTATTATTTTTTTGCTATAATCCGTTGCTCGCGCGCGAGTGTCGAAAAAGAATTCCTTAAATGAATGTAAAAAAATCAATATGGAATGCAAATAAATCAATAGACGACATAATCCTTTACGTCTCTATTGTCAAGACAATTCAGATGAAAATACAATACCTCCGTCACATCGCTAAGAGATTATCTCTCGTGCTTGTCTGTGGAATGTTTAAGGAGCAGACCGTGTAAGAAAAATAAACCTATTATTTGGATCTCCATTATCCAGGGGACCATCAAACATGATTCTCACCGATTTTGATTAATTTAAAGTATGTTTTAGAGTTCTTATCTCTAATTATTCTTGTCAAAGGATTTCTTCAAATGGGACTTAGATTTTCAGAAATTAGATGCCGAGGTTTAGCATACGTTTCAAATACCGATTAGTTTGCAGCTCTCAACGTGTCTTTCGTGGTGTGGACGCAGAAAGCTCGCGCGCCATCCGTACGGCCCGAGTTCGATGCTACCTCTGGACTTTTTTTCTTCTTTTTTAATTACTTTTATATTTTAACACTTTATTACAATTTGATTTAAATTTGATATATATTTGACACTTTGAATTGCTGCAAATTTGATTTTTTTTTTTTATTTCGGAAAAAATATACAATTACGTTTAGTTTTTTTTTTTCATGAAAATTTATATGTATTTTATCTAACTTGTAAACTAGCATAATTACTAACGAAAATCCAAAATATTTTATGTCTAGATTTTTTTTTCTAATTATTATTTACATTTATATATTTTAAGCAAAGTTCAGAAACAATATATCATATATATATTTACTTTATTGAATTTTAACTGAAAATTTATTTTTTCGTGTAAATTATAAATAATAATTTTGATGTCAATTTCAAAATATTTTTTCATTCTAACAAATAATGATAATAAAGCGAAAATTGTCAACTGGAAATGTAAAAATCGTCTGCGGATCCCGCATGCTGTGAAATGTCAGTAATGTTTTGCTGTCAACAGAAATATTCCTGGTATTTCGCAGGAAACTTACTGGCATTTCTGTAGAAAATTTTTAATATATACAGTAAAGTTCCAGTCATTTTCAAGAAATATTTCTTGGAAATAATGGGCAACTCAGCTGCCCATTTTTTCCCAGGAACGTTGCGGAATTTTTTTTACAGTGTTTACACAAGGGAATATCATAAGATATTATCATTATCATCATTACATTTTACACAAGGAAAGTTAAGTCTTCTGCATATTTCACATCTTTCTTAAGATATCTTCGTTATTCTCATAATTATTGCAAATATCAGGGTTCAGATTGGATTTAGATGCCCTCTTTTTTTTTTTTTTTTTTTTTTTTTTTTTTTTTTTTTACTAAATAAAAGAATTTTAATCCTAGTTTCCTATTCAAAAAATAGTTTGTAATAGTTTTCTGTACCTCCCATCGAAGTTTGTAATGGAGGCTACGCGGCACCTTCTGTAACATTCAAAAACATTTACAACACGCTGAGATGTAACTCATAACATTTTACACAAGGGGATATCATTACATATTATCATTATCATCATTACATTTTACACAAGGGAAGTTGAGTCTTCTGCACATTTCATATCTTTCTTAACATATCTTCATTGTTCTTAAAATTATTACAAATATCAGGGTTCAGATTGGATTGAGATGCCCTGTATTTTTGACTAAATAAAAGAATTTTAACCCTAGTTTACTTTACAAAAACTGTTTGTAATTGTTTGCTCTACCTTCCATCGGAGTTTGTAAGTGAGGGTCTGAGACACCTTCTATAACATTCAAAAACATTTACAACATGCTGAGATGTAACTCATAACATTTTACACAAGGGAACATCATCATAAGGGAAGTTGAGTCTGCTGCAGATTTCGTATCTAAACACATCTTCATTGTTTAAAAAAATATTAGAAATATCATGGTTCAGATTAGAATGAGATGATCTGTATTTTTGGTTAAATAAAGAATTTCAACCCAGTTTCCTGTACAAAAATTATTTGTAATGGTTTGCTCTACCTACCCTCGAAATTTGTAAGTGAGGTTCCGTGACACTAACATTCAATAGCATTTACAACAGGCCGAGTTGTAACTCCTCAACCTAAATTTCTTATAATTAGCAGAAGTATCTTCCTGTATTATCAGTGACATAAAGGGAGAGGAAATTTGCATTTTTTATTAGTAACAAATGACTTTATTTCGTAATTTTTTGAGAAAACCTAAATCAGGTTTGTCAGATTTGCCTTTTTTTTTTTTATTCTGAAATTTTACATTCACACCAGAAATTCTGTATAGTATTGTTTTCTTTATTTAATGACAGACGTTTCGTGATTAACTAACGTAAAAATTCTTCTTTCAGAATTTCTGATGTGAATTCGAAGTTTTTAAATTGAAAGTAGAGGTTAAGCTGGCAACCCAGATCTAAAAATATCTCTTAAACTTATGAACATTATGAAACTTATGAACAAATATCTAGGTACGCATTGCAGTGAGACGCTCGGTATTTTTTTCTGAATTAGTAGATTGAAACGATTAGGTTTTATTTACAATGTACGTTACTTCCCCTCAAGTTTGTACGTATACATTCGAGGCACCCTGTATGGATAGGTCGAAGTAAGTTAGTAACAGAAAAAGTAAGAAAAATGTAATCTAAAATTAAAAATACAAGCAAAATTATTCCCTGCTATAAAAATCGCAACGTTATAATAAGTCTTACTTTGGATCATGTAAGGAAGAGAAAATCTTTTGGGAAAAAAGATAAATGGGATTTTTTTCTTCCGGCTTATGGCGTCGTTCATATTAATAAGGAATGACAGCCAATCTCGGGAAAAGGTAGGAAGATTTTTCTATTAAAATTTTCTCCAGCTCGTGCAATACAGTAAAATTACAATGATTTTCAGAGAATTCAAGATGGATTCCTTTCTAAGTTCTTGGTTTTATCAAATGAATAGTCATTTATAATTACATAGCTTCGTAAGTACAATATATACAGTAAAACCTCCTTAAAGCGACCACGTTCCGTTCCAATAAAAATTGGTTGCTTCGAGAGGTGGTCTTTTAATGGAGGTCATGTTTAAATCTAGATTTTAATTGTTGAAAAAAGCTAACACTTAATGTTATTAAAATTTATTTTTCACATTAGGGAAAAATATAAAAATTTAAGTATCAAAACAAAAGTTAATTACATAAGCTAATTACTGCAGAGTTTAAAAAATGAATATATTGACGTTTACTTTGAATTTATGGTTTAATCTTTCATAACTTTTATTTCCAATCCCTTTCGAAGTTCTGTAAATAAATGCAATATTTTTTTTTTTTTTTTGGGGGGGGGGGGACGGGAACAAATAATGACGATTTCATTAATTTATCTTTTTCTTTCAGAGTTTCCTAACAGAATAGGGCAGGGAAGTTTATTGATCATCATTCTTATTTCTTTATCAGAATTAAATTTATTTCCTAAAAAGGCACAAAGGGGTTTAAACACTTAAAAGTTACCGGAATAAAAAAAGAAAAACTAAACTTAGTTTAGAAGTTTGACGAATAATGCGCCCTTCGGAATTATTTTTCTAACAAAACCTTCTTCAAGCGATCAGCAAAAAACGGAATTTGTTATATTTTCTTCAAAGAAAGTGGTCGTTCATGGAGGGAGTTCAACTGGGATGGTCTCTGAATGGAGGTAAAATTAGTATTGAGCCTATGGGAATAAATTTCGTTCCATGAAAAAATGGTCGTTCAGGAGGTGGTCGCACAGAGAGGTTTCACTGTACATAGATGCCAATGATTAAATATTTCGAATTCCACTATTCCGGAATAATAATCTTTCCGTTATTTGATCGAAGAATTTTGAGATTATATAAGGTGAATTACTATTAGACACTGTTGAACTGAAAAGTCGAATTACAGCGGTCATCCAGACTATTGATCCTGCAATGCTTCATAGAACGTGGTTAGAAATCTCGCATAGACTCGATGTGTTGCGCGCGACTAAGGGTGTGCACGTTGAAATCGTGGAATAAAACATGGCAAAACAAAACAACAACAACAACAAAAAAAAAACTTTGATATTGGCTGATTGAAAAAGTTCGTGCCCTATTTCCTAGATGGCAGTAACTTGCAATTTTAACTGAGCTGATGTTTCTTTTATAACCATATTATTAACTGACAGCTATCTACATATGCGTCGTGAGTGAACATAACGTTAAAAAAAGTTTTTCAAATTAATTTGTGCGCAAGGATAATATTCAAAAAGGAAAATGAAAAATTACATTTTTGTCACGTTCTGTTATATGAGTTTAAAAAAGAAATGAGTGTTGGACGTGGTACAAGAAATATCCAAGATGTTTATTTGGATCGTGCTCCCGCTCTTAGGATAGTTAAAAAGTGGTTTTGTCGATTTTGAAATGGTGATTTCAATCTAAACGACAAAAATTCTTTCTGGGGGACCTTCTGGCATTCATAATGAATTAACCATTAAATGCCGTGTGTTGCCTTTCGGCAACATACCCAATTTAGGCTTCTAAAATACTATTAGAATAATATTGAAGCTATAATGCCTAATGTTGCCAATAAAATACATTCTGAAAATATTATTAAATCGATTTTCAAGATGTAGATGGCAACACTTCTGCTGTTTAAGAATAAAGAGAGATTTATTTTTTTAACTGTTGCTACATGTTCTTTTTGTTTTGTTTGGAAGCTTGCGAAATACCCTATTTTGTTCTGCAGTGAACAAGTCAAATTTATTTTTCATCATAGTTCCTAAAATTCTTGTGTGTTTAATATTATAGAATTTTACCAGGGAAAATTATTTTTTCAATTAAAGACCAGTATTGCCGATTAGCAACAAACTGTTTTTTAGTCATAAACCATACTTAAAACAAAATATGATTTTTTAAAGTATTTTACCCATGATTTATTTAAAAAATGAAAGCCGAAAAACATTATTAAAATGATTTTTGAAAAATCAGGCATTTAAGGGTTAATCCGTGTTTTTGTGAATAATAATTCACGGATTACTACTGAAGAGATTGCTGACAGACTAAATGTTGTCAATTCGACTTCATTTCGCCATTTAAAACAACTTGGGTACACTTTGAAACTCGATTCATCGGATATTAAACACGAACTTTTGCAATCACCTAATAGAGTAGCCGAACCAGTAGTTGATCAAATAAGGTCAATTCTACGGGGTTTTTATTATATTTTCTTCCTTTTAAGTTTTAGAAGTAAACTAACATGATTGCTACAACCCTTAATGGATGTCCTATAATGGGCAAAAGTGAAATCTGCTGAAATCAAATAGCAACAAAATTATAAATAAATAGTTTCTTTAATTGCCATTTTCCCAGTAGTTGATCAATCGAAGAAATCAGTCGAAAACTCAAAAATTAATCTTTAAAATATCATGTTTGAGCTGTGATTAACAATAATTCATATAAAACTATTATTTGAAATAAGCAAGATGGAGGTGGATTATTTTAACTTAACGTAATCGACTCCGACTAATCAAAAACTAAATTTTTTAATTTTCTAATTTAAAAAAAAATCCTAAAATGGCTTCTCTTACAACAGGAAGCTGAAAACAATGTGACAACAGGTGTGCTCTAACATTCAAAAAAAGATATTATGTCTAGTGTCACGTGTAAAACTCATTTCCGCCTGTAATGGAGCAATATCACTGGTCAACAAATTTGAACTTTTGCTCTGTCCCAAAACAGAAATTAGTTGTTTTTCTGTGGTTTTTTGTGCTGATTCCGAATCTAGTTTTAGATTTACACCAGCACGTCAAGTTTGAGAGATATTTGCATATTTTAATTTATGCAGATTTAGTAAATTTTATACAATTATTTGAAAATTTAAGGAATAAAGCAATATCAGACAGGGTTTTTTGTTTTATGTTATGATTACTACCTAATTTACTTCACAAAAACGTTGTTTCTGAGATCATACTGACATGTGACTGTGAAATATTGTACCTAATTTGCATATTTTTCACGTTTTTCTAATAATGTTTCTTGACGTTCAAATATTTCTGCCGCACGAGTACGTTAATATGTTTCTAAACCCGTTTTTTGAGCTGATTTCAAATCTTGTATCTGTTTTCTTCAATCATGTCTAGTTTTTGAAAAAAGTGAAATTTTAGTTTTTGGTCAAAAAAGCCAGAAATAGCTTTTTATGATACTTTGTATGATAAACTTCAACTAGTTAGGATAGATTCTACTACTTATTTTTTTTATTATTATATAAATTTTTGTTTATGTCTCTGATATGAATCTGACCCCGTTCATCTTCTTTTCAATGAATTACACACCCCTAAAAAGCATTTTTTATCAAACCTGTGTTAATGCCGTGCAAAAGTAGAAATTCATCTTACTCAAAAACTAGACAAGACATAAGAAAACAGACTGCAGATTTGAAATTAGCATAAAATTCTAGTCTAGAAAAACATTACGTCAATTCTGTGGCAACTATTTTAAAGTTGATAGCGATGTAAACATTACACCATTGAAAAATATGCAAATTAGGCTTAATAACTGATAAATAAATGTTAAGAATATGCAAATCTTGACATTTATCTGAAGCAAATAGTCAAGTAGTCATTATCTAGAAAACGTAATTAGATGTGACATATATTGCGTCTAAAATTTGCATAAAATAGCACAAAAAAGCTTAAATTTGCATAAATTTAAATATGCAAATTTCTCAAAACCCGGACCAACTAGAGATAAACGGAAAGCATATTCGGAATCAGCGTCAAAAACTGATCTAGAATCAACTAATTTTAGTTCTAGGACAAAACCACTGTTGTACAGTGTATTTTAAAAAAATTATCAACTACTGGAGGGGTACCAACTACTGGCGTGGTCACCCTATTTTCTTTATGGAACTTAAAAAAACCGTAAGTGCATATCATTGTTTGTTTATTTTTAATTATTTTTTAAAAGTTTAAAGATACATTTCGGCCCCTCTGTATTGCCATTGCTGTACACTCGGCGGAAAATGTGTTTTCATACTTTTTACAAATAAATAAGTAATGAAAATATCAAGTCATAATGATTTGAAATGCATTTTTTTTATTATGGAAGAAAATGGGCAAATCAATGCGGAAATTTTCGTGTTTTAACGGAAAAAAATCAACAGAAGAATCCGATGATTTCACGGATTTCTTTGAGAGTGTACTTTCTAGTTAAAATTCATTATTTGTTTATATAACCCAACGTAACTTCCCATTGTTATTAAAATCTACTAAAAAACAACTTTTCAAAAGTAAAAAATAAGCCAAGCAAAAAAAAAAAAAGAAAAGAAAAGAAAAAAGGTGAAAGTTGTGGCTAAAAAATAGGGTGATATCAAATTTCCAAGCTTATATTGCGGTAGTTATTTAACATTTTTTGATAAAAATTTACCATATGTAAGTCGAGTACCTAAGTATGCGTTGATAGAAAGCCTTTTCTCCTTTACTAAATACATCATAACGTGTTTCTGAAAATTAATTTTTTTTTAAATTATGCATGATGGGCTTGGCGGCCATCTTTCCATATTTTACACAAATTTCTAAGCACACAAGTTCATTGTTAAGATTGGAAGTCCGAAATTGTTACTAAAGCAAACATTTTATTCTTTTAATTTATGGAAATGAGTGCCTAAAAATTTGTGTCTAAAAATAAAGCTGAAGTAACTTCAGGTTTCATCTTATGATTCTCTTTTTTCGGAGGGGGGTTAATTAATTAGTTAAAGCAGTAAAAATCAATTTGTTTTTTTCAAAATAAAAAACTTTCTTAATTTATCTGTCTGTAGCTAAAACTATAACTTCGAAATTCTTAATAATGAAAATATGTTACGAGCTTGAGTGCTTAGAAATTTGTGTAAAATATGGAAAGATGGCCGCCAAGCCCATCATGCATAATTTTAAAAAAATTAATTTTCAGAAACACGTTATGATGTATTTAGTAAAGGAGAAAAGGCTTTCTATCAACGCATACTTAGGTACTCGACTTACATATGGTAAATTTTTATCAAAAAATGTTAAATAACTGCCGCAATATAAGCTTGGAAATTTGATATCACCCTATTTTTTAGCCACAACTTTCACCTTTTTTCTTTTCTTTTCTTTTTTTTTTGCTTGGCTTATTTTTTACTTTTGAAAAGTTGTTTTTTAGTAGATATCAGTTCTTTTTTTAAAACAAATGATATATAACTGAAATAATTCTACTAGCTCAAATTAAAATTAGTCCTTGTATAGCTTTTATAAGCAGGAAGCAAACACAATATTATACATTTTGTTTACCTATCATTCATTTTTTATAGTGATTAATAATTTAAAAGTAAGGAAAGTCAATTTCTTCTTTCAAAGTATCAGTCTTTCTCAATTTATATCTCCTTAAAATTTTCTACGAAAGATGAAAATTTAGTAAAAAACAGAGTCGAAATAAAATATATATTTACAGTTAGTCTGTCAGTTAATTGTTTTTTCTAACTTTTTTTGCTGACGGTTTTGCAAAATAAATTTACCTTTACAAATACCTACGGTTAATCCGAGAATGAAAACCCGCAGGCATCTAAAGAATCGAAGATCTGTAAATCTAGCAATTCTAGACATAATAAAGGAACATTTTTGACAAAAAAAATCTAAAAATTTAGAGATATAAACTGTACATATAACTTCATCTTCATTTAGATCGTGTTATAGAGGGGCTATGCATATATAACGTTATCATTTTAGGGGGGAGGGGGGGTTTGTCGCATGATATCGTTAGATATCTTTAGGGGGAGGGGGGGTTTGGCTTTTGATATCGTTATCATTTTTGATACAGCCCAAATTTTCTCATTTTATTTATAACTTTGTCTTTACATCAAAATAATATGTTATATTTTTTTAGCCTATTGTCTATTTTTATGAAAATACAAAGTTATTATTAAAATGATTAAATGATTATAAAACTATTTAATTCCAAAATTTGGAATACTCTAACTATTGGCATTTCTATTCTTCTCTCATATGTGTATGCATATATAATACGCTGTTCGAGAAACCATATGCCAAGTATCTTTGAAATGATACTTGTGTGTGCTAGTAAATAAAAGAGAAAGAATGTTAATAAGAAGTTCTGTCTGCCCCCCCCCCATATGGGGGAAAGTGCAAGAAGATGTTAATACTGTTGAATGCATTATGTAACAAATATATATTGTTAAAGACTTTCAAATAAGAGCTATTTCTTTTAAGTGTTATTTGACATAAAGTTATTTCATATATAAAGGGGTAGTTTATTGACTTCTCTTGAATCAATAAAGTATGCAAAAAATAAATGTAACAATATATACATATCACTCGAAACAAACAAAAAAAAAATTAGACATTGATAACTATATCATTACCGGGGGATGGGGGGGGGTTCGAGGAATGATAACGTATGATATCGTAAGGGGGGGAGGGGGTCCAAAATTACCAAAAAGTTGATAACGTTATATTTGCACAACCCCAGAGAAGAAAGAATAAATATGTAATTTTACTCAAGTCTGTTTATCCATGCCTATTTGCATAAATGTGAGGATATTAATTTGCTATAAAATTTCCCCTAAATTGATTAGCTTTAATAGTCTATTATTAAAGTCGCATATACATTAGAATTAAATATTTTTCGGTTAAAAATTGCCTGAAATCTATAGTCTTATCGTTCGTTAAATTTGTCTTTTTTTTATGCCCAGACTCTTTTTCTGAACTCTGACAAAAGATCACAGACATATTGAAGCTATCCAAATTCTTATATCTTTCTATCGTATTTCCTTTTTTGAGGGGGGTGTGAGGAAGAGCCTTAAGAACTTCGTTTTGTTCTCAGAATTCTTAATTATTCATTCAAAAGATCTACCTACATAAGTCTTGTTGCAGAATTTTCATTAGTTAAGAGTTGCATCAAGTTATACATCATGTGAATCTATTAAATTAATTTTGTGAAATACTAGATGGGAGCCATTGATATTTTCTGACCATTTGCCTACATTTTAAACTTTAGTCATTTACTACTAATCATTAATTTTCTATACGAATTAAAGAAGTCGTTGTTTCCATGCCAACTGTACCTTTCACTATTGCTTGCTTGTTTGTTTGTTTGATTTATTGAACACATACATCATATCACATGCGGATCACGGCGGGATTCGAATCTGCTTCCACCTACGCTCTCAAGCGATTAGCGGCATTGTGTCTTATCCACTCAGCCACAGTGGGCCACTATTGCTTTCTCTAATGCCCAGATACTCAAATTTAACCAACTGCACTTAGAATCATGGTCATAACACAGAACATTTATATGTTAGAGCAGTGTTGCCAGTGGGCTACTTTTTTTTAATTCAGATTTCTTGATTGCCAGCACTTATTATAAACGGTAAAATTCCCATTGTTTTCGCCTTAATTAATATGTCATTAAATAAGGCACATTTAACAATTTCAAAAAAGTGGTGCCAATCAAGTAACTGAGTTAAAAAAAGTAGCCCATCTGGCAACACTGTGTTAGAGTGGTGACATATGCACAAGTCGTGTACTCATATTCAATTTTTTGTCCAAAGTACGGTAACTCAGTTTTCAGTAATAGACGAGCAAGATTTCAATTAAACTAACCAGAAAAGTTAACAAACATTGGCTTCTGATTTGATTTTATTCAAAATTGTTTTAACCAACCAAAGTTAATGTCCGAGATCCAGATAAATTTTTCTCGGTTAGTAAAATTACATTGACCAATCAGTAGCCTTTATCCTTGCAGGCTTTTCGGTGTTTACTGCAAACATAAAAAAGTTCGGAAAAATGCAGACGTCTGATTGATCAATCCCATCCCGCTAATAGCGAAATATCTATCTTAATCCCGGCCTATTCAACGCCCTTTAAATATTGGAAAAAGCCTTGACACGTGTCAGAAAAATGTCACACAAAGCAGGCAAACCAAAGAAGAAAATCATTCATTGGCTCGTTCATATTCACGAGCCGATGAATGATTTTGTTTCTTTGCTTTGCCTGCTTTGTGTGATGTTTTCGTGACGCGAGTCAAGACTTTCTCAGATATTTAGGATGCTTTGGCGTATTTCACCACCATGAAGTTATGAAAGGAGAGGAACAGACATGTCAATCTTCCCGTGTGAAAAACTAGTTACCAAAAAAACGAGTTATTTCCCTCTCTTCTGCCCTTTTCTCTCTTGATTTTGACCGATAGCAGCCCATTTAGCAGTCTCCAGTACAAGATGCCGCTATATACGGTGGACGCAGGAGGGAGGGTGTTAGCGCGACCAATGACATAATAGGCCAGTTCATGATGTTTTAAAGTCACACGCAGTTGGATCGAGGCTAACGAAAAAGACAGGCTACCGCGGTGGGTCCGATTCTTCTTTTTTTACAAACCGCTGGAGTCACGTGATGCTCTTTTCACGCACCTTCTTTGGTGCATCGAGCATCACGTGACTCCAGCGGTCTGTAAAAAAAGAAGAATCGGACCCACCGCGGTAGCCTGTCTTTTTCGTTAGTCTCAGAGTTGGATCATCTTTACACGATGATTAGTACAAAGCTGCGAGCCGATTTTTTTTGTGTCCATTGCCGTGTACAGATAATCAACTCCGTGTGACGTTATGAACTGGCCTTATATGTTGTTGGCCACAGTTTAGGAACAGCTACAAATGACTTCATCTATATCTACTCCGAGGTAAACGAAAAAGACAGGCTACCGCGGTGCTACAGCGCCTAGAATATATAGTGTGGAAATCAGCTATCCCAGTAATACTTTAAAAAGTGCTAATATATTGGATCTCTTAAATTTCAAATGATGCTGAAATCCAATGAGTCGATCACAGCGATATCTGCAGGATATTTCCTAAAACTTCATGACGATTTGGTAACAGCGTCTAGAATACCTAGTGTGGAAATATTTTATTAAACAACGCTAAAAATTTGTATCCCGTAAATGATCGACGATACTGCTAAAATTCCAAGTGTCGATCGCAGCGAAATCTGCGGGATTTTCGTATTACATTGTATAGACTAGCAATATCTTTCAGTTATAGAAAATATCCTGCAGATGTCGCTGCGATTTGTATATTTCAGCAGCATCGTTGCACATTTAAGGATACAATATTTTACCACTTTTTTAAGTATTACAGGGATAGCCAATTTCCACACTATATATTCTAGGCGCTATAATTTGGTCTAGACGCTGTAGCGTTTTTTTTTTTTTACATTTTATTAACATACATCTGACCTATGTGCTTGGCGTCAAGCCCGCTGTAATAATACGATGTTTACTTTGAAAGTTTATCACAGATGTCGCTGCGATCAGCTCCCTGGATTTCAGCGTCAGTGCACATTTAAGGGATACAACTTTTTAGCGCTGCTTGGATAGCAAAATTCCACAGTATGTATTCTAGACGCTATAGCGGTGCATTACACATGTCTCTTTCTTCTTTAAATAATATCCTGCAGATGTCGCTGTAAATGACTGTTTGGAATTCAACATCGTTGTACATTTAAGAGATTCACTATTTCCGCGCTTTTTTAAGTATTGCTGGGATAGTCGATTTCTACAACATATAATCTAGGCCTATAACGGAGCTATAGTACAGCGCCTAGAAGATACAGTGTGGAAAACGGCTATTCCTATAATGCTTTAAAAAGTGCTAAAAACTTGTATCCCATAAATCTCCAACAATGCTCAGCGGCAATATGCTGATACGAGCGCCATCTCGTAACTCTTTTCAATATAAACACTGAGTTTTCAAAAATTACAGAATGTTAAATATCGGAAACTATAAATATAAGATATTTTGGTCTGTTATAAGCTAATTTAGTTAAGGAATGACGTGAAATAGGTTAAAGAGTCTCTTTTAGAATGACTATCGTTTTTAAATCACTACGATGGCGCTACTATCGACATCTTGTTATTCAGCATCGTTGTACATTTATGGGATTCAATTTTTTAGCACTATTTTGTAGCCGTTTTCCACACTGTATCTTCTAGGCGCTGTATATATAGTGTGGAAATTGGCTATCCCTGTAATACTTTAAAAAGTGCTAAAATATTGTATCCCTTAACTGTGCAATGATGCTGCTGAAATATACAGATCACAGCGACATCTGCAGGATATTTTCTCAAACTGCAAGATATTGCTAGTCTATACAATGTAATACTAAATCCCGCAGATGTCGCTGTGATCGATACTTGGGATTTTAGCAGTATCGTCGCACATTTAAGGGATACAAATTTTTAACGTTGTTTGGATAGCATATTTCCACACAAGGTATTCTAGACGCTGTAGCCATACTTTTGGCAAAAACTTGAAATGAGCATGCTTCCTGTGCATATATCACCACTCTTATGTATGAAGGCTCTCTGTTATGGTGTTGATTCTGAGCGCTCTTTGTTAAATTTCTATATTTGTGTTTTAGAGAAAGCAATACAGAAAAGTACTGTTACTATGGAAACAACAACTTCTTTAATACTGAAAGGTATAGCAAAGGAGTTCAGAATCAGTGCCTTAAATAGTTTCGAATATGTATTGTTGTTATGACAATTAATACCCTACCTGGATGTGGAAATGCAAAATTGTGTTCAACATAATGGAGGATATTCCATCTACATTTTGATCACGTGGTCAAGGTAAAAACTTCTATCGTAAAGAAGGGAAGGCTCCGTAGACGTGTAATGTAAATCCCCGCTAGCCAATGAAACGGTTCATGAGGCAAAGTAGTAGTATCTTCCCTTCTTATCAGATAGAATTTCCTTGGATAAATTACCGGTATCACGTGACTTTTGCAGCCTCGAACCCATATTTGGAATATCCTCCATTGTGCGCAATCTAGATAGATTTTTGGCTGTCAGAGAAACGAGATTCATCAATCAGAAGCCTGCATTTTTGTGAACTTTTCGCTGTTTGCAGAAATGCAGGCTATTGATTGGCGATTCTCGTTTCGCTAACAGCGAAAAATCTATCTGGATCCTAACCTACATTTCTACAAACATTGCACTTCATCCACGGCACTAAAAAAATGACTCAAAACTTTCATGACATAGGCCGGGATCCACAAACAGCAAATATTCTCAAACATGCAGGCTTCTGATTGGTCAAACTCATTTCGCTAACAGCGAAAAATATATCTGAATCTCAGCCATAGTTATCTTCGATGAAATCACTGCAAAAGGATAATATAAAAGAAAAGTATAAGATTTCTAAAATATTTTGGCGGGTTTATCGCTATTTGGCATAATTTGTAAACTTTAGAACTAATTAACAGTTTTTCGCTAATTATGAATAGAAAATTAATGTTTTTAAAGCTGAATTTTATAAAAGCACGTAGATTGAGTAAATATCTGTCCAAAAATGCAATCCTTACTTTTTTATGTCCAATAATTAAGTCTCTACCTCGATTTAAACATAAGTTGTGACGAAGAAAATAAAATGATCATTTTCAGTATCTCGACGTTATTTTAAAAAATCTATATCTCTGTTTATAATTAATTTATGAGGATGCATTTGATCTCAAATTGAAGATCTTCTTTATTAGGTCCTTCTAGTGTTGGTTTTATTTTTCTGCGATGATTGCTTCTTTTGATATGGGAAATTTTACGCTGGCATATTTCGTTCATTTAACATGGAGAAGTTGTCATCAGTATAATAAGCAGTTACGGTGTCTTGCCTTATTCTTGGCGTTTGTTTGTTTGGCGGGGTTAGCATTTTTTTTTTCAGCTTGGCTTGGCAGAACGACCGTCCTGCTTGATCACTTCTTTTGTATGCAATAGAAATTTTCCCAGCTTATTCTTTATCATTTATTATAACTCCCTGTTCTAGAAAGAAATGGAAATCAGTTTATTAAATGCAGTCACCCAACTATTTAATAATACTAAAATTTAATACATATTTAATAGTTCATTCGCAATTATTATACATATTTAACTTTTTAAAATCATAATATATAAAAACTGATTTAAAATATCCTTTTAACCCTTTCAGGGGTAAATAATTGAGTTTCTGTAATATTGAACTCGCACCAGAATTTTCGAAAATTTTTATTTGAAAATAAAATATACAATTTTACAGTTTTTTCACCGAAGTTATAAAAATAAAAATGTATTAATAAATTCTGGTACAAATCTTGACTAAAATTAAGTGGTATTAAAAATCTTACCCCCTCCCCCTCCCTTCAAGGGGTTAAGTATGAAATTGTGTAGAACTTTTCTAACTCAAAATCCATTTAATTCGAAATGTTTTTTAAATCCCCATAATGTGCGGAGTTATGGAGATCCCACTGCATTACTATCGAAATCAGAGCAACGTTCAATCAGAACACATGCGAAAAGTTTAAGGAGTGAAAAACACATCTAAGAAAACAATATTTGTATAGGTATCTAAGGTTAAAATCCTTTATTCATTAAAAAATACAGGGCTTCTCATTTTGATCCGAACGCGAAATTTTTTTCATTACTTAAACAATAATGAAGATATTTTCATCTGAGTTAGCCTTCTTTTTGCGCTCCGGGAAGGACTCTGCGCAATTGCCCAGGCTCGCTGTACCTTCACTTTCATGCCATAACAAAAAAGGCCTGTGACTATATCTGTAGATTATCACTTCCGGAAGCTGTTGGTAAAGCAACAGTACATCTGAGAAACCTGGGGTTATGGCTGAGGTCCCGGCACTTCTATAAGCGTCCGGTACATCCGAGGCTCCCGGGGGACTCGGAGGTGTGATCCCCGAACTACGCGGCTTAACTCTTGAGTACACGGGTTACAGCATGGAGCTATAAAGATTAAACTTACTGCGTACAGACGCGTGTTTTGCCTCCTTCTCCAGTTTTCTTGGAAAATCTTTTATTCTGCACGGTTCTGCGGTTTATTCACAAAAGAATGAAGGGAATCAACAATGGGTCAGGAGATAAGGAGCTCAGCTCTACTTGAAGGAAAGGTTTCTCTTTTGCAGGACATCAGTCCCTTTCCTGCTAAAGTCGTTAAAAATCAAAGACACCGCGTGCCACAAAAACGACGCCGACACTTTGATTTTTAATGACTTTAAAAGGAAAGGGACTGATGTCCTGCAAAAGAGGAACCTTTCCGTCAAGTAGAGCCGAGCTCCTTATCTCCTGACCCATTGTTAATTCCGCTCATTATTTTGTGAATAAACCGCAGAACCGTCCAGAATAAAAGATTTTCTACGAAAACTGGAGAAGGCTGGCAAAACACGCGTCTGTATGCAACCTTAGTCTTCATTCCTCCATGGGTTACAGTCGCAGCGACCATAACTTCTAATGGTGTTTGAGGCACAGGGAGAGTGACATGTCCTGGTCGGTGCTCTAACTTGTCCGGTAGCACGTGCCATGGCTCAATCATGCTGGCTCACGCCAGTCCCGTATGACGCGATGCTCATATGGGCTCTTCAGAGCTTAGACTGGCGAGTGGACTTGCTGCAAGGCATGTTCGTTTTACCATTCTTTTTTGGAAATGCATATCATTTATAATGATATTACGAAAAGAGATAGATTGGGCACCATCCATTTGCACCGAAATAGACGCTTCATATTTTCAAAAGTAATTAACATTACATACGGTGTCACTGGCCGAAATACTGCATATTTTCAGCAATTTTCCCGATGTCATGGCATTTCATAAGAAGCAAATTAAGTCTATTGAAAATTTCGTTAAAATATCTTCATAATACTTAAAGTCAGGAACAAAAACCTGGGTTCGGATGGGAGTGAGACACCCTCTATTTTTGACTGAATAAATGAAATACGACTTTGGTTTCCTGTACAAATATTGTTTCTTTGATTTGTTTTATAACACTTTAAACTTTTGCCCATGACTTCTAATTCACCCTGTATATTGCACTCGAAGGAGAAAATAGAACAACTTCATAATTTGAGTGAGCTAGTTTTAATAAGCTAGTTTTCAGTATTTCTTTGTCACATAGTTCCTTGGGGCATTTTTTACTAGAAATAAGAGCTTGTGCTCAGTTACAGAATTTTAGCATATTATAAAAATAATAAGTTTGAATCTAATAGAAAACAAATTCAATAGACAGAAACAGGAGTAACTGCATCCTACCTCTGAGTGACAATAAATCGATCCTTAATTATGCAACAGATAAGCACATGTACGCATGGATTTTTATCTGGTCTGTCTCTTTGTGATATATCCGACAAATATACATTATAACGTCGGCGATCAAACATTTTCAAAATCATTTTCATGCTTTGATACCAATAATGATCTTTTTGTATGTTATCATATTTCAATGGCTGCAATATCCATGACCATCATAATGGGCTTTTGAATAATAAAATGAATGTGGGGATAAATTACATGAAAACAAACCATTAATATGCATTTATTTATATAAGATTTATTTTTATTAAGTTTGCTTTAAAAAAAATAGCAAGTGATATTTTACAGAAAAACAGAGGCGCAATAAGCGTTTGTCCAGCTGTGTACATGGAACACAGGTCGATTGAAAACAATAGAACAGCATAATTGTAACTTTGTTGTAATTTTGGATTAGTATATTTGAAGCTTCTAGAAATCGTACTCTTTTAAAATTTTTATACTTTACAACAAATATTTTTTTCGAATTTTAATTTAATAATTTATATGCATTTAATATTAAAAGATATGTATTGTAACTATAAAATTTTTTAAGAGAAATTGGTTTCTAGAAGCTTCAAATCTGCGAATCCAACATTACAGCTCATTCCGCCTAGTGGTTTTGAGTTATGTTTAAAAAATCTATCTACATTGCAATCTGCTTTTCAACGATTAAAATGAATTTAACATTAGGAATTCAAAAGTTTACATCTACAAAATTCCTAAACTAACTGACCGACTGATTTGCCATTTCGCATTCGAAGGTAAAATTTACTGAAGAATCCAAATATGATGTAAAAATTAGGTGTTAGTATTAAAAAATTTAAAGTGTGTGCGACCCGCGAATCATAATTTAAGTATAACATTAATTAGACGTTATTACTAATCGGTTAGTACTAGGATTATTTTTATACGGTGATTTCCTTCAGAGACGGACTGTGCAAAATTCAATGTTTTTATATAACAGAATATGTCTCTTTTTTTGCAAAAACTCGGTAGAATTTCTTCCCTTGATGGTGCTCTCCTCCAATTGGTGGTAGCGCGAATTAATCACTTCAAGAGCTGTAACATAAGGGATAAAAAGCAAAATGTGCTGGTATTTGAATTGCCTGCCTTTTCGATACAAATTAACGGAAGAATAAGCCTTAATTTTTTTTTTATTTTAGCAATTCTATTTCACAAATAACTTAATCCTCCTAAAATTTTCAGCATTATTTTATTTTATTTTATTTTATTATTTTACAGTGGATGATAGTGATTTTTACTGATTTTATAGAGTACAAAATATATCATCTTATATCTGCAGTTTCTTACAATTTTTTTTTCAACCGATGCTTTCATTCACAAAATATATGTCCATTACCAGAAATGTCAGTAATTCCTGTATTGACAACATTTATTGAATTTGTAAACACATTTATTATAAATGAAATGCAAATTCCACGGTAAAACAGAAAGCTCACGGAAAGTATAAAACGTTACGAGAATGAAAAGTTAAATAAAATCAATAAATGTGGTGAACGGTTATATGAAAAATTTTAAATTTTCAAATTCTGCTTGACGGAACAGTAGTTGTCACGTAATGGAATTTTTAGGCGGTCGAATGAAATTTCCTGGATAGCAAAATTTAATACAAAAGGTTAGGGGTGATGATACACGTAAATAAAAACAAATTATGTATAAGGAAACCAGAGTCGCAGTCTAATTATTCAACCAAAAATACTGAGTTTCTCATCCTAAGCTGATTATGTTTTATAATACTCACAATGGTAAAGAAGTTGTTAAATGATATTTTCAACAGATTTACTTCATTGTATTGGCTTTGTGGGACGTGCTGGATATTCACGTTCACACAATACTATGCTAAACGCTTCATAATTCAGAATGTAGCTGATAGGTGTGTCACTAACGAAATTACCAGCATGATGATGTCATCACATTTCACACAAGTTACTCTGTTGAAATTTCGAAAAATATCTTCATTAATGTGAAAGTTATGAACGAAATTACGGATTTGACTTAGAGTGATACATTCTTTATTTTTGATTGAATAAAGACATTGCGACGCTGATTTCCCATAAAGCAATTGTTTGTCTTCAAGTGTATTATTACACCTAAACATTTTTGACCGGGAGCCGGTAGCACAGACAACCACCTCATCGAGTTGGAAGCTGAAATTCTAGAATTAGCTAAAACTCGATTACCATATTAAAATGCCATCGGTCTGTCAAGACATATCTTGGTGGAAAACACCTAAAAGCCCGATTTTAGCGGTCGACTCGTAGGTTTATCATTGCGTTTTCCTGCACACAAAGGTATGAAATCATGGCGGTCTGAAGCAGGAAAACACAATGGTAAACCTACGAGTCAACCGCTAAAATCGGGTTTTTAGGTGTTTTCCACCAAGATATGACTTGACAGACCGATTGCGTTTTAATATGGGAATCGCGTTTTAGCTAATTCTGGAATTTCAGCCTCCAACTCGATGAGGTGGTTGTCTCATGTTTCGTACGCTCCTTGAATTTTTGAACCAAAAAAATTTTTCGGCACCAGTATTATCTTATGGAAAATCTCCTCTTAAAATAAGGCTAAATTTTGCG
Source organism: Maratus speciosus (assembly GCA_963932465.1). Taxonomy (NCBI): domain Eukaryota; kingdom Metazoa; phylum Arthropoda; class Arachnida; order Araneae; family Salticidae; genus Maratus; species Maratus speciosus. The sequence goes on along the minus strand of OZ010787.1, from coordinate 496,434,434 downwards.
CGTTTAACCTAGATTTATTTTTCTATAAAAAGATACTGGTAGTTTTCCTCGAGAAATAACGGTATCCGTACGAACCATGTGTCTGTGCTGCCGGCTCAGTCTATTTGTATTAATAATTTTGAAACACCCTGTTTATTGTAAAATCTTAATTAAAATATTTTCATTGAAATTTCTGTCGTATTGAAGTAGGTACAAGGAAAGAATCTTTTTAAATTTTACGAAATGTGCTTGTAAATAGAGAAACACGTTAGATGCATACTTAAAAAAAATGGAGTGACTCCACTCGAATTTCTGAACACTGGCGCAGTATATATATATATATTAATTCATAATAATTGACGGTGGTAGGTTTTGTTTAATTAATGGTAATATATATATATATATATATATATAAATTTATTGCACGATGGAATCGGTTGGATTCGAACGCTGGACCTCTCATTTTGAATCTTGAGACGTTACCGCTGCGCTTCTAATGGTTGATAACATAGCCGCAATATTTATCACTTATAATCTGTCACATTTCCTGTGCGATTTTCATTGTAGAATTAATTTCAAAATAGTTTGGGATTGGTTTAAAAATGGATTAAATACCTAATCCGTCGACTGATTTGTACGATACAGTTCTTACGACAGTGGTTTATAATATATTCGCTAAATGTGAGCGTAATCGGAAACACCGTTTGAGAGTTATCGAGGGGGTAACTCACTAAAATCATGATTAGAATTCTTTTCACATACTATGAGTTCGGAAAGTAAAAATTAGTTTTCCTTTGGCTTCCATTCTAAAAATAACACATTTCTGTTTGTAATCTTAAGGTATGTTCACGCTCAATTATGTACAGAAATTTATAGAAATTTACAGAAATCACCCACCCGTGGACAGTTAACCGCGAGGTATAGTATCAAAAAGTGCATGAGAGAAAAAAAAAACATTTCGAAACATCCACCTGACCACGGTCAGAAGACCGGACCCAGGAAGCAAGGGGGAAAGGAAGACACCCAGCCGATCCCCACCAGACTTCCGAGAGAACGGAGAGGTAAGCGGTTGGTCTCCATTCCGTCGATGAAGATTTATATCGAATTTAAAGAAATGGAGGATGTATCATTAAATGATCGTTCAAATTTGGTGGGGAGGTCAAAAGAAGACAACCTCAAATAGGAAAGTATGGGCGCAAACGAACTCATGACGTTGTAGAGGGCTCTGTGTATACACAATTTCTGCTCACGCGCAAAGCTCTCTGACAAGTCCAGCCGGCCTTCATTCGACAAGGTGACTTTGCAGAAGTAACATGAGTTATTACAGAAGCTGTTCACACATTTTTTAGACGATGTATATTGTATTCACAAAACTAAATTACATAAAATTCTTGTGTTTTAAATGTTCTATTTGACGGTCCTTATTCTTAACTATCTTTCGACACCGCAATTTCCAGGATAATAATGGCTTTTGAAGTGTCAGAAGAGGTATTCTATCCCATTCCTCCTGAACAGCTTTCCTGAGTCCTGTAAAGGTTGCGGGACGACGTTTGGATAATGCAGATTTTAAAAGTCCGAAAACACAAAAATCCATAGGTGATACATCAGGAGATTTAGTAGAGATATCAGTGAAGGGTATGGCCTTGATAACGGTTTTTTGTTCCATTTCTTTTAGGAAATTTACAGTGGATTTTGATGTGTGACTGCTAGCTTTGTCGTAATGGAGTTTCACAGATTGATGGCACTGTGGGTAAAGCGATGGTATTTCATTCAGAAAAATTGGAGATAAAATATGTTCCTGATAGTATTCGGAGTTAATCTTGACATTTTTTTCCACTCTCTTTATTTTTAACTTGCCATTATATGAAAAACCAGCAACAATCATGAATCCCTTAGAAAAATTTTCTTTCGATTCTTTGAACCATGTACTTAAATTTTTTTCTCTCCCTTTTATGATAATAAATGGCTCTTTTTTTGCTGCAATCATTTAAATACACCTATGATTCATCTATTGTGACAATATTTTGCTATTTTAGTTCATTATCATCGTTTTTGGATAACGAAATATGAATATTCCTCTTTGGAAAGAGCGTAAATATAGCCTTCGAACCACTGCTTCGTTAAAAAAGCCATTTTGAATAAAAACAAAAATCTCAAGCGGCAGACGATAATTTTGACTTTTAAAAACATAGTACAATTGCAATTATTTCTTTTGCCGCAAACGATTTTTTATTACCGCTAACCAAAATCGTCTAAAAAATGTGCAAACATCCTCTGTATATTTTAAATGAATATGCAGATATCCATCTAATTTACGGTGCGATAGGGGGAAAGTGGCCGGAGAACTGCGCAACCCTGTACACAATACACCTGTACTACACCCTGGATACAATAATAATCACATGTGTTGCCCAATTCCGCCTATGACTGGGCGAGCGAAATTGTAAGTTGCACATAGCTCTTGATGTAAGATTTTCCATAAACTGGCACAAATTATACTAGAAAAGCAATGGTTAATAAGGAGTTAAATAAATAACAATTTCAAAACGAAAACAAAAACAGAATTACAATATAAATACACTATAGGTGCAGACCCGGGCGCAGAATCAGCGCAACGCTGCGACGTACGTCGCAGACTCTTAAGGAGGTCTGCAGACTATTTTTCAATTATTAAAATTTAGAATTAAAAAAAAGTTTGCTAGAAATTATTTGCCATGTGCCATAATAATATGATCCGCGACATATGCGATTGACGATTCCCTCTGATTCCCTTTAAAATATAAAAGATTCATGGAGAAAATTCTAGACACGCGATCGTGAGCCGCTCATTATTAAATGAGCCAATCCTCGAAAGGGGTAATTTCTTAAGAAATCAAAAAAAAAAAAAAAAAATCTAATTAGTCCGAAAATTCGGACGTAAATATCACGAATTTCGGCAAATGTTCCCCGAAAAAACAATTTCGTCAAAGGATAGCGAAAAAAAAAAATCATCAAAAGATTGCGAAGAAAAAAAAATTTTTGTCATAAGATTGTGAAAAAAGTCAATTTCGTAAAAGGGCTGCGGGAAAATAGCAACTTTCGTCAAAGGATAGCGGAAAATGCGACTTCTGTCAAATGATCGCGGAAAAAGCATGAATTTCGTCAAAGGATCGCGGAAAGAACGCGAATTTTATAATTATATCGAAGGATCGCTAAAAAAAACGAGAATTTCGTGAAAAGATCATGAAAAATAGGCGAATTTTTCGAATTTTATTGTGAAAAAACGCAAATCTCGTCAAAAGATGGCGAAAATTTTGTTACAAGATCGAAAAAAAATGTCAATTTCGTTAAAAGGCTGCGAAAAATAGCAACTTTCCTCAAAGGATGGCGGTAAAACGCGAGTTTTTCGTTAAATGATCGAAGAAAAAAAATATGAATTATGACAAATGATCGCGGAAAAAGCGCAAATTCTGCCAAAGGATCGCGGAAGGAACGTGAATTTCGTCGAAAGATCGCGGGAAACAGCGAATTTCGCGCAAAGATCGCGAAAAAACACGGATTTCGGCAAAATATCGCGAAAAAACACGGATTTCGGCAAAATATCGCGAAAAAACACATATATCGTCAAAAAAGGCGAATTTTATTTTTCAAAGGATTGCGGAAAAAATGCGAATTCCGTCAAATAATCGGGAGAGTAAACGCGAATTCCGTGAAAAGATCATCGCAAAAAAAGCGAACATCGTCGAAAGATCGCGAAAAAACGGGGACATCGTCGAAAGATCGCGAAAAAATGCGAACTACGTCAAAAGATCGTAAAAACGCGAACATCGTCGAAACATCGCGAAACAAAATGCGAACATCGTCCAAAGATCGCGAAACTAAACACGAACATCATCGAACGATCGCAAAAAACACGCAAACATCGTCGAAAGGTTGCGAAAAAAAAAGGCGGACACCGTCGAAAAATTGAGATAAAAAAATGCGGACATCGTCGAAAGGTCGCGAAAAGAACGCAAACATCGTCGAAAGATCCCGAAAAAAAGCGCGGGCATCGTCGAAAGATCGCAAAAAATGCGCATTTCGTGAAAGGATCGAGGAAAAAAAGGTGAATTCCGTCAAACAATCGCGGAAAAATTTGCTGCAACATTGTTTTCACGGGATTTTTTACAGCTGAATGGCAGGTTAAATATTAGTTAGCCATGTTTTGAGTTAAAGCATATTAAATTTTGAATTGCGCAACTAGCTAAGATTGCTAGGTAAAACATTGCATTAGAATTACTTATAATACTTGCATGACTCAAATTTGATTCTCTCAGAATTTCAATCTGCTCCATAGTCCATAAATAGATTTTATTGCTACAAAATTAGATGTTTGTTACTACAAAAATGGATTTTATTGCTAAAAAATTAGATTTTTGCTGCTCCAATGGGGCTTTAGTGCACTTTCATTCCTGTATTATCACATCTATATATAATTTTTGATATTATCACATTGTATCAATCTTTTAAAAATTTTAGAAAGTTGGTGTTCATATGTTGTTTTTACTGTTATTCTGTTTTCTAACTTCACAAAAATTTTGGCAAATTTTATGAAAGGTTTTTCAGACAATGGTGTTAAAAATTTTTAGAACAAAGGTAAATTATTTTAAAAAATACTTTCCTTTTATGTTAATCACAAATACTTGGGGTGTTTAAGTGCATGGGGAATTGGAAAGAGGGCGTTTGTCTTTAAGTTCTGCAGACTGTTTTTAAAGTTTCTATACTTATGTTGCAGACTGCGGAAAAAAATTCTGTTGCCGGGTGTGCAGATTCCCAAAACCTGGAAGGAGCCAGTGGTTCCTAAATACAAAAAATCCAGTGGCCACATTGTCAAACAAATGCATAAAAGCAATAGTGTTTATATGGGAAAAACAAACTAAACAACAACAACAACAAAAAAACTCAGGAATTCAAAATGAAAAATAATTTATTTAATATATAATGGATGTACAATAAACCACAGACTTAATTACATCAAATGTGTATATTTAATTTAATCATAAAATTCTTGAAATTTGAATATTAACTAAGAATAATATAAATCTTAAACTATCTAAAGTAAGAAGGTAAAGCTGCGCAAGATGCAGCTAAGCAAACATGATAGTGAATATTAGGAAAACAATATTTCTTATTTGATTTTATCATATAATGTTACATATGCAAAAAATTGATAATGTGTGAAATTATTTTGCACTATAAAAACCAAAATACACTTCAAATAATTGTTTTTCTATAAGAAAAAATATCTAAAAATAGAAAAAACGCACGGCGAATTAGACACCGAAAATTAGTGGCCACAGCAAAAAATTTAGTCACCACGTGGCGACTGGCGACCGTGAATCTGCACCTATAAAATACACATGTACTAAAACAAACAAATATTATCAATGTTCATCAACATTAGCATATCCAGTACACTGTAAAAAAATCCGACCAAGTTTCCTGTAGGAGACGGAAAAATAGTTGTCCTTCACGGTACGGAAAACTTTCCGACCCAGCTCGGAATAAAATCCGAAAAATACAATTTTAGTTACTATTTCCTTTTTTTTTTACGGATTTTATTCCGATCTGGGTTGGAAATTTTTCCGTACTGAAAAGGGAAACTATTTTTCCGTCTCCTACTGAAAACTTGGTCGGATTTCTTTTACAGTGTATTAATATTACAACAGTAAAATTCAGTAGAATAAATTTACGTTTAAGCAATTATGAAAACTATATTTAAACTTTTCCAGAAAGATTAAATCATAATTATGCAGAGATTTCAATTTAAGAATTTTCAAGAGTTAGAAGCAGAATTATTGTGTAGAATGAAGAGGTAATAGTTGCTAAAATGAACAGAGAAAGAGAAACAAATGAATTTAAATATTATAGGTTATTGAAAAATAGTATATAGTTTATGAAAGTTCTTATAAACTTTTAGAGATGTATGAAAAGCTTTCGTTTAGAATATTATAGTTATCTGTAAGCTTGATATAATTGTTTGGATCCAGGAGAGTTTTTTGTAAATTCTCTCTGAGTGTTTTATTTTTGTTGAATTTGAATTGAAATTTCATCTATGGACCGTTTCAGAAAATATAATGAATTGGATTTCCTGATGATTTACCACATGGACACAAAGCTGATTTACGTTTTTCTATTTTATGTAAAAAATCTGGAAAGCTGCTATGGTTGCTTAAATAATATGCTAGGACTGGGTGAGCGGAAATAAAATCTGGAGCATGTTTGAGAATTACTGTTACAAACATTTATGGGTGATAATACACATGAAGACAATTTTTTTTGCACGTGAATCCAATGTCACTATTCAGTTATTCAGTCATAGATTCAGGGTATGTCACTCAAAGTCGAACACGGATTTCCGTTCACAACTTTAGGAATAATGATAAAAATAAGATACTTCGGCGAAATTTCCAATAAATTAACTTTTCTTTATTACAAACGTGATGACGTCATGGGGAATGCTGGAGATGGACTGTAATTTGGTCAGCGACAGTAGTATGTACTGTCAGCTACTTTCCAAATTAGGGTCTATCTAGCTCAGTGTTATCTGCAAGCAAATGTTGGTCATTTTCTACACGTTTCTTCATGTCATTTCATTTCACAGAAAACAAAGCAAGTTTGTTTCGAATAATTCTATAATATATTCATTATTGATAATATTATGAACAAAAACCCAGTTTCGAACTTGACGTGAGATAGACTGTATTTTTAACTGAATAAGTAAGCTTATACCTTGGTTCCCATATAAATACTGTTTACCTTGATGTATTTTATCTCCTCTAAACATTTGTATTAACAATGCTCTCACGTATTTTTAAAGTTTGAATTTAAGCAACATTTTTTAGAATATCTTTAGAGCGTCAAGAAATAAGAATTTGTGTTAAGAATTAACTTTTGTCTCTTAATAAAAAGGTAAGACACTTCTTAAGTAAAATATAAAGAAGAAGCTAACGCAACGTGCTTCCAAAAGGATAATCTTTTTTCATCAAGAGCAAAATGACATCCTGTCTCTGCGAGAGCATTGTTAGATCTTCCATCCCCTCTCGCAACGATAGGACGTACTGCAGATAATACGAGGGTGTATCAATAAGTTTTGCCCTCACATAGAAATAATTGAGTGAAATTTATGAAAATGCTACATTGTATTAGTCCTTTTCTATATAGTCAGTGTGCCCAGTAACACATTTGTGCAACCGGTATTTCAAAAGAGGGGGGGGGGGGAGGAGTATTCCAGGAGGCGCGATAGTAGACCCAAAGGGAGTTTTTTCTAACTTTTGCCGACCCCCCACATGTGACATATTGTTCGAAAGGCCTGTGACCACTTATTCATGTTATGCATCTCCCGAGCCCCTCCCCCTAAATTTGCCCCCAGGCGGCATGAATGACATCCGCAAAATTTAGAAAAACGCCCCCCCCCGGAGGGCAAATTTGGGGGGATGAGCTCGGGAGGTGCATAGCATGAATAAGTGGTCACAGGCCTTTCCAACAATATGTCACATGTGGGGGTCGGTAAAAGTTAGAAAAATGCCCTCCTTTGGGCCTACTATCGCGCCTCCTGGAATGCATCCTCCCGCCCCTCTTTTGAAATACCGGTTGCACAAATGTGTTACTGTGCACACTGGCTATATAGAAAAGAACTCATAAAATGTAGCAATTTCATAAATTTCACTCAATTATTTCTATGTGGGGGTAAAAACGTATTGATACACCCTCGTATGTACAGATAAATTGTAGATATGGTTAGATTAGTAGTTGTATAGGGAGAAGTTAACGATCTACTCCAGAGATAGAGAAATGGCGTTGTTTTATGCTCCAACAGCAGACGGAAAAACAAGACTACTTTTCATAGCAGAATGGAAGAACCAATAAGACTAATTAATCCTTTAGAGAGCAATGGTGGGACAATTAACCGATGGTGAGAAACTATTATCTCGTAGAACATTAAAGGGTTAATATACGGAAGTAAATCTTCTTCTTTCATCCTCATATAATGGTTAAAAAGGCAGTATTCTTTTATCATATTTACCCCCCTCCCCCTTACATTCCGATTTACTTCCGAACATTTTCCATTTCCAGTAAAAATATCATCTCTTAACTCTTTTTGTTTGTACTAATCCTTTTGACACACCCTGTATATAAAAAAAGCAGTGAAGAAAAAAATTAAGTATATGGTAAAATCAAAGAAACGATGTAGGAGTAAAAGCAATTACTTGTTACAAACTTTCTGTTTACGAACTACTATGTACGTGTAGGTGCATCTTTTAGTTAATTAACTGCAGTTCAACTCGTATGAAGCAGCTCATAATGAAATCGACATTTTTTTTTTTTAAAGAGTTGATTTTTACTACAATCGATTGCTTTTTTCTAAAGAGGTTATTTCATAGAGTATTGTATTAATATTGTAAGCGATTACAAAAGAGTTTTTTATTTGAATGTGCCTAAAAATAAAAGTTATAATAAGATGTATTTCGAAAAATACATAATTGACTTTCTAGAATCTATATATCCTAGGGGTAAAAATGTAATAGCTGTTTCTTGAAATTTTCTTTTAAGAATTATTACTATGTAGCTATATAATGTAAATGAATTTATTATAAATATTTTATGCGCTTAGATTAAAATATAATGTCAGTTTACAAACTTTTCGCATAACGATAATTATTCGAGAAAAGGATTAAAGTTAATTATGATATAATAGAATGTTGTTACACGTAACTTGTTAAACTTTACTCAAACTACACGTGTACAAATATTATATACGCAGTGGGTTTCGTTTTCTAATTTTTTTAAAAGCTATATTTAAAAAAAAATGTTAGATGACTTTGTCAAGCCAGCGTTTCTTTAAATTGTAATTCATTGATATTTAACATTAAATGATAATTAATAATTCTGCATCTTGGAAGAAAGAGGGCCGAAGTCCAATTTCAACATTTTGAGAAAACTGACTTTATTTTTTTATCGCTATGAAAAATTTCTAAATAAAATAATTTCACTCGAAAACATGTTAGAGGTAGGGTACTGACATTTATTTTGGCATTATACCTATGATTATTGTGGAGTTATTGATAGATAAAGACCAATAAATAGTGATTGTTAAAGAGTGGTTATTATAGAATAATGATTATTAAAGATGGTGATTACACTGTAAGGTACCTGTACCCAATATGGTCACCCTAAGGAAAATTGATTTTTTTCACCCCCGTATACACGTTATAGGACTCCAAAAATATATGAGCACTATCCCTGGACTGTTGACTAATATTATTAAAGTTATCGACCTTGTAATTATTCTGGTTTAATTTTAATGATAAAAACAAAAAATGTTTACAAGTGTCCATATAAGGAACCACCTGTCCCTATTATGGACATACATGTCCATATTAGGGACAAGTGACTCCTTATTGACCTACTACACAGGGTGTATGGAAGAGCCACTCTTCCAAGGGATTTTAGAGGAGAGGGGATAAAAGAAATATATCTTAAAGTATTGCGGCGGAGGGGGAGGGGGGCACAGTAAATATCTTCAGAACATGCACTTTAGAAGGTTGGGGGGGGGTATCGTTTTTGGTTGTGGCTCTTCGAAGACCCATGCAAAGCACCTCAGTTACTACAAAATATTATGAAATAATATAGTTGGTTTTGCTTAGCTTTATTGCATCCGTCTGTAGAATTTACATATGTATTTCCAATGTAGACATAAGGTGTCCATATTGGGAATCGGGCATAGTTTTACTAAATCTTGTAATAAATAAACAAAGATAACATTTTAAAGCAATATATGCAACAGCAATCGAAAATATGTTTTATCAGCTTTCTAAAACACTCCACTTTTCAATATTTAAAGTAATTTTACCATATCTAATAAGAATTTAAACTTACCTGTAATTACGATCAGCACATCACGAAACAACAAGTTTCCTTCCAAATGCCGAACAGCGCGCTTTTTTGCACTTTCCAGGCTTAATTATCTTTTCAAGTGCTTTTCTTCACGGACATGTAGCGCGATCTCTCGATCAAAATTGTTACTTTTAAAGATATTAAGGGTGTCTATATTGAGAGCACTGTCCATATTGGGTACAAGTACCTTAAAAAAAATCTGTAAAGTTACTAAATTTCTTCTAGGAGACTGGGATTACTAGAACTTTTTATGTAACAGCAACAACAAAAATTCATGTACACTGTAAAAAAAAAAAATCTGTAGGTCTACAGATGTAAAGTTACATGCTTACTAAACTTTCAACTGTAACTGTACGAAAAAAGCTGCAAATCTACAAAACTAGTTTTTGTAAAGCTACAAAAATCTGTAACTTTACAAATGAATCTGCTAAAATTTCAGTAATCTTACTAAACTTTTATTTGTAACCCTGGCTGCAGTTACATGAAAAGTTCTCGGAATCCCAGTTTCCAAAAAAATTCTTAGTAACCTTACAGATTTTTTGATTTTCGGCGCAAAAGTGTGTCTGTTACATAAAATTTTGTTGTTGCCGTTACATGAAAAGTTCTAGGAATCCCAGTTTCCTAGAAAAACTTTAGTAACTTCACAGATTTTTTTTTACAGTGTAAGAGATACACTTTTGCACCGTAAATCAAAAAATCTGTAAGGTTACTAAGCATTTTTTAGGGATCATAGAGCTTTTCATGTAACTGGAACTACGGTTACAGATAAAATTTTAGTAAGATTACTGTCATTTTAGTAGGTTCTTTTTTAAAGAAACACATTTCTGTAGCTTTACAAAAACTAGTTTTGTAGATTTACATCTTCTTTTGTATAGTGTACAAATAAAATTTTAGCAAGCATACAGATTTCTGCAACTTTACATCTGCAGAATTACAGATTTTTTTTTACCGTGCACTGCGGAATATATTAAAGGAAAAAAAAAACATTGACAATTTTTATCTGAAGTGATTGGCGGACACAGACGAAAAATGGTGAATTCAGACGTTGGAACCTTTCATAAAAAGATACAAAATTACTATTTGAATATTAAATGTATCAAATGAGATTAATATCAAAACTATTTTATTGAATTATTGTCCATTAAATAAAACAAATTTGGATTGTGTTAAATAAATAACATACATGTACCTTATAGCTATTCCTCGTTAGGTGATAATAAATTATGTCATTAATGTCAATGAAAACTGCAAATACTTTGAAAACAGTTTGAAAATCTTTGGACTTAATCGTGAATTTCATACATTTCCATGCGCACACTGTAACAAAAAAATCTGTAGTTCTACAGATGTAAAGTTACATGCTTACTAAACTTTCATCTGTAACTGTACAAAAAAAAGCTGCAAATCTACAAGACTAATTTTTGTAAAGCTACAGAAATCTGTAACTTTACAAATCAATTTACTAAAATTACAGTAATCTTACTAAAATTTTATCTGTAACCCTGGTTGCAGTTACATGAAAAGTTCTAGGCATCCCGGTTTCCTAAAAAATTCTTAGTAACTTACAGATTTTTTTTATTTTCGGCGCAAAAGTGTCTCTATTACATGAATTTTTGTTGTTGCCGTTACATAAAAAGTTCTTGGAATCCCAGTTTCCTAGAACAACGTTAGTAACTTTACAGATTTTTTTTTTTTTTACAGTGTATGAGATGAACTTTAATCTCTATATATTTCTTTAGAGTTAGCTTAGTTATACTCTCTCCTTTCTATTTCTCTGTCAACGGTTTCTCCCTCCTTTGTATTCCGTACCTACTCTAGAGTTTCTACCTTTTTTTGTCACCATTGCGTAGTTTCCTTCAAACTACGATCATCTTTTTGCTATATGAAGAATGATTGGTTTTATATTGTGATCCGAAAAGAATTCTTCGTGTTCTTTTTTTATTTTATGGTGTTTTAACAGTTTTTTACTTTTATATTTATCCTTATTTGCATGATTTAATACACCTTTCGTCGTCTAGAGTCAGACTTGTACAAATTTGTAATCGCAATTAGTAGCAGTGTAATTACAGGTTAAATGCATGTAATTGATTACAGTTACACACATTCAAACATAGAAATTTTGTCAAATAATAGGATGGAGACGGTTCCGGCTACAGTGCTTCAAGAATTTTTTACGACATGTAATTTTAACTATAATTAATTACATACAACTAAACTGTAATTACATTGCAGATAATTGGAATTACAAATTTGCCCAACTCTGTCTAGAGTAACCATGCAAAAGGAGTTATTTTTACAACATTTGTATTCTGACTTATTTAGAGGATCAAATGAATTTTAAAAATGTGCTTATTTACTCTGCCAGGCCTCGAAGCGATCTTTTCTTCGACTACAGCTATTTTCTTACGAAAATTTTCCTTTTAGATTTATCTTGCAAATGTTATAGAAACTCGTTTCGTGATAAGCTTTTCTTGCAATTGTTGTAGTAATCTAACTGGAAGAAAAAAAATAGTGGTGGCTAAAAAAGAGCTCGCTACGAGTCCTTCTTGATAGGATAAATTTAAGTTTGTTTTCCAAGACTTCTTTCAAATTTTACTCCGAATTCATTGATTTAAAGTATTTTAAGTCGCTTACTTGACTAATTTTACTCGTCTGTGATTTAAAGTTTTATTTTTCTCTTTATCTCTTTTTTTACATCTCTCTTCTTTTTTTAATTGCTTCGTTAAACATGCATTATTACACAAATTTTACCATTATTTACGTTGTTTTATGATTTATTATACATTTTATGTTTCTTCTTCTTTTTTTCAGTTTTTAGATTCTCGTTTGCATCTTGAAAATGAAGATTTGCATGGAATAACAACAACAACAAACAACAATAATCAAATTATTAATTAAAGATTCTTATTTTGCTGTTTTGTTTTATTTTATCATTTTGATTTATTTCGTGGTTATTTCAAATGATTGTTTAGGTTATGTAAACAGATTCAGTTTAATAGGTTATTATATAAAATTATATAAGAATGCATAACCAATATAATTGTGATGAGATTATATTACTTACCAAAGACGTTTGTACACAGTTATAAGGTTTATCATTTAATTCAACACATTATACACTGGAAAAGTATTAATAAAATCCTGGAAAGAAAAAAAACGCACCTTCTTATGCTATTTCATCTCCAAATTATCGCAGAGAAATGTGAGAGATACCGTTAAACTGGAAATTGTGTCTGCTTTCTAAATATGAATGCGTTGTTTGAAATAGTGGTCATTACAAGGTATGATCAATAAGTTGGGTGAATGCTGAAGTAAGTCTTACATTAATTAGGTCTAGTTGGAAACTGTTTATAATCCTTCAAAATAGTCCCCGTCGTACTATGCACTCCTTCCAACGTGTGTACAAATCGTTTAAAGCTCTTGAAAACTCCTCCAATGGTACAGCTTTCAATTCCCGTGTAACAGCAGTTCCGGGTCATACTGGAAACAACAGGCTTCATCCCCAATAACGATGGCTTTCGCGAACTGCGTCCGTCATGTCGATGACAATATTCCTTGATGTTGCTGTTTTTATTCGTCCGTTAGATGATGAGGAAAAAAAGTTTGCGTTTTCTCAAATCCCGTGACACAATTTTCCGAATAGCAGCATCCGTCCGACAGCATCCTGATGGTTAAGATTCAAACAGACAGATGCTATGGAATGCGGTGTCTTTGTTCTGGTCACGCGGTGCTTTGTATGTTTTACTACTTTCGCAGAATCCGAACCGGCAAGATGAACCCATCTCCGTCTCTTTCCATTTTTAAGACTCTTCTTTCTTGATGACCACAGAACGGTTGGAAAATATTAGCCAGGAGAGTGATTTATGAGGTTTCGTCGGGTAAAGTAAACGAAGCAATTAAACGCAGCTTTAATCGCCGATCTCGCTGCAACAGTTCACGCTCTCTCTTTCAATTTTTGTCTCTGTTCTGCTGGCGGTGGGTCGCCTACTTTGATGCTCGTCTTCGAAGCTTTCACGGCCATCACTAAAATTTTTAACAACGCGAACACAGTCTTCAAGATCACGGTTTCATTTCTGTACGCCTACTTCAGGATTGCATGACTTTCGCCTGCTGATTTACCCAATTTGTACAAGAATTTCACATTGATTCTCTGCTCCATAACGCACGCCCCACAAAACCACCGCACAGACAAAAGTCAATAATAAATTTATTAAGACTCACAGGCGCACGAAACGACGCACTACTGTTAACTAAATATTACCGAACACGTCGATGGTGTCGCTGACAATGGGTTGTTTTCTTTTTTTTTATTTGAGGGATGATTCACCCTACTTATTGGTCACACCTTGTAAAAATTGCACTAACTTTAATTTTTCAAATGATAACATCCACTTTTGACACCATATTTGAGTTCCTTTTCTCAAGCCAGCTGGGAAAAGGCTACCATATACTTTTTGTTAAATCTCCATGAATCTCCATGTTAAATCTCCATTAACAAAATGTGTCGGAAGTAGGGGAGGTTTGATACATAGAGAGAGTTGATACATTGAGAAATTTTCTCAACAAATGGCATTAACAGCCATTGTAACACACGTAAAGGCTTCTTTTATTTGTAGAAGCCATCATTAGCTGGACTAATCAGTGAAGAACTGACAACTTTTCCTTTATTTTAATTTTGAAGATTTTTGGAATGTCAATGTAAATTTTTTCAAATACTGATTTTCTTTCAACTCTTATTATTGCGAGGATAATATCTTGTATTTCTTTTAATTATAAAGCACATTGTTAGGATTAGTTCTACTAGAAAGTAGATTGCCATTTTGCAACTGTATTTATAAAAAGTGATTGAAAATTCAATAAGGCATAATAGGGAGAAATGATACATTTGTACTGGGGAGGAATGATACATTTGTATATTTGAAATTTAATAGATTTTTAAGTTGCAAACTAATATAGGACAGTAATATTCATTATTGTTTTACAGAAAGAGTTACTGAAATTGGTAAAGAGGATTAATTGGTAAAGCTTTTCCGAAATCATTTACTCTAAAAAATATTTTATTTTATCTGGATTTATAAAGACTGAAATTTATCCTTTTGACCTTAATTGTTTCGACAATATCTATTTTTTTACCCTCAACATCTTCTTGTGATCCTCTCCACGAAACCATTGAGTTAAATATGAATCAGTTATCTACTGACACGACATCTAAACAATCTTTAAATTGAAAACACAGGGCCGTCGCGTACCAAATTTACAAGTCTCCCAAGGTCCCAAGGATATTAGACCTTATCCCAAGAAAACAGCTTCAACCACAAAGGGTGGAAAACATAAAGTAAAATCTTTAATGTTGATTGATATGATCGTCAAAAAAAAAAAAAAAAAAAAAAAGCTTGATGAATAATTTAAAGTTAGAGATTTGTTTCTGAAAAAGTGTGTTAATAGCATTGTTTAAATTATTTTGTAATAAATATTTCTGAAACAAAAATATGTCAACGTCATTTCTTTTAAAATTTTACTAAAATATAACAAGATTTATTATAAAAAAATGTATGACACAAAAATTTAATCGACGGTATTTCTTTTTTCAATTATATTTTTTCAATTTACATAATAATGTATCAAATCTCCCTTGCAAGTGTATCAATCCTCCCCAGTAATGGGATTTGATACAACAGTAACCATTCAAAATAACTGGGATATATTTTTTGAATGATTATTTTTTAAATTCGCTACATTTTTAATAAATAAATAAAAGGTTGCTTTATAAAAAAAACACGAAATATTTCTTTAAAAATAGTTTTCTAAGGGTTATAAAAAATTAGTAAACAAAATTGTATCATATCTCCCCTACTCATAAATTTTGAAAAATAAAATTAAGATCTTAAAATGTAAATTATCTGGGTTGACAATCAGTTACCCGATAAACTATATAGAATTTTTAAATGTAAAATAAATGCATTTTGTTAGAAAGGAAATTCCCTAAAATATTTCAGGTTACTTTATAAGATTTTTGTTTCTGCGGATGCTCTGATAACAACAGATGGTCTCTTTAGACTGTCAAAAAAAGGAATTTATCAATGTCGCGAAAACTAATGATTGTAATGAGCTCTAAACTTATAGATATATTTTTTTTTTTTGACAGAAGTTGATTGTTTTGTCTAAAAAATAATGTAGGTTTTAATTTATAATTTTTTTCAATATGAATTTGTTAATAGTTTTCATAATTAAACATATTTTTTTATTAAAAAAATACTTGGAATATTTTTGGGTGTATTCAGTGTATCCCGGCAATAAACAGAATTTAAATTGGATGATATTTGATCCGGAAATTTTGAACTCTTCTAAATATGTGAAGATTTAAGAGAAAGTATATAAGCTATGCTCTTTTCCGGGCTGCCTTGATCTAGGAAACTTATGTATGATGTCAAAAATGGGTGTTTTCATTTGAAAAATCAAACCTTGTACATTTTATAATATATAGACAATCCCTATTTCAGTGGTATCTCATGCATCTTTCTGAGACAATTTGAAGAGAAAATATCATTGGATGATGTTTTTTTAGAACTATACGTCTCTTGTAATCTCTTCCTCGCCTATAGTTTTTCTTTTCCATGTACACTCTGCCCACTGCTATTATGTTAGCGTGATTTCCAGAGGATAATTCATGGATCAAATAAGCATGTTTAGAATAAGACACTTTATTCAATAAAATCTACCTTACTTCCCCGTAGTAATTAATTGACTTCATTTATTAAGTAAATTTTTTTGTTCAACACTTGTTTATTTGATCTGCTGATTATAAGCGGTACCGTAATTTACGTCGTTTTATCCGCGGATAAATCAAGAATGCTTATAATCTAAAACTTTATTTAATGAAACGTAAATTATTTCTACGTGGCACTTATTTGACTTCATTTATTAAGTAAAGTGTCTTGTTCGAAACTTGTTTATTGGTTTCGTGGTTTATACGCCGGAAATTACGATGTGCATTCCTTTATAATATAAACACCAACGCAGAAGGGGAGGAAAAATATGTCAAATTCCTATTGAATACTGGCATAAAGTGTATTAATTTGATGTTTTGTCTTTAAATAATTATGCCGAAAATATCTAAGGTAACTCTTACAAGGATTATTATTTAATTTGAATTCCTGACTTTAAATGGAATTATCTCGTCACTGAAATACACTTTAAAAATATCCGTGAATCAACGTGTGCTTTTCTGTTCATTATATTCTGTTAAAACACAAATAGTCCCGTTTTAATTTACCCATTTTTTCTCAAAACTCAGAAAATTCACTAATCTAATATAAAAATTACTTGAAATTCTCCAATGTAAGATGCATTTTGTCACATCACAGGGTGTGGGTAACTGAAAAATAAACAACAACAACAAATCTTCTAATCCCAGGGTGTTCCGGCAAATTGCTGCCTGTACTTTTACGTTTGTTCTTGAAATTGTTTTTGTCAACTTATAAGGATTATCATGTAATTTACCTTAAATGCTTGCCTTCAAAAATGCATAGGGCACACAGAAAGTAAGTTCCCTTTGCCATCTATCGGTTAGATGTTCTTTAATAGTAAGAATGGGCATATGCGTCAAGTAGCTGGAACTACCGCCAAATTAGAAATTCTAACGTTACAGATGACAGCGGTGCAGACCCTTGGTCACCGCCCTCTGAATACTAGGCCTGAGCGCTGACACAAAAATGGCGACTGCCGAAGGCGGATTTTTTTCAGCGTATGTACGGTCCCTTGAATGTTCGTATCAATAATTTAAAAAAGATTTCTCCGATTTACTTTTTTGAGATTAAACAAGTCAAAGAAATCTTTAATAAAATACTGGTGTCAAAATTTAAGGGACCGTACATACGTTATAAAAAATCCGCCTTTGGCAGCTGCCATTTTTGTGTCAGCGCTCAGGCCTAGTATTCAGGGGGCGGTGACTGGGTAGTAAATGGACATTATCAGCTGATCTGAGTTCGAGGCTGTAAAAGTCACATGATTGGGGAAAACAAACCGACATGTTTCTGTCCGCAATTTTTAAAGTTAAATGTATAAACCATGTTTATATAATTTACACTTGAATATAAAAATTTCATCCATAACTACTCTCATACACTTGAAACAACATTATTGAGAACATCGTACGCTTCTACATTTTGGCGTTAAATCACATTTTTTGGCGACAAAAGTTGAATTGAAAGCGTAAAGAAACAAGTATCATGTATAGTAAGTAAGTTATTTTTACAATTACATCTGCTAATATCTCTTGTAAGTCACATGATGGGGAAGTGTGATGTAAGGCGGATATTGTCCATTGCGGTAATGTTCATGAAAACCGAAACCCCTGCCGCATATAAAGAGCTCTCAGCCATACGGTTTCTGAACACACAGAATGGGCCAACAGCTGAAAAGTCAAATTTGTGAAGGATATTAACGTATAACGATTATTATTAGTACTATAGTGGCTAGAAGGTATAGTGTGGCAATCGGCTATTCCGAAAGGGCTAAAAAGTTGATTCCGGTAAGTGTCCAACGATGCTGAATGAAAAATATCGATTGCAGCAACAACCGGTATCTTAAACGTAAACATTGCATAAGGATTGAATTGAGAAAACGTTTCGGCTGATGAAGATCTAGCAGAAGAGCTAGCGATCGACATTTATCATTCAGCATCGTTAGACATTTATCGATTCCATTTTTTAGCACTTTTTAACCCTTTCAAGGGCAGTGGTTCCTTTTTGGACCACTTAATTTTAATTCCTTAATACCACATTGGCACCAGAATATTGGAATGACAATTTTCCTTTTATTAAGTACGTGAACAAAAGAGTTTGCTTATTTTTAAATACATTTGTTTGCAAATTCTGGTGTCATTCGCACATTTCAGCATTTTACGATTAGAAGTATCTTACCTCTGAAAGGGATAAATTATTACTGGAATAGCCGGTTGCTACATTATATCTTCTATACGTTCTAATTTAGTGAATAAATCATGAGTGACTAAATTATAGCGTCTAGAAGATAGAGTGTGGCAACCGGCTAATACAATAAAGATTTAAAAAGTGCTAAAAAATTGAATCCCATAAACGTTGAACGACGGTGGAGGACAAATGGCGATCGCAGCAACATCTGCTAGCTCTTCACATGCAGAAACGCTTTCTAAATTGAATCCTTATACAATGTTTACGTTTGAGCTACCAGATGTCGCTGCCAGGGCCGAAACTAGCATTTTTTGCACCCGGGGCAAACATGGATTTTGGCGCCCCCCCCCCCCTCTTCCACAAAGTATATTTTAGAGAATTTATAAGAGAATTTTACTAATTTTATAATAGACGACTTATTTTAAAATTTGAAATATGTAATCATAAAATATGTAATACTGAACTACGTAATCTACAGTGGCGGATCCAAGGGGGAGGTCCCTCTGTACATCAACAAAAATATTCTAAAGATCATTTTTAAAATGGCATATTCAGTAGAGTTCCGATTATCCGAATCCCGCTTAACCGAGTTTCCGCTTTCACTGAGTTATTTTCTTTTGATGGACTGATGGCTTCCATTATTATGAAAAAGCCATTATAAATGAAGTGTTAGGTGAAGATGAAAGAGCAGTCGTAAAAAGTTAGAACTCTGATTTTCTGGTCCGAAATGGCAAAAAAAAAATGGCCATAATTTTTTTTGCCATTTTTTTATTTAACTATATTATATAAGAATTATACTAAGCTTATAGAATATAACCTTATATCTATAAGGTTATATTCTATACGAAAATACTAGTAGTAGTATACAAAAAAAAAGTTTTAGCATTTTCATGGCAACTCTGGTGTGGCAGTTTATCGAAGAAGGAACAACCTGGTTGTTGATGAACGTGGCGAGAATAACTCTAGCTCTGGGGACGATGGATCCAAGCTGTACAAGAGAAGAAATTTTTTCAACCTGAGAGCTTTTCTGTCTGAACAGAGATTTTAATTTTGACGATATTGTTTAAACAATC
The DNA here is from genome assembly GCA_963932465.1 of Maratus speciosus. NCBI lineage: Eukaryota > Metazoa > Arthropoda > Arachnida > Araneae > Salticidae > Maratus > Maratus speciosus. Next base: position 496,414,537 of record OZ010787.1, on the reverse strand, counting down.
TATTATTAAAACGATATCATCAAAGATTGGCATAATTCTTTGATATGGGAACAGAAATTATGATATCTTGTTAACCCTTCGGGACGATCGTCTTTTACAGAAATTTTAATCTTTAATCACCGGTTTTTTAAAACAGAAATTTTTGCCTAATTGAATCGGGAAAATGCTGGGATTGAATAAGGCAAAATTTACAATAAAAATTTACTGGTGAGAATAATCTCCGATTCTGAGCACCTTATGCGGCACAAATACCGGTCGCTCGTCCCCAAGGGGTTAAGATAATACCTCAAGAGGTGTGTCAATTATGCCGAAACATAGTCCTATGTTTGCACCTTGTTCAATGTATAATAAAGCGTTTTGTTCTATTACATTTCGCACTTTTTAAATCGACCATTGGAGCTTACTTCTACAAATCTGATGCATTTCGTTCTTATACTATACGGGGTGTCCACTCTCAGTGATGTCCAATGGCTAATTCCTAAACCGTTAGTCATAAACATATAGTTCCAATTACAAAAATATTTTAAATGAGGTAAAGAATGATTTTAAAAGCAATTTGGGTCAATAAAAACATTTCTTAAAAAATTACGAAATTTAAATTTTTATACGGTCCCCTGGCCCTATAAGTTATATTTAATAAAATTTTCCTGTTGCATTAACAAGTAAAACAAAAAAAGTCCCGTTATTCTACGTTTAAAATTGACCGAGTCGTAACTGTTTAAAGTTGGAGCATATTTTTTGCTGCAAATTAGGCGTCATTCACAAATTTAGTAAAAATATATTTTCGTCAGATATATTGAAAAAATGGTTGAGAGTAAAATTAACATTGCAATATACATTTGATATCTTTAATCATTCTGCCATATTAATGCAAAATATACAATTTTCAATAAACATATAAGAAGAAAAAAAAACAGAATTTTTGTCAAATAAAATGAAAATTAACAGTTTTAGCTGTTGATAATTGATTCTTATGTATTCTGTACCGCTGAATCCGAAATTGACCTTCATTTTTTACCAACAAGTAAAGATTTTTTGCAAATCGTATATTTTAAAGTTTAAAAAAGAAAAAAAACCGGAAATTTGATACCATAAAATAGATGTCATTGTTGTATTTTTAACTTTTGATAATTGATTTTTAAGTATTTTTTGCCGCTGAATCCGTAAATGACCTTCATTTTAACCACCATGTCAGGATTTTTAGCAAATTGTAAATTTCAAAGTTAAAAAATTCAAAGTTAAAATTGAACCTCCTCCCCCACCTCATCTGACTCCTCATTTGTTTAGCTGTAAGAGTTCCAGTAAAAGCCAAAAAATTGAATAAATTATTGAATTAAATAAAATTAAATTAAAAAAGTCCTTCCGGCCAGTGCCGGGAGGAAGAGGTAGCTTTCATATTCCTTATTTTAAAAAAGCCAACTTATATCATTTAAACACACGAAGCTCAATTAAGTGGAAACCGAATGTAGGAGATTCAATACTAATTTTTATCAATACTAAATCATTATGAATGAGAATTTCGCGAAATTAGTCAGCTTTATCCAAGCTGCTTTTATTTAAAGTAACTTATATTTGGCTGCCAAATTCGGCGATTTCTTAAAGTGCCTGCAATTTTAAGACAACATGGTGGATGAGGCTAACCAGTGAACTTGGTCGAGACCTTAGTAATTGCTGTGCACATGCTCACTCACATCGGAATCGGTTGATATATACGAGTGCTGTCGCAGGCAAAAAATCAGATTTTTCAAAATGTCACCCAAGTTAGAAATTGAAACTGCTATATCTGAGCCCTTTTTTAAGATAAAGACAAACAAAAAATGCTCCTGAATCCTTATATAAAGGTCAAATACTTAAGAAAGAAACCTTTTTCAATTTCTAATTTTTTTCACCTCACTTTAAATACATATATTTTTTAATTTAATGGCCGCCATTTTGAAACAAGATGGCTGATGAAGCTGGCCAGCGAACTTGGTCGAGATATTGATGTATACTATCCACATGCCTTCTTCCATCGAAATAGGCGAATACGTGTGGTATCGCGAGACAAATACAAGATCGTTTCAAAGTGTTAGCCATGATAGAAATTCAAAGTGCTATAATTCAACCACTTTTTAAGATATCAACAAAAGAACAAATTTTCAGAAACAAAAACTGCTCCAGAATCTTTGTATCAAGGCCAAACACATAAAAAAATCTTTTTCATTTTCCAATTTTTTTATACCTCATTTTAAATTTTAAATTACATTTTTTTTAAACTGGCAACCCTTTTGAAACAAGATGGCGAATGAAGCTGGCCAACGAACTCGGTCGAGACATTGGTATGTACTATGTACAGACCAAGTTACATTCAAATCGGTTCATAAATACGCCTGTTATCGCGTGACAAAAATGAGGTCGTTTTAAAATGTCAGCCACAATAGAAATTCAAAATGTTATAACTCAGCCATTTTTTTAGATATAGACGAAACAAAACCTGTTCCGGAATCTTTGTATTAAGGTCAAACACATACGAAAAAACTCTTTTTCATTTTCCAATTTTTTGGTATCTCATTTTAAATTTAATTTTTTTTTAATTTTTTTAAATGGCCGCCATTTTGAAACAAGATGGCGGATGAAGCTGGCCAACGAACTCGGTTGAGTTATTTGTATGTACTATGTACACACCAAGGTACATCCAAATCGGTTCATAAATACGTCTGTTATCACTTGACAAAAATCAGGGCGTTTCAAAATTTCAGCCACACTAGAAATTCAAAATGCTATAACTCAGCCATTTTTTAAGATATAGACGAAACAAAAACTGCTACGGAGTCTTTGTATAAAGATCAAATACATAAGAAAAAAATATTTTTCCATTTTCAATTTTTTGGTACAACATTTCAAATTTTAATTTTTTTTTAAATTTTTAAATAGCCGCCATTTTGAAACAAATTGGCGGATGAAGCTGGCCAACGAACTCGGTCGAGACATTGGTCTGTACTATGTATAAACGAAGTTACATCTAAATCGGTTCATAAATACGCCTTTTATCGCGTGACAAAATTCAGGACGTTTCAAAATAGCAGCTTCGCTAGAAATTCAAAATGCTATAACTCAGCCATTTTTTAAGATATAGACGAAACAAAAACTGCTACGGAGTCTTTGTATAAAGGTCAAATACATAAGAAAAAAATATTTTTCCATTTTCAATTTTTTGGTACCACATTTCAAATTTTAATTTTTTTTTAAATTTTTAAATGGCCGCCATTTTGAAACAAAATGGCGGATGAAGCTGGCCAACGAACTCGGTCGAGACATTGGTATGTACTATGTACACACCGAATTACATCCAAATCGGTTCATAAATACGAGAGTTACAGTGTGACATAGGTCAGATATATATATATATATATATATATATATATATATATATACCAAAATTTTTTGAAATCGCTTTCCTCCGAACGGCTGCAATAGGTAGCTTTTTGTAAAGAAAGCTACCTAAAAGTTTTACGTCTGTTTTATAGTATCAAATTTTCGCTATATTTTAGCTTTGACATTTACGATTTGCAAAAAAATTCTAACGTGATGGTTAAAAACGAAGTTCATTTTCTGATTTAATGCTAAAAAGTGCATAGGAATCAGTTATCAAAAGTTAAAAAATATAGTCATCTCCTCTATTTTATAGTATTCTATTTTTTTTTTTTACTATTTAACTTTGACAATTTATGATTTGCCAAAAATCCTGACATGATGGTTAAAAATTAAGGTAATTTTCGGATTCAGTACTAAAAAATACATAAAAGTTAAAAAATACACCCATCGCAGTTTAGTGTTATCTAATCTAAAACTTTTTCTTAAACTTCTTGGCGGTAATCTATCCGAAATTTTTTGTTATCCTGTAAAAAAAGTATAAATGGTAACCACCGAAAATCATAATATTAGATTGTCATCTGATTTACGCCAGTATGTAAAATTTAATCTCGATCGGATATTTGAAAGTGAGTTAAAGTTCAAGTACAAATTTTGAACTGGAAAAACATACATACGATCGTTGAAGTTAAATAAAAACTTATAAAAATAACATAATTTTTGTTAAAGGAAATCATGAAAAGAATCCTTACAAAATAAAATCCTTATAATAATAAAAATAAAATCTCAAATCCATACAAAATAAAACATATGTTGAAATACAATTATTTTAGTCAATCTGAAACTTAATAAAAGTTAACTCAATCGTAATGCTTGTACTATTTGTTCAAAGCGCTGATAAGTTCTTCGAATACTTTAAGCACTTGGTATATGACCCCTCAAAGCATGGCGGAACTCATTTGTGTTCAGATGCAGAAAATTGGTATAAGTCATGCATTTTTAAAGTTTCATAACTCGGTCAATTTTAGTGTTATATGAACGGGACTTTTTTTTTGTCTTACTTGTCTGTGTAATAGGAAATTTTTACTAAATATAGCTTATAGGACCGGGGGACCGTACAAAAATTTTAATTTCGTAATTTTTTAAGAATTATTTTTATTGACCCAAATCGCTTTTAAAATATTACTTTACCTCATTATAAACATTTCTGTAGTTGGAACTGTATGTCTATGACTAACGGCTTAGGAATTAGCCATTGGACACCGTTGAGAGTGGTCACCCTGTATAATCTAATAAGAATTATAGGGAATAAGGATTATTAAAGATTTTATTAATTGAATTCAATTGGGATTAAAATGCTGGCTTCAAGTCAAGAGGTGTAAAGTCTCGAACCATGAATTAGGCTGTGGTGTTCGTAAAGCGTTCTATTTCCATTTAAACAAAAGAAGCCTTGTTTCTAGGCGATAACCTAGCCACCTTATGGTTCATCATTTTAGATGTTTCTTTTGCAATCTTATCAATTCTTTGTTCAACACTCAGTAATCTTCATTTTACGAAAAATGTTGAAAATATCAAGTTTGAAATTTTTTGCTTTAAATGTATTTAGCAATTCTGGAGAAGTTACGCAAAGATCCGATGATTATAAATATGTCAAAAAGGCATTTTACTGCATCTGTTTCCCTTTAAATGATTCAGAGTTGCAATTTTGAAATTCATATTTTTCAGTTTGTGTATTTTTTTTTTCCAAGAAATCTGTATGAACAAAATGCTAAAACTTCAACATATATTATTCAATTTACTCGATTTTTTTAATGGACTATCCTTATAACGTATTTTATAAAATTAAGAATCGTATATTAAGTAATATAAACATTTTATTAAAAAAAAAAGAATAAAAATGACAAGTAAATAGTCATTATTACTGTGTTTTTATATTATGACATTTTCTTTTCTTAAACTAAGTGACTTTTGGATATCTGTTTTTTCAGTTATACGATTTTTACACACTTATAAGTAAAGTATATATATATATATACAGGATATTCCAAAAGTCCTTGACACATTTTAAAATTCAATAAAAAATCAAATAATTGCCGTACAGGAGTGCGGTTTGGATTAAAATGCTTCTCACGACGAAAAGTTTTTTCAAGTGAGTAAAAAATTAGTTCCTATCATCACCCACAGATGGCGCTGTACCTTAAGTTAATCAGAAAGAAGCATAAAAACTCAAGGCAATGAATTACAGATCATTTTATTTTGTCAAAATCAGTTAAAGATTAATAATTTGTGCAGTCCATTAGCACTGTTAAATGAGCGCACTTTTTGTAGCTTGAGACACATTCAAACGAAACTCCAGTTCATTGCACGTGTTCACTAGCGTTGCGTGGTATTGACTAGATCACATGCGTTATTCTCGTCTTCAGTACTTCGATTTCAGCCACAACAGAAGTATACACTTTGCCCATTTTCGCTGGGAGTCGTCATTTCTGTGTCACAGAGTGAAATTTAATTTGAAAATCAGAAAAAAACTTATGTTTGGAAACATTAAAAACTAAATATGCGGACAAGTGGTGCCATCTATGATGAAAATCTGGAACTAATTATTTTCATTCGCTTGAAGGAAATTTTTCATCCTGAGAAATATTTTAGTCAAAACCGCACTACACCCTGTATATATATATACACAGGGTGTATCTGAAAAAGTGGGCAAAACTTTACGGGGTGGTAGAACTCAGCTATACGAGCAAATTTCGCCATAGAATGTATGGTCGGAACGCAAGCGGTGAGAAGTTAAAAGGTAGTTTTCCACTGTCCCAGGGCGACGGATTGGTCGAGGTAGTCCCAGCGATTGGTCAAGGTAGCTTGGCCACCAAGATCGCCGTATCTCCCGTGTTTGGACTTTTCCTGTGGGGCGATATGAAAAGCCTAATCTACGAGTGCCCCGTTGAAACCGATATGGATCTAGTCGCCAGGATTGCCGTTGTTGCCGGCGATATTCGGGAAATGCCTGGTATCTTCGCAAATGTGCGTCAGTCCGTATCCCGCAGGTACTGGATATTACAGCTGGCGGGAGATCTTTTGAGCAATTTCATTGAACATGTACATTAATTACATTCCAGCTAATAAAATGTGTTCTGAAGTATCTCCTCTCATTCTTGTGTTAATTCTTTAACTGCGACAGTGGAAAACTACCTTTTAACTTCTCACCGCTTGCGTTCCGACTATACATTCTATGAGACGAAATGACGAAATTTACTCGTATAGCTGCTTTGCATCACCCCGTGAAGTTTTGCCCCTTTTTCAGATACACACTGTATATATATATATATATATATATATATGTTGCAGAAAGTTCAAAATTGCAGAAGTGTAGGTTCAAATTTTCTTCTAATCTTTTAAAAAAATATACAAAAAGAAAGAAAGGCAAACTTCTCTTTCTGACACAAACATATCTATATATTCTTGATAATGGGTAGAAAATATAAAAAAAAAAATTGTAGATCAGCTCAATTTAATCGATAATTGCATGCAAATTATTTTAGCTTAATTTTTTTAAATATTAAATTATCTTTATTATTTCTTTGACTATTGTTCAGTGTTAAATTTTATTAATTATAAAGCATTCAAATAATACTGATAATAAAATAAAAATCATATATTTTCTTCTCCTAATAAAATATGTCATTATTGAAATAAATTATCGCCAAAAATATCACAGATGTCCCTCTGCCGGGCGTTGGATTCGAACCTGCGTCTTCTACAAAAATTCGAAGCTTTAAACTGGTGCCTCAGACCTCTCCGCCACCAGAAACTCATTTGACTCTCCTCCAAATTGAAGAAATCCGATAAAAGAGTTTTGGCGCATGCGCATTTCCTGAAAAATCGATACTTACAGAAAATACCTTTGTGTTTTAATATATATGATTTTTTAAAATTTTATGATAAGAATTGCATGCTTTCTTGATTACCTCTTTCTCCTTCATAAAAGATTTAATAACATGTCAAAAAGATATTATAAAATATTCAATTAAACAAAATGAAATATTTAAACGAGTACCGAGTCACCTTAATGGCTCAAGTTATACGCATGTTTATGGTGCAAATTAAAGTAAAATTATGGTTGAATATTGTACCATTTCATGATTCATGGAAAGTACAAAATCATGGTAAGATTGTCTCTGTAAGTTATAACACAGTATAAGGATTGTTTTTTAACATTAAATATACCAACAATCGGGTCATTTGACTGCTACCAAATGAAAATAATTAGATTCGAAACAGAAACTTCTTCATAAAATAAATAAAATATAAAGTACACAGAAATAAATGAACCTTTAACTGATGTCACGCGGTCTCCCAGACCCCGCGACTCCCAGCTGTAAACACTTTTACAGCTTTTTACTTTTCTGTACTGAAGTTAAATAATATGAATAAAATACTTTTTTCATGCAATATAATTCACATGATCCTAAGAGAAGTACAACGATATTGTTAGGACAAACTTTAAGTAAATTCAACCATTTGAGTTATTTTTTTTATTCATTTTATTCGAGGGGTCTGAGAGACCGGATCACATCAGTTGTGTGACAAATTTTAGTCACATCAGTTAAAGGTTAAGTAAGAAAGTTAAATAGTTTTAAATAAAAATTCTGGCGTGAAATATTTTTATAAAACTTGAGTAAAATTTCCGGTATGTTTAATATAAATTATATTTAAATTTGTATGTTAAATCTATCTTATCTTTGCAGGCTGATGAGAAAAAAAGCCCAAAAATCGGAAGAATCGCGTTTTTTAAAATTTACTCAAAGAAACGGTTCATTTTCATTTTACAAATAAAGATGACATAAAAAATACCGTAGATGAATATCTGTTAGAAAGGATTATAAAAACTTCATACAACTGCATGATGAGCAATTCAAGAACACATTTTCTAAGTTTGAAAAATAACATTTTGTGAAATAAGTCAGTACTCAAAAGTATGAAAAAGAGTCCTTGTTTAACCCATTTTATTCGCTGGGCAAGATTTTCTGAAAACATGTACTTTCAGAATTCGCATCACTAATTTCAAAGAGCAATATTAGTTTTATTTAATGACAGAAATTTGCGTAGGAGATGAATGTTGTTTTAACACATTATATGCGGAAGACGTAAATTTTTCTTGTAGATCATTACTGGTACCAGGAATTTTGTAAAGAAAAAAAAAGGAGCAATCTAAGCATGCTTGCTTCTGATTTATTTTGAGCAGGTTTAATTTATAGTGACATTTGCAAACGCAAATTTCGTGATCATTTTCGAAAACTGGCTAGCATGCAATGTGTTAAAATAGTGATATGCAAAAGTTAAAAGTGTAGTAATCCTGCTTTTTACACCTATTTAAGATATATAGAATAAAAGCAACAAAAATTCATTTTGATACTTACTTATAACTATACATTATTACATTTAGTCTTTGTTTTATAGTTAACCCCTGAGGGGCGGTGGTATTTTTATGAAACCACTGAATTTTAATTTCCAAACACCACATGGCACCACAATTTTGGTAAAGAAATTTTCGGTTTATTACATATGCGAAGTATAGCTTTTTCTTATTTAGAAATAAATTTGTCTTCAAATTCCGGTGTCATTCATTAATTTCAACACTTTAGCAATGGAATTGCTTTGCCCCTGAAAGGGTTAAAGCCTAATTACTAGATTTGGTGTTGTCCATGAACTTTTATGTCTTTTGACTGTGCTGCTTCCCACTGGCAAGTTTTCATGACAGGCATAAAACAATCAACAATTCAACCATAAATTCCAAATAATGCCTTGGGTATTAATAATAGATAACAAAGAAAAGACTTGCATGTTTAAAATGCAAAGAATCTCAAAATATAATTCTCGGAAAATATGAATTAAGAACGATGAACCGATGCAGTTCTCAGCTCACGATAACATTTAATACATTTTAATCAATAATGCTTGAACATACACTGTTAAAAATGGGTATTTAAAAATAAGCAAAATTTAGTCATTTGTGAGAATTTGTTTGGTTTATAATTAGTTCGAATATTTGCGTCTCAATTTTGAAAAACACACATATACACGTAGCATTTTGAAGAGAAGACAGAATTCCTTGCTATTCAATTTACTAAGTTTTATTTAAATAACTAAACATATAGCCATAATATTCCATAGCTGCTTACAGGGTAGACTTCAGACAGCAAGTGGCGTAGAGGTATCTCTCTGAAATTTATCATCTCTTAGTAGTCCAGGCAATAGAGACAGTATAGGGACTCTACCTAGCAAAATTAATGGTAGAACTGGAAATCGGCTTTCTAGATGTTTTTTGGGTCGCTGAATCCGAATTTGTAACTTCCTACCAAAATTTCCCCCGGCAACCCCCCCCCCCAAATTTTGGTAAAAAGCCCCCCAAAAAGGTTTTTATTAAAAAAATCAATTTCTTTTATTGTTTTAGAGAAAAAGTATCTAGAAATTCAGAAAATAGACAAAATTTCCAACAAATTCGATATATGACATTATGACTTAGGATGAAGGGGAAGGGGGGATCTTCCTCGGAACATGCGCCGCAGTGCTGCGTGGACTAAGTTGCGCAATTCCACTTAACCACTCACACGTTCATATTAGCCCTCCCATCTTCCCTCCGAACTTTTTCTATAAGGTTTACTTTAAGTTTTTTGGGTCGCTGAATCCGAATTTTTAACTTACCCCAAAAATCCCCCCCCGCCCCCCCAAATAGTTGTTTTTAACTTAAATTTCTTATTGTTTTAGGGGAAAAGCATTACGAAATTCAGAAACTAGACAAAATTTGCAACAAATAGGATATATGACATTATGACGTAGGATAAACGTCAGAGAGGGGGCTGCCTCGGAACATTCCCCGAGCGCTTTTCTCAAAAACCAAATTTTTTCAAAAAATCAATTTTTTTTTTTTTTTGGGGGGGGGGGGTTGCCGGGTGAAATTTTGGCGGGAAGTTACAAATTCGGATTCAGCGACCCAAAAAACATAAAGTGAGTCGAAATCCAGAACTAGTATTAATTTTGCCAGATAAAATCCCCTATTGCCTGGACTTCATAATTTTGTGCACGTAGCGCCGCGGTGCATGTTCAGAGGCAGCCCTCACCCTCCCCGTTCATCCTAATTCATAATGTCATATGCCCTATTTGTTGCAAATTTTGTCTAGTTTCTGAATTTCGTAATGCTTTTCCCCTAAAACAATAAGAAATTTAGGTTAAAAACAACTATTGGGGGGGGGGGTTCGGGGGGGAAATTTTTTGGGGAAAGTTAAAAATTCGGATTCAGCGACCCAAAAATCTTAAAGTAAACGTTATAGAGAAAGTTCAGAGGGGAGATGGGAGGGCGAATGTAAACGTGTGAGTGGTTAAGTGGAATTGCGCAACTTAGTTTACGCAGCACCGCACGCATGTTCCGAGGCAGATCCCCCTTCCCCTTCATCCTAAGTCATAATGTCATATATCTAATTTGTTGGAAATTTTGTCTACATTCTGAATTTCTAGATACTTTTTCTCTAAAACAATAAAAGAAATTGATTTTTTTAATAAAAACCTTTTTGGGGGGCTTTTTACCAAAATTTGGGGGGGGGGGTTGCCGGGGGAAATTTTGGTAGGAAGTTACAAATTCGGATTCAGCGACCCAAAAAACATCTAGAAAGCCGATTTCCAGTTCTACCATTAATTTTGCTAGGTAAAATTCCCTATTGGCTGGACTATAGGGTTACCAGTTAAAAAGGGCCATGTGTTGCTATTAATTTCATGAAAAAATGGATTAATTGGCTACCCTGCCAAACTCGTGATTATTAGTAATTGGGCCCGTATCCAAATTGAGGGGCGATTCATTACAAAAACTAATTAATAGGTCTAATCTTTATAATTTTCTTACATACATGTTTTTAGCATATATGTTATCGCTAATGTGTAGAAATAAGGCAATGTGCGGATATTCCAGATAATCTGCAGATTAACTAAGCCGGCTCTTTAAAGTGCCGAAAATTGTTTCATTTCTCACCCAACCTAGTTGATTTACAGATTACCTAGATAATCTGCGTATTATCTACTAGGCACTCGTTAAAATGAAAATAAGATCTATTCTTTTGCTTGAATAACAGCAAAGTTTTTGTACGCTTAAAGTAATACTCAGAAAAACAACTCAGTATACTATATGCTACTAATTGAAACACGTTATATGTACTTTTCTTCCATAAAGACACGAGCAGTTTCATATAATTATAAGCAGAATACAAAAAATAAAGCATACCGACAACTTGTTGAAACATGATAACATTTATTTGTTGTAATAACCTGCAGATTGTAGGTCAGAAATACTGCCAATTATAGAAACATAATAGTAATTGTTTATTTTTGGACATCTAAAGAATCTAGTCAATAGAGTCAATCAATCAACAGAAATGTCGATAAAATCAATAAATGAATAAAGTAGAATACGAAGAATCAATAAAACTGTTAGAAGTATTATTGCAATTACGGAAATGAATTTTCCAGAAAAGAAACCTTACTTAACTTACTTAATTACTACTATAAAACTTTGCTTACTTATTTGTTTAATATAAGATGGTCACATTTTAAATCACATAGCAACGACTTTTGCGAAAAGTCGCTCATTTGTGGGACATTTAGATTTGTATTAACATTTTCAAAAACCCTATCCATCACACCACCCACTGAATAATAATGAGCGCTGACAGAAAAATGCCAATTTTCGGAAATTATTGATATTCAAATTCAAGGGATCGTATAAACGCTGAAATAAAACCGCATACGACAGCCGCCTCCAGCACCACGGAATCGTTTTACTGCTGTTTGATGCAAAGATGTTTCTAGAGTATAGACAGTGTTGCCAGGTGTCCCGCTTAAATTGGGGCTCTAAATGCTCTAGCCACCAGTAATTTAAAGCAATGTTCTTCGCCTTATATAACGCAGAATTATCTGCGATTAAAAATAGCGAAATAAATCGTAAGAAATTAGTGGTGTCCAGAGCATTTGGAGCCCTTACGCGGAACATCTTGCAACACTAATGGACATCCTCTTTCAATAAAAATCTCTCTTTTCAAACACCGAGTTCCAGGACTCACATCATCAGTGTATAAAATCTATGTATGAAAACAATATCCCCACCCCCAACTACACTGTCAAAAAAAAAAAAAAAAAAAAACGGACTAAAATACGGAAATACTACTGGCAATCTAGACACCAGTACTATTTCCGTATTTTAACGGAACTTTTTCCTGGTACATTACAGAAAAATTTCCGTTAAATTCCCCAAAAACGGAAAAATTTCTGTAATTTACCGGGAAAAAGTTCCGTTAAAATACGGAAATATTACTGGCGTCTAGATTGCCAGTAGTATTTCTGTATTTTAGTCCGGCTTTTTTTTTTTTTACAGTGTACACTGGCCTCCAAAAGTTAAGGTACACGGACTAAATGCGTTCGATTGCACACGTTTTGTCGAATATCTACAAAACTTATTGGCGAATTGTTCTTGAACTTCTGGGATGAAAAGAACATGTTTCATTTCATATTTCTCGGTGAAGATTTACTCGGGGGTACAATTAGGGGGCTAATAATAAATTTAATAATAAAGTAATATTTGCGATCACCTATGTAACAGGAAAGGCTGGAAACGGTTTGTCACTGTGGTAAATGACTATTTGGGTCCTGTTCAACGTTTGTATGCATTTGTGTAAGCATAGCACTCATATTCGTGAAGATGTTAACGTTTTTGTGAAAAACTCAAACTTTTTTTTTATAGCATACAGAGTTTTCAACCAAATTTAACACAACTTTCCAAAAACCTGACAAAGAACAGTAGAAACAGTATCCTGCAATTAAAACATGAATATATTGAATATTTGAGTAGATATGGGCATTTTTATGAGCTAATTTTTAACTGCGCATGGGCGGAAGATTTCAAAATTTTTATTTCATAATTTGGTACTCAGTATTTTGGGGCAACTTCTATAAAAAGTCCAGTCAAATATTGCGAAAACTTAGGAAGATGTAGTGAGCTGATTGAAAAGTTGTGTAAAATCTCTAAATAAGCTATTTTTAGGAAGCAACTCACTATATCGGCCCCATCTTTGTGAATTTTCGCGATATTTGACTAGACTTTTTATATAAGTTGCCCTAAATAGCTGACTACCAAATTCTGAAATAAAAATTTTGAAATATGCTGCGCATGCGCAGTTAAACATTATCTCATAAAAATGCCCATATCTCATAAAATATTCAATATATTCATGTTTTAATTGCAGTATACTGTTTCTACTGTTCTTTGTCAGGTTTTTGGAAAGTTGTGTTAAATTTGGTTGAAAACTCTGTATGCTATAAAATAAAAAAAAGTTTGAGTTTTTCACAAAAACGTTAACATCTTCACGAATATGAGTGCTATGCTTACACAAATGCATACAAATGTTGAGCAGGACTCAAATAATCATTTACCACAGTGACAAGCCATTTCCAGTCTTTCCTGTTACATAGGTGATCGCAAATATTATTTTTTATTAAATTTATTATTAGCCCCCTAATTGTACCCCCGACTAAATCTTCACCGAGAAATATGAAATGAAACATGTTCTTTTCATCCCAGAAGTTCAAGAACAATTTGCCAATAAGGTTTGTAGCTATTCGACAAAACGTGTGCAATCGAACGCATTTAGTCCGTGTACCTAAACTTTTGGAAGCCAGTGTACATTCACGGCGAAAATCTAAATGTCAGTAAACACAGCACCGAAAGCCCATCAAGTTCCAGCAACCAATGAAATCAAAGCGGAAGTGAAGCATCGTAGCACAACAAATCCACCTAGAAAGTTGAGATGTAAGGTACACTAGACAAATCATTAACCAAGCAGTTTTTAAATCTGTGTATATGAACAGCTTCAAAAAACTCTGAATCTAGAGGAGTAATGCATTTAATGATAATAGTAGCTGAGTCAAAATTGAAATTATGTCCCTCCCCCCAATCCTGATTCTTCTGTTACTGCGGTTTCTTTTCCTAACCTTATTATTTTCCATTTTATAATAGTATTAACTTTAAAATAGCTAATATCTTAAAACATTATGATTTTAGAGTGGTTTTTAAACTTATTAACAAATTAACTTTTTCACAGCTTAAGGATCAAATTCCTCCTTAAAATTATTGGGGGGGGGGGTTACAATATTCAATGTCAATGTGGTTTGTCCTATACTGGATAAACTAAACGAAAACTCCGTTAAAGAGTCAAGGAACACATAAACTATGTAAAGAAAAAAGAATTGCAAAAATCCTCTATTGCTTCTCATTTCTGGGGAAGGGACATAATTTCAATTTTGACTCAGCTACTATTATCAAGAAATGCATTACTCCTCTAGATTTAGACTCTTTTGAAGTTGTTCATATTCATAGATTTAAAAATTCCTTGGTTAATGCTTTGTCTAGTGTACCTTGCATCTCAACTTTCTGGGTAGATTTAATGGGTCACGATGCTTCACTTCCGCTTTGATTTCATTGGTTGCTGGAACTTTATGGTCTTTCTGTGGTGTGTTTACTGACATTTGGGTTTTCGCCGTACATGTAGTTGGGGGGATATTCTTTTTATACATAGATTTTACACACTGATGATGTGAGTGCTGGAACTCACAAAACGTATACGTCTGGTTTTATTCACATTACCTAATGTATTTATTGTGTGTTTAAACGTTGGTTTTTTGGTGAGCAGAATTATTGCTTAGGTGAAAGTGAGAAGGCGGACGTTATGCTACAAAATATTTCTTCCTGAATATTGGCATATCTAAAAACAATGGTAATATTTAAATTTTTACAGAAGAAACATAGATGAAATACATATTTAAAACAACTGATAGATTTTACTTTATTGGATTTATTGAATTTTAATAACAAAAAATCGTTGCAATTATCTAAAATTTATCTTTGATTATGAAGAATTTATTGAGTAATAATTAAGTTTTGTTCTTTTAAAAGGCTGTCAGAATGGAATGAAAAGTTTTTACATGAAAATCCGAAAAAAAAAATGTCAATTACCATGTTTTTACACCCGAGCCCATCAAATATTGAAACTCGAAATAAAATATAAATTCTTTCACTTTTAGATACAAAGTATCAGATAAAAGATATGTAAAGACAACAAATATTTTGTGAGAAATGACAAATGCCCCTAGAGGAATAAATGCATTTAATAAAGAAAAAAATTGCAGTCGGAAAAAATAAGGGGAACTTCCTTTTAGATTTTCTTCTTGTTGGCATAATTGAAAAAAAAAATGCGCAACATAAGTAATCATTTTGAAAAATACTTTTGATAGTAGTAGAGTTTCACAATAAGAAAATAATAAGAAAATATCATATTGTTTTGATCGTTCTTAAAAATATCGTTATTTTTTATTTTCATAATTAAAAAGAAGTATTTTTTTTTATTTGCTGTCCTTTTTTTTTTTTTTTTTTTTTGAGAAGTACAGCAAGTACTTTTGCTGGAATTTTTCTTCTAAATATAATTATATCTCTTGAGGATGCAAATATCACAAAAACGTCCCTTTATAACAACAAAAGTTTGCGAAAAAAATCTTTGTTTTCATTTAAGAGTTTGGTATTTTTTCCTGAAAATGTCTGTTACGTGGATAAAAATTGCGCTGCTCATTCAGTTGCTATTTAGCTTAAGACAAATAGATAATCAAATAAATAAATACGTGAATGAAGGTAAAATGTATATATAAAAATTAACAATTGATAAAGAAGTTAAAAAGGTTAATTAAAGTACAAGTAAATGTTATAATACTAACTGAGTATTATGTATAATACTAACTATTGTATGTTATACTAACAGTCAATACTGAAAGTAAACATTACTAAAGAGTAAATAGGACTAAAAGTAAATATTACAATACTAACGGTATAATATTTTTTTTCTGGCGTAAATTTCAGCTAAATCCCCATGGGGGAATAGAATTTTCGAAAAAAAAACTAAATTCACCGATAACAGGTTTTTTTAAGCATTCACAGAGTGAACAAATGAGTTGTATGACTAAATTAAAGAGAGTTTTTATATATTATAAAAAGAAAAGAAAGAAAGAGAGAGAGAGACTGTAGCAAACAATAGAAAGCTACATTTCGAGGGGTTCTTCAAGACCGAAAGTGTTTCGACTGAATTTTTGATTAAACTGTTTGTTGACTGTAAAATTTGCCTGGATTCTTGTGTATAGTAGGAATCAGTAATATGGACAGGCATCCAGTAGCATTTGCTCCCAACAGCGACGTCTATTGCTCTTTTCTTATAGTCAAAAGCTTGGTATTTAAGTATATGAAAGTGGCTATGGGCTATGCGATTAGATCGCTTACATCCACACTCCCAACAAACTGTGAGTTACTGTTCCTATTCCTATCTCTAAAATGCTAAGAGGTACGAAACAAAGTCAATTACAAAGTTGTAGAGCATCCTCAATTTAGTGTGAAATCAGGCTTTGCATGTAAAAATATCTTTATTAGAAACCCTGAATTGTCAACATTTCATATCCAAACACCAGATTAAATACGCCATAAAGTGGGTACAGAATTGTGGCATTATAAGGCAGTGCACAATTGGTATTAAAACTAATACTTTTAAGTAATGCATAGTTTATTTTAAAGCCATATCAGAAGGAAGAAGAATAAACAATAAACATTTTACAAAGTATGTTCGCCCAAATTTTCCATAAAGTTGCAGAGGCTGACCCAAAAGGTTTTGTAGGGTTAACTATCGTGTTTTGAACGAATAGGGTTACTATACTCAAAGCTTTCCTACTAAAAAATATCAGATTTGATTAAATTAAATTAAAAATTATTAGATTTAATAATTTTTTAATAGCCTGGTTCCGATTGGTTCAGTTAGGGAAAAATAAACAGTGTTGGAAGAATGATCGATCTGACAACGGTGAAATTGCCTAAGGAAAAATTGGGTCTCCTTCAACAAGGTCAAACAATTTTTTCTGATAATAATGGTGTGTCGGGGTGAGATTTGGTCGAATGGCCGCTTCTTCAGCAACGTCAAACAATTTTTTCTAATAATAATGGTGTGTCGGGGCGAGATATTGGGCGAATGACCGCGTGCTGTAACCATTAATAAGAAAATTAAGTTAAGTATGTGTAATATGTCCAGCATCTCAATGCAATTGATGATGCATTCGAGTCAAATTGAGGCAATATTAGTCAAAGTAATATATATATATATATATATATATACATTAAAATTGAACTTAATATAAATACAAGTAGCATTTATCAATATTAGTAGTGGAACATATAATTAAAAATGCTATATTACAGCCTAGGACAAAAAAAAGTCCTATAGTAAAAAGTTGGATTGTTTTTATATTTCAAATATCTTCTAAATAAATTACAACAACAAAATTTTTTATCGGATAGAGTTGTGTACATGGCTATAATTATTCTTATTTTTAGTTTATACATTTGCACATTAATAAAGAAAAACATAAAAAAATAAATGAATAATCATAATTTTGAATAACCTATTCATTTATTTTCTGCTCAATTCTCAATGAAATCAAATTAAATTTTGATACTAACTATAAATTAATGAAATACCTTTTTATACGAAATATAATGAGCAATAAACGGTCGAAATACGGTCTTTATCTCGATAACTCATACTTGAAATTGACTTGAAATTTAAACTTTTCAAAAATCTCTTTCTTCCTTGAATATTTTTCAATGCTCCAATTGCTTGTCTCAAGGTTGTGGCAAGAACTCGAATAAAACATTTGCATATTTTAAAATAAAAACGATAAAAATTCAAAGAGAAACCGAAGATCTTCTAAATGCCGCTTTTTTTTTCTTCGTCCCAAAGTACACTTGTAAAAATTGGATAAATATGAGCTGTTCTGAATTCAGGACAATGAGTGAAATAAACATTTGGGTAAAATTTAAACATTTTGTTTGCATTTTTGGAAAGGTTTTTCGCTTTTTCTGAAAAAACCTAATTTTTATCGACTGTGTCTCATTACGAATTTGTATGCGAATAGCAAAATCTCCAGATGAAAATAATAGTTTTTGTTTATTGTAATAATAATCCATAAGTTTACAATTTCAAGTGATCGGAAAATACTTTTGTATTTTTGCCGGAGATATACTCCACTATTCTACTACATTACTTTTTTGAAATATATACTTCCTACGTTCGGACTTGGCACCCTTCATTTTGCGAAAAATGAAGAAAATATCAATTTTTCCATTTTTTGCTTAAAATGTATTTAGATATCCGTATTATATTGTGATGAAGTTTCGTACGCATCCGAAAATTAAAGAAATGCGAAAAATCCTTTTTACTGTATCCATTTCCTTTTAAATGATTAAAAGTGGTAAAATTTAAATTCATTTTCTCTATGATTTTCAATACACCAGTATGATCAAAATGATAAAACTTCAGCATCATATACATATGCTGTTCCAAAAAAGTGCATCATTTTCACATCTGATTTGTTTCCGAAAACATTTGTGACACCAATGACACAGATAGTCATAAAATGTGCAGAAAACCATTTTTTTTTTTTTTTTTTTTTTTTTTAATAAAGAAAAGTAAATATACGGTTTTACGCAAAAAAATAATATGAGACATTCCTTGTCAGCATATGCTAATATGAACAAGTGATAATAAAAACGATAATAAAGAACGTATAATAGTTCATCTACGTATCCATCGTTTATATGGAGTTCCTTTACATGCGGTTTATTCTGTTGAGCTGTCTACATGACAGACCAGATGTTACTAACAATAAGTTTATCTGAGCGAAATATGCTGGCTGGTTGTCGGCCCCGTTAGCTTAAACGGTAAAGCATTGACCTTATAAGCCAAGGATCTGAGTTCGATTCCCAGCCTGGGCATTTTTTCGCTCAGTTGGAAATATTCAATTCGTATAAAGAACTAGGTATTAGTTCAATGAGTAAATCCACATGTGAGAAGTAAAGTGATCGAAGAAAACATCACTTGAGATAAACTAACACTTGCCATGTCCTCCTATGGCGATCTTGGACCATATAATTGCGACACATCGACGAGGCTTTGGCAGCACAAGTTTCTGAATGTATTCTAAGCTAATTTCACAGCCCGAAACAAAAAGTATGCCTACCTGAGATTTACAGAGAGTCTGCGGTGTCTTTTTATTTACAGCAGTTCATTTGAATAATATTGATTTGGTGGCTATTGCACGCCCACATAAGCGCCATAATGAACTGTTTAGCTAACCTTTTTTGTACCTATATAAAGCATCAAAATGACGTCTTAAGGCATAACTACATAAAATCTAAATATATATGTCACTTCTTATCACTTTGACGGAATGGCAGGGACCACAATCGTCCACAAAGATGTAGATGCCCATACTGGCTGAAGTGGTGCCTCACTGTTTTCAGCCGTTTCGCTTTTAGTATGGCAGGATAACGTCCTGCATTTAAGTATCCTTGTGAAAAGTGCAGGGTACCCACTTTCCTGATGTATTATGTATGCCTATAGAATTTGACGAGTAGGAAATTTAACAGTTGAGGTGACAAAAGTCTGGCAGGAACTTCACTCCTTTTCAATGTTGAATAGCTCTGACGACATTCTAAAACGTTCTCATTCAGGATGAACTGATTTTCGAAGGAGAAAATAGGGGAGTTGCAATCAGCTGATAATCTCTTCAGCCGCCACTCACAATAGTTTTTTTGACCTCCACAAATGCCCAAAATCCCCTCAATCACCAATCATAACTGCCCGGTTGACCTCCAACATTTGATTGAGTTTACCTATGTCACGTCAGTTGAGGGTAATTTGAAATAAACACCAATAGGCGAGAAGGATATTTCAATTCTGCTTTCCTATTGACCAATAAACAGTCTTTTTTTGAAGGTATACCCGCAGAGGCGTGACGATTGCCATTCTGTATTAACGTCCTTCAATCTGTAACATCAATTGCAACTAAGCTATCTTCATGTACGCAATCTAAGTGGAGGCTAAAATTCACCTGCTGGCGTTTTGTAACTGCGCCTGCTAGCATTTTGGAGGATCAAAACAGCGCCCAGGCACTGGTAAAAATGCCACCAGCTCGTGACCAACGACATACAAGGCCAGTTCATGACTTTTATCACATCAAACGGACTGGATCATCTTTACTCAGCTCCCCCGTAGTAAAGCATTAAGAAAGGGGATAAGATCTTTAAAAAATAATATTTTAAGTGTATTTATGGTCTCTAATCGGTATGAGTTGCCTTTATTTATAATCTGTAGAGTTTTGCGATCATTTAGAGATATTATATTAAGGATTTGGTGATTTTTTTAGTAGTTAACCCTTTATCTACTGCATTATGATCTACTGCAATTTTTTTATGTAATTTTTTTTTCAGTTACTACAATGAAAATTAAAGGATAAACATTAAAACAATACTCACCCGTGAGAAATTTAATTAATTAGAGGTAATTAATTAAAGTGGTACTTTAAAGTACCGTCAGTACACTATGACTAAAATATCGTAACAGAAAACCCACAAGGTATTTCAAATAGCACCAGAATTGTGGTAAAATATTTTCGATTTGATAAGTATGTGAAATATAGCCTTTTTTCATATTGAAAAATATTTTTTTTGCCGAATTCCGGTGCCAATAATTTATTTCAACATTTTAGCATTGAAAAGCTTTGCCCTTGAAAGGGTTAAAGAAACTATTTTTTTTTACGTTTCGATCTTGTTAGCAGTCCTTTAGTTATGCGACGTTTATATTCCAGTGACATATTCTCTCGCATCTCCAGATATTCAACATATGAATTTACATATGCCATTTCTAGCATAGCAAAAAAGAGCCGGTGCCACAACTTTTTCGATTTCTTATGAAAAATAATAATAAAAGAGAAAAGGAATACTAGGAAAATTATTGCTACTCTACATTTTAGTAATTACATTTTAAAGCAAATGAAAACGATGGATAACTACACAGACGAAAAGCAAACAACAAGTTTTTCTCCAACACCCAGTGTACTGACGGTACTTATAAGTACCACCGGGTAATTCAGCTGTCAAATCAAATACCTACATCGTTCACCTGAAATAGCTAGTGAAATTGTATTCTAAGAGCATAATGAACACATAAAAAAATCCAACACTTATCTTATATCCTTTACTGTGTTTGCAGCAATAAAAAGACGAGCATGACAATCTGTAGAAAATGTCGGCACAAAACATATCGACTGTTTCAAAGATACCCTCCTTCCTCGCTAAAATAACATACCTATAACTACTGCTTCCATGTATCCGGATAAAGTGGAGTTAAAAGAGTGTTTTTGCAACTACCTTTAGAATATTAGTAATATTCACTATTGGATGAAAGTTTAAAGTGAGTGGTACTTATAAGTACCGTCAGTAGATAAAGGGTTAAATTTATTATTATTTTTTGATCTGTCATCTTTGTGCTAGAGCTTGATATGGGTGTTTAAGTTTAACGATAAACTGCTATATAGTTTCATGTTTTCAGAAATAAATTTGTTTCATTACTTGTTTCATTATGCTATAATCTATTTATTTTATAGATCGAATACGCTGATTACAGCTTTTTCTTTCGTGATAGAATTAAATGTTTTAAATTGTGTATTCTATTAAATTATATATTTTTTTACATTTGTTTAACATGTAGCTTATGTTTACTCTTAAGTTTCTCCCTAAAAAATTTTTACAAGGCAATCTAACTAAGTAAAATTTATGTCTGAACATATTTTTAATTTCCCCTTTTGATAAGATTTAGTGGTTTTTGTATAATTCAGAATGTTACTGTATCTTGGCTTTCTGCAGTTTTTTTTATTGCATTTTAAAACTTAACTAAATTAGCGTTCTTCAGATGACTGTTTTTAATAGTATTTAAATATAAATATTCTGTATTTTAAAAATATGTCTGAAATACAAATTTATTTATCTATATGCATATCCTATTTCATTTAAGTTGCTGTAAAATAGATTTTCCCAATCCTTCACAAAAAAATATATGTTAAGAAAGTGTTTTGGATTTTTTTTTTGAAACTTTTTATAAACATCCAATATTGCATTTTACTAAATTATTCAATATGCAAAGACAAAGCACAGCTGCTAACCTCCCCATTTCTTTCCAGTCAAATAAATATACTAGGATTAATTTTAACACAATTATTCTAATTGGTAAATAAATATTATGAGATGAACATATGAGATTAAATATACTATGAACCAGAAGTTTTACTTAAATGATATTAAATAAAAAGAAGACACATTTTACAATTTTTATGTGTTTAAGTTTATAAACTATGTGCAAAATAAAATCTAATTTGTGTGTATTTATAAATAATTCCTTAGAATGTAGTCTCTTTCATCTTAAACTTAGATCCAAAAGTCTGTTGAGTTTTAAACTTTTATTTTTTCTTTTGAGAATCTTAACTATATGATCTTTATGATTTCGTATTAACTATATGATTTCATTGGTCGCTCTCCGAACGAGTTATGGTCCTGAAGTCATTACCTTGACGTCATACTGTGGACTGGCCTTATATTTCATTGGTCGCGACCAGCTCTAGGCTCTGACGTCACGTGCCTAGAGTTTATTTAAAAGAGTTTTTCTTTCCTTTTAAATGCAAGGAAAGACTTCTTTATTGACAAACGAGCTAGAAGTAAGCTTTTCAATAGGCGTGTTGATATCGTTACTGCACTAGATACCACTCTTGAAGCCTATTAATGCTCTTGTTTCAAATTAGATGAAGTCATGAAATGATTTTCTTGTATAAATAATTCAATCTGTGATCCTGTTTAAGGGTAGAACTTTTCCATATGCTTATCTTTTATATTCCAACTAATACGGCATTTCTGAGTTTAGAAAGCTATCTGCTTAATATCAACTGACTACATGACATTCTTATAAGCAGTATATTGAGTAAAAAACCTTTCTTTTGCATTACAACGTAAATACTCTTTTGGGTTTTCTGTCACTTGAATGTACCTGGCGATGAAATCCTAGATCTGGAATAGCATTAATATATCCTCTTCGGTCCCTGGGTCCCCGTTCGAGGACCTCTGTTCTTTTTCTTATAAAAACTAAGGTGTCCGATTTTTTTACATTTTCACATCACTTCTTAATAGCTGAATGTTTTTTGCGTTCAAAGCAAATGAATAAATGGCAGCATCTAAGCTGATTCCCACATAAAATAAATGTTATTTTCATCTGAGTTTGCAAAATGCCTAAAAATGCCGAAAAGACAGTATGACCAAGAAAGTGAGAAACTTCCATAAGTATTTAACTTAAATCTTTTTCAATAAACATTTTTGAGGATTTGTAGATTATTTACTTGTTTAAAGCTCTTAAATTTGTGATTGCGTTAATTTAGGTTAATGGTTATTAAATTGATGTTTTTAAGGGGTTTGTAGTTTTAGATCTATATTTTTGAACATAAATTACTAAGCACATTAAGGATAAATTTCAGAAAAGATATTTTTTCTGTCATTTACGATGTCATTTTGTTTAGAAAAAACCAATAAATAAGCATTTGTATTATTATTTTAGCTTAGGAACTGAAGAGGAAATGGGTCAATATCTGAAAACTGGACAATTTCACTCCAGAATTTTTATTTTTTTGAATTAATGTGTCAACTTCCAAGTACAATTATATACTATGATACATGTTTTGTCATTTGAATGCTGTAGTGTTTTGAGATCAAGGATGTATATTTTATTCGTAGGATAAACTTTTATGGAAGAAAGTGTCTGTTAACACCATAATCAGTGTCTAATAATTGGGACTGAGATGATGGGGGACTGAGGTGATGTTTTTGTCTTAACAGCTGCGCAGACATTTTATTGAATCATTTTGAACACATGTAAATGATTAAATATTCCATGTGAAATTTGTATGTTACATAAATAAAGTTGCAATAAGCTTTTTTTATAGATAAAAAGTTAAATATGGGGACCTGAATGATGCTATAAAAGATGCTATAAAAAATCCCTTTTCAGAACAAAAACTAAATATTTCTAAAAATGAAACAATGAGAAGAACAACTTACCTTCATCCATGGTGGATAGTTCAACCGTAGTTGCTGTTGCAATGGAAATAATTTTGCCAGCGCCACCTAGTATCTGTTAATCTAAATGTATAGTTAGAGGGACTGAGATGATGGTCAACCTCAGGGACAAATATATTTACTACAGTATTTTACTATACAATCTATACGAGTAAAGGAGCATTATATTTTCCCATTTTGTATATATGTATATATATATATATATATATATATAGGTATAAATATATAATAGCAAAAGTTAAAAATATTTATAAAAAATTTTACAGCATACATTTAATATTGGATATTTGTACCTGGGGACAGGGACTGAAATGATGATTCCGTTTGTTTAAAACTTAAAATTAATTATTTATACATCATCGTATGTCCATTTATCATTGGTAATTGTTATAACAAATGTTACAATATATTACATTTTTCAGTTTTCGGTTTTAGTATAATTAATGGAATATTATTGACAGTAGACGCAAATTGTCCAATTTTCAGATATTGACCCATATGCAACGTGGATTTAAATAGTGTACAAATACGATAATGCAATGTAACTTTTCATTATAATAGGCTGCAATAGTTCATGTGCATGTAGCAGATGTGCGTGTGCATCTGATGCAATCGGAATAGATATTTTTCATATACTTGCTTTCTTTTGAAATCGCAAAGTATCAGAGATGATGCACTTTCATAGAACAGCACTGTATTTTTCAATTGACTCGATCTTTTTAATGGACGATTCTTATGGTGTATTTAATAAAATCGCGGATCGAATTTACAATAATGTAAATAGTTGATACGTTAAAAATAAAAATGTTAAGTAAGTAAACAATTAAATTTAAAAAATCAAAAAACCCGACTGCGTAAAAAGCGAACTAATTAATTATTTCTCATCAATGTGAAACTATTTTTTCAATTCCTACTATTAGCTCACACTTTCGCTATATATACCTTGTTCAAATTTTCAATCGTTAATAAAATACTTATTATTCATCCAATCAAGCTCAAAGCAATTTTTTAAAATTTGTAGTGGATGACACTTGTGTTAATCCAGTTTTTGTCAAATATTAATTCATTAATTAAATTAAATTAATTAATTTTCCATAATCGAGAGATTGATCAGGGTATTTTAAGGCCGAGAGAGCCCTCATATTGATCAAGGCATTTTAAGCGCCACTCAAGAGGAAAGAAGAATGGGAGAGGAAAAATTCTCTTATTGACCTAAGTAGGAATTGATTTAAATTTTTTTTTGTTATATTACTTGTTCATATTACTTACCTATTTTTTTATTTACTTGTATTGATGACTTTTAAGTTGTGTTTAATTGTTAGTTCCTATCTATAAACACTATTTTGATGAGGTCTATAGATGTATATGATGGTTAGAGCTGCAGTAAAGCTAGAGATCCTACCTACACAACTTCCAGGTTGTATAATATTTTAACGGACTTTCTGACTGTAAAATAGTCAATGAAACATCGTCTTCATTTTGAAAGATCTGTCCAATGA
Source organism: Maratus speciosus (assembly GCA_963932465.1). Lineage (NCBI taxonomy): Eukaryota > Metazoa > Arthropoda > Arachnida > Araneae > Salticidae > Maratus > Maratus speciosus. Next base: position 496,388,608 of record OZ010787.1, on the reverse strand, counting down.
TATACCACTCAATAGGGTGCGTAATTTTTTTTTCATCTCTACTGCCATTTTGTATTTTACGGCCGTCATTTTCAATTTATGAAAACAAAACCTAGCCTATAACCATCGGGCCGTTAAGACGAACTGATAGAAACCTCATTCATTAAAATCCATCCAGCCGTTGGGTTGTTTCGAGATTATAAAAAAGAAATCCACATACACAGATACGCGTGAAACACATAACCCTTCTTTTCAGTCGGGTAATAATCACTTTTACTGCAATATGTCAAAACATTTTATTTATTTTTCAAGTTTTTTTGGAAATCTAGTCCAGGTGCGTTTAGTTTTACCACAATCTTTTAATAGAACGTTTCATCTTATTTTATCGCAAAGAAATGTTATAGATTCTGCAATTAAACGAGGAAATTACAAATGCTGTAAATGAAGTATCAAAAAGAAAATTTCTAATATGATAACAGTGGTGCCAAAATCCTTGGAAATTCCAAGGAGTGGTACGCACTTTGCTGGTCATTACAGTTATAGAGCCCACTTGAAAGAAAAGTATGAAAAAGATTGCAAAACGATCAAAATTGTAAGAGAGGTGTTTTTTAATATTTTCTTAGTTTGGTTAAAAATTAATTTTCATAAACTTTACTATAAGAAATGCATTTTTCCTCCATTAAATCCTTTTACTTCATAAAAGCATTTAATATTATGTCATAAAGGTGTTATCAAAAAAAAAAAAAAAATCAAAGGGTATCGAGCTTTTTTAAGGGGACACAGTACCTTTTACACTATTTTTCAGTTTTCAATAGTATTGTAATATACTGTAATATCTGTGGTGGCATTATGTTTAATACTATAATGCAAATATAATTTTAAAAAAATCTTGCAGAAATGCCTATTTAACTAAAATTTAATTTTTTCGAATAATTTTTAACTTTTTAAAAATCCCTACTACTTTTTTAAATATGAATATTTTTGTTTCAAATTTTTTCCCCATAATCCTAAGAACATACTACATAAAATTTGGCATGGATTTAACATTCAAGGTTATAGTTATCGTTTTTTAAGTATTTCAATCATGCGTTTTTTGAATTTCCTTGATTTTTTACTATACAAAAGAGAAAAAGATTCATATTAAATGTAATATCCCATACATCTGAAAATCCAACCCATGCACAGTTTTATGTAGTATAATCTAAGGAATGTGGGAAAAAATTTTGAAACGAAAATATTGATATTTAAAAAATTAATAGGGATATAAAATAATAATTTTTTTAAATTTAAATTTTAATTAAATAGGTTGTTCTACAAGATTTTTTTTTGAAATTATATGAAATTATATTTGCTTTATAGTATTAAATATAATGTCACTACAGATATTGCAGTATATTACAGTGTTATTCAAAATTGAAAAAGTAGTTTAAAAGGTACTGTGTCCCCTTAAAGTAAAAAGAGATGAATGATCAATACACACAATTTTCCTATCACTCCTAACAGCTGATTCTTGAGGCGACACATTTCTGAGTTTTGAAATCGCAAAGAGTGATAAGACAGGAAACGAAATATAAAACTCGCGTTAGAAAAAAATTGTCTAAACAAAACAATCATATCTGAAAAGATAATTGAAAATGCATTTAGATTACACGCAAGAGCTTTCATAAATTCCACTACAGAGGAACGATTAAAACAAACGAGTAAATTACTGAGTACAATAACATTTAAAAAAAAAAAAAAAAAAAAAAAAAAAAAAAAAAAAAAAAAAAACTTCAAACTAGTTTTTATGAAACCTGTAGTAATTAAATTGTTAATATAAAAAACCGTGATTTAATTTATTTTCATTTCATGCAATATATTTAAAAAAGTCTAAATTTTTATCTCTTTCATTCTATAGTAAAGACAATGTACCAGTATAACACGAACGTTTGTTTCAAATATATGTAGAAAAGATGAGCATAAAGCCTCTCCCTGGTTATAAAATGTTTGCACGAAATAACAGCTGAAGATAGTAATAAAAAAGTGTTATATTTGCAGGGCTGCTGCAGGCGACTATTTTTTAATTCTATCTCGCACCATTGTTAAAAAAAAAAAAAAAAAAAAAAAAAAAAAAAAAAAAAAAATCACACAGACTTTGACAAAATCTGCAAGAGAAATGTGCTAAAAAAATTATTCTCTTAAAATAGTGGTGCAAATAGAATATAAAAATTGTCGCCTGTGGCAGCCCAGATTTTGTATAGCCATATTCTAAAAGTTAAAAAATACTCGTATATATATCATCGAATAGATTGCAGAAGAAATTCATAAACGCAAGCAATGACTCACAAGCTCATTTGGCAGATGGATGGGAAGGGATGGACCAAAACCATGACCTCCACGTTCACTTCTTATTATTCCTTTTGATTTCTTCTTTTGAGGCTATATACAGGAACATGGCTGCCACTGTCAAATATTTTTATATTGTATTCGTAAATATATTTCCAAAAAAATATTGTATGTGGTAGTATAATATTTTTGGAAGATTAGGCACATTTTTGGTGAAGTTATTGTAGACTTATAGAACAAAGTTTATTGTTTGGAAATGTGATATGAATAGCATAAAAAAATAGTCAGAATAGATTTCAAATGGCAGCCTTGCACAAACAGAGTTTTTCTCACACACCTACCTGATATTGAAACACTGAATACTAGAATAACACATGCTGTGTCTAGTGTTACAGAATAAATGTTTAAAAACACGTGGTGAGACATGTATTACCGCCATGGAATGTGGGAAAAGGCTCCGAGAACAAAGAGATCGCACGTTGAAAATTACAAAGATAATTGTTCTCATTACAAACTCGATTACTGTATTTAAAATATACAAAAATAAAATATATCTAAGTAAAATAATATTTAT